>JARQOC010000003.1:6158569-7358569 GCA_033576535.1 Allobates femoralis | reverse complement strand
ATGGTGGCTCAGTGGTTAGCACTGTATATGGTGGCTCAGTGGTTAGCACTGTATGGTGGCTCAGTGGTTAGCACTGTATATGGTGGCTCAGTGGTTAGCATTGTATATGGTGGCTCAGTGATTTGCACTGTATATGGTGGCTCAGTGGTTAGCACTGTATATGGTGGCTCAGTGGTTAGCACTGTACGGTTGCTCAGTGATTAGCACTGTATATGGTGGCTCAGTGGTTAGCACTGTATATGGTGTGTCAGTGGTTAGCACTGTATATGGTGGCTCAGTGGTTAGCATTGTATTGTAGTGGTTGCACTTATGGTGGTCAGTGTTGCACTGTATATGGTGGCTCAGTGGTTAGCACTGTATAGTGTGTTACACTGTAGGTGGCTCAGTGGTTAGCACTGTATATAGTGGCTCAGTGGTTAGCACTGATATGTGTGGCTCAGTGGTTAGCACTGTATATCGGTGCCTCCGTGGTACTATAGTGGCTCATGTTAGCACTGTATATGGTGGCTCAGTGGTTAGCAACTGTAATATGGTGGCTCAGTGGTTAGCACGAATGTATAAATATGTGGCTCAGGTAGTTTAGCACTTAATATGGTGGCTCAGTGGTTAGCACTGTATATGGTGGTTCATGGTTAGCACTGTATATGGTGGCTCAGTGGTTAGCACTAGTATATGGTGGCTCAGTGGTTAGCACTGTATATGGTGGCTCAGTGGTTAGCACTGTATATGGTGGCTCAGTGGTTAGCACTGTATATGGTGGCTCAGTGGTTAGCACTGTATATGGTAGGGCTCAGGTGGTTAGTCACTGTATAGGTGGCTCAGTGGTTAGCACTGTATATGTCAGTGGTAGCATGTAATGTGTCAGTGGTTAGCACTGTATAGTGCAGGCTCAGTGTTAGCCATGTATACGGTGGCTCAGTGGGTAGCATGTATACGGTGCAACTATGTGTTAGCACTGTATGGTGGCTCAGTGGTTAGCACTGTATATGGTGGTTCAGTGGTTAGCACTGTATAGCGTGGCTCAGTTGGTTAGCCGAATTGTATACGGTGGCTCAGTGGTTAGCAGTGTATAGCGGTGGCTCAGTGGTTAGCACTGTAATGGTGGCTCAGTGGTTAGCACTGTATATGGTGGCTCAGTGGTTAGCACTGTATTGGTGGCTCAGTGGTTAGCACTGTATAGGTGGTCTCAGTGGTTAGCACTGTATGGTGGCTCAGTGGTTAGCACTGTATATGGTGGCTCAGTGGTTAGCACTGTATATGGTGGCTCAGTGGTTAGCACTGTAATGGTGGCTCAGTGGTTAGCACTGTATATGCAGTGGTAGCACTGTATAGGGTTGGTTAGCACTGTATGGTGGCTCAGTGGTTAGCACTGTATACGGTGGCTCAGTGGTTAGCACTGTTATGGTGGCTCAGTGGTTAGCACTGTATATGGTGGCTCAGTGGTTAGCACTGTATATGGTGGCGTCAGTGGTTAGCACTGTATATGGTGGCTCAGTGGTTAGCACTGTATATGGTGGCTCAGTGGTTAGCACTGTATATGGTGGCTCAGTGGTTAGCACTGTATATGGTGGCTCAGTGGTTAGCACTGTATATGGTGGCTCAGTGGTTAGCACTGTATGGTGGCTCAGTGGTTAGCACTGTATATGCGGGTTGGCGTAGCAGTGGTTAGCACTGTATGGTGGCTCAGTGGTTAGCACTGTATAATGGTGGCTCAGTGGTTAGCACTGTATATGGTGTCTCAGTGGTTAGCACTGTATATGGTGGTTCAGTGGTTAGCACTGTATATGGTGGCTCAGTGGTTAGCACTGTATATGGTGGCTCAGTGGTTAGCGCTGTATATGGTGGCTCAGTGGTTAGCACTGTATACGGTGGCTCAGTGGTTAGCACTGTATACGGTGGCTCAGTGGTTAGCACTGTATATGGAGGCTCAGTGGTTAGCACTGTATATGGTGGCTCAGTGGTTAGCACTGTATTACGGTGGCTCAGTGGTTAGCACTGTATATGGTGGCTCAGTGGTTAGCACTGTATATGGTGGCTCAGTGGTTAGCACTGTATATGGTGGCTCAGTGGTTAGCACTGTATATGGTGGCTCAGTGGTTAGCATGTTGTATTAGCAGTTGGTGGCTCAGTGGTTAGCACTGTATAGGTGGCTCAGTGGTTAGCCTGTATATGGTGGCTCAGTGGTTAGCACTGTATATGGTGGCTCAGTGGTTAGCACTGTATATGGTGGCTCAGTGGTTAGCACTGTATATGGTGGCTCAGTGGTTAGCACTGTATATGGTGGCTCAGTGGTTAGCACTGTATATGGTGGCTCAGTGGTTAGCGCTGTATACGGTGGCTCAGTGGTTAGCGCTGTATACGGTGGCTCAGTGGTTAGCGCTGTATACGGTGGCTCAGTGGTTAGTGCTGTATACGGTGGGTTAGTAGTTAGCAGGGAGTATGGTGGCTGAGTGGTTGGCACTGTATACGGTGGCTCAGCGGTAGCGCGGTATACGGTGGCTCAGTGGTTAGCGCTGTATACGGTGGGTTAGTAGTTAGCAGGGAGTATGGTGGCTGAGTGGTTAGCACTGTATATGGTGGCTCAGTGGTTAGCAGTGTATACGGTGGCTGAGTGGTTAGCACTGTATACGGTGCCTCCGTGATTAGCCTTGTATACGGTGGCAGAGTGGTTAGCACTGTATATTGGTGGCTCAGTGGTTAGCACTGTATATGGTGGCTCAGTGGTTAGCACTGTATATGGTGGCTCAGTGGTTAGCACTGTATACGGTGGCTCAGTGGTTAGCACTGTATATGGTGGCTCAGTGGTTAGCACTGTATGGTGGCTCAGTGGTTAGCAGTGTATATGGTGGCTCAGTGGTTAGCACTGTATACGGTGGCTCAGTGGTTAGCACTGTATACGGTGGCTCAGTGGTTAGCACTGTATATGGTGGCTCAGTGGTTAGCACTGTATATGGTGGCTCAGTGGTTAGCACTGTATATGGTGGCTCAGTGGTTAGCAGTGTATATGGTGGCTCAGTGGTTAGCACTGTATATGGTGGCTCAGTGGTTAGCACTGTATGGTGGCTCAGTGGTTAGCACTGTATATGGTGGCTCAGTGGTTAGCACTGTATGGTGGCTCAGTGGTTAGCACTGTATATGGTGGCTCAGTGGTTAGCACTGTATACGGTGGCTCTGTGGTTAGCACTGTATATGGTGGCTCAGTGGTTAGCACTGTATATGGTGGCTCAGTGGTTATCTCTGTATGGTGGCTCATGTGGTTAGCACTGTATATGGTGGCTCCGTGGTTTTCAGTGTATATGGTGGCTCAGTGGTTTTGACGGTTGTGAAGGCTTAGTGGTTTGCACAGTGCGGTGGCTCAGTGGTTTTCACAGTGCGTTGGCTCAGTGGTTAGCACTGCGCAGTGGCTGAGTGGTCAGTGCAGCATGAAGGCAGAGTGGTATTCGCAAGATGGAGGCAGAGTGGTCAGCGCAGGATGGAGGCAGAGTGGTCAGCACTGGATGGAGGCTAAGTGGTCAGCAGAGGATGGAGGCTGAGTGGTCAGCGCAGGAAGGAGGGAGAGTGGTCAGCGCAGGAAGGAGGGAGAGTGGTCAGTGCAGGATGGAGGCAGTAGTGGTCAGCGCAGTATGGAGGCAGAGTGGTGCAGCGGCGGATGGAGGCAGAGTGGTCAGCGCAGGAAGGAGGGCAGAGTGGTAAGCGCCGCATGGAGGCAGAGTGGTAAGCGCGCATGGAGGCAGAGTGGTCAGCGCAGGAAGGAGGCAGAGTGGTCAGTGCAGGATGGAGGCAGAGTGGTGAGCGCAGGATGGAGGCAGAGTGGTGAGCGCAGGATGGAGGCAGAGTGGTGAGCGCAGGATGGAGGCAGAGTGGTCAGCGCAGGATGGAGGCAGAGTGGTGAGCGCAGGATGGAGGCAGAGTGGTGAGCGCAGGATGGAGGCAGAGTGGTGAGCGCAGGATGGAGGCAGAGTGGTGAGCGCAGGATGGAGGCAGAGTGGTCAGCGCCGGATGGAGGCAGAGTGGTCAGCGCAGGATGGAGGCAGAATGGTCGGCACAGGACAGAGGGTGAGTGGTCAGCCAAGGATGGAGGGTCGGTGGTGAGCGCAGGACGGAGGGTCAGTGGTGAGGCCAGGACGGAGGGTTGGTAGTCAGGGCAGGACGGTGGCTCTGTGGTCAGCGCAGGACGGAGGCTCGGTGGTCAGCGCAGGACGGAGGGTCGGTGGACAGGCGAGGACGGGGGCTCTGTGGTCAGCAGAGGACGGAGGCTCAGTGGTCAGCGCAGGACGGAGGGTCGGTGGTCAGGCGAGGACGGGGGCTCTGTGGTCAGCAGAGGACGGAGGCTCGGTGGTGAGCGCAGAACGGAGGGTCGGTGGTCAGGCGAGGACGGGGGCTCTGTGGTCAGCAGAGGACGGAGGCTCAGTGGTCAGGGCAGGACGGAGGCTCGGTGGTGAGTCTAGGACGGCGGCTCGGTGGTCAGCAGAGGACGGAGGCTCGGTGGTCAGCAGAGGACGGAGGCTCAGTGGTCAGCGCAGGACGGAGGGTCGGTGGTCAGGCAGAGGACGGGGGCTCTGTGGTCAGCAGAGGACGGAGGCTCGGTGGTCAGCGCAGGAGGGAGGCTCGGTGGTGATTCTAGGACGGCGTCTCGGTGGTCAGCAGAGGACGGAGGCTCGGTGGTCAGCAGAGGACGGAGGCTCAGTGGTCAGCGCAGGACGGAGGGTCGGTGGTCAGGCGAGGACGGGGGCTCTGTGGTCAGCAGAGGACGGAGGCTCGGTGGTCAGCGCAGGACGGAGGGTCGGTGGTCAGGCGAGGACGGGGGCTCTGTGGTCAGCAGAGGACGGAGGCTCAGTGGTCAGGCAGGACGGAGGCTCGGTGGTGAGTCTAGGACGGCGGCTCGGTGGTCAGCAGAGGACGGAGGCTCGGTGGTCAGCAGAGGACGGAGGCTCAGTGGTCAGCGCAGGACGGAGGGTCGGTGGTCAGGCGAGGACGGGGGCTCTGTGGTCAGCAGAGGACGGAGGCTCAGTGGTCAGCGCAGGAGGGAGGCTCGGTGGTGAGTCTAGGACGGCGGCTCGGTGGTCAGCAGAGGACGGAGGCTCGGTGGTCAGCAGAGGACGGAGGCTCAGTGGTCAGCGCAGGACGGAGGGTCGGTGGTCAGGCGAGGACGGGGGCTCTGTGGTCAGCAGAGGACGGAGGCTCGGTGGTCAGCGCAGGACGGAGGGTCGGTGGTCAGGCGAGGACGGGGGCTCTGTGGTCAGCAGAGGACGGAGGCTCGGTGGTCAGCGCAGGAAGGAGGCTCGGTGGTGAGTCTAGGACGGCGGCTCGGTGGTCAGCAGAGGACGGAGGCTCGGTGGTCAGCGCAGGAAGGAGGCTGGGTGGTCAGCGCAGGAGGGAGGCTCGTTGGTCAGCGCAGGACGGAGGCTCAGTGGTCAGGCCAGGATGGAGGCTCAGTGGTCAGCGGAGGCGAGGTGGGCGGAGCCAGGCGGGAGCCCCGCGAGGTGGGCGGAGCCTGTTGCGAGGGCCGCGAAGTGGGCGGAGCCAGGGAGAGTCTCGAGAGATAGGCGGAGCTTCACAGGAGCCCCGGGGAGGTGGGCGGAGCTTAGCGGGAGTCACGGGAGGTAGGCGGAGCCTGTCGCGAGGCCCGCGAAGTGGGCGGAGCCAGGGAGAGCCTCGAGAGATAGGCGGAGCTTCACGGGAGCCCCGGGGAGGTGGGCGGAGCTTAGCGGGAGTCCCGGGAGGTAGGCGGAGCCTGTCGCGAGGGCCGCGAGGTGGGCGGAGCACGGGGGAGACCCGAGAGGTAGGCGGAGCTTGACAGGAGACCCGGGGAGGTGGGCGGAGCTAAGCGTGAGGCCCGAGGGGGTGGGCGGAGCTAAGCGTGAGGCCCGGGGAGGTGGGCGGAGCCTGTCGCGAGCCCCGCGAGGTGGGCAGAGGCGGCTGGAGCGGTGAGTGCAGAGGCGGCTGGGACAGACAGGAACGTTCCTGGCCGGAACGTTTCTCCGCGGGTCCCTGTAGCCGGGGGCAGCCCGGCTACACTGCACTTGGTGACGTCACCAGCCCTGGGCGAAGACCATCACGGAAGTGGGCGTGGCCCTTTCCGGAAGTGGCCTTCGGGTTTTATATATAAGATAAGGCTGTGTGCACATGATGAACATTACACGTGGGGTGTAAATTTTCTACATCAAATCTGCATCTTCAGGCAAAAAGAAAACACACGAAATCTGAAAAAACAATAAAAAATTAGGTAACGTGCACAACACTTCTGAAGTCTCAGCAACTTCACTGGCGCCAGAATAGATGTGAAGATTTGTGACAAAATTATACAGCGAAAAGCACAATAAACCTCACTATGTGCACAAAGCCCAAATACTATGTGATGTGTAACTTTAGTCCTGTGGGCTCGTCAACTCCCCCTCCAGGTACAGGTCTCTGGCTGCTGGATTGAAAATATATCAGTGCAGGGACATGGAATAGAAATGCAAATCACCTGGAATTGATTTGCTAATTAGGTAAAACTCAGCAGACTGTTTGTTCCTGTATCTCCAGTATCATGAATAAAACTACATTCATGTGAAAAAAGGTGTCCATTATGAAAATATTTAGGGTTGAAGCAGTAAAAATTTAAAAAACTATTGATAATTACTTTTACCAATACCCTAAAGTGAGACTATAAAAATAAAAGAAAACATGATCTGGGAAAAATTAGATGTTAAAATGTATCTTAAAAGATACCATGAAGCATGTGGCCTGTGCCTGGCTGCCATACTAGATGGTGGGGGTGGTGTCTATTTGTGGGACTGGCCTGGCTTGCATCAAGTCTCCTCCCCCCAATTCAAACAGTAGCTACAGGCAGGTCATTCACACTTCCTGTTGGATAGAGAGAGGTCATGGACATAACTCCTGCATTTTTTTTTTTTTTCATTTTTGCACTTTTCCTGTGGAGTCATAATGATGAATCTTCACACTTTTCCCCTGGATTATCCATTCACCATTGGCAATTTTTTATTATTATTATTATATATATATATATATATTTTTTTTTTTAATCTCACCTTTCTTTGAGGTAAGTTATTTGGTCTCCCATGCAAATCATATATATATTTATTTATTTATTCCCAATTATTACTTCATTAATATATGCACTCACATCTTTTACCTTTCCTATTTAGCAATTTCTTATAGTTTTCAGCACATGGTTATATCTGACCAGCAAGATGGACTTATCTGAACAAAGGAACTTATATGTGCCTTATTTTTATTATTTATTTTTAATTACCAGTATACTCGAGTAATCATTCAACATTCAGTCTCTCTGCATTAACCCTTCACATGTCTCTATGTGAGAAGGGGGTGGGGTGGCCTACCTTTTCTTTTGGGTCTGAAACTAGCAGTGTGTATGCTCAAAACTGGTCAGACAACTTTTAGTCCTTACATATCACTTCCTGTCTGAGTCTATTGTCCAAACATTCATTCATTTCTTTGTCTCTAACCATGTGGCCTTCACTCGGCGGCCATCTTTGCATGGCCAGAAGTATATTCCCAGATTCTCAATCTGAGGCAATCCTAACCCATCTTTCCCACACATTCTCTTATACTCCAGCATTTCTGTCTTAACACTATTTAAACTCTCATTTCTCTGCTGTCTTACATTTGTTTTAGAATATCTGCTATTTACTTACATATTTTCATTTACTCGACAAGTCTCTCCTACTTGCCATATGCTAGCATCTTTTAAGGGCACAAAAGCCAAGAAACTAATTTAAAATCACCACAGATGGCCGTCACCAGTGACCACAAGTCCCATTTACCAGAGCACATGCCATCACACAAAATGGCTGACATCAGAGAGCACATGCCAACACAAAATGGCTGACATCAGAGAGCACATGCCATCACACAAAATGGCTGACATCAGAGAGCACATGGCCTTATGCCACCATCACCAACCATGAACATGATACATTCTTGTAACACACATTACTTAAAACTCTGTCCTTTTTCCATTTTCTTCGTCTTCCACCCAATTTTCTCTATACAAGCTGTAAGAGACTCTTTCCCATGCCCCTAGCAGTATATAACAATCCATTATCTTCCAAAACACCTTGTCTCTTTTTTAACCCAATTTTCACTGCACTTCTGCCATTCCACACAACTTCATAAGCTATTTGCATCGTTTAACATAACTTTTCCCTTCACGAGTCACAACTAGTGTACACAGATCTATCCTGCCATCTGAATTAGGCTTAGGGCCTATATGACATAGCTGCATTAATTTCTCCATCTTTCTCTATATAGACTAAGACGATGGACACAAAACAAACACTTAAGACTGGGGAGATGACAAACCTGAGCACAAGACCTTCCCAGCCGTCCTATCTGTCCCTGTCTGATTTCCGTGTTCTGTAGTTTACAAAAGACACCTGGTTGTTCTGTAGTTTACAAACATCAGGCCATGTACTGAATCACTCTAAGTAACATGCCCCTATTAGGTTGAGTCACAAAAAACACTCAAAACCATATCAAATGCAGAGTCACAAACAACACTCAATGCTAAAAACCTACAGACATCAGGCCGCTACGTACTGAGTCAATGCACTCTAAGTTACGTGCGACTATTAGGTTGAGTCACAAAAAACACTCAAAACCGTATTAAATGCAGAGTCACAAAAAAACACTCAATGCCAAATCAAATGCAGAGTCACAAAAAACACTCAATGCTAAAAACCTACAGAAAATTGAAAATCTGTATTACAGGCTACAACCAACTATACCACAGACACTGCTCAAAAACCCTCGCTCTTTCCTACCAGTCATCTCCCCTACATACAACATATAACAGGCAGCAGACAACTTAGCATGACGGTTCTTCCGCAATCAAATGGCCAGCAGCGGAGAAAACCCCTCTGCCGTCTTCAGACACCCTGAAAGATCAGATGCGGTCAGGCAATCTGCACAGGGTACCCCGAAAAAAAGGTAAAGCCAACAGATTATAATAAAATCAGCAGACTTACCGTTTTTGTTAGGGAGGTGATCAGTCTCCTGGCTCGGGGTACTCAGTGTGTCCTGCCGTCTCCTTCACCCGTCATTCAAGGTTTGGGGATTCGCCTATACTGGCCCCACGTTGGGCTTAGCCAAAATTGTAAAGGTAATATTTCATAATAATATTAATAACAAGTTGCTGCTCCTGTCCTAATTTATATAGACCAAGCACCGGCATTGAAAAGTATGACACCAGACACAGTGAGTCAGAGGTACACCCTTCCTTGGTCAGACCCAAGCTCCAAGTGTCTGTTTATTATAAGACATTAGGTTTTTGTTCAAAAAGGGGCTCGGTCAGCCCTACTTAGATGTATTCATTGGTCAGTGGGTTAGTCCATGAGCAATAATGGGCTCGGTCAGCCCTACTCAGATGTTTTCATTGGTCAGTGGGTTAGTCCATGGGCGGATCCATGAGGTCATCAAGGGGTGTGGTCTTGATCGAGTATGTTATTCTGTGATTGGTCAGTCTTGCCTGACCTCCAGCTTCGGTGATTGGTCAGTCTTCTTTGGACTCCATCTTGCTCTCAGCACATGGTGTGATGTGGCAGGAAATGGCAGCCATGTTTAAATCACAACTTATACAATGTAAAATAATACACTCCATATATCATTTCTCCCATGCCCTTATGTCTTAAGCTTAATGAAGTATTTTGATCTTAAGGCTCTCCTTAACAGGTTTATTAAGCATGGTGAGAGAGGAAGTCTCAGGGGACCATCCCACCAGGGAGGAGAACTACGAGGTGGTGTTGTGGGTTGCCTGCCTTTTTTAAAACTAGAGCAGCCATTTTTGAACTGATTTCACCGTTGGGCACGGACACAGCAAGACTCTATCGCTGTGTGGAGGAATCATACCTTTCTGGGGAGCCACCCCCCCAATGGATCTAAGTTTGTCACCATGTGGCTAGGTCTGGCAATTTCTTATTTTATTCCTTTTATTTTTATAACTGTTTATGCATACATGTAAATTGTCTCTTATGTAATATCTTGTATATCTTTTATAAGCACTGCCATCTTTGGGAGTAAAATATTATAATTTACTAGTTTCATTTTTCTTGTCCTATGATGATCTGACACGTAACCCCACTTTTATACGTTACTAGAGCAGGTGACCGATCCAGCTTAAAGAGATCGGTGGTGGCAGCATAACGTTTTGTATTTATGTGATATTGTGGGCCTGAGGGTGACTGCATTTAGGTATATATACGTTCCTAGCAGGAACTTTTGGTATATATACATTCTGTCACATCACGTGTCGCAGTATACAACATAAATTAGGGCAGCTGGGCTCCTTTCTTATCCTCTGGCAATACCGGACTTGGCCAGCAGGCTAAGGGAGCGCCAGAGAGCTGCAGGTCCTGACTAAGTCTTCGTGACATCTGAGTTGTGTTTTTATGTTTACTAGAAAATCTTGGTGGCTGGGTCTAATGTTTGCCTGACACCATTAACTTCGTGCCAGCGTACCACCACCACCAAGGACGATGGAAAAGTCGGGGTACAGGACCAAAAAATGGTGCTTCTATTAATGCACCAATTTCTGGGGTGGCTGCAAACTACAATTCACAGTAAAAGGGGTCCCAAAAGCTTGGGCAACCCTGCGCTGAGGATTTCATTCCCCAGCTGCCTAGTTGAACCTGACTTGAAACCAAAAATACATCTAAGCCACAGGTCATTTTTTTTTATAAATTATGTTATGAAATTCACAAAATAATTTAAAAAAAGGCTTCCCTATATTTTTGGTTTCCAGACAGGTAAAAATGGGCAGCTGGGGGTAAGGAGCAGCCTGTAGCTGCCTGCTCTACCTGGCTGGCATACAAAAAATGGCAAAACCTGACAGCATCTTTTTTATAATTATTTCAAAGAATCATTTTCTAAATAATGTCTCAACTGTGTTGCAGTTTTGGTGCTTTTTTGGGTCAGGAGATGCTGATGAACACACTGAACACAATGTATGCAGTTTTATGCCAACATTGCACCAAGAAAGCATGTAATTCACAGCAAAAACAGCAACTGTGGTTTTGGTGCTTTTTTTAGGCCTGAAGATGCAAATGAACACATTGAACACAATGCATGCAGTTTTAGGTCAAGATTGTGTGGCACCCCAGGTGTTAATGTGCCACAGAAATATCACCAAGGGTTAACTCCCCACACAACACCTGACACTGCACTAGCACCTCTAGGCCAGAAGGGGGAGCTAAAGCAGCTCCCTTATATATTGTGGGTCAAGAGGAAGTAGTTCAGTACGTAGCAGTACTGTGAAGAGTTCAGTTCCTGGGAGAACTGAGAGAGAGACTGTAGTGTAAAGGGACTGCGTCAGGCTTCTCTACAGTCTTCAGGCCTAGCCAGGGTCTGAGGGAAGGAGCACAAGGAACAGAGGAACACATCTGGGAGACTGAGTGACTTCACAACTCCCCCCGGAGGAGCACACAGACCGGGTACCGAATCCGAAACTGTGACTGTCACACACAGCACAGTAAACACCGGGATAGTGGAGATTGTAGATCTACACTGTACCTCAGCAAAGCAACACGGCGGGGTCAGAAGCACACGGAGCAAAGGGGGTACCTTGTGAGGAGCAGCAGCAGGGCCACACACACAGCGCAACAGTGGGAAGCCAAGGAACCGGACAGGGTGGGAGCAACCCAGCCCCATTACACACTCAGTGGACAGTACTTGCTGAGCAACAACTACAGTAAAGCTTTAGAAAACTACAAAACCGTGAGTCTGTGTGTTAATTGCACCCTTTACTAGTGATGGGCGAATCCTAAATTACTCGGAATCGCTTGACTCTAGCGAGTCTGAGCACAGGACTCGCTACTCGTTGCGAGTCTAGCGAGTCCAATGTTAATGAATGGGGAAGCGAGTAATAGCGAGTAGTGTGAGATTTACAAATCGCAGATGTGTCTCGGAAGCTTCAGCCTGAAGCAATCCTAGTGTTGTCATTTATTTGCATTGGACTCGTTTACTTTGCAACTGTAATCGCTGGGAAACTCGCACAGATAAGAGTCCTGTCTTCTCTGTGTGCTGGCTGCCAGCTCCAGGGTCCTAGAGCCCGCCTGCTGCCTGATGTAGCAGAGCTGAGATTGTTCTCAGTCTGCTCATTCCCTGTGTACAGACATGAATGTCTGTGCACAGAGATGATGTAGCAGAGCTGAGATTGTTCTCAGTCTGCTCATTCCCTGTGCATAGACATCTATATCTATGCACAGGGGATGTAGCAGAGAGGACATCGCGTTTTGGACTACGTCGGACGGAAGAGGATTTTTTTAATTAAAGATGGAGTCCCTAATGGCTTTTTTTTTTATTTCTAATAAAAAATTTTCTTTGTGTTGTGTTTTTTTTAAAACAATTTAATAGAAATTCATGGCGGTCATGTCTAATATTGGCGTGACCGCCATAAATTTCGGGCTTAGGGCCAGCTGATAATACAAAGCTGGCCCTAACCTCTTTATTACCCAGCGTGCCACCGCTACCAGGGCCGCTGGAAGAGCGGGGTTCAGCGCCAGAGGATGGCGCTTCAATGAACGCACCATCTTCTGGGGCGACTGCGGGCTGCAATTTGCAGCGGGGGGTGCCCAGAAAGCTTGGGCATCCCTGCGCTGCGGATTCCAGCCCCCAGCTGCTTAGCTGTACCTGGCTAGACATAAAAATTGCGCAGAGCCCCACGCATTTTTTTTAAATTATTTCATGAAATTCTGAGATTCTGACTCTGACTCTGAGACTCTGACTCTAAGACTCTGAAATTCATGAAATAATAAAAAAAAAATGCGTGGGGCTCCGCGCAATTTCTATGTCTAGCCAGGTACAGCTAAGCAGCTGGGGGCTGGAATCCGCAGCACAGGGATGCCCAAGCTTTCTGGGCACCCCCCGCTGCAAATTGCAGCCCGCAGCTGCCCCAGAAGATGGCGCGTTCATTGAAGCGCCATCCTCTGGCGCTGAACCCCGCTCTTACAGCGGCCCTGGTGGCGGTAGCACGCTGGGTAATAAAGGGGTTAATACTAGCTTTGTTATACAAGCTGGTATTAAGCCCGAGATTCTTAATGTCAGGCCACGTTTGACCCAGCCACTAAGAATCTCCAATAAAGGGTAAAAAAACACAACACAGAGAAAAAATTTTATTTGAAATAAAAAAAAAAGCCATTAGGGACTCCATCTTTAATTAAAAAAATCCTCTTCCGTCCAACGTAGTCCAAAACGCGATGTCCTCTCTGCTACATCCCCTGTGCATATGTAGCGACCGGTGGTAAGGCCGCGGGTGTGTGTGTATGATCTTTCTCAACAGAATCCCCATACTCAGATTTAACCGGTAGTAACATTTCTTTACTGTAAAACATGTCTATAACACAGTCAACTGATCTAGCTGCACACATGTATATGGTGGGGTCTCTGGATCTTCACTTCTTCCGGGTACGCAGCTAGCAAAGAAAAAAACACAACAATGGAGATATCTTTCCCTAACTTTCCCTAAAATCCCGTACCAGTCTATCACAGAAGAAGGTGTCGCTCCCACGTAGCAGGCCTGGGGATCTCACGATGACGGGTCCCGATGCAGCGCTGAAGGGGGAAACTCCTCAGTCTTCTTCTGTGGTCTCCTTCCGCAGGTAACAGAATCTTTCTTTGTTAGTCTCTCCCAGTCTCAGGGCACACCGAGCAGCAGACGGGAGCCCACAGCAGCACAGAAGTCTCTCTCAGTCTCGGGGCAAACCGATGAGCAGAAGGGAGATCACAGTAGCACAGATGGCTCCCTTATGTCAGTCACAGCCCCTGCACATGTAATCCAGTGGCAATGTCCTGAATTCGAGTGGGACCCTCGGTAAGGCAAGGTCCTGCAGACCGGGGGTTGCAGCAACGATCTTCACAGGGTATTTCTTCCCCAAGAATCTGGCTGCAAAAGAGCCCTATGTCTGTCCTGGCTGCGCTCTCTGGATCTGCACTGTTTTTCTGCTTTCACTTCCTGGGTCAACAACAGAGATGGTGGGGGCTTTCCACCCTCTGTGATTGTACAGTCCACTGATGCCCCCTGGTGGACAAGTGCGGACTGTGCACAGTTCATTTCAGTGTCAATTTCAATAATACAATCTGAATTGTACACCTCATTACATACCCCCCCACTTAAAGGTTGGCAGTCCCTGTCAACTACCGTCGGTTCCCAGGCGGCGATGACTGTAGTTGTCACAGGGGTCGGTTGAGAAGTGGGCCATACATACTGGTCCCTGTAAGACCGTCCGGGCGGGATCCCAGCAGTGGTACGGTCAGTGCGTCGCAAGGGTTGGTTGTTCCCCTCCTCGTCACTGTCTTTACGCCCCACTCCAGTCAGTACTCTGGGAGAGGGACTGGTCTGTGTAGGTGGGTCACCGGTCTCAGAGTCGACGTGATCTCTATGTTGAGAAATGTCCGTGACGTCAGTCATGTCGGCAGCGTCACCCCCTCCGGTTACTGTGGGAGGGGAGTCAGGCCGGGAGCGGCAGGGGCGCAACATATTTCGGTGCACAGTGCGGGTGCTGCGGCTGTCTTCACCCCGCACTCGGTATACATGTCCATTGGGGTAAGGGCGTTCGATTACCCGGTAGATTTCAGTCTCCCACTTGGCTCGAAGTTTCCCTTAAGGCTTCTTAATACGGAGCAAGACAAGCTGTCCCAACTTTAAGGGTTTCTCTTGCATGGGGAGTGGGTCAGCATGTTTCTGGCCCCGGATTTGTTGACTCACCAGCCGGTGTACAGTCTCCATCTTCTGTCAGTGAGCATTTAGCCAGGAGGGGTAGTTATGGCAGACATCTTCTTCTGGGCGGAATAGGTTCAGGTCATGGACCCCTTTTCCTGGGCGGCCAAAGAGAAGAGTGTGTGGGGTGTAGCCAGTCACGGAGTGGACCTGGTTGTTGTAGGCCCATACTAGATCTGGAAGGAATTGGGGCCATCGATCTTTCTTATCTTCGGCCAAGGTGCGGATCAGCTGGAGTAGGGTCCGGTTAAAGCGTTCACATGCACCGTTCCCTTGTGGATGGTAAGGAGTGGTCCTCGACTTCTGGATCCCATACATCCGATGCAGCTCCTCGATGACTCTGCCTTCGAAACAAGCCCCCTGGTCGGAGTGTAACCTCTCCGGACACCCATAGACGTGGATGAACTGTCGACAGATGGCCTGTGCAGCCGATTCGGCCGTCTGGTCCTTGGTAGCAACAACGACGGCGAATTTTGTGAAGTGGTCCACCATGACTAGGCAGTATTGATAGCCACTGCTCGCCGTCCCGATCAGCAGATAGTCCACCATCAACAGCTCAAGAGGCCTGGAGGTTTTAATCGTCTGGACAGGTGCACGCTGTTCGGTGGACTTGTGCAGTTCACAGGTGCGACAGGTTCTGCAGACGTCTTCAACCAGCTTGCGGAGCCCCGGACAATAGATAGATTGTTGAATCCACCGAAACGTCTTATCTACTCCGAAGTGTCCATACCTTTTGTGGGCTTCGGCCACCATCTCACGGGCTAACTGGGCAGGTACTACAACTTGTGTGCATTCCTCCAGCATGTGAGACAAGAGAACCTTCCGGTATAGTACTTCTTCTCTCAGAACCAGCCGGTCCCACTGGCTGAGCAGGGTCAAGGTTCCGGTAGACAGTCGTGACCGTGCTTCGGAGGAGGGCTTCTGCTGTTGCTTCCCCCTTTGCTTGAGTAGGGCCCATTCAGGGTTCTGGTCCTGGAGCCTGCACAACTCTTGGGGACACAGTGTGACCCCCACTGGAGTTCCAACTTCGCCCACAACGAACTGGCAGTAATCCATCATCTGTTGGGCAAGCCTTGCAAAGTCGGGCGTCTCGTCTCCTTCTAGTTCTTCATCCCGGTCTCTGGTAAGTAAGGGGTATGACACTCTAGACAGGCTGTCCGCATTTTGATTCTCAGCCCCAGCCCTATATTTGATCTTGTAGTTGAACTTAGAGAGTCGAGCCATCCAACGCTGCTCCATGATTCCGAGCTTTGCATTTTCTAAGTGGGCCAACGGGTTGTTGTCGGTCAGGACCAGTACTTCCGTCCCTGTGAGGTATCCCGCAAATTTCTCCGCATAGCCCACGTTAGGGCCAACAGCTCCAGCCGGAACGAGCTATAATTGGTGGGGTTCTTCTCGCCCTCGTGTAGGGATCGACTGGCATAGGCTATGACACGTTCCTTGCCTTCTTGTACTTGTGAAAGTACTGCCCCTAGACCCTGTAGACTGGCATCGGTATGTAGTTGGAAAGGGAGATTGTAGTCTGCATATGCAAGGATGGGAGGTGAAGTCAAGGCACCCTTTAGGGCTTGGAAGGATTCTTCCTGGCTGGGTCCCCAGCTGATGGGTCGTCCTCTGGGGCCGTTGGTGGTCCCTCGAAGCAGTTCGTGCAAGGGTGCAGCAAGCCGGGCGAAGTTTCTCACGAACCGGCGGTAGTAACCGGCCAACCCCAGGAAGGCCCGGACCTCTCTGACGTTCGTAGGCTGTGGCCAGTCCCGCACGGCGGCTATTTTCTCCGAAGACGGCTGTACTCCTTCGGCCGAGATCCGGTGACCCAAGTAATTGATCTCGGGCTGCAGAAGACGGCACTTGCTGGGTTTCAACTTCAGGCCATGTTCTCTCAACCTACGAAACACACGGCCCAGCTGTTGCAGGTGTTCTTCAAATGTGGCCGAATAGACTACGATGTCGTCCAGGTAAATGAGGGTGAAGTCGAAGTTGAAGTCCCCCAGGCAGCGCTCCTTCAGTCGCTGGAAGGTCCCCGGCGCGTTGTTCAGGCCAAAGGGCATCCGGTCGAACTCGTACAGGCCCATGGGTAGGATGAAAGCAGTCTTTTCTCTATCTTTCTCGTGCATAGGTACCTGCCAATAGCCGCTGGCCAGGTCCAATGACGAAAAATATTTAGCTTTCTTCAGGGCTGTCAGGGATTCTTCGATCCTTGGTAAAGGGTATGAGTCCCGGATGGTGCAAGCATTCAAACGGCGGTAGTCCACGCAGAACCTCAGGGACCCTTCTTTCTTCTTGACTATCACCACTGGTGCAGCCCAGGGGCTCTGGCTTTCTCGTACCACTGCAGCGTGTAACATGGAATTCAGGAGGTTTTTCACTTCTTGGTATTGTTGGGGAGGTATTTGGCGGTACCTTTCACGGATAGGAGCGGTATCACCTGTGGGGATTTCGTGCTTGATACTGGGGGTGCATCCAAAGTCGGTGTCATGCCGGGCAAAGGACGCCTGGTGCTCTTGAAGTAACTCTTCCACCTGGGACACTTCTTGGTTGGAGTATTGGGATATGTCCAACTGGCACTTTTCTCATAGTTCTCGCCCCGCGTTGACGTCACCCGCGACAGCGGCCATGGCAGAGACCGTCACTGTCCAATCTCCCTCTGTAGACGGTGCAAACTGGAGGGGGTTCATAGGGTTCACCTCTTCGGTTAGGGCGTAAACTCGGGCGAGTTGTGTCCCAGCCTCTAGGTCAACGCTCACGTTAGCCGTGTTACCCAGCCTGACAGGAATCCTCCCCTTTCTCACAACGGCTAGCGTTCGAGCAACTAGGGGGTTCAGCTTCCCTTCCTTCGGGGTGCGCGGCTCAATCAGCACCTCCACGCCTTCGAGCTGTCTTGTGGTGCTAAGGGGTAGTGAGATAACGGTCTCCTTCTCAGCAGGTAAAGTTATCCTAGTATGGCGGGGTACGGTGATCGTGGCTAGCGGCAGTTGTTTTTCTGTCATTCGCTGGAGATTGCAGGTCCGGACCACTTGTTGGAAGGCTCGGCGGGTGGCCCTATGTGTGGTCACTTCTTGCCAGTACTTGGGCCCCCTCTTGGTAACCAACACAAGATTCAGGTCTTTCAAGATGTTCATCCCAATAATCATGGGCGTTTCTGATCCACAGCCTTCCCTGACCACGATTATCCCTCTCTTCCCGAGATCTTGCCCACACACTTCGGTGTTCATCCAGGCAACTCCCGTCACAGGAATGGGTAGATTATTGGCTGCTTTGATCTTGATAGTAGTATCAGGGTCATAGGCAACCCGCGGCTTCAGATACTCTTCGTAAAACTGCTCGGAGATGGTGGATACCTGGGACCCAGTATCCATTAATCCTTGCACGGCGGTCCCTTCCAATAATACTTCCAGGATAGGGCTGTTTGATGCAAGTTTGTTCCGTGGCTGGCTCTGTTTTCCTACACCCCTCTCTTTGGCCTCCCCTGCCGAGTGAGCCTCTTTGGCAGGGGCGTCTAGTTTAAAGGTGGCCGCTGTTGTGGGGCATGACTTGCTGGTTCCGGTATATCGGCCCGTGGATGAACTTGAACGTTCTGGGGGCAACGGTTTGCTCTATGGCGGGGATCACCGCATGTCCAGCATCTTCCCATCGGCCGGCTGGGTTGTTGTCTCGCTTGCCTGTCCGCCTGTTGGTCCAGGGTGAGCTGCAACACCTGTTTCTGCAACTCTGCCACCATCTGCTTCAGTTCTTCCGTGTCACTGTTCGGGGTTCTGATACCAGTTATGGACCTGCAAGCCGCGGTATAAGTCTGGGCCTCCATGACAGGTCCTCTCGAACGTTCTATCGCTTCTTGCTTAACCTCAGCGAACGTAAGGGTCGGATTTATCCGGAGTAGATCTTGCAGTGAGCGGTTAAGGTACGGGTCTCTTAATCCAGTCACGAATTGATCTCTCAACACCAGGTCACGGGCGCCCGTACTAGCTATCTGTTCTTTTTTCCTGCAGGCTTGTTCAAGCAGTACTTGGAGGGCGTTTGCATATTGAGGGATGTCCTCCGACTCGAGTTGCGTACGCCGGAAGAACATATACCGTAATGTTCCCGCATATGTGGTCGGCCCATAGGTGTTCTCCAGCACCCGCACCAAGTCATCCAACGTACGCTGGCTCCTAACCGTCTCCAGCCTGACTGTCGTCCACGCTTCCCCCTCTAATGTTAGCATGGCCATTTCTGCTAAGGTCTTAGGATCAATGTTATACATCTCCCCCACTATCTTAAGTTGTTCGGTCCATTCAGTTACAGGATAGTTCCGTCCGTTAAACTTCCTCACCTGATTGACAATAGATGCCGGGGGAGCTGTCCGGTTATAAGTTACTACCGGGAGGAGATTCTGTTGATCACACATCCTGCCGACTACGCCAGATGTAGCGACCGGTGGTAAGGCCGCGGGTGTGTGTGTATGATCTTTCTCAACAGAATCCCCATACTCAGATTTAACCGGTAGTAACATTTCTTTACTGTAAAACATGTCTATAACACAGTCAACTGATCTAGCTGCACACATGTATATGGTGGGGTCTCTGGATCTTCACTTCTTCCGGGTACGCAGCTAGCAAAGAAAAAAACACAACAATGGAGATATCTTTCCCTAACTTTCCCTAAAATCACGTACCAGTCTATCACAGAAGAAGGTGTCGCTCCCACGTAGCAGGCCTGGGGATCTCACGATGACGGGTCCCGGTGCAGCGCTGAAGGGGGAAACTCCTCAGTCTTCTTCTGTGGTCTCCTTCCGCAGGTAACAGAATCTTTCTTTGTTAGTCTCTCCCAGTCTCAGGGCAACCGATGAGCAGAAGGGAGATCACAGTAGCACAGATGGCTCCCTTATGTCAGTCACAGCCCCTGCACATGTAATCCAGTGGCAATGTCCTGAATTCGAGTGGGACCCTCGGTAAGGCAAGGTCCTGCAGACCGGGGGTTGCAGCAACGATCTTCACAGGGTATTTCTTCCCAAGAATCTGGCTGCAAAAGAGCCCTATGTCTGTCCTGGCTGCGCTCTCTGGATCTGCACTGTTTTTCTGCTTTCACTTCCTGGGTCAACAACAGAGATGGTGGGGGCTTTCCACCCTCTGTGATTGTACAGTCCACTGATGCCCCCTGGTGGACAAGTGCGGACTGTGCACAGTTCATTTCAGTGTCAATTTCAATAATACAATCTGAATTGTACACCTCATTACACATAGATAGATGTCTATGCACAGGGAATGAGCAGACTGAGAACAATCTCAGCACTGCTACATCATGCCTGTGAGCAGGCGGGCTCTAGGACCCTGGAGCTGCACAGAGCAGACAGCTGGACTCGGCTCGCAATGTAACAGCAGTTACTTTGCGAGTTTCCCTGCTATCACTGGCACAGTAGCCGAGTCTAATGCTAGACAATGACAATCCTAGTTTTGTCAGCGTTTCTGACAAAACTAGGATTGATATTGATTTGCATTGGACTCGTGCGAGTAATCACTGGGAAACTCGCAGAGTACCGAGTCCTGCGAGTCCCTTACTACTCGCCGAGTAACGAGTCCTAGCGAGTAGATTCGCCCATCCCTACCCTTTACGCTATATTCAACACCAGAGATCTCCATCTGCAGAGCAGAATGCCTTCACGACAAGCTGAGGGACAGGGCTGCAGCAGCAGGAAAGTAAGTGAATTGCACCTATTACAATACCTCATCCAGCACCAGGACAACCAGTGCTGCAACTGCAAAGTAAGTGCCTGTGCTGACTACAGCCCCCATTATAAACCTTGCAGACCCTGCTTTCCCTCACAACTCCCTCACAAACTGTTCCTATCATCTCCACTATCATCCCTATCCTGCAGCATCTATAGCATCCATCATAGACTTTAACTATCACTGCCCCGGGAAACCAGGCTCTACCTGTGGAGAGCCGTTCCATCTCCAGTTGCCAAACCTCATCCCTGGAGGTTCTGCAGCAGCGGTGGTCACCCTGACCACAACCCGTGGGTGGCGTCACAACAAACTCCCCTGTAAATATTCCCCCATTTACTTGCAGAACCCGGGACACGGACTGGACCAAGACCTCCGTGACATCCCCAGCAGTACCCCGTCCCAGTGGGCTCCACAGTTGCACCAAAGAATCATGATATCCTCGGTCGGCCATGTGTAAGGTTATCTAAGTTCACACCTGAGCAGCATCAGACGTGAACTTAGATGTTCCAATGAACAGAATCACATGGCACCTGGAGCCTGTAAAGTGAGTGAGAGAAGCGCTCATTTACTTAGATGACTTTTCACATGGCCAACTATTCAGTGTGTACCTGCTCGTGAGCAGATGTGTGTCTGCTACAGAGATGAAGATTTTTGTTGTGGATTATGTCAAAGGTTTGTGGTAACTATAATGCTGTTTAATCACTATTTGCTTTATTTCTTTTAACTCCCCACCCCGAAACTCGAGCTCAAACTGTAGCAAAGAATTCCCAACGAAGGTTCACCCATCACTAGATGGTACTATTATGTGGAGTTGTTACAGGGATGGGCACTGTATGGGCCTTGTTTGACTGTGTGGCTGATATAAAGGTGGCACACCAGAGTAGTTACTCAGTCTTCTCACTTCCTGTCTTCCACCTCCCTCTCCTGCTACCTTTCCCCATTCATTGTATCCCTGTCCTTTAGTTTAGGTTTTTCTTATGGATGTCATTGTAAATACCCTATTTGTAATAACCCCCCTTTATCTCTTATTAATTACTATTAACTGGTACCGCAAACCTCAGCAGATTCTTATAAGAGCATTATTCCATTATTCATAGCTGGAGGATTCAGTCACAGCTGGCTGCTTTGAACACTAATTTTGATAATGTTTCTTGGGTTTGTGGGTCAATTATAGAAAGATCTAGAGAGAAAGAGACAAAAGGAGCAATAGAGTCTTATTGCTATTACAAAAATGGTGCTGATAATTGCTAGTGCTCACCTGAGCCGGTTGTGAAACTCACAACCAGTTTATACACTTGGTACAGCTGCTGCTGGATCCACACTCCTGGTGTACAGTGGTAGAAAAACATAAATCCAAAGGACGGTGCTTCTATGATCTGACGCACCCCACTGTATGGGAACTCGGGAATCTGGGCCCTCTGCTGCGGTTTGGGATGTCACTGGTGGTCGGCCCAGACCCGTGGCCCTGGTGGTCTGCTTTAAAAAGGGGGTAGTTGAAATGGGAATAAAGTTCAAGTTCACGTGACGCCACCTGTGGTATCTGGTGACCACCAGCGCTGCGTGGGGCCTCCAGGGATGATGGATGGGCAACTAAGTGTTGATGCTCCCCACAGGTGGAGCTGGATCCCTAGGGAGTTTGGTAATGATGATGAGAGATAGAGAAGGGATTTGGCCAAGCTGTTAAATAACGGGACAGTCTCTATGGATGGCAGGGGCGCGGGTAAGGAACCAACACACACACCACTGGTTGTTTCTTTACCTTTTATGGCCACTTTACACACGGCAACAGGAAGATAGAAACCGGCAGGTGTCGGAGACAATTGTACTTTTTACCTTCAAAACACCTTGCAGATACCTGAATTACACGCAGCCACTTCAAGGTGTTTTGAAGGTAAAAGGTACAATTGTCTCCGACACCTGCCGGTTTCTATCTTCCTGTTGCCGCGTGTAAAGTGGCCATTACTGGTGGAATTGCAGGTAAATATCCAGGGCACTGCCGGGTGTTCGGGAAGCACTTCTGGGTCTTAATAGTGAGTGGGTATAAGGCCTCCTTGTCTGTTTTCCCGTGTGTGTGAATCCCCTGCCCCGTGTGAAACTTGGCTGTCCTCCTCTGCTCTCCTATCACCTGTGCTGTTGTTGGGTAACCCTCGATGGACTGCCGCTATTCCTCTCTCCGCGGTGCCTGGCTCCCTTGGTGGTGACTGCACAGATACCCGGAAGACTGAAGTATTCACGGTAGACCGTATTCTCTGCTGGGCTAGGTGCTCTCCAGTAGCTCACCGAATAACAGATATAAGTAATCCTAATATATTCACATTTTCTGCAAAGGTATTACTTCTAAAATATAACTTTTAATGGTTTCTTCTAAAAATAATGGGAACGATCAGCTCCAACTTATACAGTCGAGCATTAGATACAAGCAGAAGGGGAAAGGGGGAAACAATGACCCTGCTCCTTCCCTGGCTTGCCCTGCCTGTCAACTGAGTTTTCAACACGTAAAAAAACCCTAAAAGGTGTCCCCGTTCCACGACGGCTATTCCTGCTGTCCTTATGGTGATTAGGAGTGGATCATATCAATCTTTCTGGACTCCCCAGTTAATCAATACACTTAGTGGGTCCATGAAAACATGCTTAAAGGGTTAATCCCAGCAAGTTCGGGTCCATCCCTTAGACTCAGTGGCGATGAAAAATGCCACTTTAGGAATTCTCCACCCAAAAATATGGTGATGTTTTCTATAAATCCTATATATTCCCGTGGGGAGGCTTTTTGTGCTGTGGTGGGTCACTGGGTCCCGGGTAATGTATAAGGATACCCCTCTCCACCTGGTACATGTAGTATCACCACATATATCCCCACCTCTACCCATACAGTTATTCATCATACCTGCAGTAAAAAGGTAAAAGAGACTTTCCTGCGTGTGTGCATTCTTCCTTCCTACTCCCAGCATCCTCTATAGACTATTCCAACTCTCCCTAAACAATCTCAGCTCGACTACAACCTGCTTCCCCTCACTACGCTACCCCGGAGTACCAAGTCCTGCCTGCGGAGGACTACACCATCTCAGCCGCAATACCACCGACCTCTGGAGGACTGTGGCGGCGATGGTGACATCTCACCAGGTACTGCAGGTGGCGTCACGACAAACTATAAACTTGTACATAATCCCCTGTATATAAATCCCCCTTTTAAAGATAGGCCCAGGACACGGGATCAGGCGCGGCCGCCATTCCCCGTGACACAGCAGTTAACCATTTGCCACCTGATACGTGAGTACCCCAAAAGCCTGGGCTTGACATTATCTTTTTCTGGCGATCACAAACAGGATCACGTAACCGGTATTACTGGGTACTGTGTGCCATTTTATTGACTGTGTTAAGTGACTGTTTAAACTACGCCGCCATTACTGCACCGAGGAGCGGGAAGAAAGGGGGAGTGGCATCCTGTAAAGCATGAAACTGAAGCCCGCACCTCGCTCAGCTGAGCATTCCCTTCAACAACTGGCTGTAATACACTAGGGGGTCCTCCAACATGTCGGCCTCCTCCAGCGATGACGACACTGCATACGCAGAACCCCGGAATTACACAGAAGGACTCATGGCTGCCTCCGGTAGCACTACCAGCAGCTCTGGCGCTCCGGGTACAGTTGCCCCGATAATGCCCATGTCATTTCCATACATCCCGGGGGCCAAGTGGTTGCCCCAGTATAACGGCTGCCCTGATACGCTGGATGAGTTCAAGTGAAAGATCAATGGCGTCCTGGATATGTATGCCATGACCGGCCAAGAACACGCTGCTGTGGTACTCGGAGAGTTAACTGGCGCAGCAGAGAAAGAAAGTGCATCTTGGACTGTTGCGGATCGCACATCTGCCTCTGCTATATTCAATATACTGAGAGCTACCTTTGAGCAGTGTAATGAGGCTGATATACGCATACGCTTCCATCACTGCTACCAGAGGCTGGGGGATGACATAAGAGCTTATGCCTGGTGCCTGGAAAGAGCCCTGCGCGCCCTCATACATGTCAGCCCCGCCAGTGCACAGGATGAGAACAAACTCCTCATTGAACAGTTCACGAGGGGACTGCTATCTCCTGAGGACAGTAAAAATGTACGTTGGTTGTAATTGAGCAACCCAGACGCTGACTTTAACACCCTGAAAGAGATGGCCATCAAAGGTTTAAAGCCGGTAGAGACCCATGAAGCTGCAATTAAACGGTGGTGCAACGGTGAGGTGCAGGCTACTCCAAAACCAGTACCCGTGTCTGCAGCTACGCACAATGTACAATCTGCTCAGCCTGACAAATATAATTCACTGCGGGCTGAGATGCGTGCTGAGATGCGCGAGATAAATAAAAACATCTCCAAACTGATGGACGCTATGCAGTTACAGCAGAGCCAACAGCCAGCACTAAAATCCCAAGCCAAGCCTCAGCCGCTGATTCAACTTGCCGACAGCCCGGAAGACGTCCCCTAGATGCGAAGGAAGCAAGCTGCAGCGTACAGAGGAAGACCCACCAACTGCTACGGCTCCACTGGGGAGCCCATCTGCCGTCGCTGTAACTGCCCCGGTCACCTCGCTAGGAGCTGTCCTTTAAATGGGCAATCCCTGGGGGCCGGGGCCGACCCTCATGACTAGATCAACAGGGCACAGCCACCTGGTGCAAGACCTTCATCGGACAGAGGCCGTTTCTGTCCATTGTACTAGATGGCATCCCAACACCTGCTCTACTGGACACCGGGTCACAGGTGACCACCATCCCCTATATCCTTTAAAAAAAGTTTTGGGCTGATGCAGAACTGAAACAGCCTGAAATAGACCTTTTCCTTTATGCAGCTAATGGTTAACCAATCACTGTGATGGGGGTTAGGGAGTGCCCATAAAGGTGGGGAGGGTGGAATTACAGAACCAAGGGATCCTTGTAGTAGCAGAAGCCAGAAATGCAAAGGATTCTTATATTATATTGGGCACAAATGTTGTTAGCAATTGCATGGAGGAAGTTTTGTCTTTGCTTCAACAGATCGCAGACACTGCCAGACCTGGTCAGAGGAAAGTCCTCCAGCGTGAGATCAGAGCCATCCTGCACCAACAACAGGTAACAATTACAGGTGACAAAATTAGTACAGCGCGGGTGACAGACCCCTTGTCTATTGTGATACCCCAATGAGTGAAATGATGATTTGGTGTTGAACAGGTATAGGTCTGAGAGGGCAGGACTATCAAGCATTAGTGGAGCCCGTGAGCACAGGGCACAGACCTACACTGTTGACAGCCAAGGGGGTGGTCGATGTACACAATGGGAGAGTACCTGTTCGCATCTTAAATTGCGGCAGTGAAGAGGGTAAATTATCCAGGTATACCACCATTGCCAAATTGTACACAGTCAGCAACAACGAGATCCAAACAGTGCAACCTGAACCCCGCGAAAAAGGGGCAAAACCCGATCAAACAATCGGGCCACTGGAGGACTGGTGCCAGCAGCTCCATGTTGGAACTGACACCACACCTGTGTATGAAAAGCAAGGTGTGTACCGGGTAGTTCAGGAATTCGAACAAGTCTTTAGTAAGCATCCACTTTATTTTGGTAGGATAAAAGGGGTACAACATCACATCCCCACAGGTACACATCCACCAATCAAAGAGCGGTATAGGCCTATTCCACCTGCACGCTATCAAAAAGCCAAAGAAATGTTACAGGACATGAAGGACGCAGGGGTTATACGAGATAGCTGTAGTCCCTGGGCAACTCCATTAGTCCTAGTCAGGAAAAGTATGGCAGGCTGAGGATATGTGTAGACTATAGGCAAAAAAAACGCATAACACACAAAGATGCTTACCCGTTACCACGTATAGAGGAGTCTCTAGCTGCGTTGAATTCTGCCAATTACTTCTCCACCTTAGATCTCACTAGTGGGTATTGGTAGGTGTCCGTAGCCGAAGAAGACCGAGAGAAGACGGCATTCACAACACCTATGAGCCTATGTGAATTCAACAGCATGCCCTTCGGACTATGTAATGCACCCAGAACCTTCTAGCGGTTAATAGAGAGTTGCCTGGGGCATAAGAACTTCGAGACGGTACTGCTCTACCTGGATGACGTAATCGTGTACTCCAAGACCTACGAGGAACACAGTCATCATACTAGGACTGGTGACCCTGACTGTGAGGGAAATATTCACCCATGAGTCCGCGATGACCTGACTGAACCCATGGGTGAGGTACTGAAGGAAAGAAAGAGAGGGCCTGAACGGACTTAGTGGGACCACGCGGAGGAGCCACCTGAGCTGCACAGTCTGAGTAACCCGGAGCAGTGCTGAAGTGTTTAAGAGTGACTAAAGAACTGTAACTGTGTAAACTACTGCTGAAGACCTTAAGTAAAGTACCCAGTAAGCTCATCACTGCCTGAACTGTTTACTTCCAGCGTCGCAGTGAAGTCCTGCCTGAGGAGACACAGACTGTCATGAGCACCCAGATCAGGGTACTCAGATCTCAGGCTCAATCTGGGGTGTTACGGGTGGCTGCCTGAGGCTGTGGCCCTGGTGGTCAATGAATAAGGGGAGTGAAAAATAAAATAAATAGTTTGTTTGTGACGCCACCTGCAGTACCTGGTGATACTCACCAGCGCCGTTACAGTCCTCCGGTGGTCGATGGTATTGCGGCAATGATGGTGTAGTCCTCCGCAGGCAGAACTGGACTGCCGGGGCAGCGTTTCTGTAAGGAAACAGTTTATGCAAGAAAGGATGCAGCAGAGTCGGCCATTCACTTCACTGGGTACTTAACTGGAAAACTTTCAGTCATCATTACAGTCTTTCAGTGCAGTAGATGTTATAACGACAAATGCTACAGGTGCTGCAAGTGGAATTTCTGGCTGATAGATGGATCCCTCACTGTGTGCCGTTCCTGTTCCTTTCTTTCCCTTGCCACCCAGTGACGGTGAAATCTGACTTCTTAAGGACTAGTCCGACCTCCTGCTGTTCTTCGTTCTCCTCTCCCTTATACCCGTCGGGTGAAACTTCTCTGGATCCTGCAGTGTCCTGTTGTTCCTGATTCCCCTCTTTCTGGGCTCTTTGGGAGTCGGGGCTGTATCTGTAGACCTCCCCGATTATCGGATTTCTGTGAGCCTTATAGAAACTCACAGGTGCGGGCTCCGGTACCCGGTTCCTTTCCTGGGGCAAACTCTCTGGTTACTCTGCTCCCCACTTAGAGTGAACTCCCACTTTGAGTTTCTTTTTCTCTTCCTTTCCTTCTGGGATCTGTACTTCTCTCAGTTCTGTGGGTCCCTCAGCCGAGGAGACCCTCCTTGCTCCCTCCAGGCCGGCTGCCTGGCTCCCACCAGCTCCAACTTCTCTCTCACTAACTCACTGGTGCCCCCTGGAGGTCACTATCTTCCCTCCTGGGTCCCTCCCACCTGCTGACTAGTGTGGGATGCGAGTTCTAGGGTTCCACCTACTGGCCATAGTTCCACTTTCAGTGGGGTGACTACACCGCTTTTATGGGTGTAGTACCCCTTTTGTGGCACCTACATAGTGGGGCGCCACAGTCACCCCTGCACACTGGATGGAGAGCTGCAGCTTTGAAGTAAGTGAACTGCACTGCACACAATCTCTCACCAGGCCCATCCATCTCAACTACTCTTGCCCTGGGGACCATCAGCCCTACCCGAGGAGGGCTTACCATCCACGCTGCCACAAGTCACCGATCCCAGCATTAATATGGCAGCGGTGGTTCTACTAACCACATAACCTGGGTGGTGTCACGTCAAATCCCTTGTAAATAACCCCTTTTTGGACTGATCCCAGGCCACGGGACTGGGTCACGACTACCGTGATCCCAGAGAAACAGCACCGGCCTGATTTCCGAGTACCCCATAGCCTGGGGTCGCATCGTACACACCATTTCTATCTACAATTAGTTAAATCTTAGCTGTGGGGGTCACATGTGGAAGGAGGCTCTTTTGGGAGATTTTAATAACACTGTTCCTCTATGGGAAACAGTTGAAATCAATGTTCCAGCAATCCCGACAACGACCAGGATCGCTGCAACATAGCTTTGTTGTTGGTGGGGAGCTGTCAAACAGGCAAATCTCCTCAGCAACCAGGGAGCCATATAACGACCTCCACATCGCTGGGTAAGCGGGAGAAGGCTAGTAGCTAAGGTACACATCGGGTAACTAAGCACAGCGCTGTCCTAGTTACCCGCTGTGTACCCTGGTTACACATCGGCGCGTTGTGCACCCAGCAGCACAGTGCACGCTGGGACATGTAGTCTTATGACTACATATCCCAGCGTGCACTGGGCGGCCGAGTGCACGCCGCTGTGGCTGAGGCTGGTGGCGGTGCCGCTGCCCGCGCCGTCTCACTGCATTCTCGGAACCGGTGCTCGTTGGTCCCCCCCGTCAAACACGCCGATGTATGCTGCACAGCAAGAGACCAACAAGCAAAAATGGCCCTGATCATTTTGTAACGATCAGCGACCTCGCAGCAGGGGCCCCGTCGCTGCTGCTTTTCACACACAGCGATATCGCTCTGTGTGAAGTACCCCTTAAGATATAAGCCAAAAAAGAATCTTAATTTGCAGACACGGTGTTTGGGCATATTACCCCTCATCACTGTAAAGTATGGGATCTGATTTGGCTGTATGAGAGGCTACAGCCCCAGTCAAACATAACGAGATCGTTAGCGAGATCGTTGTAACTGTGACGTTACAACGATCTCTTCAGCGATGTCGCTATGTGTGACATCTAGCAGCGATCAGGCCCCTGCTGTGAGGTTGCTGATCGCTGCAAAGGGCTCAGGACCATTTTTTAGCCTTTGGTCTCCCGCTGGTCAGCACGCATTGCTGCGTGCGACAGCGAGAGACCAACGACCAGTGATCTCACAGGCTGGTAACCATGGTAAACACCGGGTATCTAGGCAGCGCGCACTGCCTAGATACCCGGTGTTTATCATGGTTACCAGCGCTAAGCAGGGAGGACGCTGGTAACTATGATAAACAGCGGGTATCTAGGCAGCGCGTGCTGCCTGGATACCTGGTGTTTATCATAGTTACCAGTGTCCTCCTGCTTCCAGCGATGTAGGAGGTGGCTCCCAGGTCGCTGATCGCTGGGGAGATCTGCCTGTTTGACAGCTCCTCAGCGACCAGGTAATGACGCTCCAGCGATCACAGCAGGTCGTTATCGCTGTCGAGATCACTGGAGCGTCGTTGTGTGTGACGGGACCATCTAACTGGCATCTTAACCCCTTCAGGACCCAGCCTATTTTGACCCTAAAGACCTTGGCATTTTGTCAATTCTGACCAGTGTCCCTTTATGAGGTAATAACTCTGGAACGCTTCAACCGATCCTAGCGATTCTGAGACTGTTTTTTCGTGACATATTGGGCTTCATGTTAGTATTAAATTTAGGTCGATAATTTTTGTGTTTGTTTGTGAAAAAATCAAAAATTTGGCAAAAATGTAGAAAATTAAGCAATTTTCAAATTTTGAATTTTTATTCTGCTAAACCAGAGAGTTATGTGGCACAAAATGGTTTATAAATAACATTTGCCACATGTCTACTTTACATCAGCACAATTTTGGAAAAAAAAATGTTTATTTTTTTTTTTTGGTAGGAAGATATAAGGGTTCAAAGTTCATCAGCAATTTTTCATTTTTCCAGCAAAATTTACAAAACCATTTTTTTTGTGACCACATCACATTTGAGGTCCCTTTGATGGGTGTACAAGAAAAGACCCACAAATGACACCATTCCAAAAACTGCACCCCTCAAGCTATGCAAAACTACATTCAAGAAGATTTGCCACATGTCTACTTTACATCAGCACAATTTTGGAAAAAAAAATGTTTATTTTTTTTTTTGGTAGGAAGATATAAGGGTTCAAAGTTCATCAGCAATTTTTCATTTTTCCAGCAAAATTTACAAAACCATTTTTTTTGTGACCACATCACATTTGAGGTCCCTTTGATGGGTGTACAAGAAAAGACCCACAAATGACACCATTCCAAAAACTGCACCCCTCAAGCTATGCAAAACTACATTCAAGAAGATTATTAACTCTTCGGGTACCTTTACACGCCGCTACTGGAGGATGGATACAACCCGTTACTTCATGTGCACGAGCACGCACAAACGGTTACAAACGGGAAATGCACCACCTTTACACGCCGCCACAAGGTGCGCTACGCTACGCTACATCTACAGCTAGATACATCGCCGGGTGTCTCAAGTAGCCATCTGTAGCTCATCTTAGCTCATTTACACACCGCTACAACCAGCTAATATGGGCGTACCTTGTGCAGCAGGGACAGCACATAGGCGTGCTACAATTGTGGATTACGAGACGTCCGTACGCTGATAGGACAAAGCAATAATATCATGATTGGGCAGGCATTGCAGGAGGCTGATTAATACTTGACGCTCGAGCAATTGCATAGTGTGACTGGTCAGCTCCTTAAATATGCCTCCCTAGGCAGCGACTACCAATCGTAACGCAGGAGCTTCCTCCAATGATCGCTGATGGGGCGCGGTAACCCGGAGCCTGTGTCACGCCCCAGCTACATACCAGGTACATTGCCTGGTGTCGACACATCCCTTCTGTTGCTTCTTTACACGCCGATACAGCTCGCTACAATCGCCTGTGTAGCCACCTGTTTCAGGGCAGTGCTCGGAAACAGATGTATCTGTTGCCGGGTGCCTCCTACCGTCTTTACACGCCGCTACTACGGGGTATTTTGCCGCTACAAGCTACATTTGTAGCCTGTAGCTGGTTGTATCCATCCTCCAGTAGCGGCGTGTAAAGGTACCCTTCAGGTGCTTCACAGGAACTAAAGCAATATAGAAGGAAAAGATGGACATTTTAATTTTTCTAGCACAAATATTCTTTCAGCCTCAATTCTTTCATTTTCACATGGGCAACAGGATAAAATGGATCCTAAAATTTGTTGGGCAATTTTTACTGAGTACACCGATACCTCATATGTGGTCATTAACCACTGTTTGGGTACACGGCAGAGCTCAGAAGGGAAGGAGCGCAATCTGACTTTTGGAGCTTATTTTCCATTCAAAAAGTGCGAAGGCACTCCTTCACTTCTGAGCCCTGAAGTGTGCCCAAACAGTGGGTTATGACCACATATGAGGTATCGGTGTACTCAGGAGAAATTGCCCAACAAATTTAAGAAGGCATTTTATCATGTTGCCTATGTGAAAATGAAAAAAGTTAAGCTAAAAGACATTTTTTTGTGAAAAAAAGTACTTTTTCATTATTACAGATCAATTTGTGAACCATCTGAGGGTTCAAAGTGCTCCCCACCCATCTAGGTAAGTTCCCTAGGGGGGGCTCTAGTTTCCATATTGGGGTCAATTGTGGGGGAGCTCCAATGTTTAGGCACACAGGGGCTCTCCATACACAACATGGTGTCCGCTAAGAATTTGAGCTAATATTCCATTCAAATTGTTAGCGGACACCATGTCACATTTGGAGAGCCCCTGTGTGCCTAAACATTGGAGCTCCCCAAAAAGTGACCCCATTTTGGAAACTAGACCCCCCAAGGAACCTATCTAGATGCATAGTGAGCACTTTTAACACCCAAATGTTTCACAAATTGATCCGAAAAAGTACTTTTTTTTCCACAAACATTTTCTTTTTTAACTTTTCCGGATTCATTTGCGAAGCACCTGGGGGTTAAAAATGCTCACTATGCATCTAGATAAGTTCCTTGGGGGGTCTAGGTTCCAAAATGGGGTCACTTGTGGGGGAGCTCCAATGTTTAGGCACACAGGGGCTCTCCATATGCGACATGGTGTACACTAACAATTCCAATTGTTATTGGACACCATGTTGCATATGGGGAGCCCCTATGTGCCTAAACATTGGAGCTCCCTCACAAGTGACCCCATTTTGGAAACTAAACCCCCTCAAGGAACTTATCTAGATGCATAGTGAGCACTTTGAACCCCCAGGTGCTTCAAAAATTGATCCGTGATAAGGAAAAAGTACTTTTTTTCACACAAATTTTATTTTTTCATTATTACGGATCAATCTGCAAAGCACCTGGGGGTTTAAAGTGCTCACTATTCATCTCGATAAGTTCCTTGAGGGGGTCTAGTTTCCAAAATGGGGTCACTTGTGCGGGAGCTCCAATGTTTAGGCTCTCCATACGCCACATGGTTTCCGCTAACAATTGAAGCTAATTTTTCCATTCAAATTGTTAGCGGACACCATGTCGCATATGGAGAACCCGTGTGCCACCAGCACAAGGGCAACTGGTAGAGTTGGGGTACAGCACCAGGAAATGGCACCTCTAATGAATGCGCTATATTCTGCGGTGGCTGTGGGTTGCAATTTGCAGTGTGGGGGCCCATATTTTGGTCTCACCAAGCTGAGGATTCCAACCCCCCAGCTGCCAAGTTGTACCTGGCTGTCACCCAAAAATACAGCAAAGGCCTTTATTTTTATATTTCTAGAACTGACTTTAGAAAAAAAAATGACGTGGGGCTCCATCATATTTTTGGTCCAGCCAGGTACAACTTGGCAGCTATGGACTGCCACCAACCCCCAACTGCCTCGTTGTACCTGGCTGGCAACCAAAAATACAGCAAAACCAATTTTTTTTTATTTCTAGAACTAATTCTAGAAAAAAAAATAATGTGGTGCAGCTGGGGTCTGTAATCCTCAGCATGGAGAGGCCCAAGCAGTGGAAAACTGGAAAATAAAGGGGTTAATGCCAGCTTTTTATTGGCAGCTGGCACTAAGCCCGAGATTCATAATGTCGGGCCAATGTTAGACCCGTCCATTAGGAATCTCTAGTAAATAGTAAAAAAAAATACACCACACAGAGAAAAATCTTTTTATTTGATAAAAACACAAACAAAATTCATACTCCATCTTTATTATAAAGATCTGACGTAGTCCACAATGAAGGTCTCACGACGCTCAATCGTCTCTGCTCAATCCAAAGACTGCAGCAAGGGATCAAGTGTCCTCTATCTACAGTCTCTGGGGTCAGAGTTATGGTGAACTGTATGGCAATGATCTGTCGACTATGATCCCAGAGACTACAGCAAGAGGACACTTGATCCCTTGTTGCACCCATCCATGCATCCATCCATCCACCCATGCACTTATCATCCACACATGCACCCATCCACGCATGCACACATCCATCCATGCACACATCCATCCATGCACGCATCCACACATCCACGCACACATCCATGCATGCACACATCCATGCATGCACGCATCCATCCATGCACCCTTCCATCCATGCAACATCCATCCATGCACACATGCAACCACACATCCACACATGCACACACACAACTGTCCATGCACACACCTATCCTTGCACGCACACATCCATGCATGCATCCACCCACGCACGCATCCATGCATGCACACATCCATCCATGCGTGCACACATCCATGCATGCACACATTCATCCATGCACACATCCATCCATGCATGCACGCATCCACACATCCACGCATGCACACAAACACACATCTATCCATGCACACATCCACACATGCACGCATCCACACATCCACACATGCATCCACGCATACATCCATGCATGCACACATCTATGCATGCACACATCCATTTATGCATGCACATATCCATGCATGCACACATCCATGCATGCATACATCCATCATACACGCATCCACACATCCAAGCATGCACACACACATATATCCATGCACACATCCATCCATGCACGCACGCATCCACACATCCATGCATGCATCCCACATCCATCCATGCACCCATCCATCCATGCAACATCCATCCATGCACACACGCAACCACACATTCTCGCATTCACACACAACTATCCATGCACACATCTATCCTTGCACGCACCCATCCATGCACGCATGCATCCATGTACGCACACATCCATGCATGCACACATCCATGCATGCACACATCCATTCATGCATGCACACATCCACACATCCATGCATTAACGCATCCACACATGCATCCACGCACACATCCACGCACGCACACATCCATGCACGCACAGATCCATTTATGCATGCACACATCCATGCATGCACACATCCATCCATGCATGCACACATCCACGCATGCACACACACACATCTATCCATGCACACATCCATCCATGCATGCACACATCCACACATCTATCCATGCACCCATCCCTCCATGCATGCACACACACATCTATCCATGCATACACACATCCACGCATCCACGCACGCATCCATGCACACATCCACGCACATATTCACGCCCGCACACATCCATGCATGCACACATCCCTCCATGCATGCACACATCCATCCATGCACCCATCCATTCATGCAACATCCATCCATGCACACACGCAACCACACATCCACGCATGCACACACAACTATCCATGCACACATCTATCCTTGCATGCACACATCCATGCACGCATGCATCCATGTACGCACACATCCATGCATGCACAATCCATCCATGCATGCACACATCCACACATCCATGCATTAACGCATCCACACATGCATCCACGCACACATCCATGCACGCACACATCCATTTATGCATGCACACATCCATGCATGCACACATCCATCCATGCATGCACACATCCACACATCCACGCATACACACACACATCTATCCATGCACAATCCATCCATGCATGCACACATCCACACATCCATGCATGCACATATCCACACACCCACACATGCATCCACGCACACACACATCCATTTTTGCATGCACACATCCATGCATGCACACATCCATCCATGCAACATCCATCCATACACGCACGCATCCACACATCCAAGCATGCACACACCCATGCATGCACCCATCCCTCCATGCACACACACATCCATGCATGCACACACACGTCTATCCATGCACACATCCATCCATGCACGCATGCACACATCCACGCACACACCCATCCCTCCATGCACGCACACATCCATGCATGCACACACGTCTATACATGCACACATCCATCCATGCACACACACATCCATCCATGCATGCACACATCCATCCATGCAATATCCATGCATACACACATCTATGCTCGCACACATCCATCCAGCCATGCATGCACCCATTCCTCCATCCACCCATGCATGCACCCATGCATCCACCCACCCATGCATGCATGCATCCACCCATGCATGCATCCACCCATGCATGCACACATCCACGCATGCACACACATCTATCCATGCACACTTCCATCCATGCATGCACACATCCTCACATCCACGCATGCACGCATCCACACACACATCCATGCATGCACACATCCATTTATGCATGCACATATCCATGCATGCACATATCCATGCATGCATACATCCAGCCATGCAACATCCATCCATACACGCTCGCATCCACACTTCCAAGCATGAACACACACATATATCCATGCACACATCCATCCATGCACACACTCATCAACACATCCATGCATGCATCAACATATGCACACATCAACATCCATGCATGCACCCATCCCTCCATGCACGCACATGTCCATCGCAACGCACATGTCCATGCACGCCCACACGTCTATCAATGCACACATCTATCCATGCACACACACATCCACGCATCCACGCACGCATCCACGCACACATCAATGCTCACACACATCCATGCATGCACACATCCCTCCGTGCATGCACACATCCATCCATGTACCCATTTATCCATGCAACATCCATCCATGCACACACGCAACCACACATCCACGCATGCACACACACAACTATCCATGCACACATCTATCCTTGCACGCACACATCCACGCATGCATGCATCCACGCACGCACACATCCATGCAGGCACACATCCATCCATGCATGCACACATCCATGCATGCACACATCCATGCATGTACACATCCATCCATGCATGCTTGCATCCATGCATGCACACACACATATGTCCATGCACACATCCACGCATGCACGCATCCACACATCCACACATGCATCCACGCACACATCCATTTATGCATGCACACATTCATGCATGCACACATCTATGCATGCACACATCCATCCATGCACACATCCATCCATGCAACATCCATTCATACACGCATGCATCCACACATCCAAGCATGCACACACACACACACACATATATCCATGCACACATCCATCCATGCATGCATCCACACATCCATGCATGCATCCACACATGTACACATCCACGCACGCACACATCCATGCATGCACCCATCCCTCCCTGCAAGCACACATCCATGCATGCACACACACATCTATCCATGCACACATCCATCCATGCATGCATCCACACATCCATGCATGCATCCACGCATGTACAGATCCACGCACGCACACATCCATGCATGCACCCATCCTCCATGCACACATACATCTATGCATGCACACATACATCCATGTCCTCACACATCCACACATCCATGCACATATTCATGAATGCACACATCCACGCATGCACACGCACACATCCATCCATGCACACTTTCACGCACACATCCATCCAGCACGCACACATCCATTCATGCATTCACACATCCATCCATGCAATATCCATGCATGCACCCATCCTCCATCCACCCATGCATGCACCCATGCATCCATCCACCCATGCATGCATGCACCCACTCACCCATCCACCCATCCACCCATGCATGCACCCACTCAACCATACATCCATTCACCCATGCACCCATGTATGCATGCACCCACTCATCCATCCATGCATGCATGCACCCACTCATCCATCCATTCACCCATGCATGCACCCACTCACCCATCCATCCACCCATGCACTCATGCATGCATGCATGCACCCACTCACCCATCCATCCATCCATCCATTCATTCATTCATACTTACCTCATCCAGGAGGAGGAGCCTGGGAGAGGAGGAGGGGCCCACATGGAGGAGGCTGGCCACCGGGTGCACTGGCGGGTGCAGCCCAACAGGTGGTGAGAGGGGGGACACAGGGCACAGGGGGAATGTCAGCTTCCTCAGCCCCCTCCATAATTGCACCAGGAAGGGGCTGAGGAAGCTGACCGGCAGGTGCAGCGGATGACTGTTACCACCGGCGGATGGCTGTTACCACCGGCGGATGACTGTTACCACCAGGTGGGGAGGGTAGGAAAGGGATTTGGGGGGGCTCATCATCCATGGAGCATGAGGGGGCTAGTTGGGGGAGGGCACCTGCCAACCCGCCCCTCCACATCTGATTGGAGAGCTCCAATCAGTGCTGGAGGGGTTACTCTCTCTGTTCGGCAGTCTCAATTTCAACTGCCAATCAGAGCAAGTTTAGCCTCGGGGGCACTAAGCCACCCCTCTGGGCTAAAGTATGGGTCCTTGCGATCCTGCAGCTCCAGTGACTTGTCATTGAGCCGGTCACCGGAGCTGCACGAGTGCAAAGAAGGTATGACGTTATAGAGACGTCATAGGTTGGGAACGCACGGACTTTCATGACATCTCTATAATGTCATAGGTCGGGAAGGGGTTAAATGTAAGGTTTCTTCATATGGAGAGTGACCTACTAGGTCTGGCATGCCAAAATGTGGAGACTTGAGTCAAAGTAGCATGTCACTCTCTACAAGGAGAAACCTTACTGTATGGACACTATTATACTAGTGGTTGGTGAGTTTATTGCTTGTTCAGCTATTTTTGAAACTCTTGTAGAAATAAAACCTTTCTATAGTGTCATGGGGCCAAGCCTTGACCCCGAGATTTATGGCTTATTCCATGGATGTGTGAGATGAGAATATTCCTTTCTGGCAACCTCTGAATCTTACAGATCTGTAACACATGACCTACAGGTTCTCTGAGACTCTACTGCACCTCTGTTTACTTCTAATTACATATAGAAGAACATTCTATGGCCATCTAATAGCTGCTCCATTATATACTATATTGCAGTGGTATTCCCAGACTAAGGATGGAGTCACGCTGCCATATGAGGCTCACGAGGATCACATCAAAATGCCTGGACCCACCAGTGGCCCTCCTGACCCCAGTGTGTCAGCTACATAGAGATTCATGAAGCTGTCACACTCAGGTCAGGAGAGCCACAGAAAGTCTGGGCGGTGCAATATGATCCTGATTTGAGTCTTGACAAAGATCATGATGACTCCAGACCTTTGGTAAATGTCTATTGGAATAATAATAAATGTCTGTTTTAATAATAATAGTTATAGAGATTTGACATTGCTAATTTTAAGTCAGATTTTTTTCTAACTTTTTTAAGATGAAATTCTTTGTAAGTAAAATCAAATTCCGGGATCAACATAATGAAGTCTGGAGCTTTAACGAGAAAGGAGAAATGCCTGAAAAGCTGGAGATTGGGAACTGGGTAAGAGATTTCACACGAGACCATGATAATATCCGTGTCCACCAGAGGGTTTACGTGGGCGGCTTCAATCCATCACTGGTGGAGATGAACAGCTGACGATATTTCCACACAGGATAACATGGCGACACGGAAAGGTAAGAACATTCCTGTGGAAAATCTGCACAACATTTCCTGTTCATCTATTCCTATCTACAGCTGGAAAGTTTTTGGAAAGTTTTTGGTTTATCTTAAGTTTTCACCAACATCATCATTTTCATTCCTAAACCTAAAAACAATCCAGAACTGGATAAACACTACAGACTAGTAATGAGTAAGCAGTAAAATGCTCGGGAGTTTGATGCTCGGGTCGAGCATATCGAAATGCTTGGGTTCTTGACCCAAGCACTGAGCCCAATGTTATCCTATGGGAGACCCGAGCATTTTCCGGCAGCAACCCCGGTGGTCTGCGGAAAGCCTAAAAATGTCACAAATGTATAAGAACAGTGCTCAAATCACAAAGGGAACAGCATGGGGAAGAGCCCTGTAAGCATTTCTGACTCCCAGGTCACTGCGGTGAACAATGTTGTCTGAGTATTACACCACTTTTACAGACTCACAATAAAACATACAAAAATGAAACCAAAATGCATTTTACTGAGGAAAATGTTAAGGGCTCAGATTCACTTGTGACACAGTGTTGGTGTATTTTTTTTTTCTTAAAAAAAAAATTGGGAGGCACTCCGATGCCCCTTGGAAGAGACGTGTAGGAGTGACTCATAGAATAATGTATGTTCCCATTATCAGGAAGGAAGTGGGTCTCCCATAGTGTTGCCATATGCAGGACTGCCAAAAATTGGGAAGCACTCCAATGCCCCTGGGAAGAGATGTGTATTATTTAATTAATCCAGCTGTATACAGGCAGTATACCGTATATACTCGCGTATAAGCCGAGTTTTTCAGCCCAAAAATTGGGCTGAAAAGTACCCCCCTCGGCTTATACGCGAGTCAGTGCGGGGGCTGCTGTATACAGCGGTATAAAGCAGCCCCCGCATCCCCAGTAATGCAGGGCCCCCCCCCTCATGCTCCGGTCACCTGTAAAGCAAGTTATACTTATCAGTGTCCCGCTGCCGTCCGCGCCCGCATCTGCCGACATCGCGATCCTCCATCTTCATGCATCTTCTTCCTGCTTCTGTGCGCGTCGCAGGCAATGACGTCATTACCGGCGACGCGCACAGGAAACAGGAAGAAGTCGCATGAAGACGGAGGATCGGGATGTCGGCAGATGCGGGCACGGACGGCAGAGGGCACTGATAAGTATAATTTGCTTTACAGGTGACCGGAGCATGAGGGGGGGGCCCTGCATTACTGGGGCTGCCTGTATACTACCACTGGGGCTGCTGTATATAGGGGCCCTGCATTACTGGGGCTGCAATACCACTGGGGCTGCTGTATATAGGGGCTGCAATACCACTGGGGCTGCAATACCACTGGGGCTACTGTATATAGGGGCTGCTGTATACACCACTTGGGCTGCAATACCACTGGGGCTGCTGTATATAGGGGCTGCAATACCACTGGGGCTGCTGTATATACCACTGGGGGCTGCTGTATATAGGGGCTGCTGTATACACCACTGGGGCTGCAATACCACTGGGGCTGCTGTATATAGGGGCTGCAATACCACTGGGGCTGCAATACCACTGGGGCTGCTGTATATAGGGGCCCTGCATTACTGGGGCTGCAATACCACTGGGGCTGCTGTATATAGGGGCTGCAATACCACTGTGGCTGCAATACCACTGGGGCTGCTGTATATAGGGGCCCTGCATTACTGGGGCTGCAATACCACTGGGGCTGCTGTATATAGGGGCTGCAATACCACTGGGGCTGCAATACCACTGGGGCTGCTGTATATAGGGGCTTCAATACCACTGGGGCTGCAATACCACTGGGGCTGCTGTATATAGGGGCTGCTGTATACACCACTGGGGCTGCAATACCACTGGGGCTGCTGTATATAGGGGCTGCAGTACCACTGGGGCTGCTGTATATACCACTGGGGCCTGCTGTATATCATACTGCTGGGGCCTGTATACCACTGCTGGGGGCTGTATACCTGTGCTGGGGTCCACCCTCGGCTTATACGCGAGTCAATAGATTTTCCCAGGTTTTGGGGGCAAAAGTAGGGGGGTCGGCTTATACACGGGTCGGCTTATACACGAGTATATACGGCATATAGGCAGGGTATATAGCAGACATCAGTGGATACAGCACAGGAGGCTCCACTCAACTCACTCTGGTGCTTCTGTAGCCTGTTACACAGATCCATCTCTAAAAAAGTGTATATAGGCAATGTATATAGTGCTGCATTTAAAATGTGCAAGGCACATGGCAAGGGATGAGGAACTGGACGTGATGGTGCATAACGAGGCCTAGGCTATGGGCAAGCTACAATTGTACCACGACAAATGTCCCAACCTTACTGTCCCAATTCCTAGGGGTCCGCAGCACACCACTATTAAATCCAGAGCAGTGTCAAAAGGTTTTTGGTTGGATAGCGGATAATGCTTCCAGTCAGTTTGCCACCACCACAACCACCCTGTCTTCCATATGGTCAAGTCTCAGTAACCGTGAGTCTGGACCGCATATTCCTCACCCTGATCCTCCTTCCTCCCACCATACCGAGGGGGATTCCACACTTGGACACGCTGAAGAACACTTTTCCATTGATAGATTCGGGCCTCTCGACCGCTCCACTTGAGGGGGGGCAAGAGGATATCGCATGTAGCCATGCCCAAATATTTGAGCAGCCACGGTCACATAAAGGCGATGGTGGGAAAGTGTCATGAGAGGTGGACGATGATGAGACACAATTGCCAGAAAGTCAGGAGGAGGACCAGAGTGGGGAAGTGGAAGACGACATAGTGGATGATCCAGTAACTGACCCAACCTGGCAAGAGGACATGCAGAGTGAAGACAGCAGCGCACAGGGGGAGGGATGCGTAGCACCCCAACAGGGAGGAAGAAGCAATGCGGTCCCCGTAACACCAAAATGACAGAAGTTGCCAGTACAATTGTTAGGTCTTCCCGAGTCTCGCGGGTTTTTAAGGACTCTGCAGATAATTCTAAAAAGGTCATTTGCACCATCTGCAATGCCAGCATCAGAAGGGGCAGCAAAACTATCTGCCTAACCACCAGCAGCATGATCAGGCACATGGCAGCAAAGCACCCGACTTTGTGGGCCGAACCCCAGGGACCAGGAACAGTGTCTGCAGGTGACGCCACTGCTTCTTCCATTGTTGTTAATGCAAGCCAATCCCTTGTCCATAGTGCATGCGAAGATATTTCCTTTCCTGCACCTGTTGTTGCACAATCTGAAATATCACATTTAGCAACCAGGTCCACGTCCTTGTCCCAGTGCAGCATTTAGAAGTCCATACCCCATTCCTTGTAACGCAAGCACAAATGCGCAGCCAACGCCCCACAGGCCAGACTACTGAATTTGCACATTTTGCGACTGCTTGCACTTGAAATGTCGCCTTTTAGGCTAGTGGAGACAGAAGCATTCTGAAACCTGATGGCGGTGGCCGTCCCTCGTTACTCGGTCCCCAGCCGCCACTATTTCGTCCAATGTGCCGTCCCTGCATTACACAAGCATGTGTCGCAAAACAATAGCTGTGCCCTCAAAGTGGACCTGTCACCCCCCTGGTGCATGGCAATCTAAATATACTACTAAATGCAGTATGCCTGCTGCATTCAGGGAAGGGGTCCCCCATATCTCTAGCCCCCCTGTGCGTTGAGCCGACGGCTCCCGTCCTCACTGTGCACCTCAATGCCAGCCCTGACTTTGGAAGAAGGAATGCCCCCCCTGACTCAGTAAATGTATGACTTATAAAGTGTATATCTCAGTGCACAGGGGGGCTAGAGACATGGGTGAGCCCTTCCCTGAATGCATCAGACATGCTGCATTCAGTGGTGAATTTAGATTGCCATGCACCAGGGGGCTGACAGGTCCTATCTAACAACGCAGTTACTGTGAAAGTCTACCTAACAATGGACACATGGACAAGTGTTTGTGGACAGGGACAGTACATCTCACTGATAGCACACTGGGTTAACATAGTGGAAGCCAGGACACAGTCGGACCTTGGGATGGAACACTTACTTCCCGACACCAAGGATTGCAGGCCCTAACTCAATCAGGGTTGCCCCCTAAGTCAACAGCTCCTTCATGTCATCCTCCTCAGCCTCTTCCTCCTCTTCAGCCTCCACTTCAGTCACAAGCTGGAGGCACCGCAGCACTGCCTTGGCCAAGTGGCAACATGCTGTCCTGAAGCTAATGTGCGTAGGTGATAAACCGCACAATGATGAAGAGTTGTTGACAGCTATGAAAGAGCAGGCAGATCTGTGGCTCACACCGCTGAACCTACAGGCAGGCATGGTCGTGTGTGACAATGGCCGGAACCTGGTAGTGGCTCTGAGGCGAGCTCACACATATACCATGCCTGGCCCATGTGCTCAACCTTGTGGTTCAGTGGTTTCTTAAATCCTACCCAGAGCTGTCAGATCTGCTCGTCAAAGTGTGCCCATTTTAGCAAGTCACCTATTGCTTCGGCCGCCCTTGCTGGGTTTCAGCAGCGTTTACAGCTTCCGGCTCACAGACTGCTGTGTGATGTCCCCACGCATTGGAATTTGACACTGCAGATGTTGGTCAGGATTTGCTAGCAAAATAGGGCGGTTGTTGACTACCAGCATCAACAAAACTGTCAGTATTCGGTTAAGTCTCTACGCATAAGACCTCAGGAGTGGTCATGGATGTCTGACGTATGTACCATCCTCCAAAACTTTGAGGACTCCACCAAGATGGTGAGCGGCAATGACGCCATCATTTGTGTCACCATCCCGCTTCTCTGTCTTCTGAAACGCTGTCTGCTCAAAATCAAAGAGGATGCATTTCAGGCAGAGCACGATGAGATGGAGCACCAAAACATACAGGGTGATTACTCACAGCCCAGTCTCATCTCATCTCAACGTGGATTGGTCAACAATGAGGAGGAGGAGGAAGAACAACAGAATCTAGTTTGATGCGTTATAGACAGTACTACCTGCACAATTGTCATACCATATGTTCAGCGTGGATGGCCAGAGGACAGAGAGAAGGAGGGGAGGAGGAGGAGAGCATGGTCAGTTGTCCTCTTGGTGAGGACATGGATGTTTTGCCGGTTTCCAGTCTGGCGCATGGCTGGGATTATGTTACGCTGCCTTTCATGTGACCCTTGCGTTATCAGAATCTTGAGTGACACTCATTACTGGTTGGTGACACTTTTATACCCACTCTACAAGAAGAACTTTATGTCACTTATTCCTGAGGCGGAGAGGTCTAGAAAAATGGTGCAGTACCAGAAGGCCCTTGTTGCGGAATTATTTAAAAAATTCCAATCTGAAAACGCTGGAGTCACAGTTCAGTGGACAACAAAAGAGTACAGGCGAGAGAGACACAACTCCAATCCAGCAGAAGCAGGGGAACACTGTCAAAGTTCTGGGAGAGTTTTCTCAGCCTCTCCCATGGCACAGGTTCTGAGGCGCGGGGTACTCTCACAAGGAGTGCAAACTTTGGAAAGATGCTGAAGGAGGACCTTACCGACCGTACCATAGTCCTGTGTGATTCCTCTGTGCCTTATAATTATTGGGTATCCAAGCTGGACAGGTGGCAGGAATTGGCTCTCTACACCTTAGAAGTTCTGGCCTGCCCTGCCACTAGCGTTTTGTCAGAGCGGGGTTTTATTGCCACAGGGGGAATTATTACATAAAAGCGCACCCGCCTGTCAACTGACACTGCTGACAGGCTGACTCTTATCAAAATGAACAAGGGCTAAATTGGGCCAGACTTCTCAACACCACCAAATGATAGCAATGTAATATAAACTCAATTTTTGGCAGCCCTGCATAAGGCAACACTATGGGAGACCCCTTCCTTCTTAATAATGGGAACATATATTATTTAAAGAAGCCCTCCACCACGTCTCTTCCAAGGGGCATTGAAGTGCATCCAGATTTTTGGCAGCCCTGCTTAGGGCAACACTATGGGAGACCCACTTCCTAATAAATGGAACATTATTTAATGAGGCCCTCCTCCACTACTCTTCCAAAGGGCATTGGAGTGCCTCCTAATTTTTGGCAGCCCTGCATAAGGCAACACTATGGTAGACCCACTTCCTTCCTAATAATGGGAGCATACATTATTTAATGTGGCCCAGATGTATACAGGCAGTGTACATAGGTAGGGTATATAGTGGACTTATAGAACTGTTTTTTTTAGAGATGGATTTGTGTAACAGTCTACGGCAGCACCAGAGTGAGTGGAATAGAGCCTCCTGTGCTGTATGCACTGCAGCCTGCTATAATCCCTGCCGGCCTATATACACTGCCTGTATACAGCTGGATTAATCCTGAAAAGGACTGTTTGTTTAGATGGATTGTGTACTCTATCTAGTACCTACATTACCTAAGACATACACTAAATCTGTCCCTAGCTGAGCAGCACCTCTCCCTGCATTAGCTGACTGTGGAGCAGGGTGATGAGCACAGCGCCTACAGGTCTTATATAGACCTGATGATGCTGTTCCGCCAGCCATTCACTGTAATGCCACAACCAACATGGCTGTGGCATTACAGTGTGTGGCAGTCATTCCCTGCATGTAGGCTAGCTCTGTAAAGAGCGCCAATATGCAGGAAGGGGTATCTGAGCATCTTGAGCACTGCGATACACAGGCGAGCATCAAGTACCGGCGAGCATGCTCGCTCATTTCTACTACAGACCAATTTCCCTAATCAACATAGATATCAAGATCTATTCCATAACAATAACGAACAGACTTAAAAATATTCTTCCAAAAATTATAACTAATGACCAACTAGGTTTCATCTCAGGTCGCCAAACAACAGACGGTACTTGGAGAGCCATTATTCTAATAAACATTATGGGGAAATCTAGTGAACCCATACTACTTCTCACCCTGGATGCTGAGAAAGCTGATAGAATTAACTGGAAATATCTATCCTGTACCCTGCACAAATGTGGATTCACAGACCAAATCTTGAGTTCAATCATGACACTCTATTCTTTCACCACCGCAACATTATTTACAAAAGGTGCATTTATTTGTAAGAGGCACATTGTTAGACTAATGTGGACAAAGGAGTACAAATTTATAACCATGTTGATGAGCCAACACACATCTGATTCGGCAACTTACTAAAGGTTGATCTCCTCGGCATCTATCCTCAAACAAATTTGGGACACCCCAGAGTCTGGCTGCCATGATGGCATTGCCTCCCTTGGGGGTTTTGTCATGCTTGGAAGCAAGGAGGGGTATCCACACTAGGTAGGCCCACAGCATGCAACACTTTTCCTGACTCCAGACCTGAAGGGGGAGCTTTAAAACTCGAGTTCAGGGGAGCTTCCCTATAAATCCTCGCCTAATGGTGATGTTAGTCAGTTCAGTTCCTAGGAGGACTGTGAAGACGGCCTGTGGACTGAAGCGCTGCTGAGCTCATCTCAGGTAGAGTCTAGAGTAGGGAACAGCAAGCGTGAGGGACCCATAGGAGAGGGTCTGAGGAAGGAGAGAAGCAGGCCTGGGGAGTGGAGCAAGTTATCAGGCTCACCCCAGAGCAGAGCGCCAGAAACGGACACCATTGTCTGAGGTTGTGAGGGTACCACTGACGCAGCAGCCAAAACCAGAAGACGGCAGACTCCATGTCTCCCGGCCACAGCAAGACACCTGGAGGCACAGCAGCATCAGAGAGCTCAGAGACAGTTGCCAGAGGAGTGGTGCCCGGGAGAGTCTCAAGCTACCTGCCATACGGGTGATAGACTGTCCATCAGGAAGAGTAGGTCGAAGCTTAGCTACAGGATCAGCAGGGAGGCTGTTATGATCCGATGACCTAGGAGTACATTAAAGATTTCACAGAAGTAGTTGGCAACTATATTGACTGCAGTACCTGACTAAATACCACAACTAGAAGTAGCCGTGGGAAGTAACTAACCACTAGACACCTCGACACAGGCGGAGAACTAGCTACCCCTAAAGATGGAAACAGGAAAGTCTATCTTGCCTCAGAGCAGAACCCCAAAAGAATAGCAAGCCCCCAATGGATATTGACTGGGAAACAATAGAGAAAAAACACACACAGGCAGATAATAGAGTTTATCAAAAGAGGCCACACTAGCTACATAGTAAGGACAGGATGGAATACTATTGCTGTCAGTATGAAAATACTATCAAAAACCTCCAACAGAAGATAGTGCCAAAAAATTACCCTGAGTCTGCTAAGACTCGCCGTCCTCTATATCTGCAGGAACGTCTGTGAATCAAACTAAAATAAATAGGTACTAACACCAGCAAAACTGGAAGTAGCTGACAACAGTGAATAGCAACTCATACCTAGGAAGAAAACTACCCTAACTGAGAGCAGGTAAACAAATATGCAGACTAAATATCAAACTCACAACTCAGAGCAAGACAAGCAATAAGCACCTGCCCCTTGAGAAAGCCGACGCGAAACACGTGTCGGGGCCTCCGAGTTGAAGGCAGGAGGACACGGGACCCCTTTATTCATCCCTATGGGTAAGCTTCCTTGGATTGCCTGCATCGTCTCCTACAATAGTTGTATCTCTTTACAGCACTACTTTATTTAGGCTTTTTTCAGGTGCACAGGCATATCTTATTAGCTTCCAGGGTGAGGGTACCTTTGTCCTCTGTCTCTCCTGCCTTCCTCTCTCACCTCCCCCCTCTTATTCCACACTGTCCATGAATACCTTTTTACTATTACCTGTTTTGTACCACCAGTAATTTAATTAAAACTTTTTTGTACTGCAAACTTTTGTGTGGTCATTCAGGTATTCTAATCTGAGTCATAAAAAACATCTCTGGTCTCTATCTTTAAAATAACAAAAAAACATTCACTTAGCTTGCAAAGATTTGAGCAGAGCAGTAAGAAACCAGGGAGAGGTGTGGAAACCTCCAGGAACTGTTACAACTGGCAGAGGTTGATAAGCTCCAAACCACCTATATGCTCCAATCCGAAGCAGGTTGCCAATCATCAGGATCAGCTGTGGAACTGTCCAAAACACTGCCAGCTGCATCACCAGCAACAACCACAGGAGGGAGCTCACAACCAGAATTCTTCATCAAAGAATTCACAACAGGAGGCTTCAGAACTCGCCGGGTGAGGAGATTCCCAACTTGCTTCCAGGCCACCCAGATTCTTAACATCTCCTGTGTACAGTGCCTTGGTCTGAACTTGTTACTACCAGTAAACATAAAGGAGAATACAAACTGTGTGTCTGTCAGTTATTCCGCTATTCCGCCCTCAGTCCTGCACCCCCAACAGCCTACCAATGCCATAGACTTTACCAGTTTCACTTGGGAACCGCTCCACCAGTGGGGGCGATATCACCTTTGCTCCATTCCCATCATCCCGGAGGCCCCACACTGCAGCACCAGACATCAATAGCTGAATACCACAGGTAGCATCATGACATTGACACTGACTGGGCCGCAAAGCAGGGTCTCGACCCCTGTGACTCCCACAGCAGAACTGTTGCCCAGTCCAGAGTACCCCACGGCCCTGGAGGGGCATGTCAAATTCATCTTATACATAGTTCTACAGATGCACACCAGTGTTAGGTCTGGCTATCTTATGTAGAGATGTAGGATCAGGGACAGCACTATAGGGATTTGTTGGGAAAAGATCTGCCAGGTGTGCAATTTCCTGCTCGGGTGCTAAGTCCTCTGCCTCCAGAGTCTCTGTTGATGCTGGGACCAGAAATACTCACCATTCCTCATCAAAAGGGAGTCCTGTTGTGTTCAAGCTGGGAGTAGTTACCTCCTCCTTGACCATAGGTTCCTCAAAGGTGCAGAGACTTAGCATGTTATGATAAAGATTCCACTGACTCTGCTTCATAAACTCTTATCTATTATTTTCTAATTTCCATAAATTCCAAATACCCAAGAAACTAAACAGATAAGAAGAAACTATTTCATCGACATATTTTTTTTAGGCTCCAGTGGGTTTGTGTTCTAGAACTTGTTCTCCAGGAAGTCGACTCTCTGAAGCGAAAGGCCAGTTCTCCTGCTGCCACGATTGTTCTCCATGTTCAGAAAGACATATATCCAATATATCCGGTAAGTATCGGAAGATTTAAAAATCAGACATGTGAGAGGGAGATCAGAAGACAAAGAGCATTTTTAGATGTTTGTATTAAGTCACTTATAAACTCATCATGCAGCGCTATCCTCTACATCTAGAAGAAAGGAGGGTTCATCATAATACCAAAAAATGATTCTTTACAAGCGATGAAACTATGAAACTCCCTGTTATGTGTGCTGTGATTGGCAATTCAATGAAAAAGTTCAAGAAGGGCCCCATGACTTTCTTAAAAATATACAGAAACATCACAGGTTATAAGTAATGTGTAATGATTATCTGATATGTAAAGTCAAGAAGAATTTTTTTTCCTCAATGTGGGACAATTACTTTATGATTTACTAGATGGGAGCCAATGCTATCGCATCGAGAGGGCGGTGACATCACAATGAGGGCCGGCTCTGTAGTGCTAGAGCTGGTGGCTGTCTCTCCCCCTGTGAGCTCTTACTCCTGTCTGCTCTCTCACCCCACTTGTGCTGTCTTCTCCTCTCTGTGCTCACTCCTTTGACCTTTCTCCCCCACCATGCACTCTCCCCACTGTGAGGTGTCTTCTCCCCACTGTGAGCTGTCTTCTCCCCTCATGTGTTTTCTCCTTTGTGCTATGTTCCCACTGTGAGCTCTCCCCATGTTTGATCTCTCTTCTTCTTGTGCTGTCTTATCTCCACTGTTCTCTCTCCTTTGTGGTTTCTCCCCTTGTGTAACATAGCAACATAGTAACATAGTTTTTAAGGTTGAAGGAAGACTTTAAGTGCATCTAGTTCAACCCATAGCCTAACATGTTGATCCCAAGGAACGATGTGCTCTCCCCCATGTGTGGTCTCTCTCCCCTTGTGCTCTTTTCTTTAAGCTGTCCCCTCCTGTGCACTTTCTCAGCCCTTGTGCATTCTCCCCATTGTGTTCTCTCCCACTGTGGGCTGTCTCTATTCCCCTGTGATGCCTCTTCCTGTACACTCTCTCTTCCCCTCTGTACGCTCGCCCCCTGCACTCTCCCTACTGTGTGCTGTCTCTCCCCAATGTGAGCTGTCTCTGCCCCCTGTGTGGTCTCTCCCACATGCTTGCTCTCTCTCTCCACTCTGAACTGTCTCAGCCCCCTGTACGCTCGGCCCTCCTGTGAGCTCTCCCCCCTGTGTGCACTCTCTCTCCACATGAGAGCTCTCTCCCTCTTCTGTGCTCTATCTTCTCCTGTGCTGTCTCTTCCCTGTATGCTCTCTTTCCTCTGTGTGCTCTTTTTCCCCGCATGAGCGTGGGCTCTTTTTTGCCTATATGGGCGCTCTCTCCCCCTGTGGGCTCTTTCCCCAAGTGGCATGACTGTCCTTTTGTGCCATCTCTCCCATTGTGCGCTGTGTCTGCCCCACTTGTGCATTCTCCCCGGTCCCCAGCCACAGTGTATGTGCCCCCACCTTAAGCACATACACTGATGCTGAAGCTGGGGGCACATGCACTGATGCTGGTGCTGGGGGTACATGTACTGATGCTGGACCTGGGGGCACATGCACTGATGCTAGGTTTGGGAGGCACATGCACTGATGTTGGGGATGGGGGAGTTGCACTGTTGCTGGAGCTGGTGGGCACACGCACTGATGCTGGGGGTGGCAGGCAAATGCACTGATGCTGGGGGCACATTCACTGATGCTGGGGGTGAGGGCACGTGGTACATTTATTAACAGCTGGTAGCTCCTCTCTGCTCTTACTTCATGATTCCTACAGGCTGGGATGAAGCAAGGGGCCCAGAGCCACATCACCCATTTATACTGCCCGTAATGTCCGCCCCCCGGCCATCCAGATCTGTTATCTGGGTAGGGAGAAAAGTGGCATGGCTCATTTCCTCACCCATCAAACACTGAAGCTGCCAATCCCCTTGGGGTCTGGTTTCGGGTGACGTCGGTTCAGGTGTCTGTGGCACCGCTGCCAGTACTGCGCCAGTAACGCAAGCGAGTGCCATATTTGCACATCCATCAATTGGTGTGAATATATGGCTACTTGAACTTGTGCTGGCCAAGCAGAGGATAGAAGGAAAGATGATGGTGGAAGTGGATGGCGGATACCAAAAGGTAAGTATTATAAATGATGATTGAAGTTTTTCTTCCTCTGGATCATCACATCAAGAATGAATAGTAGATTGAACCCATGAGGAACTATAAGTTACAGTGTGTACAGAAAGTCTTCAGACTCCTTTATATTTTTCACTCTTTGTTTTATTGCAGCCATTTGGTAAATTTAAAAAAGTTCATTCTTTCTCATTAATGTCACTCTGCCCCCCATCTTCACTGAAAAATAACAGACATGTAGAAATGTTTTCACATTTATTAAAAAAGAAAAACTGAAATATCACATGGTGAAAAGTATTCAGACTCTTTGCTCAGACATTCATATTTCAGTCATATGCTGTTCATTTCCTTGTGATCCTCCTTGAGATGGTTCTGTTCCTTCATTAGAGTCCAGCTGTGTTTAATTAAACTGATAGGACTTGATTTGGAAAGGCATCTACTTGTCTATATCGTACACTAGGGACCGGGGTACTCGAGACCCCAGGTCCCAGATGCCAGGCTCGGTCCCGTTGTCCCAGATGCGGCAAGTAAAGGGAGTATTTACAGGGGGATTTGTCTTGATGCCACCCGGGGTATGTGGTTAGTAGAACCACCGCTGCCGTATTCCTGCTGGGGAAGGTGTCTTGGGGCAACGTGGAGTGTAAGTCCTCCTTGGGTAGGGCTGAGGGTTCCCAGGACAGGTGTAATAGTGATAGATGAGCCTGTTGAGGGATTGTGTTCGGTGCAGTTCACTTACTTTGTCGCTGCAGCTTTTCCAGCAGTGCTTGTTGTCCTGGTAGTTGGCTGCTCTGCAGATGGAAGTCTCTACTGTGGATTATAGGCAACAGGTGCAATTAACAGGCAGACTCACTGTTGTAGTTTTCTCAGACCCTTTTACTAGAGCAGATGGTAAAAGCTGTCCACGGAGTCTGGAGAGCAAATTGGGGTTATTCTCACCCGGCCGGATCTTTTGGCTCCCTTGCTTCGCTTGTACTTTGGCTCCTGCAGATGCTTAAGCTAGGCTGCCAGCGCTGTCTCTTCCTGATGGGTACCAGTATAACAGGCAACTCGAGTCCTTCATTTTCTCTACCCTGCACCTGGGTGTCAGTGTTGCTGGAGTCTATGCGCTGCTATGTTTTGATACAGTGTGGCTAGGAATCTAGAACCCCCACCTTCCGGTATTAACTGCTGGGATGAGTGACCCTGTACAGTCTCGGACTCCGGTATCCATTCTACGCACTTGTTCTTTGGGGAGAGCAAGCTGCTGTTCAACCTCCAGGTGTGTTTCTTCCTCTCCTTTCCTCAGACCCTAGCTTTAGGCCTGGTGTTAATCAGTGTACCTTGGGATGAGCTTAGCACAGCTCCTTTACACCCAGGTCTGTTTCACAGTCCTTCTAGGAACTTAACTCTTCACAGCATTCTCTGGAACTGCACTGACTTTCTCCTCTCCAGACCAGAATATATAGGGAAGTTCACCCTGAACCCGGGCTTGGCCTCCCCCTTCTGGCTTGGAGGTTTTGGTGGTGTGTGTGTGTTGCCTGATGAGAAAACCCTTTGTTGCTCTCTGGTGACACCACTACGGGGGGACAGTGATGACACTGTGGCACCCAGACCAAATGAGAATCATGAGGTCAAAGGAACTTCCCTAGGAGCTCAGAGACAGAATTGTGGCAAGGCAAAAATCTAGCCAAGGTTACATAAGAATTTCTGCAGTACTAAAGGATCCTTAGAGCTCAGTGGCCTCCATAATAATTAAATCGAAGAAGTTTGGTACCACCAAAAGTCTTCCTAGACCTGGCCATCCAGCCAAACTAAGCAATTGTGGGAGAAGAGCCTTGGTGAGAGAGGTAAAGAAGAACCCCAAGATCATTGTGGCTGAGCTCCAGAGATACAGTAGGGAGATGGGAGAAAGTTCCACAAAGTCACCTATCACTGCAGCCTCCATCAGTCAGTCCTTTATTGGAGAGTGGCCCATTGGAAGCCTCTGCTCAGTGCAAGACATTTAAAAAGCCGCATAGAGTTTGCAAAAACACAAGAAGGACTGTCAGACTATGAGAAATAAAATTCTCTGGTTTGATGAGATGTAGATAGAACCCTTTGGTGATAATTCTAAGTGGTGTGTGTGGGGAAATCCAGGCACTGCTCTTCATCTGCCAACACAATCCCAACAGTGAAACATGGGGGTGGCAGCATCATGTTATGAGGGTGTTTTTCAGCTGCAGGGACAGGAAGACTGGTTGCAATTGAAGGAAACATGAAATGTGGCCAAGTACAGAGATATCCCTGACCTAAACCCAATTGAACATCTCTGGAGAGATCTGAAAGTGGCGTCCACCAAAATTCACCATCCAACCTGATGAAACTGGAGAGGATCTACAAGGAAGAATGACAGAGGATCCCGAAAATCCAGGAGTGAAAAACATGTTGCATCATTCCTGTGAAGACTCATGGCTGTACTAGCTCAAACGGCGCAAATACTCAATACTGAGCAAAGGGGCTGAATACTTATGACCATGTGATATTTCAGGTTTTTTTTTTAATAAATTTGCAAATATTTCTACATTTGTGTATTTTTCAGTCAAAATGGGGGCAGAGGGTACATTATTGAGAAAATAAATTAACTTTTTTAATTTTACTGAATGGCTGCAATGAAACAAAGGGTGAAAAATGTAAAGGGGTCTTAATACTTTCCGTACCCACTGTAAGAGGAGGACATTAATGCATGTTATCTTCTGCTGGGCCCTGTAATAATATGTTACATTAATTTTTTTATATTATTTACAGATAGTGAGAATTGTTACAAGTGTCCTGATGAGAAATGGCCAAATGAAGGTAAAGTCGAGTGTATTCCAAAAATGATGGAGTTTCTGTCCTATGAGCAGGATGTAATGGCCGCAGTCTTCTCCTCCATGTCTGGACTGTTTCTTATCATCACCATCCATGTATCAGGGATTTTCATTTTCTTCTCGGACACTCCTATAGTAAAAGCCAATAATCGGAACATCAGCTTCATTCTTCTGCTGTCCCTCAAGTTGAGTTTATTATGTGTGTTCCTGTTCATTGGTCGCCCCGATGATACAACCTGCATGCTACGACAAATCTCCATTGGAGTCACCTTCACTGTTGCGGTGTCTTCTATCCTGGCCAAGTCCATCATGGTTTCCATCGCTTTCAAAGCCACCAGACCTGGAAGCTCCTGGAGGAGATGGATGGGGGCGACACTGCCCAATTCTGTAGTACTGATCTGCTCCTCCATACAGTTTCTGAATGGCATTATTTGGTTGTCGGTTTCTCCTCCATTTCAGGATTTGGACACAGACTCTTATCCAGGAAAGATCATCATTCAGTGTAATGAAGGCTCTGTTGGGGCATTTTATTTCATGTTGGGTTATCTGGGGTTTCTGGCTGCTGTGAGCTTTGTTCTGGCTTTCATGGTGAGGACATTACCTGATATCTATAATGAGGCCAAGTACATCACCTTCAGCATGCTGCTCTTCTACAGCGTCTGGATCTGTGCTATCCCAGCGTATCTGAGCAGTAAAGGGAAGAACATGGTCATGGTGGAGATATTCTCTATATTGGCTTCAGAAATTGGGATATTGGGTTGTATATTCTTCCCCAAATGCTACAATATTATTATGAGGCCGGAGATGAACAGTAGAAGACAAATCCTGGAGAAACATTAACCATGTTAATTATACGTAGGACAAGTTAATAGCATGGACTTTTCATCTTATATTGATATCCTAAACAAATAAATTAAGTATAAAGAGCAGAAACCGCAATATTAGATGTTGTTTCAGTTATAGTATATTAGAAGGCTTGGGCACTCTAAATGTAGAGACTGGGGAACCATTGGAAAAAAAAAAGATCAAAGGAAATGTCTAATTTCTTGTGGCTGAGGAGTAGAGATGAGTGAACACCTGAGTGTTCGGTTTCGGTTTAGTTCGCCAAATATCAGGATGTTCACCAAACTGTTTACCTAACAGTTTTTAGAACATCCAAAATTCCACTGAAATCAATGGCAAGTAACATCAAATACATAGAAAACAACTTCAAAGGTGTCCAAAAGGTGTCAAAAACAGCTCAAATAACACATACACAGACAAACACGCACAGATCGATCCTACCTGTCTCCCGCTGCTTGCTTCCGGGTCCGCTCACAGTCTCCCCCTCTCCCTCTCATTTACTTCTGGGGCAATCCATTAAGTTTACTGCATATTCACTTCACTGACCAGCAAAGGACAATCACAGATGCTCATACTTTATGAGGGCGTCTGTGATTGGCTGTTGCAGTCAGCCTGCATTTCCACAATCTGTATGGTGTCTGTGTTTGGTTGTCATACACATTAGTGTAAAGCAACCAACCTGGTATCATGGTGGGTAAAATAAAGAAATAATGGTAAAAAAAATATGTACGGCTCCGTTGTAATTTCAGTCCAGCATAGATAAAGCGGACAGCTGCAATCTGCCACCCTCGCCTGCCTACTTTTTCTTTGGCTGGCAAAATAAATTCGTAGAACTTCATACTATTTTTAATTGGCTGCCAAGGTAAAACTAGAAAGCTGAGGTCTGATATTCTCAGTGGTGTGAGGGATTAATCATTATTGGGCCCTTCCATTCAAAAGAATAGCAGTCTGCAGCCGCCTCAGGAATTAGTTTATTTATAAGAAGCACCAATTCCTGAGGCTTTACCAGGCTCTTCCAGTTGTCATGTAGCAGTGGCAAACTGGGTAATAAGGGGTTAATGCTAGCTTTGTATTTCTAGCTGGCATTAAGCCTGAAATTCCTAATGTCAGGCTTATGTTACACTCGGCCTTTAAGATTTTCAATAAATAATAAAGAAGACACAACAAGAAGAGAAAACATGTTATTAAAAATAAAAACACAAAAACAGATGTGGACTCCATCTTTATAAACACCACAGTCATACCCTCCATGATCCTCTGTAACATCTTGATTCGAGGCTGGGGTGAAGAATTACAGTATCCTGTCACCACAGCCTCCAGTCACTGAATGAACGAGCTGCCAGGTGCAGCTGGGTGTGCGGAGACTCAAGAGGTCACACGAGGACACCTCAGGTACATGACTCACACTTGAATCTGAACCCCAAATGTGGACTTTATAGTTACAGGATGGGGGCGGGAGGCTGTAAAGAAAGCATACAGCTATTAAACACAAGATCATACTTACTGCTTACCACCTCCTGCTGTTCCACCATGTTTACTTTTGGGGCCGCTTATTAACTTCCTCGATATTCACTGCAGAGGGACCCAAAAGCTAATCATGGATGCTGTCACAGAGAATGGGCATTTGTGATTGGCTGTTGGAGTAATCTGGAAACTACTCAAACATTCTAGATGCTAGAAACTATGTGCTGGTTTTAGGTTACTTTAGCAGCCAATCACAGATGCCCAATCTCTGTGACAGCGTCTGTGATTGGCTGTTAGGCCTATCACCCATTGACTGACATCATAGTGCTGTAAAAATAAATAAATAATTAAAGAAAAAATTGCATATTGTTTTGCAATATTTTTGATTCTCAGCTCAGATAAAGTGGACAGCTAAGGGCTGCCACTCCCAGCTGCCTAACTTTACCTTAGCTAACAATCAAAATACAGAGAATCACATTATTTTTTAAATTATTTAAATAAATAATAAAACATTTTCCCTATTTTTGATCACCAGCCAAAGTAAAGCCCAGGCAGCTGGGGGGTGGGATTCACAGCATGGTAATACTCAAGTGTTCTGTCCCCACATGCTAAAAATCACAGCCCACAGCCTCCCCTGAAAATGGTGCATTCTTTGGTAGTGGAATTTTCAGGCATTCAACCTGGCTTTTCTAGCGGCCCTGGTGAGGGTGGAACACTGGATAATAAAGGGGTTAATGCCAGCTTTGTATTGACAGCTGGCACTAAGCCCAAAATTCATAGTGTGAGGCCAATATTACACCTGGCCACTATGAATTTCTAGTAAACATTAAAAAAAAACAAACAACACAGAGAAAAAAACATTTTAATTGAAATAAGACATAAAACTCCAGAACACATCCCTGGTTGCCAAAACCCTCTGACGTAGTCCACAGAGAACATTTTCACCACTGCTGCACAACTCTGTTAGCAGACACAAGTCTGCTCATAGCGATAGCAGACTCAGACTGACAACCGGACTTGAGAAAGATCATCTAATTTCACACCTGAGCCACGTCAGACGTTAACTCAGTTGACTTCATGAACAGCAACACGGCACAAGGAGCCCAGCCATAAAGTTAGTGCTTCTCTTGCTCACTTACGGCTGTTTACTGTTTGCCGAAATGCTGTTCATGGGGTCATCTGAGTTCTCGCCTGACTAAGATGTGAACTTAGATGACCTTTTTTCACAGCCAGTTGTCAGTCTGAGCCTACTAGTCTCTGTTAACAGATGTGTGTCTGCTCACACAAATATGCAGCAGAACTAAAATGTTCCTTGTGGATTAGTTTGAAGGGTTTGTTTCTTGGTTAATATAAATGTTAACCATGTATGTGTTATATGTTTTATTTCAATTAAAATTTTATTTTTATTTTTGTTGTGCTTTGTTACTGTTTACTAGACAATAGTGGCTGGGTCTAATATTGGCATGACATCATGAATTTCGGGTTTAGTGCTAGCTGCCATTTCAAAGCTTGCATTAACCCTTTATTTCCCTGCATGCCAACCACCAACAGGGCTGCTTTAAGAGTTGGGGTACAGCGCTAGAAAATGGCTCTTCAATAAATGCACCATTTTCTGTGCCACCCTGCGCTGAGGCTTCCAGCCCTCAGCTACCTATTTGTACCTGGCTGGAAACCAATCATGCGGAAAAACACCACGTCTGTTTTTTTTTTTAATTTCAAAAAATAAGCACAAGAAAAAAAATAATCCTTATACGCTGATAACATGACATTCCTGAAAAAATAATGGTATCCTTGCACACTCACTAAGCACTGTACTGCTTTCTCCTACACTGTACCGAAAATGGTGGTATTTCATGGTACTCTTCTGGTGACATCATGTTCTACATTTTTGGTGACAAAAAATAAGTACCAAAGCAGCGATGTGGTTTTTGCTGTGGTTTTCACACTTTTTTAGTGCAATTTTGGCACATAACTGTATGCATTGTGTTCAATATGTTCATCTGCATCTCCTGGCCAAAAAAATGCCCACACCACAACACATTAATGAGGCAGATTTCATGCTTTTTGGTGCAATTTTGGTATAAAACTGCAAAAATAAAATCATGTGGGTCTTCCCAGTATCTTTGTATGCCCTCCAGGTACAGCAGGTAGGTACTTCCAGCTGCCTATTTTTACCTGGCTGGAAAGCAAAAACATAGGGAAGACCTTGTATAAATTATTTAATGAGCTTCATGAAATAATTTAAAAAACTATGTGGGGTTTTGCTGCATTTTTGGTTTCCAACTAGGAAGATAGGGGCTGGAATCCTCAGCATTGGATAGCCCAAGCATTTTGGGTCTCCCACCCCGCTGTGAATTGCAACCTGCAGCCGGCTTAGAAAATGGCGCATTTATAGAAGTGCCATTTTTGGGTGCTTTACGGTGACTCTTCCAGCAACCCTAGTTGATACCAGCTTTGTACTGACAGCTGGAACTAAGCCAAAAATTCATAGTGTCAGACCAATATTAGACCTTGCCACTATGAATTTCTAGTAAATGGTAAAGAAAAAACCTATCACAGAGAAAAAAGAGTATTTTAATTGAAATAAAACAAAAGACATCCCTGGTTCAACTCTTTATTAACAAAAAAAAAAAAAAACCCTCCAACAACATAATCCACAGGAAATATCTTCAGTAGTCATTAAATCAAAAGAAAAAGTAGCGTGGAAAATGGATTGGGATCAAAGCCAGTAGAATCTTATATATAATTGCCGTAGCGCACTTCCGTCATATTCGGCGCTACTTCCGTCATCGTGGACGAAGCGGCCATTGCGAGTCGCAGGCACCATCCAACGACCGACCACAGCCGAGCCCCGTGGCCGAAAATCGAACCAGGGGCCCGGCCATAAATTTCACGAGATACCGCTAATGTATGCTGACCAATCAGCATAGCGCCTCACATTAGCGCCAAATTTGAAACTAAAAGTAATCCATTCTATCCCTATGGGAAGTGAGGCGCTATTCTGATTGGTCGCTGTGTGCTGGCGGCGACCAATCAGAATAGCGCCTCACTTTGAGCGGTAAATTTGAAACTGAAAGTCGTCCATTATATCTCTATGGAAAGTGAGGCAGTATTCTGATTGGTCGCCGGCAGCACACAGTGACCAATCAGAATACCGCCTCACTTCCCATAGAGATATAATGGACGAAAAGTCGTCCATTATATCTCTATGAGAAGTGAGGCGCTATTCTGATTGGTCGCTGTGTGCTGCCGCCGACCAATCAGAATACCGCCTCACTTCCCATAGACATATAATGGACTACTTTGAGTTTCAAATTTACCGCTCAAAGTGAGGCGCTATTCTGATTGGTCGCTGCCAGCACACAGCGACCAATCAGAAAAGCGCCTCACTTCTCATAGAGATACATAGCGGTATTTCGTACAATCCATGGCCGGCCCCTTGGTTCGATTTTCGGACACGGCGCTCGGCTGTTGCCGGTCCACGAACATCGCAATGGACCTACGTGCCGGACTTATCGCGCCTGCAACGACTCACCTTTCTATCTCTATCTCTCTATCTATCTATTATATAATCGCGAATCGAAAATCCACCCCTCTTGGCGCAACTTACGGCGTGGTCATGTGGATACACGCGAAGCATTGGCCGCGAAGCGGCCATTGCGAGCCGTTAGAAGTCGACTCGCAATGCCCGGCACCGATCCACACACCACCACCGCTCCCCAGCCCCGCACACCCACAACGCCGCACCAAGATCCCTCTCACTGCCTGTACACCGCCGCCATATGCCCGCACACCCCCGCCGCCATATGCCCGCATACCCCTGCCGCCATATGCCCGCACACCCCCTCCTCCCTATGCCCGCACACCCCCTCCTCCATATGCCCGCACATCCCCTCCTCCATATGCCCGCACACCCCCTCCAGCCCCGCACACCCACAACGCCGCACCAAGACCCCTCTCACTGCCCGTACACCGCCGCCATATGCCCGCACACCCCCGCCGCCATATGCCCGCACACCCCCGCCGCCATATGCCTGCACACCCCCGCCGCCATATGCCCGCACACCCCCTCCTCCATATGTTCGCACACCCCCTCCTCCATATGCCCGCACACCCCCTCCTCCATATGCCCGCACACCCCCTCCAGCCCCGCACACCCACAACGCTGCACCAAGACCCCTCTCACTGCCCGTACACCGCCGCCATATGCCCGCACACCCCTGCCGCCATATGCCCGCACACCCCCGCTGCCATATGCCCGCACACCCCCTCCTCCATATGTCCGCACACCCCCTCCTCCATATGTCCGCACACCCCCTCCTCCATATGTCCGCACACCCCCTCCTCCATATGCCCGCACACCCCCTCCTCCATATGCCCGCACACCCCCTCCAGCCCCGCACACCCACAACGCCGCACCAAGACCCCTCTCACTGCCCGTACACCGCCGCCATATGCCCGCACACCCCCTCCTTCATATGTCCGCACACCCCCTCCTCCTTATGCCCGCACACCCCCTCCTCCATATGCCCGCACACCCCCTCCTCCATATGCCCGCACACCCCCTCCAGCCCCGCACACCCACAACGCCGCACCAAGACCCCTCTCACTGCCCTCCCGCCGCCATATGCCCGACACCCCCGCCCATATGCCCGCACACCCCCTCCCCATATGCCCGCAACCCCCCATATGCCCGCACACCCCCTCCTCCATATGCCCGCACCCACCCCCTCCAATGCCGCACACCCCTCCAGCCCGCACACCCACAACGCCGCACCAAGACCCCTCTCACTGCCCGTACACCGCCGCCATATGCCCGCACACCCCCGCCGCCATATGCCCGCACACCCCCGCCGCCATATGCCCGCACACGCTCGCAGCCATATGTCCGCACACCCCCTCCTCCATATGTCCGCACACCCCCTCTCAATATGTCCGCACACCCCCTCCTCCATATGCCCGCACACCCCCTCCTCCATATGCCCGCACACCCACTCCTCCATATGCCCACACACCCCCTCCTCCATATGCCCGCACACCCCCTCCAGCCCCGCACACCCACAACGCCGCACCAAGACCCCTCTCACTGCCCGTACACCGCAACCATATGCCCGCACACCCCCTCCTCCATATGCCCGCACACCCCCTCCTCCATATGCCCGCACACCCCCTCCAGCCCCGCACACCCACAATGCCGCACCAAGACCCCTCTCACTGCCTGTACACCGCCGCCATATGCCCGCACACCCCCGCCGCCATATGCCCGCACACCCCCGCCGCCATATGCCCGCACACGCCCGCAGCCATATGTCCGCACACCCCCTCCTCCATATGTCCGCACACCCCCTCCTCAATATGTCCGCACACCCCCTCCTCCATATGCCCGCACACCCCCGCCGCCATATGCCCGCACACCCCCTCCTCCATATGCCCGCACACCCCCTCCTCCATATGCCCGCACACCCCCTCCTCCATATGCCCGCACACCCCCTCCAGCCCCGCACACGCACAACGCCGCACCAAGACCCCTCTCACTGCCCGTACACCGCCGCCATATGCCCGCACACCCCCGCCGCCATATGCCCGCACACGCCCGCAGCCATATGTCCGCACACCCCCTCCTCCATATGTCCGCACACCCCCTCCTCAATATGTCCGCACACCCCCTCCTCCATATGCCCGCACACCCCCTCCTCCATATGCCCGCACACAACCTCCTCCATATGCCCGCACACCCCCCCCTCCTCCATATGCCCGCACACCCCCTCCTCCATATGCCCGCACACACCCCTCCAGCCCCCACACCCACAACGCCGCACCAAGACCACTCTCACTGCCCGTACACCGCCGCCATATGCCTGCACACCCCCGCTGCCATATGCCCGCACACCCCCGCCGCCATATGTCCGCACACCCCCTCCTCCATATGTCCGCACACCCCCTCCTCCATATGCCCGCACACCCCCTCCTCCATATGCCCGCACACCCCCTTCTCCATATGCCCGCACACCCCCTCCTCCATATGCCCGCACCCCCCCTCCTCCATATGCCCGCACACCCCCTCCTTCATATGCCCGCACACCCCCTCCTCCATATGTCCGCACACCCCCTCCTCCATATGCCCGCACACCCCCTCCTCCATATGTCCGCACACCCCCTCCTCCATATGTCCGCACACCCCCCCTCCATATGTCCGCACACCCCCCCCTCCATATGTCCGCACACCCCCTCCTCCATATGCCCGCACACCCCCTCCTCCATATGCCCGCCACCCCCTCCACCATATGCCCGCACACCCCCTCCAGCCCCGCACACCCACAACGCCGCACCAAGACCCCTCTCACTACCGTACACCGCCGCCATATGCCCGCACACCCCCGCCGCCATATGCCCGCACACCCCCGCCGCCATATGCCCGCACACCCCCGCCGCCATATGTCCACACACCCTCTCCTCCATATGTCCGCACAACCCCCTCCTCCATATGTCCGCACACCCCCTCCTCCATATGCCCGCACACCCCCTCCTCCATATGCCCGCACACCCCCTCCTCCATATGCCCGCACACCCCCCCCTCCTCCATATGCCCGCACACCCCAACCTCCATATGCCCGCACACCCCTCCTCCATATGTCCGCACACCCCCTCCTCCATATGTCCGCACACCCCCTCCTCCATATGTCCGCACACCCCCTCCTCCATAGGACGACTCAGGCTCACTTAAAATAACAAATAATACATAAATTTAATAATAATAAAAATAATAAAAAAATATATTATAAATAATAAATAATACAATAAAAATACAATAAAAAATAATAACAAAAAAAAAATTAATTCTAATAATAATGCTATTAATGCAAATAATGTTGCTATTAATGCTATTATGGCTATTAATGCTAATAATTATGCTATTAATGCTAATAATTATGCTATTAATGCAAATAATATTGCTATGAATGCTAATATTTATGCTATTATAATGCTAATAATTATGCTATTAATGGTAATAATAATGCTATTAATACAAATAATATTGCTATTAATGCTATTATTAATGCTATTAATGGTAATAATTATGCTATTTAATGCTAATAATATTGCTATTAATGGTATTATTAATGCTAATAATTATGCTATTAATGCAAATAATATTGCTATTAATGCTAATATTTATGCTATTAATGCTAATAATTATGCTATTAATGCTAATATTTATGCTATTAATGGTAATAATAATGCTATTAATGCAAATAATATTGCTATTAATGGTATTATTAATGCTAATAATTATGCTATTAATGCAAATAATATTGCTATTAATGCTAAAATTTATGCTATTAATGCTAATAATTATGCTATCAATGGTAATAATAATGCTATTAATGCAAATAATATTGCTATTAATGCTATTAATAATGCTATTAATGGTAATAATTATGCTATTAATAATAATAATGCTATTATTGGTATTATTAATGCTAATAATTATGCTATTAATGCAAATAATATTGCTATTAATGCTAATATTTATGCTATTAATGCTAATAATTATGCTATTAATGGTAATAATAATGCTATTAATGCAAATAATATTGCTATTAATGCTATTATTAATGCTATTAATGGTAATAATTATGCTATTAATGGTAATAATATTGCTATTAATGGTATTATTAATGGTAATAATTATGCTATTAATGCAAATAATATTGCTATTAATGCTAATATTTATGCTATTAATGCTAATATTTATGCTATTAATGCTAATAATTATGCTATTAATGGTAATAATAATGCTATTAATGCAAATAATATTGCTATTAATGCTATTATTAATGCTATTAATGGTAATAATTATGCTATTAATGGTAATAATATTGCTATTAATGGTATTATTAATGCTAATAATTATGCTATTAATGCAAATAATATTGCTATTAATGCTAATATTTATGCTATTAATGCTAATAATTATGCTATCAATGGTAATAATAATGCTATTAATGCAAATAATATTGCTAATAATGCTATTATTTTAATGCTATTAATGGTAATAATTATGCTATTATTGGTAAATAATATTGCTATTAATGGTATTATTAATGCTAATAATTATGCTATTAATGCAAATAATATTGCTATTAATGCTAATATTTATGCTATTAATGGTAATAATAATGCTATTAATGCAAATAATATTCTATTAATGGTATTATTAATGCTAATAATTATGCTATTAATGCTAATAATTATGCTATTAATGCTAATAATTATGCTAATAATGCAAATAATATTGCTATTAATGCTAATAATTATGCTATTAATGCTAATATTTATGCTATTAATGCTAATAAATTATGCTATTAATGGTAATAATAATGCTATTAATGCAAATAATGTTGCTATTAATGCTATTGCTGCTATTAATGCTAATAATTATGCTATTAATGCTAATAATTATGCTATTAATGGTAATAATAATGCTATTAATGCAAATAATATTGCTATTAATGCTATTATTAATGCTATTAATGCTAATAATTATGCTATTAATGGTAATAATAATGCTATTAATGCAAATAATATTGCTATTAATGCTATTATTAATGCTATTAATGCTAATAATTATGCTATTAATGCTAATAATTATGCTATTAATGCAAATAATATTGCTATTAATGCTAATAATTATGCTATTAATGCTATTATTAATTATATTAATGCTAATAATTATGCTATTAATGCTAATAATTATGCTATTAATGCAAATAATATTGCTATTAATGCTAATAATTATGCTATTAATGCTAATATGTATGCTATTAATGGTAATAATAATGCTATTAATGCAAATAATATTGCTATTAATGCTAATAATTATGGTATTAATGCTTATAATAATGCTATTAATACAAATAATATTGCTATTTATGCTATTATTAATGCTATTAATGCTAATAATTATGCTATTAATGCTAATAATTATGCTATTAATGGTAATAATAATGCTATTAATGCAAATAATATTGCTATTAATGCTATTATTAATGCTATTAATGCTAATAATTATGCTATTAATGCTAATAATTATGCTATTAATGCAAATAATACTGCTATTAATGCTAATAATTATGCTATTAATGCTAATATTTATGCTATTAATGCTAATATTTATGCTATTAATGGTAATAATTAATGCTATTAATGCAAATAATATTGCTATTAATGCTAATAATTATGCTATTAATGCTAATAATAATGCTATTATTGCAAATAATATTGCTATTAATGCTATTATTAATGCTATTAATGCTAATAATTATGCTATTAATGCTAATAATTATGCTATTAATGGTAATAATAATGCTATTAATGCAAATAATATTGCTATTAATGCTATTATTAATGCTATTAATGCTAATAATTATGCTATTAATGCTAATAATTATGCTATTAATGCAAATAATATTGCTATTAATGCTAATAATTATGCTATTAATGCTAATAATTATGCTATTAATGGTAATAATAATGCTATTAATGCAAATAATATTGCTATTAATGCTATTATTAATGCTATTAATGCTAATAATTATGCTATTAATGCTAATAATTATGCTATTAATGGTAATAATAATGCTATTAATGCAAATAATGTTGCTATATTAATTAAATTAACTAATTAAAATAAAAAAAATAATCTAATACAAATAAATTTCATTAAAATAAAAAATTAATATACAAATAATAAAAATAATAAATATTAAAATAAATCAAAATAAAAAAAATAAAAATAAAAATATATATAATTAAAATATTAATAACATTAACTAATTCTAAGAAAAATCAAATTACTCAAATAAAAAAAAAATCAATTAAAATAAAAAAAAAATAATATTCTAAAAATATTAAATAATAAATAATTACAATAATAAAATAATAAAAAAAAATATTCCATATAAAAATTCATAACATTAACTAATTCTAATAAAATAAAACTAATAAATAAAATATTCATAACATTAAGTCATTCAAAAAAAATGTAAATAAAACAAAAAAAACAAAAAAAAAAAATAATATAGCTACTATAATCTAATTAACGCACGTTCTAGAATCCCGATGCATTTGCATCGGGCTCACAGCTAGTCTATCTATATCTATCTATCTCTATTTATTTATTTATCTATCTCTATATCTATTTCTCTATTTATCTATCTTTTCATCTATCTTTTTATCTATCTATCTATATATCTATCTATCATTCGGTCCAACGACCGACCACAGCTGAGCCCCGTGGCCGAAAATCGAACCAGGGGCCCGGCCATAAATTTCGCGAGATACCGCTAATGTATCTCTATGGGAAGTGAGGCGCTATGCTGATTGGTCGCTGTGTGCTGCCGGCGACCAATCAGAATAGTGCCTCACTTTGAGCAGTAAATTTGAAACTCAAAGTCGTCCATTATATGTCTATGGGAAGTGAGGCGGTATTCTGATTGGTCGCCGTCAACACACAGCGACCAATCAGAATAGCGCCTCACTTCTCATAGAGATATAATGGACGACTTTTCGTCCATTCTATCTCTATGGGAAGTGAGGCGGTATTCTGATTGGTCGCCGGTAGCACACAGCGACCAATCAGAATACCGCCTCACTTCCCATAGAGATATAATGGACGAAAAGTCGTCCATTATTTCTCTATGAGAAGTGAGGCGCTATTCTGATTGGTCGCTGTGTGCTGCCGCCGACCAATCAGAATACTGCCTCACTTCCCATAGACATATAATGGACTACTTTGAATTTCAAATTTACCGCTCAAAGTGAGGCGCTATTCTGATTGGTCGCTGCCAGCACACAGCGACCAATCAGAATAGTGCCCCACTTCTCATAGAGATACATAGCGGTGTTTCGTACAATCCATGGCCGGCCCCTTGGTTCGATTTTCGGACACGGCGCTCGGCTGTTGCCGGTCCACGAAAATCGCAATGGACCTACGTGCCGGACTTATCGCGCCTGCAACGACTCACCTATCTATCTCTATCTATCTATCTATCTATCTATCTATCTATCTATCTATCTATCTATCTATCTATCTCTATGTATCTCTATTTATTTATTTATCTATCTCTATATCTATTTCTCTATTTATCTATGTTTTTATCTATCTTTTTATCTATCTTTTTTATCTATCTATCTATCTATCAATCATTCGGTCCAACGACCGACCATAGCCGAGCCCCGTGGCCAAAAATCGAACCAGGGGCCCGGCCATAAATTTCGCGAGATACCGCTAATGTATCTCTATGGGAAATGAGGAGCTATGCTGATTGGTTGCTGTGTGCTGCCGGCGACCAATCAGAATAGCGCCTCACTTTGAGCGGTAAATTTGAAACTCAAAGTCGTCCATTATATCTCTATGGGAAGTGAGGTGGTATTCTGATTGGTCGGCGGTAGCACACAGCGACCAATCAGAATAGCGCCTCACTTCCCATAGAGATAGAATGGACGAAAAATCGTCCATTGTATCTCTATGAGAAGTGAGGCGCTATTCTGATTGGTCACCGGCAGCACACAGCAACCAATCAGCATAGCGCCTCACTTCCCATAGAGATACGTTAGCGGTATCTCGCGAAATTTATGGCCGAGCCCCTGGTTTGATTTTCGGCCACGGGGCTCGGCTGTGGTCGGTCATTGGACGGTGCTCGCAATGGCCTCGCGGCCATTGCTCGCGCCGGCCAACGGCTCTCAATGGCCTCGCGCCTGCCGCCATTTTATGAATTCAAATATCGCGGCCGCCATTTTAGACCGCGAAATTTGAATTTTTTACCTCAGACGTCATTCCTGCTTTGACGATTCCTGTCACAGTGTCACAGTGACGTCAGGAAGCAACTCCTGTATATTTTTGACAGAAAATCAGATAAGATATCTTTTTTGGTCGAAAATTAATATTAATGTATATATTGTACTACTTATACTACCAATATTAACCCTTTTTAGTCATTTTTGGGTGTAATTTCTATTATCTTTGCTTTTTATTAAAAACAGCCTATCTATCTATCTATCGATCTGTCTACCTATCTATCTATCTATCTATCTATCTATCTATCTATCTATATATCTATTTATCTATCTATATCTATCTATCTATCTATCTATCTATCTATATCTATTCATCTGTTTATCTATCTATCTATCTATCTATCTATCTATCCATCTATCTATTTATCTATCTCTATCTATTATTTATCTATCTATCTCTATCTATCTATCTATCTATCTATCTATTTATCTATCTATATTTATCTATCTATATCTATTTATTTATCTAACAAGGAAAAAAGAACTGTGTGCTGCAAGGATCTTTTTCATATTATCTATTTATCTATCTATTTATCTATCTATCTATCTATCTATCTATCTATCTATCTATCTATCTATCTATCTATATCTATCTATCTATCTATCCATCTATCTATTTATCTATCTCTATCTATTATTTATCTATCTATCTATCTATCTATCTATCTATTTCTATCTATCTATTTCTATCTATATCTATCTATCTATCTATCTATCTATCTATCTATATCTATCTATTTATCTATCTATATATCTATCTATCTCTATTTATCTATCTATCTATGGCTGGGGTCACACACACAGATATCTGTGCAGATATTGTTCACAGATCTCTGGTTGAAGTGAAATCATGGACAAATTGGTCTATTTGTATATGGCCACAAAATGGATCAATTTGTCCATGATTTCACTTCAACCAGAGATATGTGAACAACATCTGCCCAAATATCTGTGTGTGTGACCCCAGCCTATCTCTATTTATTTATCTATCTATCTATTTATCTATCTATCTGTCTCTATCTATTTATCTATCTATCTATCTATATCTATTTATCTATCTATCTATCTATCTATTTATCTATCTATCTATCTATCTATCTATCTATCTATCTATGATCTCTATCTATCTATCTATCTCTATCTATTTATCTATCTATTTATCTATCTATCTCTATCTATTTATCTATCTATCTCTATCTATTTATCTATCTATCTATTTATCTATCGATCTATCTATCTCTATCTATCTCTATATCTATCTATCTCTATATCTATCTATCTATCTATCTATCTATCTATCTATTCTATCTATTTCTATATCTATTCTATATCTATCTATCTATATCTATATTATCTATATCTATCTATCTATCTATCTATCTATCTATCTATCTATCTATATCTATCTATATATGTATATCTATCTTATATATATAAAACCCGAAGGCCACTTCCGGAACAGGCCACGCCCACTTCCGTGATGGACGTCGCCCAGGCTCATGCAGTGCACTGTAGCAGGGCTGCCCCCCTGCTACAGGCACCGGCACACGGAACGTTCCGACCTCGGAAGTTCCGTGTGCCCTCCAGCCACTCCCCTCCACCCTCTGCCCTCCAGACACAAGCCTACATACCGAGGGGGGTAGGGGGGGCCCATTGCCCGCCACCTCGGGGGGCCACACAAGCCTTGGGAGTACCCGTGTTTCCTACCCGTGCTTCCTACCCGTGCTTCCTGCCCGTGCCTGGAGAGGAGGGAGGGCGGGACTTCCTCTCCTGCAGCTCTGCCCGCCCCTCCTCTCCTGCTACAGTACACCTGATGGCCGGCCCGCGGTGAGTCTGCCCTGCTGGCTCCAGCTGCCTCTGCCCTGGCCTCTGCCCTCCAGCCTCATCTGCCCTCCCCTCTGCCCTGGCCTCTGCCCTCCAGCCTCCTCTGCCCTGGCCTCTGCCCTCCAGCCTCCTCTGCCCTGGCCTCTGCCCTCCAGCCTCCTCTGCCCTGGCCTCTGCCCTCCAGCCTCCTCTGCCCTGCCCTCTGCCCTGGCCTCTGCCCTCCAGCCTCCTCTGCCCGGGCCTCTGCCCTGGCCTCTGCCCTCCAGCCTCCTCTGCCCTGGCCTCTGCCCTCCAGCCTCCTCTGCCCTGGCCTCTGCCCTCCAGCCTCCTCTGCCCTCCACTCTGCCCTGGCCTCTGCCAACCAGCCTCCTCTACCCTGGCCTCTGCCCTCCAGCCTCCTCTGCCCTGCCCTCTGCCCTCCAGCCTCCTCTGCCCTGGCCTCTGCCCTCCAGCCTCCTCTGCCCTGGCCTCTGCCCTCCAGCCTCCTCTGCCCTGGCCTCTGCCCTCCAGCCCTCCCTCTGCCCTGGCCTCTGCCCTCCAGCCTCCCTCTGCCCTGGCCTCTGCCCTCCAGCCTCCACTGCCCTGGCCTCTGCCCTCCTGCCTCCTCCTGCCTCTGTGCTCTCTGCCCTCCATCCGCTCCTCTGCCCTGGCCTCTGCCCTCCAGCCTCCTCTGCCCTGGCCTCTGCCCTCCAGCCTCGCCTCTGCCCTGGCCTCTCTGCCCTCCCGCTTCCTCTGCCCTGGCCTCTGCCCTCCAGCTTCCTCTGCCCTGGCCTCTGCCCTCCAGCCTCCTCTGCCCTGGCCTCTGCCCTCCAGCCTCCTCTGCCCCTGCCCTCTGGCCTCCTCTGCCTCTGGCCTCTGCTGCCTCCTCCAGCCTCCTCTGCCCTGGCCTCTGCCCTCCAGCCTCCTCTGCCCTGGCCTCTGCCCTCCAGCCTCCTCTGCCCTGGCCTCTGCCCTCCAGCCTCCTCTGGCCCCCTGCCTCTGCCCTCCAGCCTCCTCTGCCCTGGCCTCTGCCCTCCAGCCTCCTCTGCCCTGGCCTCTGCCCTCCAGCCTCCTCTGCCCTGGCCTCTGCCCTCCAGCCTCCTCTGCCCTGGCCTCTGCCCTCCAGCCTCCACTGCCCTGGCCTCTGCCCTCCTGCCTCCTCTGCCCTGGCCTCTGCCCTCCAGCCTCCTCTGCCCTGGCCTCTGCCCTCCAGCCTCCTCTGCCCTGGCCTCTGCCCTCCAGCCTCCTCTGCCCTGGCCTCTGCCCTCCAGCTTCCTCTGCCCTGGCCTCTGCCCTCCAGCTTCCTCTGCCCTGGCCTCTGCCCTCCAGCCTCCTCTGCCCTGGCCTCTGCCCTCCAGCCTCCTCTGCCCTGGCCTCTGGCTCTCCTCTGCCCTGGCCTCTGCCCTCCAGCCTCCTCTGCCCTGGCCTCTGCCCTCCAGCCTCCTCTGCCCTGGCCTCTGCCCTCCAGCCCTCCTCTGCCCTGGCCTCTGCCCTCCAGCCTCCTCTGCCCTGCCTCTGCCCTCCAGCCTCCTCTGCCCTGGCCTCTGCCCTCCAGCCTCCTCTCCCTGCCTCTGCCCTCCAGCCTCCGCTCTCCTCTCCCAGTCCTCTGCCCTCCCTGCCTCCGCTCTCCTCTCCCAGTCCTCTGCCCTCCTGCCTCCGCTCTCCTTCTCCAGTCCTCTGCCCTCCAGCCTCCACTCGCTCTCTCCCTGTCCTCTGCCCTCCAGCCTCCGCTCTACTCTCCCTGTCCTCTGCCCTCCAGCCTCCACCCTCCTCTGCCCTCCAGCCTCCGCTCTCCTCTCCCTGTCCCCTGCCCCTCCAGCCTCCACCCTCCACCTCCGCTCACTCCCTCTCCCTGTCCTCTGCCCTCCAACCTCCGCTCTCCTCTCCCTGTCCTCTGCCCTCCAGCCTCCGCTCTCCTCTCCCTGTCCTCTGCCCTCCAGCCTCCTCTCTCCTCTTCCTGTCCTCTGCCCTCCAGCCTCCTCTCTCCTCTTCCTCTCCTCTGCCCTCCAGCCTCCGCTCTCCTCTCCCTGTCCTCTGCCCTCCAGCCTCTGCTCTCCAGCCTCCGCTCCCCTCTCCCTGTCCTCTGCCTTCCAGCCTCCGCTCTCCTCTCCCTGTCCTCTGCCCTCCAGCCTCCGCTCTCCTCTCCCTGTCCTCTGCCCTCCAGCCTCCGCTCTCCTCTCCCTGTCCTCTGCCCTCCAGCCTCCTCTCTCCTCTTCCTGTCCTCTGCCCTCCAGCCTCCTCTCTCCTCTTCCTCTCCTCTGACCTCCAGCCTCTGCTCTCCTCTCCCTGTCCTCTGCCCTCCAGCCTCTGCTCTCCAGCCTCCGCTCCCCTCTCCCTGTCCTCTGCCTTCCAGCCTCCGCTCTCCTCTCCCTGTCCTCTGCCCTCCAGCCTCCGCTCTCCTCTCCCTGTCCTCTGCCCTCCAGCCTCCGCTCTCCTCTCCCTGTCCTCTGCCCTCCAGCCTCCTCTCTCCTCTTCCTGTCCTCTGCCCTCCAGCCTCCTCTCTCCTCTTCCTGTCCTCTGCCCTCCAGCCTCCGCTCTCCTCTCCCTGTCCTCTGCCCTCCAGCCTCCCCTCTCCTCTCCCTGTCCTCTGCCCTCCAGCCTCCGCTCTCCTCTCCCTGTCCTTTTCCCTCCAGCCTCCGCCCTACTGCCTCCGACCTCCTCTGCCCTCCAGACTCCGCTCTCCTCTCCCTGTCCTCTGCCCTCCAGCCTCTGCTCTCCTCTGCCCTCCAGCCTCCACTCTCCTCTCCCTGTCCTGTGCCCTCCAGCCTCTGCTCTCCTCTGCCCTCCAGCCTCCACTCTCCTCTCCCTGTCCTCTGCCCTCCAGCCTCCGCTCTCCTCTGTCCTCCAGCCTCCGCTCTCCTCTCCCTGTCCTCTACCCTCCGCTCTCCTCTCCCTGTCCTCTGACCTCCACCCTCCGCTCTCCTCTCCCTGTCCTCTGCTCTCCAGCCTCTGCCCTCCAGCCTCCGCTCTCCTCTGCCCTCCAGCCTCCGCTCTCCTCTGCCCTCCAGCCTCCACTCTCCTCTCCTCTGCCCTCCAGCCTCCACCCTCCAGCCTCCGCTCTGCTCTCCCTGTCCTCTGCCCTCCAGCCTCCTCTCTCCTCTTCCTGTCCTCTGCCCTCCAGCCTCCTCTCTCCTCTTCCTGTCCTCTGCCCTCCAGCCTCCGCTCTCCTCTCCCTGTCCTCTGCCCTCCAGCCTCCGCTCTCCTCTCCCTGTCCTTTGCCCTCCAGCCTCCACCCTCCAGCCTCCGCTCTCCTCTCCCTCTCCTCTGCCCTCCAGCCTCCAGCCTCTGCTCTCCTCTGCCCTCCAGCCTCCACTCTCCTCTCCCTGTCCTCTGCCCTCCAGCCTCCACCCTCCGCTCTTCTCTGCCCTCCAGCCTCCGCTCTCCTCTCCCTGTCCTCTGCCCTCCAGCCTCTGCTCTCCTCTGCCCTACAGCCTCCGCTCTCCTCTCCCTGTCCTCTGCCCTCCAGCCTCCGCTCTCCTCTCCCTGTCCTCTGCCCTCCAGCTTCCGCTCTCCTCTCCCTCAACTCTACCCTCCACCTTCCGCTCTCCTCTCCCTCTCCTCCGCCCTCCAGCCTCCACTCACTTCTCCCTGTCCTCTGCCCTCCAGCCTCCGCTCTCCTCTCCCTGTCCTCTGCCCTCCAGCCTCCGCTCTCCTCACCCCTCCATATGCAATGTACAGTATGTGTGTATATGTGTGTATGTACGCACTTCCGTCACTTTGTCTACACTTCCCTCAACTTTGTACACACACACACATACACACACACACACACAGTCCGCTATACTTACCACCGGCCCTGCGTCCGCTGCTTGGATCCTCAGTCGACATGTCGCTGCCCCCAAACTACTGGATCCCATATAGCGTCCAAGATGTCTCGCAAAACTACCCGGACAACATATTGGATCCAGTCGTCCGGGGGCGGCGACATGTCGACTCAGGATCCAGGCGGCGGGGAAGACGCAGGGTCGGTGGTAAGTATAGCGGAGTGTATGTGTGTGCTTACCACTCTGCCCACGGCGCTGCGCTGACCACTCTGCCCACGGCGCTGCGCTGACCACTCTGCCCACGGCACTGCGCTGACCACTCTGCCCACGCCGCTGCGCTGACCACTCTGCCCACGCCGCTGCGCTGACCAATCTCACCGCACTCACTGCTAACCACTGAGCCACCCCACTCACTGCTAACCACTGAGCCACTGCACTCACTGCTAACCACTGAGCCACTACACTCACTGCTACCCACTGAGCCACTGCACTCACTGCTACCCACTGAGCCACTGCACTCACTGCTAACCACTGCGCCACCGCACTCACTGCTAACCACTGCGCCACCGCACTCACTGCTAACCACTGCGCCACCGCACTCACTGCTAACCACTGCCCCACCGCACTCACTGCTAACCACTGAGCCAGCGCCCTCACTGCTAACCACTGAGCCAGCGCCCTCACTGCTAACCACTGAGCCACTGCACGCAGTACTAACCACTGAGCCACCGTGCAGTGCTAACCACTGAGCCACCTCTATACACACAATTAATTTCACCGCACTACCCTAACTATTACTAAATAAACTATATATGGATTCTAGACTACCCGATTCTTTAGAATCGGGCTGCCATCTAGTCTATCTATATCTATCTATCTATATCTATCTATCTACATCTATGTATATCTATCTATCTATATCTATCTCTATATCTATCTATCTATATCTATCTATCTATATCTATCTATCTACATCAATGTATATCTATCTATCTATATCTATATCTATCTATGGCGAAGCGGCCATCAAGAGTCGTTGCAGGGCCTCCCGCCCCGGTGACGACCGACGAGAGCCGAGCGCCGTGGCCCTAAATAGAACCAAGGGCCTGCCCATGCATAGCTCTAAAGACCGCTATGTATCTCAATGTGAAGTGAGGCGCTATGCTCATTGGTCGGCGCCAGCACATAGCGACCAATGAGCATAGCGCCTTACTTACAGCGGTAAATTTGAAACTCAAAGTCCTCCAGTTGTACTGCCTCTGCGAACTTAACCCCTTATATACCAGTTCAGCATTAACTCCATACTTTTTAGTGTCTATTAGTACTGGCAGTGGTACATTAACCCCTTATATTCTCTTTTTGGTGTTATTTCTATAATATAGTGTGTAGTTGTAATGCCACTGCCAAGTTAACCCCTTATATACCATTTCTGCATTAAGTGCTTCCTTTGTAGTGTCTATTACTATTGGCTTTGCTACATTAACCCCTTGCACACCATTTTGGATATAATTTACACTGCTTAGTCTGTTGTGGGAGTGACGGTGGGACATTAACTCCTTCAATCATCTTTTTGATATCATTATAAGTTCCTACTTTAATAGAGTCCTGCCAGTCGGACATTAACCCCTTCTAAACCTGCACTATATTGGTACCCTGACAGTTTGGACTTCATCGGCTACTTAGTCATACATCTGACGTTAAAGTCTCTTTTTAATTGGTTGTAATACAGATTCATTTCTAATTACAAGTACATACACTCACTATAAGTAACTGTTTGCCACTTAAAAATATACAGAAATTTCAATTTACTCTTCCTACAAAAGTTAAACAAATAAAATCATGCTATTGTACATGTATATACTCTCACTATTCATATCTTCCTTAACAAACATATTCTACTTCACATTGCATTGTATTGTGATTACATTTGCAAACATGAGCTCTGACAAATCTGCTGACGTGGCCAAGAAAGCGCCTGTGCCTGCACCGAAGGCTAAGAAGCGCAGTACGGAGAGTGCTGAAGACAGGCGCATTAAATTGGACAAAAAGAAGGCTGCATATTACCAACGCATTGCCAAGGAGTCTCCTGAAGAGAGAAGCCTGAGATTAAAAAATAAAGCTCTGGCAGCCCGGAAGCGTCGCAGAAACATAAGTTCTGACTGTATGAAATATGATGACGTGGCCAAGAAAGCGGCATTTACTACACCGAAGCCTAAGAAGATTACCACCGAGATTGCTGAAGACAGACGCATTCGATTGGAGAAAGGGAAGGCTCCGTATTACAAACGCATGTGCAACGAGTCTCCTGAAGAGAGAAGCCAGAGATGAAAAAAAAATGCTCTGGCAGCCCGGGAGCGTCGCAGAAAGAGCAAGTTAATGCAGCAAGTGATACCTTCTCCCGATCTCACCACTTCCAGCTCAACAGCCGTTGAATTGCTGAACATCCTTTACCACCGGCAAAGTGTGCACGCAAACGAAAACACTGTGCTGCCGATACAACATATGATAAACAGGCTCACAGCAACAAAGTTCAAATTGCTTTAAAAGCACGTATCAGTGTGGAGTCTCCTAAGTCCAAACAACTCCGCTTACACAATTCTGTTGCGGCACAACACCAACGACGTGCACGCACTGCTTCCATCTCTACATTCAGACAGCCTCAGCTTCATATACCATCTACATCCTCATTCATCGAATGTGTGGAACCTGAAGCAGTGCAACGTCTAATATATGTTGGCCTACATAAAAAATATAATCTTTTGTTACCTCCTACTGTCCTTATACATCCCATTGGTTTTACCATGAGGACACTTCCATTGTAGAGCACAGCTGTGGTCCAATGACATATACATATCAATATTGTCAGGCACTACGTTTTCATGCTGAGATGCCATGTGACCAAAATTATACACTCTGCTGTCACAAGGGCAAGGTCCAGATACCTATCCCTGAATATCCTGAGGTATTCAGCGTTTACTTAAAGGTGAAAGTGAGTACAGTCGTAATCTCATGGACAACATCCGAGCCATCAACAGCTCTTTTGCTTTCGCCTCCATGGGGGCCAATATTTCTCCACCACCTGGACATGGCCCTTACTGTTTCCGAATACATGGCCAAATCTACCATCGCACTGGCACATTACATCCGGCAGATGATCAAGTTCCAGCGTATGCTCAACTTTATATCTTGGATACTGCTACCGCCAACGAGCAACGTTTGCAATGTCAACCAAATTTACAATGCCATCCAACTTTAATGAGTATTATTGCTCTGCAATTAGAAAACATCAATCCTTTTGTAGCTGCATACAAAATGCTCCGTGACGTGGAACAGGAAGAACAACAAAAGGCTGTAACAAATGGCACTGTCATTAAACTGCACTTAAACAAGACCGCAGTCAAGACCCTCGACGCTATAACAATCCTACTGTCAACAAAGTAGCTGTTGTATTTGAAAATAACAATGGGGAGCCACCATTCAACCGAGATATATTGATCCATTTGAAAGCCGATCCACAAAATCCTTTGGCTCCAAAGACACAACAGGTCAGCATTCTTCACAGTAACTTGGATGCGTTACTCTATCCTTTATTTTTCCCTTACGGAGAACAAGGGTGGCATGATGGACTGAAACATCAAGGAAAAAGTGAACGCAGGGTTACACAACTCCAATATTACTGTTATGTGCTGTCTGTCCGCAATGAGTTTAATCCCGTTTTGAATGGTGGCAAATTGACACAGCAGTATTTAGTTGATCCTTATGTGAAAATTGAGGCCAATCGACTGAATTTTATCCGTCAACACCAGTCAGATTTAAAAGTCGAGGATTATTGCATACTTCAAGAGCATCTCATCAACAAATCCATTCAAAAAGGCATTCCCATTGGCCGAACTGTCATTCTACCATCATCTTTCGAAGGCAGCCCCAGAAATATGCAGCAGCGTTATCAAGATGCCATGGCTATAGTCACTAAATTTGGTCGCCCAGATTTATTTGTCACCATGACATGTAATCCCAAATGGAATGAGATCACTAACAATTTGGAACCATGGCAACGTGTCGAACACAGACCAGATTTGGTGGCACGGGTCTTCAGAATAAAACTTGAAGCACTGTTAAAAGACATTAAAAATGGATTATTTGGAAAAGTTTGCGCCATGGTTCATGTAATTGAGTTTCAGAAACGTGGGCTACCTCATGCTCACATTTTGATAATTTTGGATGCCACCTCAAAATTACTCACAGAGATTGAAGTTGACAATACTGTTTGGGCTGAAATACCAGATCCTATCACCTACCCTCAGCTTCATAAGATCATCATGCAACACATGATTCATGGCCACTGTGGAGAACTGAGGCCAAATTCACCATGTATGCATCTTGGGAAGTGTAGCAAAGGTTTCCCCAAACAATTTCAGGATTCGACTGTCATCGCAAAGGATGCCTATCCGACGTATCGACGAAATACAGGACCATCATTTGAACACCATTCCGTCATGATTGATAATTCGTGGGTAGTTCCTTATAATCCTTTCTTACTACTCAAATATAAGTGTCATATCAATGTGGAAGTTTGTGGCTCCATACAAAGTGTCAAATACTTATTTAAATATGTATACAAAGGACATGATAAAGCAAATCTGGAAATTTGCCAAACAACCATCCAACATGATGAAACTCATCAATTTATGGATTCCCGTTATGTTAGTGCACCTGAGGCAGCTTGGCGGATATTTGCTTATCCCATGCACAAACACTCGCATAGTATTATTTGCCTGGCCGTACATCTGCCTCATTCTCAACAACTCTATTTTCATGAGGATGACTCCGTAGCCAACATCAGACACAAGCTACATAACAATTCCACTCTTATGGGCTATTTTGAGCTTAATAAGAAGGACCCAACTGCTCATACTTATTTCTATCGTGAAATTCCAGAACACTACGTTTGGATAGATGGTTCTTGGCAACAGAGAAAGCGAGGAGGTGCTTCTGTAATAGGAAGAATGTATACCGTAAGTCTCAGAGACCAAGAACGCTACTATTTGCGGTTGTTCTTGCTGCATGTCAAAGGTGCCACCAGTTTTGACAGCATTAAAACGGTTCATGGAGTTACACATCTAACTTTCAAAGACGCTGCCTTAGCTCTTGGTTTATTATTTGATGACAGTTTGTGGAGAAACACCTTACTTGATGCTTGCATTTTGAACATGCCTGCACAGCTACGTGATATGTTTGCCTATATTTGCATTTTTTGCCCTCCTGCTAATCCACTGGAGTTGTGGCTTGAATTTAAAGAACACTTCATTCAAGACTATTGCCATAAATATCACTCAAATACGGAGGAGTGTGTGAATTGTGAAGGATATGCGATGACAGATATCCAAGAAATTTTGAGAAGTCATGGCAAAAAATATACTGAATTTAACTTACCACGCCCTGTCAGGAAACAACAACTTCCACAACAATTTGATCAAGACGATGAGTTAAGAACAGCTGCTGAGATGAAAGCAACTCTCAATCCTGAACAACTTTTGGCTTATGAGGCTATTATTCAAGCATTAGAAGACACTACTGCAACACCAAAGTGCTTCTTCATTGACGGTCCTGGTGGCAGTGGAAAAACATACCTTTACCATCTACTTCTACATCAACTAAGGGGAGAAGGAAAAATGGTGTCACCTGCTGCCACTACAGGAATTGCAGCCAATATGCTTGAAGGAGGAAGAACAATTCATTCTCTTTATGGAATACCAATACCTGTGAATGAAACATCGGTTTCCAGGATAAAAAATGACACGGATGCAGCTTATGATTTGCAGAACACTGAACTCTTTATTATAAATGAGTGCACAATGGTCTCAAAGTATGCATTGCATGTCATTGAAAGACTCTTACGAGATGTTATGACCAAAAAAGTTACCAACAAAGAAAAGACACCTTTTGGAGCCAAAGTAATTGTACTTGGAGGAGACTTTCGACAATGTCTTCCTGTCATTCCTCATGGCACAAGAACAGATATTGTAGAGAGCTGTTTAAAATATTCTACACATTGGCCAATTTTCAATCCACTCCCGCTTATTAACAACATGCGCTCTATTGATCCGGAATACAGCAGTTGGTTGCTTAAACTTGGTAATGGTGAGCTGTCCAATGAACGTAACCTTGGAGATGATGTCATCAAGATTCCTCCAGATATGCTGTGCACTGGGTCTTTAATACATGAGATTTTGGAGACAACATTAACATTGATGTCAATAACAACGAGAGTATCAATATCGCTGCTTCTCATGCTATCCTATGTCCTAAGAATGACGATGTCGATTTTGTTAATTCCAAAGTCATGGATTGCTTGATTGGTGAGTACACAGACTATATGAGTGAAGATTCTATTGATGCGGAGGACTGTGATGATTCAGAACAATACCCACCTGAATTTTTGCATTCACTTACACCTACTGGAATGCCTCTACATCATCTCAAAATTAAAGTTGGCACCATTGTCATGCTGTTACGCAACCTGAATACCAGGAAAGGTCTGTGCAATGGTACTCGGCTCATTGTAACTGCATTGTTTCCAAACATGATCCAGGCTAAAGTTATTACCGGCTCAGCAGCAGGACAGGTGGTATTCATTCCACGTATTGATTTATGTCCATCAGAGACTGCATTACCATTCAGATTAAGAAGACGACAGTTTCCCATCAAGGCAGCGTTTGCAATGACCATCAATAAATCGCAAGGGCAAACTCTCAATCGAGTTGGGATATATCTCCCGGAACCACCTTATGCCCATGGTCAACTCTATGTGGCCTTTTCTAGAGTCAAGCAACGCTGTAATGTCAAGGTCAAAGTCCTCAATTCACCACTCCAAGGACAATTACTGCCTGATTCTCCTAAGGTCTTTACACACAATATCGTGTACAAAAATGTTTTACGTTAAGCTTTTTCTTTTTTTTCATACTGTTCTGATAGTTTTTTTACAAAAACCACAAAATCTACAAAAAAATTAGTTTAGTCATATTTCTAAAGATATTAATTACATGGTTATTATATAGCCATGTTATATATATATATATATATAGTTATTTTTGGGGAGATTAAATCCCTTTTGTACAGAATTTATCATATATATATATATATATATATAGATATAGATATAGATATAGATATACAGATGAACACACATTTAGTATGAGATCATAGATGTGTATCATCCAAATTTTACAATTTAGTGATAGAAACCATCATATTATGTTCCAGCACTACAAGTGCTGAGAATTTTGCTATATTTTTTTTACAGGGAGAGGTTTTTGTGAACAGCTGAGAGACGGGTGGGATGGCTGTTCACACATCTCCATCTCAAGGTGTGTTCACTATATATAGATAGAGAGGGACATATCTAAATTGAGATTTACCTTTGACTCCAGCATTTTTTAGCTATTTGTGGATGTTTTTTTTTTAAATTTAACATTTCTACATTTGCTGCCTTAGGGCTCACCTACAGCACACTTGCCGTAATTTTCATGCAATGTGTATGGAATTTGTAGTTCACTTGCAGTGGATGCAGACAACGTGGTTGCGGCTGTTTCAGCCACAATAACTGCAGTGACCTGTGGTTTGTTAGTGGCTGTATTTCCTGCATCTGCCGTAGCCATGTTTGCTCCACTTACCGCAAGTTTACTGCAAATTCCTTAGTTGTGTTATGGAAATTGTTGCAAGTCTGTTGACGGTAACTCCTTAGGTGTCAGGTGTGGAAATATAATTTTTTACATCCACATCCTTTTTAAATAGATGAAAAATGCTGCTGTTAAATAAATCAAAATATTCATAATTCGGAATTAGTTAGATTAGGACCTACCAGATGTAAGGGCCTCTTGATGCGATTGGTGGGCTGACACAAACTGGCTAATACGCAGAATATCAATATTGATTTGTCAAATCAAGCTATTGACACATTAACAAGTATTGTTACTTTGTGTTCCAAGACCCTTACATCATAATAGTTCAATTTTCCAAAAATGATATCAACCATACAATCATATGTAGTTGATGGAAAGATATCATGGAATTATTGGATTATTAGTTAAAACTATTTTTAAATAAAGGAAATACGGATTCTACACTTCCGATTCTTTAGAATCGGGCTCATAGCTAGTATAGTATAAAACTCCTCCCCTTAATCACATTTCACCAATCGTGCAGTATACAAAACAATTTAACACTTTCCATTAATATATATAAAGATAAAATTACCCCGTCCACTCACACTTCAGTCGTTATTGCGTACCGATGCTCACAATGTCCATGATCGTAATATAAATAATCCAGATAATGTCCGCATTAAACTTTTGTATTCAGTTCATATAGTTACTTCCTTGTTTTTTCATCCACCAATCCAGGCCGGTGCTTGGGCATGTTGCCATAGTAACATTGTCATTAAGCGTCCTGCAACATGACTTCTTCCGCCCCACATCCAATAGGGGACGCTTCGTATTGTGCATGCGCTACTCTTCTGGCGCTGATTGGTGTGTGGTGCTGTCTCTTTCCATGTAACTGCTCCCGTGGTCCAGACGTGTGACTGTGCAAAATTTTGGGGCTGTAGCTGGCAGCTGTCGATTTTCCTCCAACACTTTTCCATTCACTTTTTCCCCATTATGTAGATAGGGGCAAAATTGTTTGGTGAACTGGAACGCACAGGGTTAAAATTTCGCCTCACAACATAACCTATGACGCTCTTGGGGTCCAGACGTGTGACTGTGCAAAATTTTGTGGCTGTAGTTGTGACGGTGTAGATGCCAATCCCGGATATACATACATACACACACACACATACTCACATTCAGCTTTATATATTAGATGGACTACAGCCTAGGAACCTAGAATTCGGCTGGAAGATACCCAGGTTGGACAGTTTCGTCATTTGGCTACAGACTTTGCTGGGCTCACTTAGCTTCCCACGCTTGTTGCTATTCCTCTCTTAGGTGGTCACAGTCAAAAGTGGGGTGCTGCTAGACTAAAGTAAGTGGCCCTGGAAGTCCCAAAGGCATAAACATTTTAATCCCTGGTAAACCAGTGGAAGGGTGAGAATCTGTTGCCTTTTGGAGAACAAGGATTCTCTTTTTGAAATTTCTGAGAGACAATGTCTGAGAACTTGCTATCAACCTTATGGAGACAGCGAAGTAGGTGAAGAGATTGTAAGCCACTTCCCTCCTCTCAGATATATGCAAATATGCAAATTTGCACTTCCCTAAAGAAGAGGAGAAACTCCAGTGCCACATTTAAGCAGCTTCCTCAAAGTCATAATCGCTTTCCAACAAGCTTTTAATATAACTAAGGAATTTGTTCCAGATCAGAACCCCAAACTACAGACGATGCGTTTCGGGGTACCTGCCCCTCATCAGTGTAGTGTGTGGGATATTCTGATCTGGCTGAGTGAGTTGGCTAACACAAGGTCTGAGAACTTGCTATCAACCTTATGGAGACAGCGAAGTAGGTGAGGAGATTGTAAGCCACTTCCCTCCTCTCAGATATATGCAAATATGCAAATTTGCACTTCACTAAAGAAGATTGAGAGATAATGTCAATTTGTCTGATCCGTATAATAATATTAAAGTATATTGAAAGGTAGGGGCACCGAGCACCTTCAGGGCTATTGGTCCTTCTTATTGCTCCATAAAGACAAACCGCTGTCTTATCCCCATTCACCTGGTGGTGCTACGCCTACATCAGCCAATCAAGCATTTACAGTCCAAGTATAGAAAACAAATAGGCGGCACTCACCGTATGTTCGTAGGTGCTTTATACAGGTCTGTAGAAGCGAATAAACTGTGAAACAGGACCTGTTGTCTGTACCTTCATGCACCCCCTCCCCGCACCTCTTTAATAAAGAAAGCACCTACGAACATACAGTGAGTGCCGCCTATTTGTTTTCTATACTTGGACTGTAAATAATATTGAAGTCTTTACAGACATCTCTAGAGATGCGCTCACCAGAAGAAGGTATCTGGGAACTATACCGAAAATACTACAAGATAATGGCATTGCCTATTGTTGGTATGCACAATCAAAGTTAGACTTCAGTCATAGGCAAAAAACTCACCTGATAGGAGAGCTGGAAGAGGGGGTGAAAATTTCGAGAGAGCTGAATACTGAAAAGTCGGGAAACTCATGAATCTTAGAAAGATATTAACTAATTTTTAGTGACTATTGATTTGGCATGGTAGGAGGCCATATTTGGTACCTGTTGGAACTTTTGTCATCAGTTAATATTTTAACAGTTCCATTTCATTGTTTTTATTTATTTTTCTTTTTTTAGTATTCCATTTATTTTGTTAATGATTTTTCAAAAAAAAAAAAAGCGTTTTAGACATGGTAATCTTAACCTGGCATTCCTCGGGGAAAACTTGGTCACACAAATGGAAAACTTTCAATGTGAAAAATATAATATTTACAGCTTTACAATTATTTTATGTCAATTAACATGCTGACTTATAATGTGAACGGCTTAAACTCTCCACAGAAAAGATACCTGCTATGGAGAAACTTGAATAAACTAAATATCGAGATTGCAGGAACCCAAGAGACAAAATTTTCTTGTATAAATACCCCAAAAATAGAAAACAAAAAATACTCTAAAGTAATTTTGGCCACTAACACAAGGAAAAAACAAGTGTAGCCTTTATAATTAAAAACTCATTGCAGTTTGAAGAAGAGAACACTATCACTATATTAGACCCAGATGGCAGGTATATAATTCTCATATGTAGACTAGAGGGGAAATTATAAACGTTAGTTAACTTATACGACCCTAATAAGAGGTACATTAGGCTTTTAACAAATTTGTTGGGTTTAATATGTGACCATCCGATGGGCTCACTTCTAATTTTTGGTTATGTTAACATTATACCCAATGCTCTAATGGACTCAACTAATAAACTTAGGCAACAAAGCGTAACACTCCATCCTTGGCTGGACAGGGAAGGGTTTTCTTGATGTTTTTCGCCGTTTATGCTCGACATCAAAGGAATTTACTCACTACTCACATTTGCATTTTTCATTGGCTAGGGTTGATTTAGTCTTGGCTGATATCCATTCCCTACAAAAAATGTAAAAAAATGATATTTTACCAAAGACTTGGTCAGACCATGCTCCAATTATTTTTCTTTTTTAACATCTCAAGTATAAGAAGGAGTTATTCGATCTAATTCGTTCATATTTTGATATGAATGATACTGGAAAAGTTTATATTGGCGAATATGATAAGATGATTCAGTCTTCTAAAATGAATTATTATAATTGCCAAGACAAACCAAACAATTTTTTTGCTAAACGTCTTGAAAAAAGAGTTAAAAAAACAATTTTACAAATTAGAAATGAAAGAGGAATTTTATTTAGAAATCCGAAGGATATTTCAGATGAATTAAAAAAAAATGTATTAACAACATTATAATTTAAAAAATACCGTATATACTCGTGTATAAGCCGAGTTTTTCAGCACATAAAATGTGCTGAAAAGTCCCCCTCGGCTTATACACGGGTATATACGGTATTCAAGTTTCACCCCAGTGTGTCCGTGATGCAGCGCCCCCCCCCCGTGGAATCCCGCCCCCCCCGTATATACAGCCCCCCCGTGGTATCCAGGGCCCCCCTTGCTGCACCTGTAAAGGAAGATATCAGTATACTTATCGCTGCTGCCGCCGCCGCTCCGCTTCTCGGTCACCGCGATGCTCCGGGTCTTCATGCTTCCTGTTCCTTCTCCGGCGCTCAGGAAATGACGTCATTGTTCGAGCGTCGGAGAAGGAACAGGAAACATGAAGACCCGGAGCAGCGCGGTGACCGAGAAGCGGAGGCGGCGGCGGCGGCAGCAGCGATAAGTATACTGATATCTTCCTTTACAGGTGCAGCAAGGGGGGCCCTGGATACCACGGGGGGGCTGTATACAGCTGGGGCTGCTGTATACAGCTGGGGCCCCTGTATACTAATGGGGGGGGGTCTGTATACCCCTGGGGCTGCTGCTGTATATACCCCCTGGGGCTGCTGCTGTATATACCCCCTGGGGCTGCTGCTGTATGTACCCCCTGGGGCTGCTGCTGTATATACCCCCTGGGGCTGCTGCTGTATACTACCACTGGGGCTGCTGCTGTATATACCCCCTGGGGCTGCTGCTGTATATACCCCCTGGGGCTGCTGCTGTATATACCCCCTGGGGCTGCTGCTGTATACTACCACTGGGGCTGCTGCTGTATACTACTACTGGGGCTGCTGTATACTACTACTGGGGCTTCTGTATACTACTACTGGGGCTGCTGCTGTATATACCACTGAGGCTGCTGTATACTACTACTGGGGCTTCTGTATACTACCTCTGGGGCTTCTGTATACTACCTCTGGGGCTGCTGTATATACCTCTGGGGCTGCTGTATACTACCACTGGGGCTGCTGTATATATCTCTGGGGCTGCTGTATACTACTACTGGGGCTTCTGTATACTACTACTGGGGCTGCTGCTGTATATACCACTGAGGCTGCTGTATACTACTACTGGGGCTTCTGTATACTACCTCTGGGGCTTCTGTATACTACCACTGGGGCTGCTGTATATACCTCTGGGGCTGCTGTATACTACCACTGGGTCTGCTGTATATATCTCTGGGGCTGCTGTATACTACCACTGGGGCTGCTGCTGTATATACCACTGGGGAGGCTGCTGTATATACCTCTCAGGCTGCTGCTGTATATACCTCTGGGGCTGCTGTATACTACCACTGGGGCTGCTGTATATATCTCTGGGGCTGCTGTATACTACCACTGGGGCTACTGCTGTATATACCACTGGGGAGGCTGCTGTAACACTGCTGGGGCCTGTATGTACCACTGGGGAGGCTGCTGTATACCACACTTCTGGGGGCTGTATACTACCACTGGGGAGGCCTGTATACCACTGCGGGGGCCTGTATACCACACTGCTGGGGGCTGTATACCTGTGCTGGGGTCCACCCTCGGCTTATACACGAGTCAATAGGTTTTCCCAGATTTTGGGGGCAAAAGTAGGGGGGTCGGCTTATACACGGGTCGGCTTATACACGAGTATATACGGTAATTCTTCTACTAAACATTCTGATAGCTTTTCTATAAATGCATTCCTAGATTCCGTACAACTACCTCACCTAGACAAAGAGGAAATTGACCTTATAAACTTACCCTTCATCAACCTGGAAATCTCCTATTCTATTAATTCCCTTAGGAGTGGATAATCCCAAGCACCAAACAGATTATCGAATGAGTATTTTAAGACATTTGACTCAATACTGACTTCCTATCTTATCAAGCTTATTAACTCAGCTTCTATAACATCACTGCTTCCTGCTGAAATGCAGGAGACAATTATAACAGTTATCCCAAAAGAAAAGGGTGATCCGCAAAATACAGCCTGTTATAGGCTCATCTCCCTTATTAACTCTGATACTAAAATTATAGCAAAAGACTCCCAGACTACATACCAAAACGTATTCATTCAGATCAAACTGGCTTTATTAAGAATAGAGGAACAATAGATGCGACCAGAAGGGTATTGAATGTTATTGCACCAGTGGAGAGCTCAGGGACTAGCCATAACTATGGACGCCGAAAAGGCGTTCAATAGGGTGTGCTGGGGTCTCATGTTTCTTAATCTCCAACGCTTTGGTCTATTTGGTTGTATCCTTAATATTATTAAGGCCTTAAACTCATCCCCAACAGCCAGGGTGTTAACAAATAATTTTGTATCAAATCCATTTAAACTCACCAATGGAACTAGACAAGGTTGTCCTTTGTCACCTATCCTATTCAACCTCTTTCTAGAATCCTTGTTGAAAAGATTAGAACAGACGAGAGTATTCGGGGAGTTCCTCTAAATGGAAGGCAGCACAAGACTTCACTGTTTGCCGATGATTTGATGGTCTCTTTGAGAAAACTCTTTGAGAAAACTCTTTGAGATCATTAAATTATTTTCCGATGTTATCTACTGCAAATTGAATCCACACAAAACACAAGTTCTACCCTACAACATCGATGGGGAACTACTAAACCTCCTGAAAGGAGAATTTCAACTCTCATGGTCGTCCTCTGACCTATCTTAGGCTAGGGTCACAGTTGCAATTTTTACAAGCGTTTTTGGAGACCTGCGTTTTCAAATTTCAAAAACGCATGTAAAAAACGCACCCATAGGCCCCCATGTTAAAAAACGCATGCCCTAATAGCAAAAATGCATGTGTGACAGTACCATGCGTTTTTTAATATGGGACCCTATGGGAAACGCATGCAAAAACGCATGCGTTTTTTTTAACATGGGCTCCTATGGAAAACGCGTTTTTGAATGGCACTAAAAAGTACTAATTGTTCATGCGTTTTTGCATGTGTTTTCCATAGGGGCCCATTTTATAAAAACGCATGCGTTTTCTTCAAAAACACATGCGTTTTTCAAAACGCACCAAAAAATAGTACATGCACTATTTTTTGTTGCGGATTTAAAAACGCAGCCAAAAACGCAGGGAGCCATCACATAAAAGGCACTACAAAAACGCATGCCAACTGTGACCCCAGCCTTAATTAGGCATTATTTTAACCAATTCTCTAAGCAATATACCGTATATACTCGTGTATAAGCCGACCCGTGTATAAGCCGACCCCCCTACTTTTGCCCCCAAAACCTGGAAACCTATTGACTCGTGTATAAGCCGAGGGTGGACCCCAGCACAGGTATACAGGCCCCCCAGTGGTATACAGCAGCCTCCCCAGAGGTAGTATACAGCAGCCTCCCCAGTGGTAGTATACAGCAGCCCCAGTGGTAGTATACAGAAGTCTCCCCCTGTGGTAGTATACAGCAGTCTCCCCCTGTGGTAGTATACAGCAGTCTCCCCCTGTGGTAGTATACAGCAGTCTCCCCCTGTGGTAGTATACAGCAGCCCCCCCTGTGTATATACAGGCCCCCCGATGCCGCCGCACACCTGTAAAAGAAGAGCTTTCAAACTTATCCTCCTCGCTGTCACCGCGCATGCATCCTCCGCTCTCCTTCCTGCTTGTACCCGGCGTCCATCCATGTGACCGCGCACATGGTTGGACGCCGGGTACAGGCAGGAAGGAGAGCGGTGGATGCGCGCGCGGTGACAGCGAGGAGAACAAGTATGAAAGCTCATTTTTTACAGGTGTGCGGCAGCAACGGGGGGCCTGTATATACCAAAGGGGGGGGCTGCTGTATACAACCACAGGGGGGGGCGGAGCTGTATATACCAGTGGGGGGGGAGCGCTGACATAGTGCAGGGTAATATGCACCGCTCCCCCTGCCGCTGATGGACAGGGGGATGCAGTGCATATTACATTGCACTAATGAGCGGGGGCACGTGACCGCCCGCTCCTATTACAGCCTCCCCCACCTCCTCCAGCCCCGGGCACCAGCCCCCACACTCTGAGCCGTCACTGACTCGTGTATAAGCCGAGGGGGGCACTTTTCAGCACAATTTTTGTGCTGAAAAACTCAGCTTATACACGAGTATATACGGTAATAGATAAAAATATGTTAGCGATCACTAAATGGATTTCAGAGGACTTATCTTTGTTTTATAAATTATATACATCCTGGATGGGTCGGAAAGCTTCACATAAAATGATAGGAATTCCAAAACTATTTTTGTATTTTTAGATCTCTTCCTCTCTTGATTAAGCAAAAATATATTCAAAGATTGCAGACGCAATTGTCTAAATTCATTTGGGGGGGGAAATAGATCCTCAAGAGTTGCTAGAACTACACTAATGAAACATAGGAAAAGTGGAGGTCTGAGCATCCCTAACATTAAAGCATACTATTTTACAAATGTGATAAAAAGCAGCAGGAGATGGTGGGAGACGCAGAACAATCCATCCTGGGTCAATATTGAAAAAACTCAAAATCATAGTCTTAATCCCACTACTTTCATTACTTCCTATATTAGTAATCAAAAAAAAAACGCTTACCAGCTTCTGAAATTTTAAAAGCAACTATAAGAGCGTGGCGAAACCTCACACAAATTTCAAGACCAAACTTCAAGTATAATTCCTTCCTGGTTACAAATAAAACTTTTTGAGGCTGCCTACCTAACACTGAAGCTTTTGGAGGAAGGTGGGCATTAAGTCTGCCTCAGACATACGAATTAGAGATGAGCCACCACCCTAGTGTTCGATGCAATTCGTCGACTTGGCGGGTGTGTTTGTCGAATGTTCATTGAATGTTCATCGAACACCGTCGAACACTAATGAATGAGCTGTGTGGGGCACTTTCACTTCCGCAATGTATATACATACATTGCAGAGGTGAAATTAAGTAAAAAAAGGGTTAAAAAAAAATCTCTATGCTCACCTGTCTGGCGATCCACCGATGCTTCCAGCACCTCCGTCCCGAAGCCTGTAGGGCCTGCTGTGATGTCACAAGCCAGCAGCATCTTCAGGTCACATGACTGCAGTTACCACGGTAACCGGTCATGTGACCCGGATATGACGTCACTACAGGTCCTGTAGTCACACTGGAGCTTCCTGGAGGCATCAAGAGACTCGCTGGAAAGGCGAGGATACAGATTTTTTATTTGTAACACTTGCTTTTACTGCTCAGACGTATAATGCCATATAGTGTCCATACACACAATGCCTTACAGTGCTCAGACGCATAATGCCATATAGTGTCCATACACACTATACCTTACAGTGCTCAAATGCATAATGCCATATAGTGTCCACACACACTATGCCTTACAGTGCACAGACGTATAATGCCATATAGTGTCCACATGTATAATTCCATATAATGTTCATATGTGTAATACCATCCAGTGTCCAGACATTTAATGCCATGCAGCATCCATTGTTATACATCATCCAAATAAAAAGTGCATCCTTTCAATAGCCATTGCCAAAAAAGGTAACAACATGTCCCAGATAAATGATGTACAGTATACACTTTGTAGATACCATATAGTGCAAGGGGGATGGGTGCATGAACAGGTGGTCACTGCTACTGTTGGCTCTATAGGCTCAATGCTCCTGAACTGTATATAGAATTTACTGTACATTATGTTTCACCCCTGACCATCACACAGCACGGTATGCACATTCTGGGAGATCGCAGGATGGTGTTATCTACTATATAATTGCCTAATCGTGTCTGTCTGAGGACGAAATCGCAGTCGGCTTTACAGCCCCTCTATTTGAAATGAAAAGCTGATGCTTCGGCATCAGCTGTTCATTCAGAGTAGCTGCCCAATACCTCCAGTCGCTTTCCCGCTCCCACTATCACAGAGGGTGAGGAAGAATCCTGTTCCTCCTCCCCTCTGTGACATGTGTGACTGCCCCTTTTGATTTCACACTGCAAAATCAACATTAAACAAAGTCAAAGGTATTAAAAATATTAAATAATTTATACTTACCTTTCCGACGCCTTTTCGCGGTCTCCCGTGTAGAGGCAAGGCGATGTACAGTCCTGCCAGGACCTGCTGTGATGTCAGAGGGGCGTTCCCGGCGCTGATTGGCCGCTCGCAGTCATGTGATATCTATCACATAGCCGTCAGCGGCCAATCAGCTCCAGGAACACCTGGAGGTCCTAGCAGATCAATTCCTGCGGCGGCTCCCGGACACCCGAACACCCGTCAGAGGGTAAGTATTCATTCTTTATTATTTTACATATATTTGACTTTGTTTAATTTTGATTTCGCAGTGTATATTCGCATATTTCCCATTCACTTTGCTGGCAGTCACAAAATATATTGCTTATTTTTGAAAAGCGCACGCAAAAAAGCGTACAAAAATACCTAGTCATTCACTCAGCACCCACTCACCCCCACTCAGCACCCACTGCCCCATTTGATTTCAAAGTGTAATATACACTGTGAAATCAACATTAAACAAAGTCAAAGGTATCTATTATATAATCGTGAATCGGAAAAGCGCCCCTCCGCGCGCTACTTCCGGCGTGGTCATGTGGATACGAATTTAACATTGGCCGCGAGGCCATTGCGAGTCGCTGGCTCAGCGCGAGCAATGGCCGCGAAGCGGCCATTGCGAGTCGCTGGGCCAAATTCGAACCACAGGCTCGGCCACAACCTTAGCGATTTACCGCTCAGGTAGCGCGAGCAATGGCCGCGAGGCCATTGCGAGTCGCTGCCTGAGCCGCAACTCGCTCCCCGGGGACCATGGAGCGGAGGCGGCACAGCCGCCTCCGCTCCCCGCTACCCACAATTCGCCCCCCCCCCCCCCATGTCCGCACAGCCCCCCCCATGTCCACACAGCCCCCCCATGTCCGCACACGCCCCTCCCATGTCCGCACAGCCCCCCCCCATGTCCGCACAGCCCCCCATGTCCGCACAGCCACCCCATGTCCGCACAGCCCCCCCCATGTCCGCAAAGCCCCCCCATGTCCGCACAGCCCCCCCATGTCCGCACAGCCCCCCCCATGTCCGCGCAGCCACCCCCATGTCCGCACAGCCCCCCCCATGTCCGCACAGCCACCCCCATGTCCGCACAGCCACCCCCATGTCCACACAGCCCCCCCCATGTCCGCACAGCCCCCCATGTCCGCACAGCCCCCCATGTCCGCACAGCCCCCCCATGTCCGCACAGCCCCCCATGTCCGCACAGCCCCCCCCATGTCCACACAGCCCCCCCATGTCCGCACACCCACCCCGCAATGTCTGCACAGCCACCCCGCACCTAAGCTCCTACCCCCTAACTCCGCCGCCCCTAAGTCCCTACCCCCTAAGCCCCGCCGCACCTAAGCCACCACCAGCCGCACCTAAGCCCCTACCCCCTAAGTCCGCCGCACCCCTACACCCTAAGCCCCGACCCGCCGCACCTATGCCCCTACCCCCTAAGTCCGCCGCACCCCTACACCCTAAGCCCCGACCCGCCGCACCTATGCCCCTACCCCCTAAGCCCCGCCGCCTCCTAAGCTCCCGCCGCTTTCCCCCGCCGCTGTCGCTAACACCTAAGGCCCTACACCCGAAGCCCCCGCCGTCCCCTAACCTAACGCCCCCGTCGATCACTTACATGCCTTCTTAGTCATCTGATCGTCCGTCTGATCCACAAGTCCTCCGTCCGGCCAGGCGTCCTCTTCCTCCGGCCCCGGGGGGTCTTCTCTCTTCTTTCCGCCATCTTCGCCTCTTCGTCCGGCCCCGGGGATCTTCTGTCTTCTTTCCGCCAACTTCCAGCTCCGACGTCCTCTTCAGTTATCATTAACATAGAATGGACGACAAATCCGCCATTCTATCTTAATGAGATGTGAGGGGCTCTTCTGATTGGTTGCTGTCTACTGCCCTCAGCCAATCAGAAGAGCCCCTCATTTCCCATTCAAATACATTAGCGGTGTGTCGGCAATTTTATGGCCGGCCACCTGGTTCTATTTGTCGGCCCTAAAATCGCGGACACACCGCTAATGCATCTCTATGGGCAGTCAGCCCGATTTCGGATTGGTCGCCGACCAATCAGAATTCGAGCTCACTGCCCATAGACATGTATTAGCGGTGTGTCCGCGATTTTAGGGCCGACAAATAGAACCAGGTCGGCGGCCATAAAATCGCCGACACATCACTAATGTATTTCAATGGGAACAAATAAATTTAATAATAAAAAAAATAATTAAAAAATAATTAAAAAATAATAAAAAAATAAATAAAAAATAATAAATAATTAAATAAAAATAATAATAAAAAACATAAATATATGCTAATAATATCAGCCCTTTCAGCGGACCTGAAAGAGAACTGGGTCTCAGCCTAAATAATAAATTTAATAATAAAAATAATTAAAAAATAATTTAAAGGGAACCTGTCACCTAATCTATGGCCCCTAAACTATCACTACCTGCCCCTACAGACCCTAACTAGCTCCCTAACCATCCCTGCCTGACCTAATATGGCTATATATAAGGTGAATAAAACACTTTATAAACTTACAATTTCTCCGTCTGTGGGGCGTTCCTGTCGGCTCTTGTCTGCAGGGCGGGGTCCCCAGAGTCGCGCTCCCCCCGCCTCGCTCCCTTCCTAACGCCCTAATGGGCGGCATTGTGGATTTGAAGAGCGGGGAGCCCAGTGGAATCATCCCGCCCCGCTCTTCATGACGCGACGGCCGGAGACCGCGTCATTTCCGGTCCGCGCATGCGTATAGTTAGATTGTGTGTGTGTGTGTGTGTATACATACGTCTGTGTGTGTGTGCGTGTGTATACATACGTGTGTGCATGTGTGTGTATACTTACGTGTGTGTGTGTGCATGTGTATACCTACGTGTGTGTGTGTGCATGTGTGTGTATACTTACGTGTGTGTGTGTGTGCATGTGTGTGTATACATACTTGTGTGTGGGTGTGAGTGTGTGTGCATGTGTGTGTATACATACTTGTGTGTGTGCGTGCATGTGTGTGTATACATACTTGTGTGTGTGCGTGCATGTGTGTGTATACATACTTTTGTGTGTGTGTGCGTGCATGTGTGTGTGTGTGCATGTGTGTGTATACTTACGTGTGTGTGTGTACATGTGTGTGTATACTTACGTGTGTGTGTGCATGTGTGTGTATACTTACGTGTGTGTGTGTGTGCGTGTGTATACATACGTGTGTGTGCATGTGTATACTTACGTGTGTGTGCATGTGTGTGTATACATACTTGTGTGTGTGTGTGTGAGTGTGTGTGCATGTGTGTGTATACATACTTGTGTGTGTGTGCATGCATGTGTGTGTATACATACTTGTGTGTGTGTGTGCATGTGTGTGTATACATACTTGTGTGTGTGTGCGTGCATGTGTGTGTATACATACTTGTGTGTGTGTGTGTGTGTGTGCGTGCATGTGTGTGTGTGTGCATGTGTGTGTATACTTGCGTGTGTGTGTGTGCATGTGTGTGTATACTTACGTGTGTGTGCATGTGTGTGTGTACTTACGTGTGTGTGTGTGTGTGCGTGTGTATACATACGTGTGTGTGCATGTGTATACTTACGTGTGTGTGCATGTGTGTGTATACTTACGTGTGTGTGTGTGCATGTGTGTGTATACATACGTGTGTGTGTATGCATGTGTATACTTATGTGTGTGTGTGCATGTGTGTGTATACTTATGTGTGTGTGTGTGCATGTGTGTGTATACATACGTGTGTGTGTGTGTGTGTGTGCGTGCATGTGTGTGTATACATACTTGTGTGTGTGTGTGTGTGTGCATGTGTGTGTGTGTGTGTGTGCGTGCATGTGTGTGTATACATACTTGTGTGTGTGTGTGTGTGTGTGCATGTGTGTGTATACATACGTGTGTGTGCATGTGTGTGTATACATACTTGTGTGTGTGTGTGTGCATGTGTATATATATTTTGTAGAGAGAGAGACTGAGGGTGAGAAGGTCTGTGAGTTTTGTGTAACGCTGGGACCTGGGTGACGCAGTAAACTTCACCTGAGGTCAGAGTTAATCCTCGTCACTCTATCTGACCTCAGGTGATCTACACTGATGTCACCCTGTTCACATCGGTAACAGAAAACTCACTCTATGTGGGTCACGCTGTGAAGTGGGAAGTTTCACATGAGGTCAGAGAAACACATTGCTTTATCCGACCTCAGGTGACACAGACCATGAACTCTCCCCCTTCACTGCACGAGCCTTCAAATATAATTTTTAGGGAATCTTCACTAACGGACGGACCTCTACCAGGATCCTGGATGGGTATGTGGGAGTAATAAAGATGGAGTCAAAATACGTGTTTGTGTTTTTTGCTGTAATAAAAAAATTTTTCTCGGTGTTGTGTCTTCTTTACTACTAAATAGAGATTCATAATGGCCGTGTCTAACATTGGCATGACATTATAAATCTCGGGCTTAGTGCCAGCTGCTAAAAGAAAGGTGGCATTAACCCCTTATTACCCAGTCTGCCACCGCCACAGGGCAGCTGGAAGAGCTGGGTACAGCTCCAGAATATTGCGCTTCTATAAATGCGCAATTTTCTGGGGCGGCTGCGAGCTGCAATTCTCAGCGGGGGTGGCCCAGAACGCTTGGGCCTCCCTACGCTGGGGATTCCAGCCCTCAGCTGCCTAGTTGTACCTGGCTGGCAAAGAAAAATGCGGCGAAGCCCCACGCCGTTTTTTTTCTTGTCAGCCAGGTACACCTAGGTAGTTGGGGGTGGATGGCAGCTCCTAGCTGCCTAGTTGTACCTGGCTGGCAAAGAAAAATGTGGCGAAGCCCCACGCCGTTTTTTTTCTTGCCAGCCAGGTAGACCTAGACAGCTGTGGGCTGCCATCCACCCCCTACTACGTAGGTGTACCTGGCTTGCATGAAAAAACGGCATCTGTCTTCACCACATTTTTCTTTGCCAGCCAGGTTTAACTAAGTCAGCTGGGGGTGGATGGCAGCTCCCAGCTGCCTAGTTGTACCTGGCTGGCAAAGAAAAATGCGGCGAAGCCCCATGCCGTTTTTTTTCTTGCCAGCCAGGTACACCTAGGTAGTTGGGGGTGGATGGCAGCTCCCAGCTGACTAGTTGTATGTGGCTGGCAAGAAAAAAATGGCATGTGGCTTTGCTGTATTTTCCTTTACTAGCCAGGTACAACTAGGTAGCTGCCATTCACCCCCAACTACCTAGGTGTACCTGGCTGACAAGAAAAAAAACGGCATGGGGCTTCGCCACATTTTTCTTTGCCAGCCAGGTACAACTAGGCAGCTGGGAGCTGCCATCCACCCCCAGCTGACTTAGTTAAACCTGGCTGGCAAAGAAAAATGTGGTGAACGCAGATGCCGTTTTTTCATGCAAGCCAGGTACACCTAGGTAGTAGGGGGTGGATGGCAGCCGACAGCTGTCTAGGTCTACCTGGCTGGCAAGAAAAAAAACGGCGTGGGGCTTCGCCACATTTTTCTTTGCCAGCCAGGTACAACTAGGCAGCTAGGAGCTGCCATCCACCCCCAACTACCTAGGTGTACCTGGCTGACAAGAAAAAAAACGGCGTGGGGCTTCGCCGCATTTTTCTTTGCCAGCCAGGTACAACTAGGCAGCTGAGGGCTGGAATCCCCAGCGTAGGGAGGCCCAAGCGTTCTGGGCCACCCCCGCTGAGAATTGCAGCTCGCAGCCGCCCCAGAAAATTGCGCATTTATAGAAGCGCAATATTCTGGAGCTGTACCCAGCTCTTCCAGCTGCCCTGTGGCGGTGGCAGACTGGGTAATAAGGGGTTAATGCCACCTTTCTTTTAGCAGCTGGCACTAAGCCCGAGATTTATAATGTCATGCCAATGTTAGACACGGCCATTATGAATCTCTATTTAGTAGTAAAGAAGACACAACACCGAGAAAAATTTTTTTATTACAGCAAAAAACACAAACACGTATTTTGACTCCATCTTTATTACTCCCACATACCCATCCAGGATCCTGGTAGAGGTCCGTCCGTTAGTGAAGATTCCCTAAAAATTATATTTGAAGGCTCGTGCAGTGAAGGGGGAGAGTTCATGGTCTGTGTCACCTGAGGTCGGATAAAGCAATGTGTTTCTCTGACCTCATGTGAAACTTCCCACTTCACAGCGTGACCCACATAGAGTGAGTTTTCTGTTACCGATGTGAACAGGGTGACATCAGTGTAGATCACCTGAGGTCAGATAGAGTGACGAGGATTAACTCTGACCTCAGGTGAAGTTTACTGCGTCACCCAGGTCCCAGCGTTACACAAAACTCACAGACCTTCTCACCCTCAGTCTCTCTCTCTACAAAATATATATACACATGCACACACACACACACAAGTATGTATACACACACATGCACACACACGTATGTATACACACACATGCACACACACACACACACACAAGTATGTATACACACACATGCACGCACACACACACACACACACATGCACGCACACACACACACACACAAGTATGTATACACACACATGCACGCACACACACACACACACACACGTATGTATACACACACATGCACACACACACACATAAGTATACACACACATGCACACACACACATAAGTATACACATGCATACACACACACGTATGTATACACACACATGCACACACACACACGTAAGTATACACACACATGCACACACACGTAGGGAGGCCCAAGCGTTCTGGGCCACCCCGCTGGAGAGGTCCGTCCGTTAGTGAAGATTCCCTAAAAATTATATTTGAAGGCTCGTGCAGTGAAGGGGGAGAGTTCATGGTCTGTGTCACCTGAGGTCGGATAAAGCAATGTGTTTCTCTGACCTCATGTGAAACTTCCCACTTCACAGCGTAACCCACATAGAGTGAGTTTTCTGTTACCGATGTGAACAGGGTGACATCAGTGTAGATCACCTGAGGTCAGATAGAGTGACGAGGATTAACTCTGACCTCAGGTGAAGTTTACTGCGTCACCCAGGTCCCAGCGTTACACAAAACTCACAGACCTTCTCACCCTCAGTCTCTCTCTCTACAAAATATATATACACATGCACACACACACACACACAAGTATGTATACACACACATGCACACACACGTATGTATACACACACATGCACACACACACACACACAAGTATGTATACACACACATGCACGCACACACACACACACACATGCACGCACACACACACACACACAAGTATGTATACACACACATGCACGCACACACACACACACACACACGTATGTATACACACACATGCACACACACACACGTAAGTATACACACACATGCACACACACACATAAGTATACACATGCACACACACACACGTATGTATACACACACATGCACACACACGTAAGTATACACATGCACACACACACGTATGTATACACACGCACACACACACACGTAAGTACACACACACATGCACACACACGTAAGTATACACACACATGCACACACACACACGCAAGTATACACACACATGCACACACACACACATGCACGCACACACACACACAAGTATGTATACACACACATGCACGCACACACACACACACACAAGTATGTATACACACACATGCACGCACACACACACACACACACAAGTATGTATACACACACATGCACGCACACACACACAAGTATGTATACACACACATGCACACACACTCACACACACACACAAGTATGTATACACACACATGCACACACACACGTAAGTATACACATGCACACACACGTATGTATACACACGCACACACACACACACGTAAGTATACACACACATGCACACACACACACGTAAGTATACACACACATGTACACACACACACGTAAGTATACACACACATGCACACACACACACATGCACGCACACACACACAAGTATGTATACACACACATGCACGCACACACACAAGTATGTATACACACACATGCACGCACACACACAAGTATGTATACACACACATGCACACACACTCACACACACACAAGTATGTATACACACACATGCACACACACACGTAAGTATACACACACATGCACACACACACACACGTAGGTATACACATGACACACACACACGTAAGTATACACACACATGCACACACGTATGTATACACACGCACACACACACAGACGTATGTATACACACACACAATCTAACTATATATATGTGCATATATATATATATATATATATATGCACATATGAAATGTGCCTAATCAAAGTGAATGTATATATGTGTGTGTGTAATCCATATGTACATGTGGATTACACACACATATATATGTGCTGGTTTGGGAGGGAGGGGGCCGCCGATACTCACCTTCCGAAGACGCCGATCGTTGCCTAGCGACGCCGGGACTCGGCTTCACCGGGCGCACTACGCATGCGCGGATCGGAAATGACGCGGTCTCCGGCCGTCGCGTCATGAAGAGCGGGGCGGGATGATTCCACTGGGCTCCCCGCTCTTCAAATCCACAATGCCGCCCATTAGGGCGTTAGGAAGGGAGCGAGGCGGGGGGAGCGCGACTCTGGGGACCCCGCTCTGCAGACAAGAGCCGACAGGAACGCCCCACAGACGGAGAAATTGTAAGTTTATAAAGTGTTTTATTCACCTTATATATAGCCATATTAGGTCAGGCAGGGATGGTTAGGGAACTAGTTAGGGTCTGTAGGGGCAGGTAGTGATAGTTTAGGGGCCATAGATGAGGTGACAGGTTCCCTTTAAAAATAATAAAAAAATAAATTAAAAATAATAAATAATTCAATAAAAATAATAATAAAAAAATTAAATATATGCTAATTATATCAGCCCTTTCAGCGGACCTGAAAGAGAACTGGGTCTCAGCCTAAATAATAAATTTAATAATAAAAATAATAATTTAAAAATAATTTAAAAATAATAAAAAAATAAATTAAAAATAATAAATAATTCAATAAAAATAATAATAAAAAAATTAAATATATGCTAATTATATCAGCCCTTTCAGCGGACCTGAAAGAGAACTGGGTCTCAGCCTAAATAATAAATTTAATAATAAAAAAAATAATTAAAAAATAATTTAAAAATAATAAAAAAATAAATACAAAATAATAAATAATTCAATAAAAATAATAATAAAAAAATTAAATTTATGCTAATTATATCAGCCCTTTCAGCGGACCTGAAAGAGAACTGGGTCTCAGCCTAAATAATAAATGTAATAATAAAAAAAATAATTAAAAAATAATTTTAAAATAATAAAAAATAAATTAAAAATAATAAATAATTCAATAAAAATAATAATAAAAAAATTAAATATATGCTAATTATATCAGCCCTTTCAGCGGACCTGAAAGAAAACTGGGTCTCAGCCTAAATAATAAATTTAATAATAAAAAAAAATAATTAAAAAATAATTAAAAAATAATAAAAAAATAATAAAAATAATAAATAATTAAATAAAAATAATAATTAAAAAAAAAATGCTAATAATAATGATATTACTGCTAATAATAATGCTATTACTGCTAATAATTATGCATTAATGCTAATAATAATGATATTAATGCTAATAATTATGCTATTCATGCTAATATTAATGCTAATAATGCTAATAATAATCATATTAATGCGATTAATAATGCTATTAAGCATAATAATCATGCAATTTATGCTATTCAAAATGCTATTCATGCTAATAATATTGCTATTAATGCTAATAATAATGCTATTGATGCTATTAATAATGGTATTAATGCTATTATTAATACTAATAATGCTATTATTAATGCTATTTATGCTAATAATAATGCTATTAATGCTATTAATAATGCTATTAATGCTATTATTTATGCTATTAATGCTATTAATGCTAATATTTATCCTATTAATGGTATTATTAATGCTATTAATTCTAATAATAATGCTATTAATGCTATTAATGCTAATAATAATGCTATTAATGCTATTAATAGTGTTATTAATGCTATTATTAATGCTAATAATGCTATTATTAATGCTATTAATGCTAATAATAATGCTATTAATGCTATTAATAATGCTATTAATGCTATGAATTATGCTATTAATGCTAATATTTATCCTATTAATGCTATTAATGCTTTTAATAATGCTATTAATGCTAATATTTATCCTATTAATGCTATTAATGCTATTAATAATGCTATTAATGCTATTAATTATGCTATTATTGCTATTAATGCTAATATTTATCCTATTCATGGTATTATTAATGCTATTAATGCTAATAATAATGCTATTAATGCTATTAATGCTAATAATAATGCTATTAATGCTATTAATAATGTTATTAATGCTATTATTAATGCTAATAATGCTATTATTAATGCTATTAATGCTAATAATAATGTTATTAATGCTATTAAGAATGCTATTAATGCTATTAATTATGCTATTAATGCTATTTATCCTATTAATGCTATTAATGCTAATAATAATGCTATTAATGCTATTAATTATGCTTTTAATGCTATTAAAGCTAATATTTATCCTATTCATGGTATTATTATTGCTATTAATGCTATTAATAATGTTATTAATGCTATTATTAATGCTAATAATGCTATTATTAATGCTAATAATAATGCGATTAATGCTATTAATAATGCTATTAATGCCATTAATTATGCTATTAATGCTATTAATGCTAATATTTATCCTATTAATACTATTAATGCTAATAATAATGCTATTAATGCTATTTATAATGCTATTAATGCTATTAATTATGCTATTAATGCTATTAATGCTAATATTTATCCTATTAATGGCATTATTAATGCTATTAATGCTAATAATAATGGTATTAATGCTATTAATAATGTTATTAATGCTATTATTAATGCTAATAATGCTATCATTAATGCTATTAATGCTAATAATAATGCTATTAATGCTATTAATAATGCTATTAATGCTATTCATTATGCTATTAATGCTAATATTTATCCTATTAATGCTATTAATAATGCTATTAATGCTAATAATAATGCTATTAATGCTATTAATAATGTTATTAATGCTATTATTAATGCTAATAATGCTATTATTAATGCTATTAATGCTAATAATAATGATATTAATGCTATTAATATTGTTATTAATGCTATTATTAATGCTAATAATGCTATTATTAATGCTATTAATGCTAATAATAATGCTATTAATGCTATTAATAATGTTATTAATGCTATTATTAATGCTAATAATGCTATTAATAATGCTATTAATGCTATTAATACTGTTATTAATGCTCATAATACTGCTAATAATGGTATTAATACTGCTATTACTGCTAATAATAATGCTATGGCTTATATTATTGCTATTGATGATGCGATTATTATTTAAAAATCTTTAAAAAAACAATAAACATATTTTAGATACCCGATGCATTTGCATCAGGCTAACAGCTATAACTACTATAATCAAATTAATGCACGTTCTTGAATCCCGATGCATTTGCATCGGGCTCACAGCTAGTTAAAAATAATAAAGAATTTATACTTACCTTTCCGACGCCTTTTCGCGGTCTCCGGTGTAGAGGCAAGGTGATGTACAGTCCTTCCAGGACCTGCTGTGATGTTGAGGGACGTTCCCGGTGCTGATTGGCCACTCGCAGTCATGTGATATGTATCACATGATCGTGAGCGGCCAATCAGGTCCCGGAATACCACTCTGACATCACGATAGGTCCTAGCAGATCAATTCTTGCGGCGGCTCCCGGACACCCGAACACACGTCGGAGGGTAAGTATTCATTCTTTATTATTTTTCATATATTTGACTTTGTTTAATTTTGATTTTGCAGTGTATATGATTACACTGTGAAATCAAATGGGGGCGGTCACAAATGTCACAGAAGGGAGGAGGAGGAAGGATTCTTCCTCCCCTCTGTGACATCAGATACAGCAGCGCCGGCCCCTATGGGAGAAAACGCAGGCACTGCTGCGTAAAGAATTAACTTGTCAATTCTTTACGCAGCAGCGTTTTCTCTCATAAAAGCGTTGCATATTTTTACGCAGTGTCTGCATGTCAAAGTGAATTTCCCATTCACTTTGCTGGCAGACACAAAACATATTGCATATTTTTGAAAAGCGCGTGCAAAAAAGCGTACAAAAACACGCAATGTGTGAACGGGGCCAAAGAGGAACAATGTCGGGGTGAGTGGAGCCTCCTCCATCCTGCTTTTCACCCCAACTACCCCTGATCACCCCTCTCACCTCACACTGCTCACACAGAACCCACACTGCCCCCACACTACCCCCACTGAACCCACCTGCCCCCTCTCACCCCACACTGCGCACCGAAGCCACACTGCCCTCACTGAACCCACACTGCCCCAATAAACCACACTCTCACACGCTCAGCACCCAGTCACCTCCACTTATCACCAGCCACCTCTGCTCAGCACCCAGTCACCTCCTCTCAGCACCCAGTCACCTCCGCTCAGCACCCAGTCACCCGCTCAGCACCCACTCATCCCCGCTCAGCACCCACTCACCCCCGCTCAGCACCCACTCATCCCCACTCAGCACCCATTCACCCCCGCTCAGCACCCAGTCACCTCCACTCAGCACCCAGTCACCTAGGCTCAGCACCCAGTCACCTCTGCTCATCACTCACTCACCCTGCTCAGCACCCACTCACCCCCACTCAGCACCCACTCACCCCTGCTCAGCAACCACTCACCCCTGCTCAGCACCCAGTTACCCGTCTCAGCACCCAGTCACCCCTACTCAGCACCCAGTCATCCGCTCAGCACCCCCTCACCTGCTCAACACCCAGTCACCCTCGCTCAGCACCCACTCACCCCTGCTCAGCATTCACTCACCCCTTTCAACACTCACTCACCCCCGCTCAACACCCACTCTCCCCTGCTCAGCACCCGCTCACCCCTGCTCAACACTGCTGTACACCAACACCACTGAACACCAACACTGCTGTACACTGACACTGATGCACACCGACACTGCTGCAAACCGACATCACTGAACTCCCACAGCGCTGTACACCGACACCGCTGCACACTGACACCGCTGGACACCGACACTGGTGTACACCAACACCGCTGAACACAGACAGTGCTGCACACCGACACTGCTGCACACCGCTACCGCTGCACACCAACACCGCTGCAAACTGACACCACCGCACACCGACACCGCCACACACCGACACTGCTGCACACCAACACCGCTGCAGTCGCGACCAATCAGCGATATTGGCCCAGGATTTATACCCAGCTTCGCATTGCATTATTCTTTCATCTTCATAAATAAACTACGGCACATACATAATCTAGAATACCCGATGCGTTAGAATCTTGCCACCATCTAGTTATACATAGCTAAGAATATTATTACTTACCTCCAATGTGGAGAGATGAGAAATAACTTAATATAGAAACTTTGTTAGATAAACTTTCCTCACATAACCTCTTCACATACGTATTTACTGTTACAAACAACACATATAGCAAATCCTTGGATGTCCTTATTTGCTCCAGCGTTATCTTTTGATAGTGATTGATATACTAAAATTCTAACTGGAGTTATTTATTTGTTTATTTGTAGTAGTATTTAACGAACTTTCCCTTTTCTACTTTGTGTATGGACCAATCCTGTTTAAGGGACTTACTTATTTGTTACATTTTTTGTTCATTTCATTTACCATGTCAATGTAGCGGTGTATAGTTTTGGTTGATATATTTTTGTTTTTACTTTTTTTTTGTTCTATTATTTAAATAATATTACTTGGTTATATTTTTCATCTATATGAAAACTGAATGTACACCTGTATTTGTACATGATCCTGTTATTTTTAAGTGTTTTAATAAAATGATTTAAACAAGAATCTGAGTAGTGTTCCCCTCATGGTTAAAGGTAACCTGACCCCTCATAATCACCCCCAAGCCTCTGAATACCTGTCCCTGCACCCCCCACAAATCATTTCCAATGTTGCTCTTGTGTTGGAAATGCTCCCTATAAAAGATGAAATCTAGCCTTTTATACTTACTGAAAGTGCGACTTCTGCTCCCTGAATAAGTCTCACAGGGTGTTCCCTGTGCGCTCCTAAGCCGCTCATTATCACGTCCCGATGGGCGTGATAAGAAATCCAAGTCCTCCTCGTCCTGCTTTATGGGCGTATTAGCCGGTATGACGCAAATAGCATCATATCCGGGCAGGATGACGTCGTACGCATTGCGCATGGACAGGGACAGGTATTCAGAGGCTTGGGGGTGATTCTGAGGGGTCAGTTTCCCTTTAAGGAGTTCAGGCTTTCAGTTGGGATGATTCTTGGTCCATACATCTTCCTAAAGGCAGCTGGGCCAGCAAAGGAGACACCCACTGTCACCGTGTCACCACAGTGTCTCCTAAGTGATATCACATGTGACCGTCATTGGGGTTTTCTCAATTAAATATTTATTAATAATGTTAACAGATTATAAACAAGAGTATTTTGGTTCAAACATGGAAATAGAAACAATCCAAGTTTCAGTAAACATAAGAGATGAGTGAGTACTAAAATGCTCGGGTGCTCGAAGCTCGGGCCGAGCATCCCAAGATACTCGTGTACTCGGCCCGAGCACTGAGCCCAATGTTATCCTATGGGAGACCCGAGAATGTTTGTGACAAGACCCCCGGCAGCATGGAAAACCCTAAAAATGTTAAAAAAAGTATCAGAACAGTGCTGAAATGACAATGGAACAGCATGGGGAAGACCCCTGGAAGCATTTCAGACCCCAATGTCACTGATGTCAACAATGTTGTCAGACTATTACGCCACTTTTACGGAAAGTCAAGAAAATGTTACAAAATGAAACCAAAATGGATTTTCATGGAAAAAATATTAAGGGCTCATACCCACTTGTGAGACAGAGTTGGTGTATGTTAGTTTTTTGGATTATGTGAAAGATTTATTTTTTTTTTTTAATTGTGTGGCATTCTGATGCCCCTGGGAAGAGACGTAAATGAAGGTCTCTTTAAATAATGTGCCCATTTTAAGCAAGTGGGTCTTTTGTAGTATTGCCCTAGGCAGGGAAGACAAAAATTTTGTGGCACTCTGATTAATACCCCTGGATAGAGGCGTGCATGAGGGCCTCTTTAAATAATGTGCCCATTTTAGCAAGTGGGTCTTTTGTAGTATTGCCCTAGGCAGGGAAGCCAAAAATTGGGAGGCACTTCAATGCCCCGGGATAGAGACGTGCATGAGTGCCTTTTTAAATAATGTGCCCATTATAAGGATGTGGTTCTTTTGTAGTATTGCCCTAGGCAGGGAAGCCAAAGGTTGGGAGGCACCAAGATGCCCCTGGATAGAGGCGTGCATGAGGGCCTCCTTAAACAATGTGCCCATTGTAATGAAGTGGGTCTTTTCTAGTTGTGCACTAGGCAGGGCTGCTAAACATTGGGAGGCACCACAATGCCCCTGGAAGAGTCGTACATGAAGGCCTCTTTACATGATGTGCCTATTTTAAGCAAGTGTGTCTTTTGTAGTATTGCCCTAGGCAGGGAAGCCGAAAATTGTGTCGCACTCTGATGCCCCTGGATAGAGGCGTGCATGATGGCCTCTTTAAATAATGTGCCCATTTTAAGCAGGTGGGTCTTTTGTAGTATTGCCCTAGGCAGGGAAGCCAAAGGTTGGGAGGCACGAAGATGCCCCTGGATAGAGGCGTGCATGAGGGCCTTTTTAAATAATGTGCCCATTGTATGCAAGTGGGTCTATTGTAGGATTGCCCTAGGAAGGAAAGCCAAAAATTGTGTCACACTCTGATGCCCCTGCATAGAGATGTGCATGAGTGCCTCTTTAAATAATGTGCCCATTATAAGGAAGTGGGTCTTTTGTAGTATTGCCCAAGGCAGGGCTGCTAAACATTGGGAGGCACCAAGATGCCCCTGGAAGAGACGTACATGAAGGCCTCTGTAAATAATGTGCCCATTTTTAGCAAGTGGGTCTTTTGTAGTATTGCCCTAGACAGGGAAGCCTCAGCCTCATACACCCTCACACAGGCCTGTGGTCAGGCCCTCAGCCTCATACAGCCTCACACAGGCCTATGGTAAGGCCCTCAGCCTCATACAGCCTCACACAGGTTTGTGGTCAGGCGCTCAGCCTCACAGCCCCACACAGGCCTATGGTCAGGCCATCAGCCTCATACAGCTTCACACAAGCATCTGGTCAGGCCCTCAGCCTCACACAGGCCGGTGGTCAGGCCCTCAGCCTCATACAGCCTCACACAGGCCTGTGATCAGGCCCTCAGTCTCACACAGGCCTGTGGTCAGGCCCTTAGACTCATACAGCCTCACACAGGCCTGTGGTCAGGCCCTCAGCCTCATAGAGCTTCACACAAGCCCATGGTTAGGTCCTCAGCCTCACACAGGCCTGTGGTCAGGCCCTCAGCCTCATACAGCCTCACACAGGCCTGTGGTAAAGGCCCTCAGCCTCATACAGCTTCACACAGGCCTGAGGTCAGTCCTTCAGCCTCATACAGCCTCACACAGGTCTGTGGTCAGGCCCTCAGCCTCATACCGCCTCACACAGGCCTGTGGTCGGGCCATCAGCCTCACACAGGCCTGTGGTCAGCCTCACACAGGCCTGTGGTCAGTCCCTCAGCCTCATACAGCCTCACACAGGTCTGTCGTCACGCCCTCAGCCTCATACAACCTCACACAGGCCTGTGGTCAGGCCCTCAGCCTCATACAGCCTCACACAGGCCTGTGGACAGGCCCTCAGCCTCATACAGCCTCACACAGGCCTGTGGACAGGCCCTCAGCCTCAAACAGCCTCACACAGGCCTGTGGTCAGGCCATCAGCCTCATACAGCCTCACACAAGCCTGTGGTCAGGCCCTTAGCCTCATACAGCCTCACACAGGCCTGTGGGCAGGCCCTCAGCCTCAGACAGGCCTGTGGTTAGGCCCTCAGCCTTATACAGCCTCACACAATTTTGTGGTCAGGCCCTCAGCATCATACAGCCTCACACAGGCCTGTGGTAAGGCCCTCAGCCTCACACAGGCCTTTGGTTAGGCCCTCAGCCTCATACAGCCTCACACAGGCCCTGTGGTCAGGCCCTCAGCCTCATACAGCCTCACACAAGCCTGTGGTCAGGCCCTCAGCCTTACACAGACCTGTGGTTCAGGCCATCAGCCTCACACAGTCCTGTGGTCAGGCCCTCAGTCTCATACAGCCTCACACAGGCCTGTGGTCAGCCTTTTAACCTGATGAAAGACTTGAAAGTCTGCTGACAGGCAATTTCTACTTACAGCAAGCTGATTCTCATATCTTTCATCTGGCTAACAGGGTATTTCTACACACAGTAAGCAGAATCATATCTCTCACAGGCCTTGTGAGTCTGTCACAGCCCTCGTGAGTCTGTTACAGCCCTGGAAGCTCTCTCAGAGCCCTGTAGGCTCTCTCACAGCCATAGCGAGCGATAGACAGCCATAGTGAGCAATAGTGAGCCAAAGCGATAGAGCCATAGCAAACGATAGAGATCCATAGCGAGCCAAAGCGAGCCCGAGCAATAAAGAGACATAGCGACACATAGAGAGCTGTATCGACACATAGAGAGCCATAGCGAGCAACAGAGAGCCTCAGCAAGCAATAGAGGGCCATAGCGAGCTGTAATGACACATAAAGAGCCATAGCGAATGATAATGAGCCATAGTGTCTAACACTGCCCTCTTGGCTCTCACACTGCCCTCTTGGCTCCCACACTGCCCTCTTGGCTCCAATACTGCCCTGTTGGCTCTCACACTGCCCTCTTTGCTCCCACACTGCCCTCTTGAGTCTCTCACACTGCCCTCTTGGCTTCCACACTGCCCTCTTGGCTCTCACACTGCCCTCTTGGCTCTTACACTGCCCTCTTGAGGCTCTCACACTGCCCTCTGGGCAGTTGCCAAGTGGCAATGCGCTTTCTCAAAACATTCAGCATACTGTTTATCTGGACAAGGGGACACATTTCAGTCCTATGAGCAGACTTTCATGTCTCTTTTCCGGCTCACAGGCTATTTCGACATACAGTCAGCCGGATGAAAGACTTGAGAGTCTCATATATTTCATCTGGCTAACAGGCTAATTCTACATACAAATAGCAGTTTCTCATATCTTTCAACCGGCTAACTGGCTATTTCTGCACACATTAAGCAGACTCTCATATATTTCATCCGGCTAGCAGGCTATTTCTACAAACAGTGAGCAGAATCATATCTCTCACAGCCCTCGTTAGTCTGTCACAGCCCTTGTGAGTCTAGAACACTTTTAAGCTCCCTGGGTGGTGTGGTGATTGATGTGCTGGAGTGGCAGTTTAATGAGGCCTGACACATTGCAATACAATTAAGGGACATTACTCTGTCTCGATGTTCCTATTTAGGAACACCCTGCCCCTGCTGAAGATGTGCCTAATTTGGGACAAATCAAGCCAACACAGCTTTATCACACACAGACACCTGGCAGCTTCTTATTGTGGCTGCCACACCAACCTGGCACACTGAAACCTAGGAACTTTCAGCATTTATCACACATTGCTGTCTCTGTCGCTCATTCAATAGCCTGTTGGCCAGATGAAAAATATGAGAGTGTGCTCACTGTATGTTGAAATAGCCTGTCAGCCGGATGAAAGACATGAGAGTCTGCTTACTGTATGTAGAAATAGCCTGTCAGCCAGATGAATAATATGACAGTCTGCTCTTGTCCGAACCTTGGGACACTTTTCATCTCCCAGGGCGGACTCTCAAGTGGTGCATGATGTGCAGGAGTGGCAGTTTAGGCCTGACACATTGCAATACAATTAAGGGGCATTATGTGGATGTGCCTATTTAGGAGCACCCCGTCCATGCTAGATATGTGCCTAATCGGGGACAAGCCCGGCCAAGACATGTATAGTCCTTGGGACTTAGTGCATATCCTCCCTCCATCCTCCCTGAAACACCCCCCTCAGACCGGGCAGTGGATAGGGCATTTCGCCTCCTGCGGTCCCCCCGTATTAACAGGGATCTCCCCAGAGACGTACTGGTCACCTTGGCGTTACCCAGAATGCGGGACGCTATCCTTCAGGCACTGAGAACTGCTCTTCTGACTGACGGCCCCTACAGCGGTTGGAAGGTCTTCCTGGACCTTTCGCCTGGGACTCTAATGAAACGCAGAGACTTTGCCCCCTGTTGCCGGATTCTACGAGAACGTGGAATTCAATATGCGTGGGGCTCACCGGTCCATGTCTCGTTTCGCTACAAAAGGGCCAGACAGGTCTTTTCATCTCCCTCAAAGCTCAAAACGGCACTCTATTCCTGGAACCTCATCCCAAATCCTGGCTCCCCCGGAAAGGCATCCTCACCCCGGGGAGATCCTGGCGGATCCCCACGAGATCGGGACACTCGTGACTGAACTACTTCCCGGTTGACGGTCGCTGTTGGTTGTGACACTGTGTCTTTTTCTGGACTTCACTAGCATGCTGGTGGTCTGTTAAAGTGTGAGAGCTAACCCCTATATCTCGCAGCAGTTGCTCTGTAGGATAGCCTGACGGACCAGCTGCAGGGGTTTCTCCTGCTCACAGTTCCCCCTTACTCTCGGGAATTCCCTGGGATTTTTTGTTTACATTTGTGTACTTGTTTGTTTACTTGTTAAGCTCTTATCACCCCCATCCCCTCTCCCGTCTTTTCTTTCTCCCCTCTTGTCCCGCCCGAGCCTGTCGCCCCGCTCTCCCGTCCCCCTTGACTCCTCCCTTCCAACACTCTTTGCTGCCTCTCTTTTCTCCCCTTTTCCTTGTTCCTTGTTTCTCTCAGCTCTGGCAATTTCCAGCTCCCTATTTTTTCTCCTTTCTCTCCTCTCTCATGAGGGGCCCCTTCCAGTGATCTCATTATGAATATTAAGATAGTCTCTATAAATGCTAAGGGTTTCATTACAGACACGCTGTCATTTGTTCTGACACATAATGCCTTCACCTTTATAAATCAATGGCTCAATCAAAGTGAGGGTACCGCAATGGGCACTCCGGTCACATGTGCCCTCATCAATTTGTTTCTAGCTGCCCTGGAAGAGGAGATGATCTATTCAGAAAAGAATCCCATTATAAAACACATAAAACCTTATATGCACTTTGTGGATGATGTGCTAATAACATGGGACGGAGAAGAAGCTCTATTTCACGCCTTTGTAGAATATCTAAATATAAATACATATAATATGGCATTTACTTGTAATTTTGGGGGAACAGAAATAGATTTTTTTAGACATAAAATTGCAAATTAAAGATAGTAAAATTATCAGATCGGTTTTCAGAAAAAGCTCGTCAACTAATGCTTTGCTTCATTGTAATAGTGATCACCCAATACATACTAAGTCAGGTCTCCCATACAGCCAATTCGTGAGATATAAAAGGTTATATAATAATCCCGAAATTTATATGAACCAAGCTGATAACTTGGAATTAATGTTTGATGAGAGGGGGTATCCTCATAGACAAAAAGCAGAGACAGAAAGTTCACACACTCCCAAATCCACAACAGCTAAAACATTATTTTTCAACTATAAACATAACGCAATGCTAAATACTATTAAATCCTCTATGCAGAAGCTCTGGCGTGTAGTCACAAGCGATAAAGATCTGAATAAGATTCAACTCGCTCCACCTGTGGTGACCTATCGAAGGAGCAAGAATATTAGAGACGCATCGGTTATTCTAGAATATGTATGTAGTTGACATACTGTGACTGACAGAACTTGTTCAGTCAACGCGAGTGAACTATATACATATATATATAAAAAGAGAAAATGGAACAGCACAATAATATACTCATCCGCGGTGCAAGTCCTGTGTATTAGTGTCCAAACCAATTCAAATAAATCAAGGAAAACAGGCAGCACTCCAGTTCAGGTGAATAAAGGGTCTGTTTTTTATTCAGAGCCCATGTGGCACGACGTTTCGGTGCACTAGGCACCTTTCTCAAGTACCTCTGAATAAAAAACAGACCCTTTATTCACCTGAACTGGAGTGCTGCCTGTTTTCCTTGATTTACATATATATATATAGCAGCGCTATGGTATATGGTGGTACATTACAGCACATGTATAGCAGCACTATAGCATATGGCGGTACATTACATTACATGTATAGCAGCGCTATGGTATATGGCGCTACATTACAGTACATATATAGCAGCACTATGGTATATGGCGATGCTCCGCTCCCGCAGCCCCTTGCTCCTCCACAGTTAAGGTAAAAAAATTCTCAGTGAGGATACTCACCTGTCTGCCGTCTTGCACCACCTCCGTCTTCTAGGTCCTACAGGCCTTTAGGACCTGTCGTTGCCTGGGAAACCGATCAGGATGGTGCAGGGGGGCAGGATGGTGAAGGGGGGGTAGGATTGTGTCGGGGGCAGGATGGAGTGAGCGAGGCAGGATGGAGCCGGGGGGCAGGATGGAGGCAGGTGGGTAGGATGGAGCCGGGGGTGGGGCAGGATATAGGCGGAGGGGGGGCAGGATGGAGGCAGAGGGGGGCAGGATGGAGGCGGGGGAGCAAGAACAGTGGGGGGCAGGATGGAGGTGAGGGGCAGGATGGAGCGAGCGGGGCAGTATGGAGGGAGCAGGGCAGGATGGAGCAAGCAGGGCAGGATGGAGCAAGCAAGGCAGGATGGAGCCAGAGGAGCAGGATGGTGGTGGGGTGGGCAGGATGGTGGGAGTGGGGCAGGATGGAGCGAGTGAGGCAGGATGGTGGTAGGGGGTAGGATTGTGGCGGGGAGGCAGGATGGAGCTGGCGGGACAGGATGGAGCGAGTGGGGCAGGATGGGGACAGAGGAGCAGGATGGTGGCTGGGGGGGGCAGGATGGTGGTGGGGGGGCAGGATGATGGCTGGGGGGGCAAGATGGTGGCTGGGGGGTGCACGATGGTGGCTGGGGGGGCAATATGGTGGCTGTGGGGGTAGGATGGTGGCTGTGGGGGCAGGATGGTGGTGAGCGGGGCAGGATAGAGTGAGCGGGGCAGGATGGAGCGAGCGGGGCAGGATGGAGTGAGCGGGGCAGGATGGAATGAGTGGGGCAGGATGGTGGCGAGCGGGGCAGGATGGAGTGAGCGGGGCAGGATGGAGTGAGCGGGGCAGGATGGTGCCAGAGGAGCAGGATGGTGGCGATTAAGGAAGAATGAAGTGAGCGGGGCAGGATGGTGGCGGGGGGCAACATGGAGCGCGTGGGGTAGGATGGTGGTGAGCGGGGCATGATGGAGCGAGCGGGGCAGGATGGAGCGAGCAGGGCAGGATGGTGGCGGGGGGGCAGGATGGTGGCGGGGGGGCAGGATGGTGGCGGGGGGGGCAGGATGGAGCCGGCGAGGCAGGATGGAGCAAGCAGGGCAGGATAGTGGTGGGGGCAGGATGGATCGAAGGGTGGCAGAATGGAGCCGATGGAGCAGGATGGTGGCGGGGAAGCAGGATGGTGGCGAGCAGGGTAGAATGGACCCTGGTGGGGCAGGATGGAGCGAGCAGGGCAGGATGGAGCGAGCGGGGCAGGATGGAGTCAGAGGAGCAGGATGGAGCCGCAGGAGCAGGATGGTGGCAGAGGGGGCAGGATGGGGGGAGGGCAGGATGGTGGCGAGTGAGGCAGGATGGAGCGAGTGGGGCAGGATGGTGGCGGGGGGCAGGGTGGTAGAGAGGGGCAGGATGGAGTGAGTGGGGCCGGATGGAGCGAGCGGGGCAGGATAGTGGTGAGCGGGGCAGGATGGAGCGAGTGGGGCAGGATGGAGCAAGCGGGGCAGAATGGTTGCAGGGGAGCAGGATGGAGCGAGCGTGGCAGGATGGAGCGAGCAGGGCAGAATGGAGCCGGTGGAGTAGGATGGTGACGGGGGAGCAGGATGGTGGCAAGCGGGGCAGGATGGAGCCGGCGGGGCAGGATGGTGGGAGCAGGGCAGGAGGGTGGACAAAGGGGCAGGATGGAGCGAGCGGGGCAGGATGGAGCGAGCAGGGCAGGATGGAGTGAGCGGGGCAGGAGGGAGCGAGCGGGGCAGGATGGAGTCAGAGGAGCAGGATGGAGCCGGAGGAGCAGGATAGTGGCGGCAGGGGCAGGATGGAGCTGGCGGAGGGGCAGGGTAGTGGCAGCGGGGGGGGCAGGATGGAGCAGGCGAGGGCAGGCAGGATGGAGCTGGCGAGGTGGGCAGGATGGAGCCGACGGGGGGGGCAGGATGGAGCTGGCGAGGGGAGAGCAGGATGGAGCTGGTGGAGCTGGCGGGGGGGCAGGATGGAGTTGCGGGGGGGCAGGATGGAGCTGGCGAGGGGGGCAGGATGGAGCTAGCGGGGGCAGGATGGAGACAGCGGGGGGGTAGGATGGAGCTGGCGCGGGGGGGCAGGATGGTTCCGGCAAGGGGGAGGATGATGCCGGCGGGGGGGCAGGATGTGAGGATACTTACCCTCCGTCGGCTCGCTACACCTCCATCTTGTAGCTCCCAGGACAGGACCTGTGTTGCCTGGGAAAATGATCAGGTGATCGGTTTCTCAGGCAACGACAGGTCCTCAAGCCCTTTAGGACCTAGAAGATGGACGTGGAGCGAGCCCGCGGGGATAAGTATTATCACTGAGAATTTTTAATTTTTATTATCAATGTGGAGGAGTGGGGGGGGCCGCGGGGAGCGGGTGGGCATGAGGAACGGGGGGAACAGGAGGAGCGGGGGGGCCAAGGAGGGAGGGGTGCCGTCAAGAGCGCAGGGGGGCAGGAGGAGCGGAGTAGGGGCAGGAAGAGCGGGGGTGCCGCCAGGAGCCGGGGCAGTAGGAACAGGGGGGCTATGAGGAGCGCCGCCGCTGCGGCTGCTGTGTATCCCAGCTAATGCGCTGCTGTCACCGGGCTGCAAATAGGCGTGAAATTTGAACTTTGAATTCTCGCGCCTATTTGCATAGTCTGCGCTCATTGGCGCCCGCCAATGAGCAGCCTCTGTCTGTCTCGTGATTTCGGTGACAGACACACTCAAAAAACCCTTAGACAATTATATAATAGATTGTCTAGTACATAATAGAATTACTCCCCTCCACCAACAACCAAACTGGTTACACAACCTCCCTCTCCCAATCAGGAATTTCAGATGTTCTAATTGTTCATTGTGTAAATATAAAATAACAGGTAAAACATTAACATTAGGGGGTTGTTATCAAAAAATTAATTCATATATTAATTGTAAATCAAGCTGGGTGGTGTATGTTATCCTTTGCCCATGCGGTAAATATTTTATCGGTAAGACTATTAGACAAATGTGTATAAGATCCCATGAACATTACAATTCCATCAGAACTGGGAAAGGATCACAACGCTTCATCCAACATATAAGAATTCACCAGAATGGGGACCCCGAGGTTATAAGATTTGCAGGTTTAGAGATAATGACCCCCCATCCCGGCGGAGGAGATACCCATAATATTCTGCTACTCACAGAAGCCAATGGATTATTAATACCAGAGCACAAGAGCATGCAGGGCTGAATGATAAACTAGATCTGGCATCTTTCTATAAGGAAAGCCGGCGGGATTGGCATTATAATGCTGTTTACATGGAAACACTGAATGTGTATAGAGAGATGATTCCTGTAACATACTCCTGTATTCTACATTGTAAATCTGAAATGCGGATTTGATCAGATTAATAGAAGATTCATTTTTATTAATTTTTCTTAACCTTTCAATTTTGTATTGATATTAGGGATGAGCGAGTCTACTCGCTAGGACTCGTTACTCGGCGATTCTTAAGGGACTCGCTGGACTCGGTAATCGGCGAGTCTTTTAGCGAATACTCGCTCAGTAACGAGTCCAATGCAAGTCAATGGCAATCTTAGTTTTGTCAGAGTTTATTTTATCTCACTCGCTAGACTCGCTAGACTCGCTCTATCACATCGCTATATAGCTTGAATCTCCCCAAACAGCAGCGAGTCTGAGCGAGTCTACGAGTCCGAATCCTAGCGAGTCTGCGATTCCGAGTCCTGTATTCTCTATTCGGGACTCGCGAATCCAGAATCTTTTATGTTACTAGTCAGCATTGCGTGTTAGGTCAGAAAACTTGTGAAGAAGGACAAGCATCTTAGCCAATCATAGTCAGTAATGCCATAGCAGCTTTGGTTGTGTCAGGACTATGATTGGCTGCTGTCCATCGTGATGCCTATGTCATCTATGACAGGCAAGGCAGTATATAAGGCTTGCCCCCGCCATTTTGGGCACATTCCTGAGAAGAGCTGACCTAGTGCAGGGAGACTTGGAGCAGATCTAGGGACAGTTAGGCAGTGTAGGAGTCACACATAACCCAAAAGTTCTTTTCAGAACTACCAGGACGGAGGATTGCTGTACAGGACTGTAAGGAAGGGAGATAGGAGCAGCCTTACAGTGAATCCAGCACCATCCTCAGAGCTTAGTTCACCCAGCTTTCCGCAGAGCTGTAATCCTAAGCTTTTTCTTATTTTTGGCACTAGTCTACCAAATAATTTTGGTGCCATTTTTCCACAAAAAATTTCCTGTGCCAGTGCGTTGCTGTACGGTGTCCTGCCTGCAGCTCGCACGGTACTTGTAACATTTTACGCAGCCAGCACCGCAGCCTAATAGTGCCTGGTTCTGCGTACTAAACAATTTTTTCCTGTGCCAGTGCGTTGCTGTACGGTGTCCTGCCTGCAGCTCGCACGGTACTTGTAAACTTGCACGCAGCCAGCACCGCAGCCTAACAGTGCCTGGTTCTGCGTACTAAACAATTTTTTCCTGTGCCAGTGCGTTGCTGTACGGTGTCCTGACTGCAGCTCGCACGGTACCTTCCATCTGTCTTAAAATATCGCAGGGTGCTTTCACATCTGCGTTTTTCGTAATTCGCGGCAGATGCGGTGAAAAAACCGCATCTGCCGCGTTTACCGCATAACCGTTCCACTTGCGGCACGGTTGCGGTTTTTTCTATGCAAAGTATAGGCATACTTGCGGCAGGTGCGGCAAGTGCGGTTTTGCACTTGCGGCAGGTGCGGCTGCGAAAAAAAACGCGGCTTACTGCGGTTTTTTTCGCGGCCGCACCTGCCGCAAGTGCAAAACCGCACTTGCCGCACCTGCCGCAAGTATGCCTATACTTTGCATAGAAAAAACCGCAACCGCGCCGCAAGTGGAACGGTTATGCGGTAAACGCGGCAGATGCGGTTTTTTCACCGCATCTGCTGCGAATTACGAAAAACGCAGATGTGAAAGGGCCCTAAGCCTCTAGTGTGTACCTTTCACGAAATAGTACCTGCTACTTGTTTTACAAGCCCCCAGAAAGCCACCAGAAATTATAAAATGTTTGCTTTTACAGCATGGTGTGTGCCCGAGAATCGCTTCCCCCTCCCATCATCGGCTCCAAATAAGAGAAAAACCTGCGAGTTTGGACTCGCACACTTTCAGAGACACATCAGCGATTTGGAAATAGCATTATTCGTTATTACTCGGTTCCCTATTCATTAACATTGGACTCGCTAGACTCGCAACGAGTAGCGAGTCCTGGGCTCGGACTCGTGCGGGTCTAGCGATTCCGAGTAATTTAGGACTCGCTCATCCCTAATTGATATATAAATATATTCTATCACTTTTCTGCCTTTAATAATGTGTAATTTTACAAGCAAGGAATAATGATTTCTATATTAAATTTAGCATCAGGAGGGTTATTATATAATCTGAACATACGGTAATAAAAAATAAAAAAGAAGGCACGCAGTATATTCCTTTTTAGTTTGATATAATTATTTTCAGCCAACTTCATATATTTATAGAAGTTTAATTAATTTTGTATAAAGTTTCTTTATATATATTTTTATCCATATTTTTCTATAACTTTTAAATATATTCACATATTGCACACAATGCAAAAACACACCAGATAATTCCATCTGTAAATCTCATTTAGACAAAGTAATATATAATCTTATTCCTACTGCCATCTAGTGGCAAACATTTAGGATGCAGTCATATATTATTGGAAATCATTTTCTCTGCTGGTTGCAATATATTTTTAAATGGAACCTACACAAATTAATGGATTAAAGAAATCTTCTATTAATGATGAGTGCCGTCTCCTCTTCTAAAAATTTGTTCAAACAAAATTTGGTATGGCTGCAAACCACTGGCACTTCCTCTGTGTTACCTGCTTCCCAATATGTTGTCCAGGAAGCAGGCCATGATGCCACCTGTACACAACCTGCTGTTGCATATACACAACAAACGTAAAGGCTGCATTCACACGTGGCGTATTTGCCCCATATACCTGCATTTACGCAGCGCTTTTGAGTGCTTGCATGAAAGCAGTGAAGCACAATGCAGGAGACGCATTCCAGCAAAAGCTATGGATTTTGCTGAAATACGCTCAGACACTGCGTATTCTGGAGTTTTTTTGCAGACGGGCTTTCACTGCAAAGCGGGTCCGCAAAAAGAATGACCATATAAATTCTTTGCGCCTTTTTCAGCGCGCTTTTCCCAAAGGCCACATTATAAAATGGGCTCAGGAAAAGCGCATCGCAAAAAGCGCGGCGTCTAAATGCACTTGCATTTTTCTTGCGCAAAACGCGTCCAAAAAGGTGTCACTGCCAAAATATGCAGCAAGTACACTATGTGGGAACTCACTTTTTTAGAATTGTAGAATCCAGAAAAGAGTGATAAAGAGCTGGAATCAAATGCCGCGCTGACCACAAAGATAAACACAGAGTAAATCCCACACTCTGTTTATTTTGCCTACACGTGTTTCGTGGCTCATAGGGGGAACATTAAATAATGTGTGGTTTCTGCCAAACAGTATTACATGGTAGTAGTACTTCTTAGGATTTTACAAGCAGTATAGGACTGTATTAATTTGTGAGCTTTTGGTGGCATAATCCTACCTAAATGTGAGTACAAAAACAGCGTGGAAAATGCCTAGTGCTTGCTTGGTAGCAGGCATTAGGAAATGTTTGCAATGCTTTGCACTGGGCACTAACCGCCTTTTAAGTGGAGTATAGAGGACAGCATAAGCCAGGCTGTTACCACAAAAACATGGCCTGGTGTCAGTTTGGTAGAAGGCAGTAGGAAATGTTTGGACTTCTGCTGCTTTGCATTGGGCAGACCGTCTTTTTGTAATGTGGACAGTAAAAGCACCAGCAGGTTAAAGGGCCTGGTGCAAGCTTTGTAGCAGTCAGTAAAAAATGTTTGGACTACTGCTGTTTTGCGTTGGGGAAACCTGCTTTTTGTAATGTGGGCAGCAGAAGTTTGGCTGCCTGTCACCCTAAAAACAGTGGGGAAAAATTACTTTATTGTGTGTCTTCAGCTCTGAAAAGAGCTATTTTTAAGACGTATTATGGATCTACTAAGCGGGTAATTTACACTGCTCCTAAGCTGCTCAGTATCATGCCCCGATGGGCATGGTAAGAAATCCAAGTCCTCCTCGCCCTGATTTATGGGCGTATTAGCTGGTATGATGCAAATAGCGTCATTTCCGGGCAGGATGACGTCGTACACATTGCTCATGCGCGGCTTCTGCTTTACGGTGCTCCCGGCCATAAAACAAATCCCGCACATGGGCAATGTGCATGGTGAAGTCGGTGGTACACCAAAAGGGTGATAATGAGCGGCTTAGGAGCGCACAGGGAACACCCTGTGCGACTTATTCAGGGAGCAGAAGTCGCACTTTCAGTAAGTATAAAAGGCTAGATTTCATCTTTTATAGGGAGCATTTACAATACAAGAGCAACGTTGGAAATGATTTGTGGGGGTGCAGGGACAGGTATTCAGAGGTTTGGGGGTGATTATGAGGGTCAGGTTCCCTTTCACCATGAGCGGAACACTACTCAGATAATACAGGGATACCACAAAATGGAAAGGTTTTATTGGATCCCCAACAATCAAAGTCATATAACACATAACCAAGCAAGACACAAAAAGTAACAGGCAACAGATTCTTGTTTAAATCATTTTATTAAAACACTTAAAAATAACAAGATCATGTAACAAATACAGGTGTACATTCAGTTTTCATATAGATGAAAAAATATAACCAAGTAATATTATTTAAATAATAGAAGAAAAAAAAAGTAAAAAAAAAATATATCAACCAAAACTATATACTGCTACATTGACATGGTAAATGAAATGAACAAAAATGTAACAAATAAGTAAGTCCCTTAAACAGGATTGGTCCATACACAAAGTAGAAAAGGGAAAGTTCATTAAATACTACTACAAATAAACAATCAAATAAATAACTCCAGTTAGATTTTTAGTATCAAAAGATAACGCTGGAGCAAATAAGGACACCCAAGGATTTGCTATATGTGTTGTTTGTAACAGTAAATACGTATGTGAAGAGGTTATGTGAGGAAATTTTATCTAACAAAGTTTCTATATTAGGTTATTTCTCATCTCTCCACATGGAGGTAAGTAATAATATTCTTAGCTATGTAAAACTAGATGGTGGCCTGATTCTAACGCATCTGGTATTCTAGATTATGTATGTACCGTAGTTTATTTAGGAAGATGTAAGAATAATGCAATGCGAAGCTGGGTGTTGGTGTACAGCAGTGTTGTTGTGCAGCGATGCCATTGTGCAGCGGTGTCAGTGTGCAGCGGTGTCAGTGTGCAGCAGTGTCGGTGTGCAGCGTTGTCTGTGTGCAGTGATACCGGTGTGCAGCGGTGTCTATGTATAGTGGTGTTGGTGAGCAGCGGTGTCGGTGTGCAGCGGTGTCGACATGCGGCGGTGTTGATGTGCGGCGGTGTCGGTGTGCGTTGGTGTCGGTGTGCGGCAGTGTCGGTGTGCATTAGTGTCGGTGTGCAACACTGTCTGCGTTCAGCGGTGTTGGTGTACATCAGTGTTGGTGTGCGGCGGTGTCAGTGTGCAACAGTGTCGGTGTGCAGAAATCTGGGAGTTCAGTGGTGTCGGTGTGCATCAGTGACAGTGTACAGCAGTGTTGTGTTCAGTGGTGTTGGTGTACAGAGATGTTGAGCAGGGGTGAGTGGGTGCTGAGCGGGGGAGAGTGGGTGTTGAACAGGGACGAGTGAGTGCTGAAAGGGGTGAGTGAATGCTGAGCGGGGGTGAGTGGATGCTGAGCAGGGGTGAGTGGGTGCTGAGTGGGGGTGAGTGGGTGCTGAGTGAATGACTAGGTATTTTTGTACGCTTTTTTGCGTGCGCTTTTCAAAAATAAGCAATTATTTTGTGACTGCCAGCAAAGTGAATGGGAAATATGCGAATATACACTGCGAAATCAAAATTAAACAAAGTCAAATATATGTAAAATAATAAAGAATGAATACTTACCCTCTGACGGGTGTTCGGGTGTCCGGGAGCCGCCGCAGGAATTGATCTGCTAGGACCTCCAGGTGTTCCTGGAGCTGATTGGCCGCTGACGGCTATGTGATAGATATCACATGACTGCGAGCGGCCATTCAGCGCCGGGAACGCCCCTCTGACATCACAGCAGGTCCTGGCAGGACTGTACATCGCCTTGCCTCTACACGGGAGACCGCGAAAAGGCGTCGGAAAGGTAAGTATAAATTATTTAATATTTTTAATACCTTTGACTTTGTTTAATGTTGATTTTGCAGTGTGAAATCAAAAGGGGCAGTCACACATGTCACAGCGGGGAGGAGGAACAGGATTCTTCCTCACCCTCTGTGACAGCGGGAGCAGGAAAGCGGCTGGAGGTATTGGGAGGCTACTGTGAATGAACAGCTGATGCCGAAGCATCAGCTTTTCATTTCAAATAATGGGGCGGGAAAGCCGACAGCGATTTCGGCCTCAGACAGACACGATTAGGCAATTATATAGTTGATAACACCATCCTGCGATCTCCCAGAATGTGCATACCATGCTGCGTGACAGTCAGGGGTGAAACATAATGTACGGTAAATTCTATATACAGTTCAGGAGCATTGAGCCTATGGAACCAGCAGTAGCAGTGACCGCCTGTACGTGCACCCCTCCCCTTGCACTATATGGTACCCACACAAGTGTATACATCATTTATCTGGGACATGTTGTTACCTTTTTTGGCAATGGCTATTGAAAGGATGCACTTTTTATTTGGACGATGTATAACAATGGATGCTGCATGGCATTATATGTCAGGACACTGGATAGTATTACACATATGAGCATTATATGGAATTATACATGTGGACACTATATGGCATTATGCGTCTGAGCACTGTAAGGCAAAGTGTGTATGGCCACTATATGGCATTATACATCTGAGCACTGTAAGGCATAGTGTGTATGGGCACTATATGGCATTATACGTCTGATACTGTAAGGCAAAGTGTGTATGGACACTATTTGGCATTATGCGTCTGAGCACTGTTAGGCATAGTGTGTATGGACACTATATGGCATTATGCGTCTGAGCACTGTAAGGCATAGTGTGTATGGACACTATATGGCATTATACGTCTGAGCACTGTAAGGCATAGTGTGTATGGGCACTATTTGGCATTAAACGTCTGAGCACTGTAAGGCATGGTGTGTATGGGCACTATATGGCATTATACGTCTGAGCACTGTAAGACATAGTGTGTATCGACACTATATGGCATTATACATCTAAGCTCTGTAAGGCATAGTGTGTATGGGCACTAAATCTCATTATACGTCTGAGCACTATAAGGCATAGTGTGTATGGACACTATATGGCATACGATGGAGCACTGTAAGGCATATTGTGTATGGACACTATATGACATTATACGTCTAAGCACTGTAAGGCATTGTGTGTATGGACACTATGTGGCATTATACGTCTGAACAGTAAAAGCAAGTGTTAAAAATAAAAAATCTGTATCATCACCTTTCCAGCGAGTCCCTTGATGCCTCCAGGAAGCTCCGGTGTGACTACAGGACCTGTCGTAACGTCACATCCGGGTCACATGACCGGTTACCGCGGTAACTGCGGTCATGTGACTCGAAGATGCTGCCGGCTTGTGACATCACGGCAGGCCCTACAGGCTTCAGGACGGAGGTGCTGGAGGCATCAGTGGATCGCTGGACAGGTGAGCATAGAGCTTTTTTACTTTTAACCCTTTTTTTACTTAATTTCACCTCTGCAATGTAGGTACAGTATTGTTAATCCTTTTAACATGTAAAAATTGGCTATAAGGTATCCCAGTTCTTGTGTGCAGCGTGTGAGCACTGTGATAATGCAACAGTGCATTGGTAGCCGTTTTCTTTCTGAAAACAGATCTTACCAAATTCCCCTCTTTTACTTCCAGATGAACATCTACAAAATCCAAGGATTGTCCTCCAAATATGGAGGTGAAGAACATGTTGAAAGTGTTCTGTTTGTTTAAGTATTCCACAAAGCCATGAAAGGTTTCTTTTTCACCATCCCATACAATAAACACGTCATCTACATATCTTACATAGTATTTGACGTGTCTAATGTATGGGTTAGTCTCTGCATATACCAATTCTCTCTCCAAAACGGCCAAATACAGGTTAGCCAGGTTATATGCTACAGTTTAATTTTGATTGCGCATACCAACAATAGGCAATGCCGTTATCTTGTAGTATTTCCGGTATAGGTCCCAGAGATCTTCTTTTGGTGAGCGCATCTCTAGAGATGTCTGTAAAGACTTTAATATTATTATACAGACCAGACAAATTGACATTATCTCACAGGTATTTCAAAAAGAGAATCCTTGTTCTCCAAAAGGCAACAGATTCTCACCCTTCCACTGGTTTACAAGGGATTAAAATGTTTATGCCTTTGGGACTTCCAGGGTCACTTACTTTAGTCTAGCAGCACCCCACTTTTGACTGGGACCACCCAAGAGAGCTTTGACAACCTGCTTCGTCGTGTCCAAGAATCCACCACGAGGGAGGACACACAATTGCGACGAGCGATACCTGCAGAACTTCTTTTGGTGACCCTGAGGTAAGTTTGCACAATTATGCAGTACTGACTATGATAGTCTTGATAATGTTCTTATGAATGCTTTCATGAGAAGACATGTAAAGGCCGTTTTGTAAAAGAAAAAAAATTTAATTGTTTCAGATATCTGGCCACAGGCGAATCCTTATCATCGCTCCATTTCCAATTCAGGATTGGAGTTTCGAAGCTGTCTGGAATAATTCTACACACCTGTTGTGCAATCTGCGAAGACCTGCGAACAGAATTTCTTCCCCATCCCACAACTCAACTGTGGCTGGACAATGCCTCCAGATACAATGAAATGTGTCAGTTTCCAAACTGTTTGGGGGTTGTGGACGGGAAACATATCCGCATACTGAAGCCTGCTCGAAGTGCATCTGAGTTCTATAATTATAAGAAATTTTTTTCAACAGTTCTAATGGCTATTGCGGATGCCGATTGTCACTTTGTAGCAGCTGACGTAGGTTCTTTTGGACATTCAAATGACTCGCAAGCTTTCAAAGACTCAGACATGGGCAAACGCTTGTATGAAAACAATGTTAATCTTCCTCGTCCACAGTCGCTCCCCAACACTAATGGACCACCCATGCCATTTGATGTGGTAGTACGAAGGATAGAGGCTAGCTCGACTGCTTGGATAGGTGCTCAAGGGAAAAAAATCTCATGAATAGTGTAATATATCCCTGGCACACTAAAAAAGGGAACTTGAAGAGTTGATTCTTTTATGATGAGTTTATTAATTCGTAGTGTACTTGAAAAACATAACGTTTCGGCTCTACATGAGCCTTCATCAAATGATTCTGTATAGAACACAAACCAATAAAAAAAGATCATATAATGCAATACAGAAAAAAGCATTCAGGTGTATCACGCCGAGTGATAAGGGTCTTGAAAGTGCAAGTGATGGTGAACATGTGAGATGGTGTGAGTGCAAATGTTGGGGATGATATGGGGTGAGATGAGAAAGTGGAGTGAGTAAGTGTTAGGTGAATGTGAGGGTTGTCTAGCTAGAAAGAAAATTGAAAAAAGAACAGAACAAGGAAAGATATAATATTTAGAAGAGGGGAAAATAGTGGAAAATACTAAAAGTAGAAAATGTGCAATGGTATATACCTTGTCAGAAAGTGATGGGGGGACTTGGGGGATACTCATGTATCGTAGTCAGGTAGCATCAAGGAGATGACCCTATAGTGGTGAGGCACAGATATCAATGAATGCAGTATCCATAGGAGAACTAGGTAGAAGATGGTCACAGATAAAAAATAGCCAAGGATGCTAAATTGTAACTATGTGGTGCTGTATTCATATCATAATTGTGACCTATGTTATATTAACATCTGGTATTAGTTACCTGTGTGGACTTAGTAACAAGCGCAATGACTTAATAGTTGAAGGGCATCATATAGTATGTGTTAACCTGTGGAGATGTAACAGGTTTAGAGATACAGGTATCATGGAAGGTAAGAGGATATCAGTGTGAGAAAAGAAAACATACCACAGTCAGGTGTCAGAGCAGTGACTCCTGTCCTGTAAGAAATATAAGTCACATTGAGGAGGATATAAGTAATTGGCACAAGAAGCATGAAGTAAGAAGATTAGAGAGCCTATACCTTTGGATCCTATGTAGGGCGCATGGTGGCTGGCCGGGTGAATGGATACAGGAGTGAGGGTGTAGTGCGACCGACCGCTTCTTATAGCGGTCGGCATCTGCGGGACGCAACGAAACCGGAAGTGCGTCACTCGGCTTCCGCGTCACTGCGCACGCACGGCGCCCGGCGCCATCTTGGATGGGGAATTTGTCTGAACTGGAGTACTGCGCATGCGCGAGTCACGGAAGCCGCATATGACCTTCTAAGAAGGAAATGATGCTGGTGGCGTCACTAGAGATGTGTGGAGTGTACAGGGAAACATTGGAGGTGTTGTGCCCGGTCTCAAGGAGGTAGTGGCAGGTTGGAGACGTGCTGGTACAACATGCATGGCATTCTTGTGCGATGGTGCCTTATGGTGGTGCTTGGTTTCAAGATCCTTTCTAAAAAGAAAACAGGACATATTAGTATATAACAAAAAATATCTGTCTTGTGCTTTCGCTATGGAACAGAACAAATTATCGATCAAATATTGATAACAATAATTTAGTGCAACCTATGTTATATGAAACATTGCCCTTCCCATACATTACCCAATTCTCGACACTGGAAGGAAAACACATGATTATGTCCTTACTCAAAAAATAGGAAAACAGTATTAGTAGCACAGCTCAAATTCGCGGTTCATTCCCTGTGGATAGAGGGTATTGAGATGGTATATCCAGAATGATTCCCTTTCTTTCAGTTTTTTGATGCGATTACCCCCTCTCCGTGCTATCGGGACATGTTCTATTACTTGGAATTTGAGCTGGCTCACTGTATGTCCTCGTTCAATAAAGTGAGCTGGTACAGGTAATAGGGTATTTTTACAACGAATGGTAGATTTGTGTTTGCTTATGCGGTCTCGGATATGCTGGGTGGTCTCCCCAACATATCCGAGACCGCACGGGCACTTGATTAGGTATATGACATATGAAGAATCACACGTAAAGAAACCTTGTATGTTGAACCTCTTCCCTGACCTTGGATGTGTAAAGGACTCGCCTTTCGCAACGTTTGTACACTGGGCGCAATTTAAACAGGGAAATGTTCCTCTCCTCGTTGTGCTAAGGGTTTTTTGTTTCATGGTCACTGTATTGGAGCCAATATCTGCTCTTACTAAAAGGTTCTTCAGGTTGTTAGCTTTCTTGTGACATATCAAAGGTGGATTCCTGAACTCCGGAATGTCAGGGAAAGCAGTGCCAAGGAGAGGCCAGTGTTGCAGAATGGATTTTTTTATCAAGGGAGAAAAGGGGTGATAAGTGTTCACAAATTTAACTCTGTCATTCACTGATCTGTCTGTTGATCTAGGAGTTGTTAATACCGGGGCACAGATTTCATCAGGATAACCACGTTGCTTAAATTTAGACGCCATTTCTTGGTGTCGTTTATTTTTTATTGACTCATTGCTTACTATACGATTTACCCTGTGATGTTGAGAGGATGGAAGAGATCTTTTTACATGTCTTGGGTGACAACTGGTCCAGTGTAATAAACTGTTTCTGTCTGTCGGTTTGGTGTAGATATCACTACTTAGTTGTCCAAGATGATTCTTCAGAATCACCGTGTCCAAAAAGTTTATTTGGTCAGGATTTGAATGTAAGGTGAATGAGAGATCTTGATCTTTGTGATTCAAGTTGTTGAAGAAGGTGTCAAGAGTTGTTATACTGCCCGTTCAGATACAAAAGATATCATCTATGAATCTAAGCCAGACAATCGCATGTTGTTTAAATAATTCATCAGGATAGACGTGGTCATGTTCGAACTTCGCCATGAAAATATTTGCGTACGGGGGCGCGACATTCGCCCCCATTGCGGTCCCGCGTTTCTGGAGAAAGAACCTATCTTCAAATAAGAAAAAATTGTTTGTGAGGACAAGTTCCAGTGTCTCCATGCAAAATTCTCTAATTTGTACGTCAGTGGTATTATGTTCATTAAGGAACCAGTCTACAGCAGCTATACCTTTGCTATGTTGTATGCTGGTATACAAGCTGTTGACGTCGAGGGTGACCAACAGACTATCAGATGGAATCTTGTCAATTGAACGTATATGGCCTAGAAAATCGTTGGTGTCTTTTAAATACGATTTTACCTGTGGTATTAAAGGAGTTAACATTTTTTCCAGTGTGATCGAGAGTGGTGAGAGTATCGAGTCTGTCGAAGCAACAATAGGTCGGCCTGGTGGCTTTTCTAAGTTTTTATGGATTTTGGGCAATATATAAATTACGGGGGTAATTGGGTTCTGATTATGAAGATATTCGGCGAGTTTTTTATCTATGGTGCCGGTGGTGAGGAATTTAGTAGTCAAGTTATCGATTTTCTTTCTGATAAGTGTAGTGGGGTCTTGGCGGATAGGTGTATAAGTGTCTTGATCTGATAGTTGTCGGTGAATTTCCCACAGATAGTACTCTTTGTCAAGGACAACGATGGCACCCCCTTTGTCAGCGGGTTTGATAATAATTTTTTGATTCTTTTTAAGACTATTGAGTGCCATCGTCTCTTCCTTAGAGAGGTTATGCCTAATGTGGAAATCACCTTTTTCAATGCTCTTGATACACTTATTCACAGAGTTAGACACAAGGGAGATGAAAGTCTCTACAGGATGTGAGGTTTTAGGAGGCTGAAAATTGCTAGTAGTACGTAGGCCTAGGTCTCTAAGGCATAATGTTTCTGGTGTTACATTGTCATGAACGACGATCGCATTAGTTGAAGGTGCATTCTCCTGGCGGAAATGGACCTTGAGTCTCACAGAGCGATAAAACCGGTTCAGTTCCTGTTGGACCCGAAAAGAGTCGAAGGCAGGGGTAGGACAGAAGGAAAGTCCTCTCTGGAGTACCTGTGTCTCGGCAGGGGAGAGGAGATATGAGGAAATGTTAAAGACGAGGTTCGCCTCACCTGAGACCGGGTTTGCATCCTGGTGTCCTGATCTGGGTCCTCGTCCATGCCTCCTTCCTCCTCTTCTTCGTCTTCGGTGTTTTCTCTCGATGGTTCCGCTGGGTGTTTCAGTGGATAGGTCACAATTATGATATGAATACAGCACCACATAGTTACAATTTAGCATCCTTGGCTATTTTTTATCTGTGACCATCTTCTACCTAGTTCTCCTATGGATACTGCATTCATTGATATCTGTGCCTCACCACTATAGGATCATCTCCTTGATGCTACCTGACTACGATACATGAGTATCCCCCAAGTCCCCCATCACTTTCTGACAAGGTATATACCATTGCACATTTTCTACTTTTAGTATTTTCCACTATCTATTTTCCCCTCTTCTAAATATTATATCTTTCCTTGTTCTGTTCTTTTTTCAATTTTCTTTCTAGCTAGACAACCCTCACATTCACCTAACACTTACTCACTCCACTTTCTCATCTCACCCCATATCATCCCCAACATTTGCACTCACACCATCTCACATGTTCACCATCACTTGCACTTTCAAGACCCTTATCACTCGGCGTGATACACCTGAATGCTTTTTTCTGTATTGCATTATATGATCTTTTTTTATTGGTTTGTGTTCTATACAGAATCATTTGATGAAGGTCATGTAGAGCCGAAACGTTATGTTTTTCAAGTACACTACGAATTAATAAACTCATCATAAAAGAATCAACTCTTCAAGTTCCCTTTTTTAGTGTGCCAGGGATATATTACACTATTCATGAGATTTTTTTCCCTTGAGCACCTATCCAAGCAGTCGAGCTAGCCTCTATCCTTCGTACTACAATTTTTTCAGGCAAGGCTCCTGCACATTCTAAAATAATACATGGCCTCGTTTGGTCTGTTTTCTTATAGTGAAGATCAAACAAATGAGATTTTGTCATCTGTCCGAGAAACGGACAATTTTCTGAGCATCTCCAGCAAAGAGATTAAGTCTCGTGACTTTGAGAAAGAACTAAAGAAACTTTCCTCTTTTGAATTGCATGCCTACACTTTAGCCCAATACACAAGGGCTAAAAGAATTCCCCGCGGCTTAAGAGTGGCACTCCGACCAACCTTGTTCAGTGAAAACGAGGAATACTGCCAGCTTTTTGAAAACATTTTGAACAAGTGTTCGCTTGACCTTATGGTCCTAACGATCAAGTTCATCCAAGAAGAAATTAAACAAGTTAAAGAACATCTGACGTCCATTGAGAATCAACTAAGCAATACTTTATCTTCTGCGGATCTTGCAAGTCTGAAAGCACGAGCAGAAAAAACCGTACAAGAATTCACAAACGATCTAAAAGCAAGAAAACGTGCGAAATTCCTGAGGGACCAAGACGACTACGCAAAAAATCAAGTACACCGATGGCGCTATACCACTGCACCAGAAAGACCACGCAACCGTTATGGTTCATCAGGCTCTTCCGGTTCGGATGGAGGACGGGGACGAGGACAGGGTGGACGTGGAAAACCACGCCGTCCTTTTTTCGGCCCCAGACCGAATCCACTGAAACACCCAGCGGAACCATCGAGAGAAAACACCGAAGACGAAGAAGAGGAGGAAGGAGGCATGGACGAGGACCCAGATCAGGACACCAGGATGCAAACCCGGTCTCAGGTGAGGCGAACCTCGTCTTTAACATTTCCTCATATCTCCTCTCCCCTGCCGAGACACAGGTACTCCAGAGAGGACTTTCCTTCTGTCCTACCCCTGCCTTCGACTCTTTTAGGGTCCAACAGGAACTGAACCGGTTTTATCGCTCTGTGAGACTCAAGGTCCATTTCCGCCAGGAGAATGCACCTTCAACTAATGCGATCGTCGTTCATGACAATGTAACACCAGAAACATTATGCCTTAGAGACCTAGGCCTACGTACTACTAGCAATTTTCAGCCTCCTAAAACCTCACATCCTGTAGAGACTTTCATCTCCCTTGTGTCTAACTCTGTGAATAAGTGTATCAAGAGCATTGAAAAAGGTGATTTCCACATTAGGCATAACCTCTCTAAGGAAGAGACGATGGCACTCAATAGTCTTAAAAAGAATCAAAAAATTATTATCAAACCCGCTGACAAAGGGGGTGCCATCGTTGTCCTTGACAAAGAGTACTATCTGTGGGAAATTCACCGACAACTATCAGATCAAGACACTTATACACCTATCCGCCAAGACCCCACTACACTTATCAGAAAGAAAATCGATAACTTGACTACTAAATTCCTCACCACCGGCACCATAGATAAAAAAACTCGCCGAATATCTTCATAATCAGAACCCAATTACCCCCGTAATTTATATATTGCCCAAAATCCATAAAAACTTAGAAAAGCCACCAGGCCGACCTATTGTTGCTTCGACAGACTCGATACTCTCACCACTCTCGATCACACTGGAAAAAATGTTAACTCCTTTAATACCACAGGTAAAATCGTATTTAAAAGACACCAACGATTTTCTAGGCCATATACGTTCAATTGACAAGATTCCATCTGATAGTCTGTTGGTCACTCTCGACGTCAACAGCTTGTATACCAGCATACAACATAGCAAAGGTATAGCTGCTGTAGACTGGTTCCTTAATGAACATAATACCACTGACGTACAAATTAGAGAATTTTGCATGGAGACACTGGAACTTGTCCTCACAAACAATTTTTTCTTATTTGAAGATAGGTTCTTTCTCCAGAAACGCGGGACCGCAATGGGGGCGAATGTCGCGCCCCCGTACGCAAATATTTTCATGGCGAAGTTCGAACATGACCACGTCTATCCTGATGAATTATTTAAACAACATGCGATTGTCTGGCTTAGATTCATAGATGATATCTTTTGTATCTGGACGGGCAGTATAACAACTCTTGACACCTTCTTCAACAACTTGAATCACAAAGATCAAGATCTCTCATTCACCTTACATTCAAATCCTGACCAAATAAACTTTTTGGACACGGTGATTCTGAAGAATCATCTTGGACAACTAAGTAGTGATATCTACACCAAACCGACAGACAGAAACAGTTTATTACACTGGACCAGTTGTCACCCAAGACATGTAAAAAGATCTCTTCCATCCTCTCAACATCACAGGGTAAATCGTATAGTAAGCAATGAGTCAATAAAAAATAAACGACACCAAGAAATGGCGTCTAAATTTAAGCAACGTGGTTATCCTGATGAAATCTGTGCCCCGGTATTAACAACTCCTAGATCAACAGACAGATCAGTGAATGACAGAGTTAAATTTGTGAACACTTATCACCCCTTTTCTCCCTTGATAAAAAAATCCATTCTGCAACACTGGCCTCTTCTTGGCACTGCTTTCCCTGACATTCCGGAGTTCAGGAATCCACCTTTGATATGTCACAAGAAAGCTAACAACCTGAAGAACCTTTTAGTAAGAGCAGATATTGGCTCCAATACAGTGACCATGAAACAAAAAACCCTTAGCACAACGAGGAGAGGAACATTTCCCTGTTTAAATTGCGCCCAGTGTACAAACGTTGCGAAAGGCGAGTCCTTTACACATCCAAGGTCAGGGAAGAGGTTCAACATACAAGGTTTCTTTACGTGTGATTCTTCATATGTCATATACCTAATCAAGTGCCCGTGCGGTCTCGGATATGTTGGGGAGACCACCCAGCATATCCGAGACCGCATAAGCAAACACAAATCTACCATTCGTTGTAAAAATACCCTATTACCTGTACCAGCTCACTTTATTGAACGAGGACATACAGTGAGCCAGCTCAAATTCCAAGTAATAGAACATGTCCCGATAGCACGGAGAGGGGGTAATCGCATCAAAAAACTGAAAGAAAGGGAATCATTCTGGATATACCATCTCAATACCCTCTATCCACAGGGAATGAACCGCGAATTTGAGCTGTGCTACTAATACTGTTTTCCTATTTTTTGAGTAAGGACATAATCATGTGTTTTCCTTCCAGTGTCGAGAATTGGGTAATGTATGGGAAGGGCAATGTTTCATATAACATAGGTTGCACTAAATTATTGTTATCAATATTTGATCAATAATTTGTTCTGTTCCATAGCGAAAGCACAAGACAGATATTTTTTGTTATATACTAATATGTCCTGTTTTCTTTTTAGAAAGGATCTTGAAACCAAGCACCACCATAAGGCACCATCGCACAAGAATGCCATGCATGTTGTACCAGCACGTCTCCAACCTGCCACTACCTCCTTGAGACCGGGCACAACACCTCCAATGTTTCCCTGTACACTCCACACATCTCTAGTGACGCCACCAGCATCATTTCCTTCTTAGAAGGTCATATGCGGCTTCCGTGACTCGCGCATGCGCAGTACTCCAGTTCAGACAAATTCCCCATCCAAGATGGCGCCGGGCGCCGCGCGTGCGCAGTGACGCGGAAGCCGAGTGACGCACTTCCGGTTTCGTTGCGTCCCGCAGATGCCGACCGCTATAAGAAGCGGTCGGTCGCACTACACCCTCACTCCTGTATCCATTCACCCGGCCAGCCACCACGCGCCCTACATAGGATCCAAAGGTATAGGCTCTCTAATCTTCTTACTTCATGCTTCTTGTGCCAATTACTTATATCCTCCTCAATGTGACTTATATTTCTTACAGGACAGGAGTCACTGCTCTGACACCTGACTGTGGTATGTTTTCTTTTCTCACACTGATATCCTCTTACCTTCCATGATACCTGTATCTCTAAACCTGTTACATCTCCACAGGTTAACACATACTATATGATGCCCTTCAACTATTAAGTCATTGCGCTTGTTACTAAGTCCACACAGGTAACTAATACCAGATGTTAATATAACATAGGTCACAATTATGATATGAATACAGCACCACATAGTTACAATTTAGCATCCTTGGCTATTTTTTATCTGTGACCATCTTCTACCTAGTTCTCCTATGGATACTGCATTCATTGATATCTGTGCCTCACCACTATAGGGTCATCTCCTTGATGCTACCTGACTACGATACATGAGTATCCCCCAAGTCCCCCCATCACTTTCTGACAAGGTATATACCATTGCACATTTTCTACTTTTAGTATTTTCCACTATCTATTTTCCCCTCTTCTAAATATTATATCTTTCCTTGTTCTGTTCTTTTTTCAATTTTCTTTCTAGCTAGACAACCCTCACATTCACCTAACACTTACTCACTCCACTTTCTCATCTCACCCCATATCATCCCCAACATTTGCACTCACACCATCTCACATGTTCACCATCACTTGCACTTTCAAGACCCTTATCACTCGGCGTGATACACCTGAATGCTTTTTTCTGTATTGCATTATATGATCTTTTTTTATTGGTTTGTGTTCTATACAGAATCATTTGATGAAGGCTCATGTAGAGCCGAAACGTTATGTTTTTCAAGTACACTACGAATTAATAAACTCATCATAAAAGAATCAACTCTTCAAGTTCCCTTTTTTAGTGTGCCAGGGATATATTACACTATTCATTTGATGTGGTAGGTGATGAAGCGTTCCAAATGTGTATGAACCTCTTGAAACCTTACTCGAGCAGGAACTTGAACCATACTAAGCAAATTTTCAATTATCGTCTGACAAGGGCACGAAGGACTGTAGAATGTTTGCTTGCTTCAAAGTGGTGGATTTAGGGCACAGCAATCAACCTTAAAACTGACACATTCGATGAAGTTGTTAAAGCTTGAGTAGTGTTGCACAATTTTTTACTGATAAAAGAACGACACTGCTTTGAAGCTGAAGGACATGTAGAGAGCACATTCCAGGACTTCCAGGATCACCCACTTCGTAGTACAGTAGAAGTTGGTCAAATGAGGGATATGTATGGGGAATACTTTGTCTCAGACAGTGGACGTGTGGACTGGCAGGACCAAATGTTGTAATGAGACAGGTACATACATCCTTCATTTTATTATTGTACTGTACTACTTTCAAATACATACAGCGCACAACCTACAGGCTGTGCATCTGTGTCTTGTCAGTAGACTGGTAAAGTGTTTACACACTCAATGTTATGATCATTCTTGTTTAATCGGGTTGTTGTTTATTACATTTGTTTGCTCATAGTATATACATTGTTGTACTTTAATCTCAATTTAACCATCGATCATAACCTCAATTCATCCTGCTTTTCAGTGCGGAAAAAGTTATGTGTGTTATTTTATTTTGTCTATGGTTTAACTACACCACTTTTTTAGGATTTGTGATGAATCGGCCACCGAACCTGGCAGCTCCACAGCGCCTCCTGTTAAACCCAGGTCAGTCATAGAACTGCCTGAGGATAAAAAAGGGCCACAGCTGCCCTGCCTGTGCTGGTTTATTAAGGCACCTCTTAGTGAGTGTGGTATATGCCTTCTAGTCCGCAGCCAGAAGCACATATAATCTCCTCCACCTCGTCACTGACAGAGGCCCTACATAAACCCCAAGCACAAATGCTGCCACCAGCTCCTTGTTTTAATATAAGTCCGGTCCGTGGTCGGGCTTATATTGGGTCAGGAACCAACCCAGGTAGCGTTAAATGAGCACACGGATGTGGGAATCGTGATCAAGATAAAAAGAGCAACTCAAGGTTAAATTTATATATTTAATCACCCTAATGGTACACTAGATATATTTACAGTTATTATTAAGATGTTACAAATATTACAGTCAGTTATGCAAACACAAGGATAAATGGAATACACAGAATTACACACACATGTGATCAGTTACCTTAATGCTGATGGCACCACAAGGGCGGTGTGATGCCAATCTGTTCCTGAGGTATTCTCTGGCTTTGGTGGAATAATGCTTCTTCAGAAGAAATACAATATGGAGATGGGGCAGCTGAATTTTATACATTATGGGCTAACCCTTGTCTCCACGCATCTCGCACCTCTGGGCTGTCTCACACCTCCCACGCCTCTGAGTGGAGATATAGATACCCAAACTTTATTATCTGCCCTAGCCTTGTCTGTGAGCACCCCCGACGGAAGATAATGCTTTCATATTTTCAGTTATGATTTTATCTTTGTCTGGATATGAAACATGACTATTCTGAGAGCAGCCTACTAGCCAATATCACGTTTAGATGGCTTACAGTCATCACACACATATATAAAACGATGTACGGTGACCGTCTGAATGTCGTGATCACAAATCTATGCTTGCCATGTTTATAAACAGCACGGCTCATGCGATATTAACGTTATATTCATGACTCCGTCCAGTCTGAGTTGAAGAAAGGATTTCCTTCCCACTGGCATTGTAGGGAAATCGAATTTGTCACTTTCTGCACATCCCAGCAGGGAGTCATCCTTTACCTAGCTGCCCTATTGTATGGCCTGTTGGATGGCATCTTCATGCTAATTAATCTACTACTTGCCAGAGATAGATTGCCTCTGGCTACCAAAGGTGGGGGCTTATCTCTTTATGAGTGAGATGTGTCTTATCAGAACAGATAACTACTGCTTTCAGGGATGAATGGAATCTGGGGAATATGGCAATATTCCTTACAAATTTTGCTTAATCATCACATCAAATATCGCTTAATCATCACATAATCATCACAGGATTGTATGCAGTTAGGTGACTAAATAAAAGTTTTACAAAACTCCAAAATAATTATGTTGTCTTACATTTATTGTAATGTTCCCCTGTCTCTGCCTGTCCTCCATGTGCCCCAGTGTGTCTGGCTCTGTGCCATGTTCCTCTGTCTCTGCCTGTCCCCCATGTGCCCCAGTGTGTCTTCCTGTGGCTCTGCTGCAGGCACCACCCCCTGTCCTGGTCCTCGGTACTGTTTGGCCCCCTGTCTTCTGCTCCCGTCTGGTGTGTCCCTGTGTCCTCATCCTCTGGCCCTGTCCTGTATGCCCCTGAGGCCCCAGACCTCGTCCTTTGCCCTAGTCCTGTGGGGACATAGGATTGTTTAGTGTGCAGTACCTGATGGAGTTATCATGACTCGCAGGCCTGAGTAATCACCGTTACAGAAGGAACAACTTTGACAGACAGATGGAACCTGTAGAGAACACAATGGCATGCACATACCAAAAACATAATAAACACTAGACATTATGAGGACACAATGAAAGCACACATTTTTTGGAAAAATGGAAAAATATGTTTATTCAGCACACAAAAAAGTTTATTCCGGTAATCAGCTTTCAATATCACATTACTTAACCAAAATGTTACAAATGTGTGTAGGTAACTGTTGGAGTGTCCACTCCCTGTTGTGTGGGAATATTCTGCTGTGCTGCTGGGCTCAGACTAGGCCTGGAAAGTGGATTTGGTGATGGGGTAATAAAATGTAGGATTGGTTGGTGGATACTTGAGTCCAGTTCAGGTATGGGACTGAACACATGAGCAGTGGACGGAGTGCTTACTATACTAGGTGACGAACAAACTCTTGGCGTTAAAAGTAAGTTCGAACTTAGAGACACATTCGTACTTGAGCCGAGAGATGGTAGAGAAAGATCTCAAAAGAGTGAAATATTATCAGGTGAGGCTGGTTGCGGTTCCTTTTTTCTCTTTGATCGATCTTTCATTTTCACTGTGGTCACAGGGGCAGGCACTAATTCGATATTCATAGTAACATCTTTTTTAAGTTTCCCTGGACCTCTACGGCGTTTGCTGGACGGTATAGTTGGAGTGCTGGGCTCTGTACCTGGTATGTGCAGCTGGGTTGGCGGCTTGGATAGTGTAGCGCTGGCAGACTGCTGTTGTGGAGCACCAATGTTTTTAGGTAGTTTGGTTTGGTGGCCTGGTATACTCCATGAGGTGACAGTGTCATGCATCAGGGATGCGGCTACAGAGACACTTGGGGAGCAAACATGCTGTGATGCTGTACTCGGCACCAATGGAGGTAGGTTAGGGTGTGATCCTTCAGTAGTAATACTTGAAGTAGCATGATGTATGGGTATTACAATTGACATTGTGTCTAAACCAAGAGAAGCATGCTGTGATGGACTCGGTACTGTTGTTGTGTTTGCTGGTGCATGTACTTGTGCTGCTGTACTCACTAAACTGTTGGCACTGGAGGTATTGGCGGCATAATGTCCAACGGAGGTGGAGTTGGTAAAGTATTCAAATTGAGTCTCAGTAACACTGAGGAAGTAGCAGTTTGTTGTGCTTGCGTGAGATTCCATTGATGGCATGTTTGACTTTGTAGATTTAGGTGCACATTGGTTTGTGGAAGCTGGTAGTATCCGGCCTGGGACTGTAATATTTGAGATTGCTGTATGGCGTGAGTATATGCATCCTGACAGGCATTCATTACAAAAATTTGGAGTTCTGGTGTAAGGTTTACCATTACATTACGCTCTATTGATGCAAATAATGTCGAGCCGGTCTCCTGAGGTCTAATTCCAGGTGATCACTGCGCTTTAACACTTCCTGAAATTGGCTTTCAACACAACTGAAGCCCTGGTCTATTTTCTCTCCAAGCACACGCATCCTTTCCTGGAATATAGAGCTCAAATGTATAAATTCCAGCATGACAGACCTTTCCCAAACCCTCTGCCGCTACCGTGTAGTGCCTACATAACCAGCAGCTGAGGATTGGGATAGGGGAACACCCATTGAACCAACTCCATGTTCTCCAGCATGTGATGATTGACTGCTAGATTCTGCAATGTTACTACTTTGTGAAATGCCGTACTGGTCTGTGCCTGGGACATGTTGTTGCGCTCCAACAGATGTGGATGTTAAAGTGGAGGATGATGTATCAGCGGTGCTGCACCATGTTCTGTTGATAAAATAAACAAATTTGTAATAACTTTTTTAGTAACATCTTCACAATCATGGTCAGGATAGCATTAACTGTAAAAATTCGAAAGAGAAAACATATTAAAGTACAGGAAAAAAAAAATATGTAAATATATATACCCGTGACATCCCAGACTGAGCCTGAGATCTGAGTACCCGGTCCTGGGTGCGTCATATACTCATGTTCGATGACTCAACGCTGGTCTCAGGAATGACAGCATATGATGGTACATGTATTTCTTCAACTTTGGAGCACAACCGCTATGCACTCGTTGTTCCTCTCTAAGATTCTTGTTGAACCTATCCTTGATCGAGCGCAAACAGTAGCCAGAAAAATAATTAATAATTTTTTTCTTTTTTAACTGTTATGTGTTAACAAAGAATACCATTCTAACCAAAATCAGTTCTTGCAGGTTGGGGGGCATTGCTTCAATCCAGACAAATGCCTTTAGCGACCTCTTCCCAAAGTTTACGTGTCAATCTGGAGTCTGAATGGTGACGGTCATGGGTGTTCCATAATGGTTGACACTCTTGGATCAATGGAATGAGACTGTCATTGTCTATTAATGTTCTTTTCGAGTCTTCCTATTAAATTAAAAACAAACATTTACCATTAAAAAATCAAAACAATTCACTCAATCAAAACTGCTCTTAACTTACACCTGTTCTTCCAGCAGAAGATGTATGTCCTCGACCTTCCGAAATATCAATTCCAGTGGCATCATCCTCTTCCTCAACACTAGGATCCTTTCAAATAACATAGTGCATAGACCACAAATGTAATTAATTGACCTAATAATATGACTATTTCACAACAATATTTCTTCAAATATACTTACTTCAGATTCAACACCAGTACGTTCTTCTACGTCTTCACTGGAGGACATCTTTGGACCAACAAATGAAAGGCCAACAGGTATATGCAGCAGAGTCCCAGCAAGACAGCTCAGTCCCAGCAACAAAGCAGAGTCCCAGCAGCACAGCAGCTTCACAGCGTTAGCATAAGAAGCACACTGTGGACGGATAGAAAAGACACGTTTAACCTTGATGATTAAGCATGTCAACACAGGGGCTATGACATTGTATGATATGACCTAGGATGGCAACAACAACAGTGTACATGCATTGTATGACATGACCTAGGATAGCAACAACAACAGTGTACATGCATTGTATGACATGACCTAGGATGGCAACAACAACAGTGTACATGCATTGTATGACATGACCTAGGATGGCAGCAACAACAACAGTGTACATGCATTGTATGACATGACCTAGGATGGCAGCAACAACAACAGTGTACATGGCATTGTATGACATGACCTAGGATGTCAACAACAACAGTGTACATGGCATTGTATGACATGACCTAGGATGGCAACAACCACAGTGTACATGGCATTGTATGACATGACCTAGGATGGCAGCAACAACCACAGTGTACATGGCATTGTATGACATGACCTAGGATGGCAACAACCACAGTGTACATGGCATTGTATGACATGACCTAGGATGGCAACAACCACAGTGTACATGGCATTGTATGACATGACCTAGGTTGGCAACAACAACTGTGGAAATGGCATTATCAAAAGCTAAAAGAAAAAGCATGGCAAACAACACTGTGGAAATCGCTTTGTATGACATTCACAACCAGAGTATGGCACCAAACACATTGCACATGGAATTGTACAATATAAACCATATAAAAAAAACTATGTCAAACTGCAGTCAACATATGATTGTTTGTGACATCACTCTACAGAATATCACCAAACAAACTTATGTCAGTGAACAACATAACAGGAAGTACTGAAACAGGAGCCACCCATTGGACATGATGTACGACTCGCCAACCACTGTCCATATTTAATTGGCAACAACATTGAAATGATTACAGAGACACACACCAGGAACACATAAAGTACTAAGGAAGAGAGACCAATACAAGTAGAGAGACTGAGGAACTAAGAGACAACAAGAGAAACACCAACACAGACACACAGATACACCAAGGGACAGATAGAAATACAGAGAGAGACACAGACAGCAAGAGAGAGACACCAAAAGAGAAGGAGACACAGCCACCTAGAGAGAGTGCGAGAGAGACACACAGAAACAAAGAGACACACAGACACAACGGGAGTGATAAAGAGGCAGAGAGAGAGAGAGAGAGAGCAATTATACTCACATCCAGAGTCTATCCACACCCTCTATTATATAGCTGTGTTTGGGGAGTGGAATTGGGAGAGCCTTGCAATCACCTCCTGGACATGCGCACTTTTATGAACGCATGCGTATGCAATGTATCTGTACGCATTCTTTTGCCTACTCATACACAACAAAGCGTGGTTCGTTCGCAAAGATCCGCATGCATACGAGTGCAGATTTTTCGAGGCACAAAAAATGCAACATGTTGCGTTCCACGGGCGGCTCAATAAACCTAACATACGCAGACACATACAAACTGATGCCTACGCATGTCTATGCGTACGCAATGATAAATATAGGTCCACAAGCCGCATGTGGAATCATAAAAGCTATTACGCAGACCTATGCTGCGGGCCTAAACGCCAGTGTGAAGGCGCCTAATACATTTCTGATTAGCAAAACAATTGTTGATCACAAAAAATATTTTTTTTAGCTTCTGGTTGAGAGATCATTACTGCAAGACATTCTGATAGGATGTTTAGATTGTGAGCCACAATGGGGACAGCATTACTGATGTATGTAAAGCACTATGGAATTAATAGCGCTATTTAAATGAATAAATATTATTATATTACTTTTTTTATCACATTTAAAACAGTACATACACCTGATCTCTCTCTAGATTGAAAGAACACATTGTTGATGCCTTATGAAGTTCACAGTATTTTATGACCTCAATATCTAATATATAATCACCCTAACGCACTTCCGTAAGTTTCGGCACTGTTTCCGTCGTCGTGTCCGTGGCTGCCAAACTTATGGAAGTGCGTAAGGGTCAAAACAGTGCAGATTACATATATAGCCCGGACATTGCAAGTGAACCTTTCACTGCAAGTCAAGCTCCTCCTGCCAGCGCTCCCTGCCCGGTCACCCCCCGCCTGTCACCACGGTTCCCCCCGCTGTCCCATCACCCCCAGCCTATCACCACAGCCCCTCCGCTGCCCGATCGCCCCCCTCCACTCTCCGGTCACCCACCGCCTGTCACCACAGCCCCCCTCCACTGTCCGGTCACCCCCCCCCCGCCTCTTACCACAGCTCCCTCCAGCCAGCCGCCATCTCTTTTCATGGGCCTTCAGGACCTCTGATGACGTCACGATGATGGGTGGAGTCACAGATCACATGACCGTGACGTCATCAAAGGTCCTGTCCTGATCTAACCTCCTCTGCCTACTCATCCCCCTGCGCTGCCCACTGACCCACGCTCTGCTCCCTCACCCCCCGCTCTGCCCACTGACCCCCACTCTGCACCTGACCCTGCTCTGCCCACTGACCCCCCAACTCTGCCCACTCACCCCCCAACTCTTCCCCCTCACCCCCTCTCTGCCCCTCACCCACACTCTGCCCACTGACCCTGCTCTGCCCACTCATCCTGCTCTGCCCACTCACCCCCACTCTCTGCCCACTCACCCCCTCTCTGCTCACTGACCCGCTCTCTGCCCACTCACCCCCTCTCTGTCCACTCACCTCCACTCTGCCCACTGACCATGCTCTGCCCACTGACCCTGCTCGGCCCACTGACTCCTCACACTGCCCACTGACCCTGCTCTGCCCACTGACCATGCTCTGCCCACTCACCCCTCACTGATCACTGACCCCTCACACTGCCCACTGACTCTGCTCTGCCCAATGACCATCCTCTGCCCACTCACCCCTCACTGACCCTGCTCTGCCCAATCACCCTGCTCAGCCCACTGACCCCTCACACTGCCCACTGACACTGCTCTGCCCACTGACCCCTCACTGCCCACTGACCCTACTCTGCCCACTGACCCTGCTCTTCTCACTGACCACTCACACTGCCCAATGACCCTGCTCTGCCCACTCACCCCTCACACGGCCCACTGACCCTGCTCTGCCCACTCACCCCTCACACTGACCCTGCTCTGCCCACTGACCCTGCTCTGCCCACTCACCCTCACACTGCCCACTGACCCCTCACACTGCCCACTCACGCCTCCCACTGCCCACTGACCACTCACACTACCCACTGAACATGCACTGCCCACTGACCCCTCACACTGCCCACTGACCATGCTCTGCCCACTCACCCCTGCTTTACCCACTTACCCTGCTCTGCCCACTGAACACCCTCTGTTCACTGACCCCCCGCTCTGCCCTTTCACTATGCCCACTGACCCCTGCTCTGCCAACTGACCGTGCCCACTCACCCATACTCTACCCACTGACCCTTCTCTGCCCACTCACTGTGCCCACTGACTGCCGCTCTGCCCACTAACCTCTGCTCTGCCCACTGACTGTGCCCAATAACCCTTGCTGTGCCCACTAAACCCTGCTCTGCCCAGTCACCCCAGCTCTGCCCGCTGACCCCTGCTCTGCTCACTGACTGTGCCCATTCACCCCTGCTCTCCCCACTCACCCCTGCTCTGCCCACTCATTTTTCCCACTAACCCTGCTGTGCCTACTGACTGTGCCCACTGACCCCTGCTCTGCCCAATCACTCTGCCCACTAACCCCTGCTCTGACCACTGACCCCCGCTCTCACCCTGCTCTGCCCACTGACCCCCCAATCCTGCTCACTAACCCTGCTCTGCCCATTCACCCTCCACTCTGCCCACTGACCCCCGCTCTGCCCACAGACCTTGCTCTGCCCACTGACCCCCCCTCTGGCTACTCACCATGCCCACTGACCCCAGCTCTGCCCACAGACCCCAGCTCTGCCTACTGACCCTGCTCAGACTACTGATTATGCCCACTGACCCCTGCTCTAACCAATGACTCTGCCCACTAACCCCTGCTCTGCCCACTGATCCCCCACTCTGCCCAATGACCCCTGCTTTGCCCACTGACCCCCAGCTGATCGGTTTCCCAGCCAACGACAGGTACTGTCCTGGAAACTACAAGACAGGTGGAGCGAGCCGCCGGAGGGTAAGTATCCTCACTGAGGTTTTTTTTTTCTATTATCACCATGAAGGAGTGGGGGGGGGGTCAAGAGGGAGGGGGGCCGCAGGGAGTGGAGGCCCAGAGGGACGGGGGCCACGGGGAGTGGAGGGGGTCAGGAGGAGCGCCTCCATTCTGCCCCCCGTATCCATTCTGCCCCCCCCGACACCATCCTGCCCCCCCAACTCCATCCCGCACCCCCAACACAATCCTGCCCCCTCGCCAACATCCTGCCCTGCCGCCTCCATCCTCCCCCCCGCCACTATCCTGCCCTGCCGTCTCCATCCTGCCCCGCCTTCTCCATCCTGCCTCGCTCGGTCCCATCCTGTGCCACTCACCTCCATCCTGCCCCTCCGTCTCCATCCTGCCCCTCCATCTCCATCCTGCCCCTCCATCTCCATCCTGCCCCTCCGGCTCCATCCTCCCCCTCCGGCTCCATCCTCCCCTCAGGCTCCATCCTGCCCCGCCCCCTCCATCCTGCCCCACCCCCCCATCCTGCTCCGCCACCCATCATCCTGCCCCGCTTCCTCCATCCTGCCCCACTCGCTCCATCCTGCCCTGCTCACTCCATCCTGCCCTGCTCGCTCCATCCTGCCCTGCTCGCTCCATCCTGACCCCCGCTCTTCTTGCTCCCCCGACTCCATCCTGCCCTCCCGCTTGCTCCATCCTGACCCGCTTGCTCCATCCTGCTCAATCGTGCCCCTTCGGCTTCATCCTGCTACTCCACCTCCATCCTGCCCCGCTCGATCCATCCTGCCCCGCTCAATCCATCCTGCCCCCCGCTGTTCTTGCTCCCCCGCCTCCATCCTGCCCCGCTCGCTCCATCCTGCCCCCCCTCCCCGGCTCCATCCTGTTGCCCCCGCCTCCATCCTGTTGCCCTCGCCTCCATCCTGTTGCCCCCGCCTCCATCCTCTTGCCCCCGCCTCCATCCTGTTGCCCCCGCCTCCATCCTGTTGCCCCCGGCTCCATCCTGTTGCCTCCGCCTCCATCCTGTCTCCCCCGGCATCAGCCTGTTTCCCCCGGCTCCATTCTGTTTCCCCCGCCTCCATCCTGCCCCCTTCGACTCCATCCTGCCCCCCCTTCCCGCTACATTCTGCCCCGCTCGCTCCATCCTGCCCCACTCGCTCCATTCTGCCCCCCCAACACAATCCTGCCCCCCCTCCCCTCCTCAGCTGATCGCTTTCCCAGGCAACGATAGGTCCTAAAGGCCTGTGGGACCTAGAAGGCGGAGGTGAAGCGAGCCGCCGGACAGGTGAGTATCCTCACTGAGGATTTTATTACTTTTACTGTGGACGACCGGGGGCCAGGAGGAGTGGGGGACCGCGGTGACCGCAATATTGCCATATACCATAGTGCTGCTATACATCTGCTATAATGTACTGCCATATACCATAGTGCTGCTATACATGTACTGTAATGTACCGCCATATACCATTGCACTGCTATACATGTACTGTAATGTACCCCCATATACTATAGTGCTGCTATACATTTACTATAATGTACCGCCATATACTATACTGCTACTATACATGTGCTGTAATTACCACCATATACCATCGTACTGCTAGATATATATATATGTACCTCACTCATGTTGACTTAACAAGTTCTGTCAGTCACAGTATGTCAACTACATACATATTCGAGACTACCCGATTCTTTAGAATCGGCCCGCCATATATAAAAGCCGAAGCCACTTCCGTCTTCAAGTGACAAAAATTACGTCACCGGACGCAAGTGCCTTGGACACTACACCCGCTCAAGGTGGACCAAGATGCCGGCCGTAAGCAGAGCGGGACTCCCCAAGCCCCGCCACGCTTACGGCCGCCCCGACACTGCCCAAAGCACCCACACATCACGGACGAGAAACGACCGCCGTTAGCCGGTTGTCTCCCGTCCGCCACACACCACTTCGGGAGACCACCGCCATTACCTCGGGCTGCTTTCACAAGTCCTGGCTCCTCCCCCTCACTTACGCCGCCCGGGTCTGCGCAATGGCGGCCGCACGGATCAACCTCCGCTCCTGCACTGCCACCAGCCTCCGGGGCTCAGTCCTCTGCCGGACGGCAGGAAGCCAAGTGGCCCCGGGGATACGGACACTGCTGCTGTGCAGCCTACACCGAGGGAGAGAGGTATGCAGCCTGTAGGAGGAGGATAGGTGGCATGATGTCACCCCTCCAGCCTCCCCTGTCCTCTGCCCTCCAGCTTCCCCTCTCCTCTGCCCTCCAGCCTCCCCTGTCCTCTGCCCTCCAGCCTCCCCTGTCCTCTGCCCTCGAGCCTCCGCTCTCCTCACCCCTCCAGCCTCCGCTCTCCTCACCCCTCCATATGCAATGTACAGTATGTGTATATATGTGTCTGTATGTAGCCACTTCCGTCACTTTGTCCGCACTTCCGTCACTTTGTCCGCACTTCCGTCACTTTGTACACACACATACACATACACACACACACAAACACACACACACTCCGCTATACTTACCACTGGCCCTGCGTCTGCCGCCTCGATCCTCAGTCGACATCTCGCCACCCCCGAACTACTGGATCCAATATAGCGTCCAAGAAGTCTGGCCAAACTTCCCGGACATATTGCATCCAGTCGTCCGGGGCCGCCAACATACTTTGTCCAAGATGGCGTCCGGGAAGTCTCGCCAGACTTCCCAGACCCAATATTGGATCCAGTCGTCCGGGGGCGGCGACATGTCGACTCAGGATCCACGTGGTGGGAAGACGCAGGGCCCATGGTAAGTATAGCGAAGTGTGTGTATGTGTGTGTATATCTGTGCTGACCACTCTGCCCACGGCGGTGCGCTGTCCACTCTGCCCACGGCGGTCCGCTGACCACTCTGTCCACGCCGCTGCGCTGACCACTCTGCCCACGGCACTGCGCTGACCACTCTGCCCACACCGCTGCGCTGTACCACTCTGCCCACACTGCTGCACTGACCACTCTGCCCACGGCGCTGCACTGACCACTCTGCCCACGGCGCTGTGCTGACCACTCTGCCCACGACGCTGCACAGACCAGTCTCACCACACTCACTGCTAACCACTGAGCCACCACACTCACTGCTAACCACTCAGCTACCGCACTCACTGCTAACCACTGAGCCACCGCGCAGTGCTAAGCACTGAGCACCGCGCTGTGCTAACCACTGAGCCACTGCGCAGTGCTAACCACTGAGCCACCACGCAGTGCTAACCACTGAGCCACCGCGCAGTGCTAACCACTGAGCCACCGCGCAGTACTAACCACTAAGCCACCTCTATACACACAATTCATTTCACCGCACTCCCCTATTAGTAAATCTCTCACTCTCTCTCTCCTCTCTCCTCTCTCTCTCTCTTTCTCTCTCTCTCTCTCTCCTCTCTCTCTCTCACCGCACTCCCCTATTAGTAAATCTCTCTCTCTCTCTTCTCTCTCCTCTCTCCTCTCTCTCTCTCTCTTTCTCTCTCTCTCTCTCTCTCGCCAGCACACACCGACCAATGACCTTCGCGCCTCACTTACAGCGCTAAATTTGAAACTCCAAATCCTCCATGTATCTCAATGGGAAGTGAGGCGCTTCTCTCATTGTACTCATTACAGTAGCAACATTAACCCCTTACATTCCGTTTTATCTGTAATTTCTATTACACAGTGTGTAGTTGTACTGCCACTACAAAGTTAACCCCTTAACTCCATACTTTGTAGTCTCTATTACTACTCCCAGTAGGAACATTAACCCCTCCGGCTCCATCCTCCCCCTCCGGCTCCATCCTCCCCTCAGGCTCCATCCTGCCCCGCCCCCTCCATCCTGCCCTGCCCCCCCATCCTGCTCCGCCACCCACCATCCTGCCCCGCTTCCTCCATCCTGCCCCACTCGCTCCATCCTGCCCCGCTCACTCCATCCTGCCCTGCTCGCTCCATCCTGCCCTGCTCGCTCCATCCTGACCCCCGCTCTTCTTGCTCCCCTGACTCCATGCTGCCCTCCCGCTTGCTCCATCCTGCCCCGCTTGCTCCATCCTGCTCAATCCTACCCCTTCGGCTTCATCCTGCTCCTCCGGCTCCATCCTGCCCCGCTCGATCCATCCTGCCCCGCTCAATCCATCCTGCCCCCCGCTGTTCTTGCTCCCCCGTCTTCATCCTGCCCCGCTCGCTCCATCCTGCCCCACCTCCCCCGGCTCCATCCTGTTGCCCCCGCCTCCATCCTGTTGCCCTCGCCTCCATCCTGTTGCCCCCGCCTCCATCCTCTTGCCCCTGCCTCCATCCTGTTGCCCCCGCCTCCATCCTGTTGCCCCCACCTCCATCCTGTTACCCCCGGCTCCATCCTGTTGCCCCCGCCTCCATCCTGTTTCCCCCGGCTTCAGCCTGTTTCTCCCGGCTCCATTCTGTTTCCCCCGCCTCCATCCTGCCCCCTTCGGCTCCATCCTGCCCCCCCAACACAATCCTGCCCCCCCTCCCCTCCTCAGCTGATCGCTTTCCCAGGCAACGACAGGTCCTAAAGGCCTGTGGGACCTAGAAGGCGGAGGTGGAGCGAGCCGCCGGACAGGTGAGTATCCTCACTGAGGATTTTATTACTTTTACTGTGGACGACCAGGGGCCAGGAGGAGTGGGGGACCGCGGTGACCGCAGTATTGCCATATATCATAGTGCTGCTATACATCTGCTATAATGTACTGCCATATACCATAGTGTTGCTATACATGTACTGTAATGTACCGCCATATACCATTGCACTGCTATACATGTACTGTAATGTACCCTCATATACTATAGTGCTGCTATACATTTACTATAATGTACCGCCATATACTATACTGCTGCTATATATGTGCTATAATTACCACCATATACCATCATACTGCTAGATATATATATATGTACTTCACTCATGTTGACTTAACAAGTTCTGTCTGTCACAGTATGTCAACTACATACATATTCGAGACTACCCGATTCTTTAGAATCGGCTCGCCATATATAAAAGCCGAAGCAACTTCCGTCTTCAAGTGACAAAAATTACGTCACCGGACGCAAGTGCCTTGGACACTACACCCGCTCAAGGTGGACCAAGATGCCGGCCGTAAGCAGAGCGGGACTCACCTAGCCCCGCCACGCTTACGGCCGCCCCAACACTGCCCAAAACACCCACACATCACGGGCGAGAGACGACCGCCGTTAGCCGATTGTCTCCCGTCCGCCACACATCACTTCGGGAGACGACCGCCATTACCTCCGGCTGCTTTCACAAGTCCTGGCTCCTCCCCCTCACTTCCGCCGCCCGGGTCTGCGCAATGGCAGCCGCACGGATCACCCTCCGCTCCTGCACTGCCACCAGCCTCCGGGGCTCAGTCCTCTGCCGGACGGCAGGAAGCCAAGTGGCCCCGGGGATACGGACACTGCTGCTGTGCAGCCTACACCGAGGGAGAGAGGTATGCAGCCTGTAGGAGGAGGAGAGGTGGCGTGATGTCGCCCCTCCAGCCTCCCCTGTCCTCTGCCCTCCAGCTTCCCCTCTCCTCTGCCCTCCAGCCTCCCCTGTCCTCTGCCCTCCAGCCTCCCCTGTCCTCTGCCCTCAAGCCTCCGCTCTCCTCACCCCTCCAGCCTCCGCTCTCCTCACCCCTCCATATGCAATGTACAGTATATGTATATATGTGTGTGTATGTAGCCACTTCCGTCACTTTGTCCGCACTTCTGTCACTTTGTCCGCACTTCCGTCACTTTGTACACACACATACACATACACACACACACAAACACACACACACTCCGCTATACTTACCACTGGCCCTGCGTCCGCCGCCTCGATCCTCAGTCGACATCTCGCCGCCCCCGAACTACTGGATCCAATATAGCATCCAAGAAGTCTGGCCAAACTTCCCGGACATATTGCATCCAGTCGTCCGGGGCCACCAACATACTTTGTCCAAGATGGCGTACGGGAAGTCTCGCCAGACTTCCCAGACCCAATATTGGATCCAGTCGTCCGGGGGCGGCGACATGTCGACTCAGGATCCACGTGGCGGGGAAGACGCAGGGCCCGTGGTAAGTATAGCGAAGTGTGTGTATGTGTGTGTATATCTGTGCTGACCACTCTGCCCACGGCGGTGCGCTGGCCACTCTGCCCACGGCGGTGCGCTGACCACTCTACCCACGGCGGCCTGCTGACCACTCTGTCCATGCCGCTGCGCTGACCACTCTGCCCACGGCACTGCGCTGACCACTCTGCCCACACCGCTGCGTTGACCACTCAGCCCACGCTGCTGCGCTGACCACTCTGCCCACGGCGCTGCACTGACCACTCTGCCCACGGCGCTGCGCTGACCACTCTGCCCACGACGCTGCGCTGACCAATCTCACCGGACTCACTGCTAACCACTGAGCCACCACACTCACTGCTAACCACTGAGCCACCGCGCAGTGCTAAGCACTGAGCCACCGCGCTGTGCTAACCACTGAGCCACCGCGCAGTGCTAACCACTGAGCCACCGCGCAGTGCTAACCACTGAGCCACCGCGCACTTCTAACCACTGAGCCACCGCGCAGTACTAACCACTAAGCCACCTCTATACACACAATTCATTTCACCGCACTCCCCTATTAGTTCTCCCCTATTAGTAAATCTCTCTCTCTCTCTCTCCTCTCTCTCTCTCTCTCTCTCTCCTCTCTCCTCTCTCTCTCTCTCTCTTTCTCCTCTCTCTCTCTCTCTCACCGCACTCCCCTATAAGTAAATCTCTCTCTCTCTTCTCTCTCCTCTCTCCTCTCTCTCTCTTTCTCTCTCTCTCTCTCTCTCTCTCGCCAGCACACACCGACCAATGACCTTCGCCCCTCATTTACAGCGCTAAATTTGAAACTCAAAATCCTCCATGTATCTCAATGGGAAGTGAGGCGCTTCTCTCATTGTACTCATGACAGTAGCAACATTAACCCCTTACATTCCGTTTTATCTGTAATTTCTATTACACAGTGTGTAGTTGTACTGCCACTACAAAGTTAACCCCTTTACTCCATACTTTGTAGTCTCTATTACTACTCCCAGTAGGAACATTAACCCCTTATATTCCATTATTGTTGTTATTTCTATTACACAGTGTATAATTGTAATCACACTGCGGAATTAACCCATTATATACCAGTTCAGCATTAACTGCATATTTGGTCATATTTATAACTACTGCCACTGGTACATTAACCCCTTGAACACCATTTTGGATATAATTTACAGCGCTGAGTCTGTTGTGGGAGTGCCTGTGGGACATTAACTCCTTCAATAACATTTTTGATATCATTATAAGTTCCTACTCTGTTATAGTCCTGTTAGTCGCACATTAACTCTTTCTACACCTCCACTATATTGCTACTCTCACAGTTTTGCCTACATCGCCTACTTACTCATATATCTGGTGTTTAAGTCTATTATTTAAAACTCATAAAAAAATTATATACAGATTCTAGACTCTCGATTCTTTAGAATCGGGCTCACAGCTAGTACAGGAATAATTGTCATTTAACATGTGAAACTGTCATGGGTTGTTCTGTTTGCACCACCTGTCTATAAATAACACCAAGCAATGCTTCTACCTGCCCCACACCTGAAGAAAGACATCATTTTCTGATTGCTTGTATATATGATTTAGGTAAACTTTTACAGTTTTAATAGTCTGATACTGCAATGTGCTGTTAGGCTGGTTTCACATAACGATTTTGTGCCTGTCCGTGGGATCCGACTTTGAAGGGGGATCCCACGGACAGGCACAGATCCATACAGATCCCTGCAATCGGATGGCAAATAGCCATCCGATCTGCAGGATCCGTGTGGACCCTGCTGTCCCCTGTCTCTCCCTACTCCTGCCTCCTCCATCTTCTTCCCTCTCCTATGCTACTCTGTGCCCCCGCTATTCTATCATCCTCTATCCCTATCCTGTCCCCTGTCCTCTCCCTGTGTGTAAACAAATAAAAAACCTCCTCCCGGAGGATACATCACCTCTCACCGGCTCCAACGCTGCCGCACGATCAGGACTGAATGACCTGTGATGATGTCAGAGTCACATGACCCGGTCACCATCATCCGGTGGCCCAGACCGGAAAACGGGCAACAAAAGCAAATAAGCAACGGGTAAAAAGACACCCGGGCCCAATCTCACCGGATGCCGTTTCCGAGGCAAACAGACGTTCACCGCTGTTCTGCAAACCGGAGTGATGGAGCAGCTTCCTAGGAGCTCCTCACTACAGCCTAAACCAGCAGTCTTACCGGCGAGGTACCCACCATTGGGATCCAGGACTCTTCTCGGTTAACGTGACTAAGTTGAAGTCCTCCCAGTACCCCGACCCGGTGCACTAAGGCAGCAAGGATGGTTAGATAAAGGAGGAACACCGTGGAGCTCTGGACTAATGCAATTTATCGCTGGGGCCACCCGGTCTGTTACCTAAAGACTGTACTCTGTGTATTGCACCGAAACTACAGTAAAGACCACCGGGCCCCACAGCCTCAGGCGCGGAACCGTGACAAGTGCTGCATCGCCTGAGACCTGAGAACCCGGCAACGGTGAGTCAGAGGCACAGTTGCCATCAGGTCAGGCTAACATCTCAACTCAAGAGGTGGATCAGATTGAGGACCTGGAAAACAAGGTGGTGGATGATAATGAAGCCACTGATGTGCATAGTGGCACGCACAGCGAGCACAGCAGCAGCATAGAGGGTCCATAGCACCACAAAACAACAAGTATAACAGCAAAAATATATCAGAAATAGTCCAAAAGTTGGTCAGAAGGTAAGACTTATCACTGTACACTAAATATATTTGCCTTTATTTCCTCACCCTGCACTTTCATCATGCTCTCATTTGCCTTCACAGTTTTTGCTCCACCAATCCTTATTCTCCTTCACTATCCCTAAACCCCAGCACCCTCTAACCAAATAACCACCTCCCTCTTTCTTATACACCCCCACCTTACCTCATCTGCAGACTTGCTCCTTAAAGGGAACCTGTCAGGTTGTTTGGACCTTCTAACCTATCACTACCTGTCCCTGCAGTTTCCTACTACATTACTAACCATCCCTCTCTGACCTAATAGTGAAATATGGAAGTGAAATAAAGAGATGTATAAGCGTACATGTCCACCATCAGGTGAGCATTCCTAGATGGCTGGCCATCAGGTGTGCAGTCTCTCTGGGTCCACTCTCCCCCCACCTTACTTCTGCAATCACACCCCAGTGGGCATGATCATTCACTCAGGAGGGCATTGCTGATTTAAAATTCCCACCTCCATTTTCTGGGTGTGATGCTTTCTGGCCATGGCATGTAATTTCCGGTCCTGTGCAGTGTGGGGGGTGTACAGGCCAGCTTCAGAATGCACACTGCAATGCTCCGGATCCAGCTTGTATGCCAATACACCCCCCACACTGTCAGGACTGGAAATTACGAGGTGTGGTCAGAAATGTCATACCCAGAAAAAAAGAGGAGGGAATTTTCAGCAGCACCCTCCTGAGTGAATAATCACACTCACCGGGGCATGTATCCAGAAGCTAGGCCAGGGGGCGGACTCAGGACATCACAAATCTTACCCAGGGTTTTGCTCTATTCATATGCCAGTTCCTGTTTCCCCTCCTTCTCTTCCCCCTGCCCCTAATCCTCTGGTGAATTACTCTCTCCATCAGCTTGTCTGTTTATTTGATAAACCACACACCACAACAGACCTGTTGAAAGTTATAAAAGACCAGACTGATCAGTGTCTCTCCCCGGAGAAAGATGGTAAACAGGCTTGTCTTGTGTTTTTTTTTCTATTGAAATGTTTTCTTGGTGTTTTTTTTTTTTTTAATTTACTAGAAATTCATAGTGGGTGGGTCTAATATTAGCCTGACACGATAAATTTCGGGCTTTATGCCAGCTGCCAATATAAAGCTGGCATTAACCCCTATATTATTCAGTGTGCCACCCCTACCAGGGCCGCTGGAAGAGGCGGGTAAGGAGCCTGAAAATGGCGCTATGAAATATTATGCCATTTTCAGGGGCTGATGAGGGCTGCAATTTTCAGCATGGCGAGCTCCCAGCTTCCTAGGTTTTACCTTGGCTGTTGATAAAAAATAAGGCAAAGCTCACACATTGTGTTAAATTATTATTTTTAAATAACTAAAAAAAAATAATGGGCTTCTCAGTATTTTGATTTCTAGCCAAGGTAAGGCCAGGCAGCTGCGGGTGGCAGCCCTAAGCTTTATGCTTCATCTGCGCTGAGATTCACAAATACAGCAAAGCACTATTGTTGCGCCCTGCCAAGCAGGCGTCACAGAGGAGTACTGCACCTGTAAAAGAGGTGCAGATGCTCCAGCTGCAGGTGGACCATAGGATGGTGGGTGGGACCCATTTTCAGCAATCCCACATTAGTTTACATGGTGGGAGGTTACCCAGGAGGGGATAAAAACACCTCTAGGGGGACAAGGGGGGTCTTTGCCTCTAAGTTTGGGACCTTCTTGGTCTTTGCTGTTAGGTTGCTTGGCTGAGGGACCAGGGAGAGAGGGAAGAGGAAGAAAGGGCCTAAGGAGAAAGAAGTTTTTCAGGAGAGCAGCCGGTTTGACAAGAGGGGCTGTCGTCAGGTTCTCCCAGACAGCTTACCGGGCACCAGAGCCTGCAGACTGCCATAAATATAAGCACGAAAGAGAATCCGGATTCCCGTTAGGTCTTCACTTCTCCCGGGCACCAGAGCAGACCAAAAGAGGGTACCAGGCACCGCCAAGGGAATGAGCGGCCAGACAGTAGAGTGTTATCCGACGGCAGCAAAGGTGAGAGAGGAAAGGAGGTCGGGCTGATTCCAAGTCACCAGGCTTTACACCACAACTGGAAAGCAGGAAGGAACAGATGGGGTTGGAGAAGGAAGGCACACCAAGGGTCCCACTGTACCACCTGGGATCCGCCTGCAGCCACCCGATAAGTTACCAGTCCTCGTAACATGAAAAGTGCTGAACTGTGACTCTGTATGATACTAATGCAACTGAACAGTAAAGTATCTAGAGGAAAGTGACTCTGCCTCTGCCTGTGTTTCTTTCAATGAACTTGTTCTCTTTGCAGGAACTCTGCCCCGGAGGTCCAGCCCTACCTGTAGAGGACTTTGCCAACTTGCCGCACTACCATCTACCTCCGGCAGACTGTGGCGGCGCTGGTGACATATCACCAGAAGCTACAGGTGACATCACGACAAACTGTATATAGTAACCCCCTTTTGAAGATATACCCAGGACACGGGATCAGGCGGGGCCACCACTCCACCGTGACAACAGGAGCGTTAACCCCTTGATACCTGAGTACCCCAAAGCCTGGGGCTCGACATATATTTTCTGGTGAGCACGAACAGGATATCATGCCCGGTAACACTGGGTACTGTGCGCCTTGGACTTGTGCTTAAAACAAACTTTTTCTGCCATTGCTTGGCGCCAAAAATGGGTTCCCGCCATAACTGCGGGAGGACCCAAGATGGCGCCGTAGCCATGTACTAAAAGTCATGTGCAGGCCCGGGGGTGTGCTTCAGCCCCTAGAAGAAGGAGGGCCAAGACGGAGTGTGGCCGCCCAGATTGCCATCAATCAGGGGGGCGGCCCACAGTAAGTTCCTCAGGAGCGGCCACCCATAAGGAGACAAACCGAAAGAGAAGGACAGAACGTTCAAGGCTCCTTCGTACCCGGCAGCATGGCGGCACCCCGTTGGAGAAATGTAGTGTTCGAGCTTGAAGAACAGGCCCGAGCTGCACAAGGCGACCCAGCAGTGGCGTCCCTCTTAACACTAGAGGGGGATGCTGACTACTGGAGGGATGCATTTGGACGGCTCCGCCAGTACAAGGAAGAAGCCCTGGCGTGGGTGTACTGACGGTGGAGTGCGGAGCGGACCTATGAGCTTTCGGCTATGAGAGCACACCACGAAGCGCAAGAGGCAGCAGTAGCAGAATGAGCAGTTGTGGAGTACTGCTCCTCCTTACCACACATACCACCACCCGTTCAAACCAGGGACACGGGAGTTCAGATGGAAACCACAACAACACCACCATCCCGTGCCAGCAGTTGTCTCCAGCTTGAGGCAGTGAGAACGTCCCCTGCAGAACCAAGCATCATCATCAAGGAGGAGTACAACGAGACAGATGACGAAGAACCGGAGGACGTAGAGAGAGCCTCGGGAGGGAGCACCTTAGAAGCTGCATGGTGGACCGTGTGGCAGCGGCAGTAGCGAGGAGCCTCCTCCATTTTAAGCTCAGCGGAAACCAGAGTGGTATCCAGAGTCCCAACCGGCAACTCACCACCCCCACAGTACCAGTCACCCCAGAGGTCTCAATCAGCCTTAAATGAGAGGCCAGGTGGCTAGACAAAGATGCCAGGAGAAGTAGTTCCAGCGAGAACAGGCAACCAGGCGACTACGGGATGAGGCCAGATCGCAGCCCCTGCTTCCAGTAGAACTACCCCGCCAAGGAACCATCATCTCCGTCTACTAGGACGAAGGCTGGGGATTTCTACCAGAACCAGGACTTTCAGACGATGTCTTTTTTGCCAGACGCGATGTAGAATCCTACCTGCGGCGAGGACACCCGGACAGAGATCTTTACTGAGGTGAGCAGGTAACTTATGATAGGTACCCCGGCTCATTAGGCTGGTTCGCCATAAGAATATCCCGCCAGCAATAGACTTCCATAGTAGAGACGTTGCATCAGCAATAGACTCCCATGTTGAGACATTGCCCTGTATATAGCCCCTAATTTTTCAGCAACCATGCCCTTTATTTTTGTTTTCCCATTTTTGCAAGCCCCTGAAAAATGAGTGAGTCCCCTTGAATTTTGTCTTCGGCTGAAGACTCAGAGACTTTTATTTTGAACCCTGTTTTATGGATGATGTGTGCTGTGTGAGCAGCGGCCCAGCGGTGATAATACACACTGGACTGTGATGGACAATGCATTACCGCTGGGTCTGCGTAGTTAGTACCAGTCCCCGTTGGGCCAAGTTAATAATGTCTTTTATGCAGATAGTCGCAACCGGAGAGTAACAACTTTGCCGACAGGTGACCCGAGGGCCGTGGGGTCTGATAATACTAACTACTGCAACGTGTATGTGTGTAACGTTCTAAGAAAAGTGCCTCCTAGCAATAGGAAGAAAACCAAGTATGCTTAAATGTAAATAGTTTACCCATTAATGTTAATGTAAAAAAGAATAATGTTTTTCACTTCCCGGTGACAGGTACAGATACTCGCGGACGAGTATGTTCAATCAAGGGGGTATGTGGACCCCGCCAAGCAGGCGTCACAGAGGGATACTGCACCCGTAAAAGAGGTGCAGATTCTCCAGCTGCAGGTGGACCCTAGGATGGTGGGTGGGACCCATTTTCAGCACTCCCACATTAGTTTACATGGTTGGAGGTTACCCAGGAGGGGATAAAAAAACCTCTAGGGGGAACAAGGGGTGTCTTTGCCTCTAAGTTTAGGACCTTCTTGGTCTTTGCTGTTAGGTTGTTCGGCTATAAGCATGACAGAGAATCCGGATTCCCGTGGAGTCTTCACTTCTCCCGGGCACCAGAGCAGACGAAAAGAGGGTACCAGGCACCGCCAGGGGAACGAGCGGTCAGCCAGTAGAGTGTTACCCGACGGCAGCGAAGGTGAGAGAGGAAAGGAGGTTAGGCTGATTCCAAGTCACCAGGCTTTACACCACAACTGGAAAGCAGGAAGAACAGATGGGGTTGGAGAAGGAAGGCACACCAAGGGTCCCACTGTACCACCTGGGATCTGCCTGCAGCCACCCGATAAGTTACCTGTAACATCAAAAGTGCTGAACTGTGACTTTGTATGCTGCTAATGCAACTGAACAGTAAAGTACCCGGAGGAAAGTGACTCTGCCTCTGCCTGTGTTTCTTTGAATGAACTTATTCCCTTTGCAGGATCACTGCCCCGGAGGTCCAGCCCTACCTGTAGAGGACTTTGCCAACTTGCCGCACTACCATCTACCTCCAGCGGACTGTGGCGGTGCTGGTGACACATCACCAGAAGCTACAGGTGGCATCACGACAAAACTGTATATAGCATCCCCTGTAAATGTAACCTTCTTTTTGAAGATATACTCAGGACACGGGATCAGGCGCGGCCACCAATCCCAGTGACAGGAGGAGCGTTAATCCCTTGTAGCCCGATACCCGAGTACCCCAAAGCCTGGGGCTCAACACTATACAACATTGTTTTAATTATTTATTTATTTTTACACTACTATGATGTCAGTCAATGGCTGAGGTACCCAAAAGCCAAAAGCCAATCACAGACACTGTCACAGAGAATGGATGTCTGTGATTAGCTGCTGGAGAAACCTGAAACAAACCTGCACATTCTAGCATCTAGAATGTATGGGCAGTTTCCAGCTTACTCCAACAGCCAATCAAAGACAGCCTTTCTCTGTGACAGCATCAGTGATTGGCTGTTGGGTAAATATCCAAGAAGTTAATGAGCACTGGAATGTGGTAAGTAGGAGTGGCTGTTTTATAACTATTTTCTTGTTTTTTTACAGCACCCTGCCCCCGAACCCGAACACTAGGCGTTCTGTACAGACCCAGAACTTTACAGTCCGGGTTTACCCATCACTAGAGCTTAACGCTACCACAGGATTGCTCATTTTTTTCTTCCTTAGAGAGTTAAGATGTGTTGGGCCCGCTGTTAATCAATCTCCTTTCATCAGAGAATTACAAGAAAGGATACGGTTATGTAGCAGTATTATCTGAAATATATGCAAAAATATATGCAAATAGTGAAAAGGGAGTTCATTGGGGTTCAATGTAAAAAAATTTCATTATTGTAGCTAATATGTCTTCTAATTCAGATGTTAAAGGGAACCTATCACCCCACAAAGCCTATTAAACTAAAAGAGCCACCTCCAGCAGCGTCTATGCTGCATTTGATGAAGGTGGCTCCTATCCCTCTACCCCCCGGGTCACCTAAATAAACACTTCATAAGAAATTAAATTTTGTTCCGGAGGTAAACTTCCTTTTCTGGCCCTGAACGCCTTGCTGGTGTTACTCCTCTTTCCTTTGGGATCCTCCTCCTCTCTTCTTTGTGACTTCATTGGTGCCTGCACAGATGCCTCAGTTTTCAGGCATGCTCCAGTTAGTTCTGCCTGAGAACTGAGGTCACATGGTATAACGCAGGCACCACATTCCGCCCTGTGTTGTATTATGCTGTATGCAGACTGCAGGGCTGGAAATCTGGCACCTTCACAAACAGCATGCCTGTGCCTGTTACATCCTCCCCAGATTCCCAGCCCCACAGTCTGCATAAAGCATAATGCAACACAGGGCGGGATCTGGTGCCTGCGTTATATGCAAAAGCAATGTTCAGAAACCATGTGACCTCAGTTCTTGTGCCCAAAAACTGAGGGATCGTCACTAGGAAGAAAGAAGAGGTGAGTCCCGGAGGAAAGGAAAAGGAGTAACACCAGCGAGGAATTCAGGTTCAGAGAAGGGAGTATACCTCTTTGAACTAAAGTAATTTCTTATAAATTCTCTATTTAGGTGTTCCGGGAGGGTAGGGGGATTATAGCCACCTTCTCAAAATGCAGCAAAGGCACTGCTGAAGGTGGCACTTTTAGTTTAATAAGCCCTGGGGGGGGGGGGGAAAGGGTGTGACAGGTTAACTTTAAAGGGGACATCATGTTTTTACACTGATCACTCCATAGAATCAGAGACTAATAAAATAACAAAATGAGCTATTATTCTCATTCATGAAATCAGAAAATCATAGAATGCTAGAGTGTGAAGTGACCTGCTAGGTCATCATGTGAAGGGACCTCCTGGGTCATCGTGTGTAGGGACCTCCTGGATCATCTGGACTAACCCTCTGCTCAGAGTAGAATTCACTTAATCACACCGTACAGCCTCTGTGTGAAGACTCCATTGAAGGGGAACTCACCATCTCTCGTGGCCGCCTGTTCCACTCCTTAATCACACTCACTGTCTAAATGTTTTTCTAATATCTAATCTATTCTCATCCCATTACTTCTAGTGTTTCTGTCTTCTCCCCACAGCTTCTCCAGCTGGCGCATGCAAGGATCAGGGTACCTCTCTGTAGGTGAACCCTGTTGCTATCCCTTCAGGTGACCTCTCCTACGGCTGGAGCAGTCAGTGTGTGGCTCCACAGGTGAGCCTCTGCTGCGGTCGCTGAAAATGACACAAGTCCTGATTTCAGCGGGTACTTTACTCTACACTAAGGTTTACAGGTTCACAGTCACAAACGTTCCACAGTGGGTTTACTCTCGGTCCCGGTGACCAGTTTGCAGCTGGAACAGGCTACTAGTAGTACCGCCTTTCTAGTCCTTTCGGGCCTCCTTCTCTTTCTCTCCCACGCATCTGCCTCAGGCCAGCCATCGCGGACTCTCTATGGATGCTCCCCTCCGGGAATCCTAGTCCTATATTACAGCCTTTCCTTTGGGTGTCGCGGTTTTGGACCCGGGTCATGAAGATCCCATAGCCCGCCAGAGTTCCTGTGGTTAGGACCTGGAGCTACCCTGCCACATCTACAGAGCCGGCACTCTGGTTCTTTGGCCCAGTGACCTGGGTTAATAAGGCTCAACTGGCTTCCTTTGTCTTTCCATTAGTGGAGAAGGCCGCCGGGCCCCGTTGTTCTTTTTGTCTTTCACACTCAGCTGAAGGATGTCTCGGCTTGGGGGACCTTCCCGATTCCTCACCCTCCAGGGAATTCTCCTTAACTTAGTGTTCCTAGGTCCTTCTCAGTCTAGTTCCTCCATGCATTTCCCGTGTTCTGTCTCCTGTTTCATCCCTCACTTGCTCCTCCTGCCATCCCTTGCCTGACATGAAGTGACTTAGGCTCAGGATCTGAGTGTGTGTGTGGGTGTTGGTGTGGAGTGACTAACTTACCTGTCCAGCTGCAGTTCTGTCTGTGGCCATCGGTCCGCAGGTGAGCCACATTTCCTTGTGCAAATGAGAATAAAGTTAATCCCGCTACAGAGTGACAGCCTTAGAGATATTTGTAAACAGCTATTAAGTCTCATCTCCGTCTTCTTTTTAACAAGCCAATCTTTTCCAGATCCTGTAGCCGTTCCTCATAGGACATGTTTGCAGACCGGTCATTGGGTCTTGCCATGCCTGAAATGTATGGTCCGACATGGTTCACTGGGAGGTGCCAGTTACGGGTATAGTGCAAATGTCCCGGTAAATATGTGTACACAAGGCGTCATTGGATCTGCTCACCCCCTATGCAGAATTGGACCACACTGGACAACTACTTGTAATGCCAGATATTTCTCTTATTATTTCCAAAGGAGATTAATGACCCAGGACATTCTCAATACTCTTAAACTATAGGAATAGAATGATTCATTTCAGGCCATTTCTTCACTGGGAGTTTTCATTATTTTAGTTTACATAACAAAACTCTTATTCATCACTAAAACTAACCGAAAACAATCATGTTCCATTTTTAATGATTTCATATGAGTAATATTCCAAAAGCAAATTGAGAATCATAAAATGATAATATTATCTTTGTAGAGAATTAATCTCGGCCACCTCTTGTGAGACTCTCCCCGGTGTCACCGGTCTGATGAGCTCATGTACGGTATCTTTGTATAGAACTAATCTCGGCCGCCTCTTGTGAGACGCTCCCCGGTGTCACCGGTCTGATGAGCTCATGTACGGTATCTTTGTAGAGAACTAATCTTTGCCGCCTCTTGTGAGATGCTCCCCAGTGTCACCGGTCTGATGCGCTCATGTACGGTATCTTTGTAGAGAATTGATCTCGGCCGCCTCTTGTGAGACGCTCCCTGGTGTCACCGGTCTGATGAGCTCATGTACGGTATCTTCTGTAGAGAACTAATCTCGGCCGCCTCTTGTGAGACGCTCTCAGGTGTCTGATGAGCTCATGTAGATGTAAAAATGTAACACAGGTTTCTATGACAGTGAATAGGAGACATAAGATATATAAACCTCCTGATCACAGCGGAGACTTCACCCCATCATGGAGGGTCTGTGCTGCTGTCAGTGATGAGGACGTCACATCTCACAATGTCTCTGATGTATTGCAGATCTCTGAATTGTGATTTCCTGCAGATCTTCCTCTGGTTTCTTCTTTTCTCGCTGATCTGTAAATATGATGCTCAGGATTCTAGATGTGTCATCCATAACTATCACTACATGTTTGAATATGATTTTTATAAACAAGGCGACATCTTCATCGGAGGGATATTCAATGTCCATTCACAGATCACACAGATTATTTTCGAAGATATTAAGGTTTTAGGACCTATGAAATTGTGCACATTGTAAGTATTTACACCGTCTTATATTATACAGATGCCTCCAATCATCTTTGCTCTAATTTGGTTTTGAAGTGTATCCCAACATCTAACAAATCAAAAACCCTTAAGAAGTTACAAGCCACATCATAACCACATATCCATACCCACACCATATTATATCCACATATCCATGCCCACACCATATTATATCCACATAGCCATACCCACACCATATAATATCCATATATCCATACCCACACCATATTATATCCACATACCCATACCCACACCTTATTATATCCACATATCCATACCCACACCATATTATATCCACATATTCATACCCACACTATATTATATTCACATACCCATACCCACACTATATTATATCAACATATCCATACCCACACAATATTATATCTACATATCCATACCCACACCATATTATATCTACATATCCATACCCACACCATATTATATCCACATATTCATACCCAGGGGTGCACCTACCATGAGGCGACTTGAAGTGGTCGGCTCAGGCGGCACTGCAGCATGTACCCTGCAGATAGACATTGCCATGAGGCTCACCGCCCGCGATATGTGCTGCAGCAGTTCAGCGCGCTGGCCACTGTCTGCTTTCAAATCTCCCACCCCTTGCAGCTCTGCATGTCGGGAACGATGATATTATCACTGAGCATCCTGCCATGCAGAGCACGGGACACACACAATGCATGAGACTGTAGCAGCAAGAGACCAGAGTTGCGAGGAGAGAGGAGCTGCATGGAGAGAGGAGCAGGGTGAGTATCCTTCTATTCATTTAAACAGTGACAATGTGCATTATAATATAGGAGGATTATGGGGGTGCTGTCATATGTATATGAGGGTAATGTCATGTTTATATGGGGTTAATGTCATAAGAAAAAATTGAAAGCAGCACTAGGAACAGTTCACTTCGGATGGAAAGGTCCAGCAGTATTCAGCTGTATACAGTTACCAAAAAATCGAACAGCACTCCTTGTTGCAAACCATGCTTTTCTTTATTGGCCCATCAAGACTGAACGTTTCGGTTCCTCAAGAACCTTCTTCCAGCAGTCACTGCTGGAAGAAGGTTCTTGAGGAACCGAAACGTTCAGTCTTGATGGGCCAATAAAGAAAAGCATGGTTTGCAACAAGGAGTGTTGTCTGATTTTTTGGTAACTGGGGTTAATGTCATGTATATGGGGGTGCTGTCATGTGTATATGGTGGTAATGTAATCTAAAAATGGGGGTGCTGTCATGTATATGGGGGGTTCTGTAATGTATATATGGGGATGCTGTCATGTATAGAACCCAGACCAGACCAGTTACGAGTACCCAACCACCCTGGAGGGGGTTTCAGAGGGTGCTGTCATGTATATATGGCACCCCTACAGTCTGGTCACCACAGAAGTCCTGCACCTAATCCCTAGGTGTGGTATCCCACTCCCAGGTAAGATGGGGAAAGAATACTGAGACAAACACACACTTTGCACCCAACACTATCCTAACTCCAGCCCAGGAGATGCAGGGCTGAGAAGTCCCTCTAGAGGGCAGACACTGTCTTCTGGCTGGAGGAAGGAATAGTTTAGTGGGTGAGAGAAGTTAGTTAGTGAGCAGTCTGCATGAGACAGTCAAAGAGAGAAGATGGAGTTCTAGGGGCTCTGGGAGCTGAGGGACCTAACAGGATCAGTAGGTAGGTCAGGCCGAGGTCAGCCCACACGGTTACCCCGAATTCACCACTGGCTTCCCAGCTGTGGTGAAAGAGCTGATTTCAAGAGGGGACCAGCCCCAATCTGGCAACAACGCTGAAAGCTTGAGCCAGGAAACTGGTGTCCACTGGACTTTATGTGCAATAGTCAACTACTGTGGACACTCCGCAGGACAGTAGCTAGACCTAGGGTCAGAGGACGTGTCGACCATCGCATCTGCCTGGGACACTGTAGCACAAAGGCACAGAGCAGAAGTGGTGAGTAAATCAGCGCAGAGAAAGGCGACCTGGAAAGGCATATAAATGGGTGTTTTGGTGGAGTGGACCCGGATTGCCTGGGAGTTCACCGGATTGCTGACCCGAAGGACACGATGCCCCCGGCTGGGCAAGAACTGCTGAACTGTTAGTAAAAGTGAAGGAACTGCACCCTCCATGTCCTCCTGTTATTTCCAGCACCCTCCTTTTCACACCCCAGTACAAAAACTCTCACCATCCCTAAAGACTCTCATGCCAAGCCTGGGTTCCTGTTCCAAATGTGGGGAGCAATACCATCTCGGCCGCCGCACCATCTGCCCCGGAGGTCCTAAACAGCAGCGCTGGTCGCCCATGACCAGGTACCACAGGTGGCATCACAAAAAGACTTATAATCCTCTATAAATACCCCCTTTCCATGCTCGTCCAGGGACACAGAACTGGGGCACCGCTACCGTGACCTCCCCCAAATACTGTCAGCCCAGTTACCGAGTACCCCCGGCCCTTACAGCCATTGCATTTAGCGTCACAAACAGCATCTCAGAACCCCAGTACCACCGGGTCCTGTGTACCATACAGTAGACTGTGTTAAAATACTATGTTTACAAGAACTGTGTAATGGCGGTAGCCATAGACTGATGCAATGTACTTAGTGCACATGACCTGTGATGTCATTGAGGTCTTTAAGTACGTTTGCTGGTACAATATATAAAGTGTAGAATCAGAGCCCCAAACAGACTGACAGTTTTATATCAGAGTCAGGCCTCCTTCACACATCTGTGCCTTCGGTATGTGTGCAGTCTGTGCCGACAAGTGCCAGAGTCACAGACATATGGAGGCACATCATATTCTAAGGCCCCTTCAGACATACGTACATCTGCAAGGACCATGTCTCCGCTTGGACCTGATGCATGTCCACAAGGAAACATGTCCATTTTTTTCTGGCAGCACTGACCGGTTTTTGCCAAAAACATCCTGAACACAGATGTCTTCATGTGACATCAGTGTGCAGGGACCAGAGCCAGGAGCTTTAAGTGTTAAAATAAAAGAATTTCCTCCTCCCCTCCTTCCAGCGCGGTCTGCTCCTCTCACTTAGGCTCATCGAATATTCACTGCTCTGAGTGCAGCGCCCCGGAAGAGAGGAACAGACAGTGCTGGAGAGAGGTAACTACATAATGATAGATATTACTCGGATATCACCCGAATATCAGACGGACAGAGCTCTGCTCCCCTCCCCTTGTCCCCATCTCGCACGCTTCCCTCCCCAGTCCCAGTCTGCATGCTGCGCTCCCTCTGTCCTATTCTCTGCATGCTCCGCTCCCCGTTCCCTGCGTGCCTACTCCTCTCCCCTGGTCCCGGTCTCTGCATGCTCTTCTCCCCTTCCTGGTCCCTGCACACTTTGCTACCCTCCCCCAGTCCTTGTCTCTGCACGCACTAGTCTCTGTTTGCTCCGCTCCCTTGCACTGGCCTGTGAGTGCTCCACTCCCCTGGTCTCTGAATGCTTTGCTCCCCTCCCCTGGTCCTGGTCTCTGCACACTCCCCTCCTCCAGTCCCAGTCTCTGCACTTTTTGAGCCCCAGGCCCTGGGGTACTCGGGTTTTAGGCTAGGTGGTTGTTTTGGGATCCACGGGTGGCAACACCTGAGCACGTGGCCTGGGTGACACTTCAAAAAGGGGAATAAAAGTTATTGTCATGTGACGCCACCTGTAGTACTTGGTGATGTGTCACCAGCGTCGCCACAGTCCGCCAGAGGTAGATGGGATTGCGGCTTAGATGGCAAAGCCCCCTACAGGTAGGGCTGTTCGTCCGGTGCAGCGTTCCTGGAAGGGAACAAGTTGATATAGGAAAGCACACACAAAGTCACTTTCTCTCGGGTACTTTACTGTCAACTTGTAGCAGCATCAGATACAGTTCACAGTTCAGCAAGATGTTACAATAACAGGTAGCTTTATGGGTGGCTGCAAGTGGATCCCAAGTGGTATGGTGGAACCCTTGGAGTACCTTCGTTGACAAACCCGTGTCCTTTCTTCCCCGCCTAGGATGGGCCTATACCCAATAGCTCCGTGTAGGTAGTACCCGGGGTCCTCTCCCTCGTGGTGAGGAATCAGGCAGACTACTCCATCTGGCAGAGTGCTGTGGCTGATAAAAAAGCCACAGCAGCTGTTTGCCGACTGCAAAGATGAACTCTGGCCGGATCCTCGGGCTCGGCGTTCCCTTGGTGGACTGGAGTATCCACTGGAGTACGGTCGCTCCACTCTCAGGATCTCCCTTTTTCTCTCTAGGACCCGGGCTTCTCTCGTCGGGCGTCCTCTTTCAGGACCTCCTCAAGGTCCCTTCTTCTTACCTCCGAATCGGCTTGAAACCGACCCGGGTAAACCTTCCGACTCGTTCCAATTAGCCAAAGACCTCCTTGTCCCCTCTTGAGGTGAATAAATCCCCTCACGGGTAACCTCCCACCGCTCAACTAATGTGGGAGTGCTGGGAATGGGTCCCACCCACCATCCTAGGGTCCACCTGCAGCTGGGACAATTACACCTCTTTTACGGATGCAATACCCCTCTGTGATGCCTGCATATGCACATACCCCCTGATGGAATATACTCTTCCGTGAGTATCTGCACCTGTTAACTGGGAGGTGAAAAGCATTTTTCATATTTTCTATTCAACATCAATGGGTAACCTATTTATAATCAACCATTCTTGGGTTTCTTCCTATGGCTAGGAGGCACTATTCTTTAACGTTACACATATAAAGACATTGCAGTAGTTAGTATCAAGAGATATCTGACCAGCTAGGGGGCCCCTCAAGCCTGCAGGGGGGCCTCCAGCCGACCCCCGTGAACCTGTGTCAGAGGAGAGGAGGTTGACTGAGGGAAGCTTCCTGCTTCCCTTGGCTGATCACGCGCCTCCTCTCCTCTGCTGCCCCGGCTCCCAGATCTTAAATCGGCGCAGGTAGTAGCCGCATCAACTACAACTGCTAGCACCCCCCCACCCCCCCTCCTTGTCGACATCTGCTAGTACCCCCCCACTCCTCGCCAACATATGCTAGCACAACCACGCTCATCGCCGACATCTGCCAGCACCACCGACCCCCGCTCCTCACCAGCAACTGCTGCACCAGGGCCCGAAGGCTAAAGGTCCGCCACTGGTTAGTATGATAGACCCAATGGTCCTCGGGTCACCTATTGACAAAGTTCTTACTCTCCGGCTTTACTATCTGCAGGTAAACATTATCTAACTTGGCCCAACGGGGACCTGTACTAACTATGCGGGCCCAGCGGTAATGTATTGTCCCGCACAGTCCAGTGTGAATTATCACCGCTGGGGCCGCTGCTCACACAGCACACATTTTCAACAAGGGAATAGTGATGAGCGAGCATGCTCGCCACTACTCGGTACTCGCACAAGTATCACTGTACTCGGGCTACTCGGCGAGCACGGAGTAATCTCGCGATACTCGTGCTGTGCTCGTGGTCGTCATCTCTGCATGTTGGCGCTCTTTTGAGAGCCAGCCCACGTGCAGGGATTGGCTGGCAGAGCACTGCAATGCCACAGCCCTGTTAGTTGTGGCATTGCAGTGATTGGTCGGCCTGCACAGCGTGACCGAGCCTTTTTAACTCCCGGCGCGCTGTGCTCGGCACACAGCCATCCAGACAGTCAGTGTAGGGAGAGTGTCTGCTGCTGCTTAGGGACAGATTTGCGGCCCTTATAGGTAGATCCATAGCAGGGCTGCAAACTGCTGCTGACCACAACAGTCCTTCTCAGGACTAATCTAGGAGGATATAGGCAGGGTGATACAGATCGGAATCCAAGCTTTTCTGTGACCCTTAGAGTCACCAGACTGTTGTACTTACTACCTTAATACAGGTTAGGGACTAAAATCCTCTCCTGACACCATTACAGTCACCAGACTGTTGTACTTACTACCTTGATACAGGTTAGGGCCTAAAATCCTAATCTCCTGTGATCTGAACAGTCACCAGACTGGTGTATGTACTACCTTAATACAGGTTAGGGACTAAAATCCTCTCCTGAAACCATTACAGTCACCAGACTGTTGTACTTACTACCTTGATACAGGTTAGGGACTAAAATCCTCTCCTGAAACCATTACAGTCACCAGACTGTTGTACTTACTACCTTGATACAGGTTAGGGACTAAAATCCTCTCCTGACACCATTACAGTCACCAGACTGTTGTACTTACTACCTTGATACAGGTTAGGGACTAAAATCCTCTCCTGACACCATTACAGTCACCAGACTGTTGTACTTACTACCTTGATACAGGTTAGGGACTAAAATCCTCTCCTGACACCATTACAGTCACCAGACTGTTGTACTTACTACCTTGATACAGGTTAGGGACTAAAATCCTCTCCTGAAACCATTACAGTCACCAGACTGTTGTACTTACTACCTTGATACAGGTTAGGGACTAAAATCCTCTCCTGACACCATTACAGTCACCAGACTGTTGTACTTACTACCTTTATACAGGTTAGGGACTAAAATCCTCTCCTGACACCATTACAGTCACCAGACTGTTGTACTTACTACCTTGATACAGGTTAGGGACTAAAATCCTCTCCTGAAACCATTACAGTCATCAGACTGTTGTACTTACTACCTTGATACAGGTAAGGGACTAAAATCCTCTCCTGACACCATTACAGTCTCCAGACTGTTGTACTTACTACCTTGATACAGGATAGGGACTAAAATCCTCTCCTGACACCATTACAGTCACCAGACTGTTGTACTTACTACCTTGATACAGGTTAGGGACTAAAATCCTCTCCTGACACCATTACAGCCACCAGACTGTTGTACTTACTACCTTGATACAGGTTAGGGCCTAAAATCCTAATCTCCTGTCACCATTACAGTCACCAGACTGTTGTTGCTGTATACAAGCAAAATGCGCAAGGGCGTTGGCAAGGAACAAGGAAGTGAACGTGATGGTGGTGCAGGCAGAGGCCGAGGTCGTGTGCAAGCACTAATTTCGCAACAACAAAGGGGCACATCTACTCGCTCACACGTCCTGTCCCAAATTCTTGGGGCCCGCTCCAGTACACCGCTCTTGAACCAACACCTGTGTCAACAGGTTGTTACTTGGATTGCGGATAATGCTTCAAGTCAGATTGGCACCTCCACCAACACCCTGTCTTCCACACGGTCAAGTGTCAGTAGCCGTGATACTGCACCGCACATTTCCCAACCTGATCCCCCTTCCTACCACCAGGCCGAGTACACGTCCACGGACATTACTGATCCCACACTTGGACACTTGGAAGTCCAGAAGTGTGTACCCATGGGTGAGTGGAGGTACATGGCAAATTCCCATAACAAAATTTAAATTCAGTTGTCATTTGTTGGTGGTGTGGTGAAGTCTGGCCCAATCCAACCCTTGTTCATCTTGATCAGAGTCAGCCTGTCAGCATTTTCAGTTGACAGGCGGGGGCAGTTTATCAGTAATGATTCCACCTGCGGCACTGAAAACACGCTCGGACAAAACGCTAGCGGCAGGGCAGGCCAGGACTTCCAAGGCGTAGAGAGCCAATTCATGCCACGTGTCCAGCTTGGAGACCCAATAATTGTAAGGCACAGAGGAATCTCGCAGTACAGTTGTTCGATCTGCAAGGTACTCCTTCAGCATCTGGCCAAACTTAGCATTTCTTGTGGCACTACCCCGCACCTCAGGGGCTGTGGTACGTGAGGGGCTGAGAAAACTGTCCCACATCGTAAAGACTGTTCCACTACCTCTGGCGGATTGGACTTGTGCCCCTCTCGGCCGTACGCCTTGGTTGTCCACTGATTCCTGACCTATGCCGCTAGCGTTTTGTGAGGGGAATGATTTGCCTACTTCCGTGACTATGGCATTCTGGAACTGCTGCATTTTGGCTGACATCTCCTACTCAGGCAGCTTACCATAAAGTCAGCCATGTGCGCCAGACTCTTAACAGCCATCACTTCAGTATCCAGACCAACACGATGACTGAACATGCTGTCCTCCTCCTCCTCCTCATCTCCCCTGTCCTCTGGCTAGCCACGCTGAATCGAGGGTATGACTGGTGTGCATGTCATATCCTCAATTTGGCCAGAGAGTTGCTCCATGTCTTCATCCTCCTCCTCCTCATCATAGTCCTCCACTGCACGTTGTGATGAGATGAGGCTGGGCTGTGTGTTTTCACCCACACCCACTACTGTTTCTTGCTCCAAGTCATCGCGCTCGGCCTGCAATGCATCCTCTTTGTTTTTCAGCAGAGACCGTTTTAGAAGGCAGAGTGGTGGTATGGTGACGCTAATAATGGCGTCATCGCCGCTCACCATGTTGGTGGAGTCCTCAAAGTTTTGGAGGACGGTACATAGGTCGGACATCCATCTCCACTCCTCAGGTGTTATGTCTGGAGTTTGACTCATTTCCCGATGGCTTAGGTGATGCAGGTAGTCAACAACTGCCCTCTTCTGCTCACATATCCTGACCAACATGTGCAGAGTTGAATTCCAACGCGTGGGGACATCACACACCAGTCTGTGGGCCGGAAGACGCAAACGGCGCTGAAAGCCGGCAAGGCCGGCTGAAGAAGCAGGTGACTTGCGAAAATGTGCAGACAGACGGCGAACTTTTACCAGCAGTTCAGACAGCTCTGGGTATGACTTTAGAAACCTCTGAACCACCAGGTTGAGCACATGGCCCACACATGGAACATGCGTCAGATGGCCTCGCCTCAAAGCTGCCACCAGGTTCCGGCCATTGTCACACACGACCTTTCCTGGCTTTAGGTTCAGAGGTGTGAGCCAGTGATCTGCCTGCTGTTTCAGAGCTGTCCACACCTCTTCTGCATTGTGGGGTTTGTCACCAATGCAGACTAGCTTCAGCACAGCCTGTTGCCGCTTCGCAGAGGCAGTGCTGCAGTGCTTCCAGCTTGGGACTGGTGTGGAGGGTACAGTGGATGAGGATGCGCAGGAGGAGGAGGAGGCTGAAGAGCATGACATTCCGGAGCTGTAGAATGTCGGTGAAACCCTGACAGAGGTAGGGCCTGCTATCCTTGGTGTGGGAAGGGCTGTGTTCCGTCCTTCGCTCAGACTGGGTCCCAGCCTCCACAATATTAACCCAGTGTTTTGTCAAGGAGATGTAGCGGCCTTGCCCACAAGCACTTGTCCACGTGTCTGTGGTTAGGTGGACTTTGGCTGAAACAGCGTTGTTCAGGGCACGTGTGATGCTGTTGGACAGGTGGTTATGCAATGCGGGGACGGCACATCTGGAGAAATAGTGGCGGCTGGGGACCGAGTAACGTGGGACAGCAGCCACCATCAGGTCGCGGAATGCTTCCATCTCCACCAGCCGTAAAGGCAACATTTCTAGCGCTAAGAGTCGCGAAATGTGAGAATTCAGGACTGTGGCATGTGGGGCGTTGGCAGCGTATTTGCGCCTGCGTTCAAAGGTTTACTGAATGGATAATTGAACGCTGCGCTGGGACAAGGACGTGCTTGATGGTGGTGTTATTTGTGCGTGGGCAACTTCAGGTGCAGGGCCGGAGGCTTGTTCGCGGCCAGTATATACAGGGGATTGGCTTGCACGCACAACACGCGAAGACGTACCAGTGACATCAGCAAGCACCGCTCCTCGACTCTGTTGTACATCCCACAAAGTCGGTGTAAGGTTTTCAGTCTTTTTTGCTATATCTGTTGTTATGTTTGCATTTAGTGTATTTTGTCGGCCATCTTGTTTCCTGTCCTGTGCATTGACTTTTGCCCTCAAACAATATGGAGTCCTCAGCTTTGATGTCCCTGCCCTGTTTCTTGCCAATTGCCCTTTTAATCAGTTTCAGATGATTTACCTGTGCTCCTGAATCAGGTCTGCAATCTGTCTGTGACTTGCTCTCTGAAGCCTGGATTCACTCTGCCTGGAATCATTTATGGACACAGAATCCTCCTGTTTGCCAGCAACATCTGACAGGGAAGTAGTAGACTCTGAATGCTTTCCTTGAGACTTGTACTATGCTTTAATGCTCTGATGTCCTTGGTTGTTTGCCTTGCACTCTGCAACTTACATTTACGTTATCCTGTTGATGCACTAACTTGTATGAAGCAATACAAGAGCTGCTTAAGAAGCGTATGTCTCATGTGTCTCATTATACCCATGCATTAGACTCTATATAGACTGTATCATATATGACAGTCGGGTGCTTGGCTGACATGTGCCTGATCATGCTGGTGGTGGTCAGGCTGCTAGTTTTCGTACCCCTGTTGATGCTGGCATGGCAGGTGTTGCAAATGGCCTTTTTAGAGTCATCTGGAGCCAACTTAAAATACTGCCAGACTCGGGAAGACCTAACATTTGCACAGGCACCTTGTGTCGTGTTGTTGTTCCGGGGAACGGTTCCCTGCCTTCTGCCTGCGGACCCGACCCTGCTTCGTACTGCCTGTTGGGAAGCTACGCCTCCCTCCCCCTGTGCACTGCTGTCCTCGCTCTGCATATCCTCCTGCCAGGTTGGGTCAGCTACTGGATCATCCACCACGTCGTCTTCCTCTTCCTTGGCTAATCGCTGGACTGCTCCTCCTTCTCCTCATGTGCCACCATGATGACCGTTACAATACTTAGGCTGTTGTTTCAGGTATACCCCCAGTGGTAAATTTTTACGCCCATTCTTTTTGAATGGGCATTACAACGACAGGATACCCGCTCCTTTTCAATGGGAAAAATGTTTTGAGGCCCTCCTGCACGTCTCTATCCAGGGACAATGTGGAGCCTCCCAATTTTTGGCTGCCCTGCCAAAGGGCTATACTACAATACACCCACTTGAGGTTTACAGGCCCTACTGCATGTCTGTATGCATGGGTCATTGTTGAACCTCCCAATTTTTGGCTGCCCTGGCCAAAGGGCTAGACTACAATACACCCACTTCATGTTTACAGGCCCTCCTGCACGTCTCTATCCAGGGACAATGTGGAGCCTCCCAATTTTTGGCTGCCCTGGCCAAAGGGCTATACTACAATACACCCAGTTCTTGTTTACAGGCCCTCCTGCACGTCTCTATCCAGGGACAATGTGGAGCCTCCCAATTTTTGGCTGCCCTGGCCAAAGGGCTATACTACAATACACCCAGTTCTTGTTTACAGGCCCTCCTGCACGTCTCTATCCAGGGACAATGAGGAGCCTCCCAATTTTTGGCTGCCCTGACCAAAGGGCTATACTACAATACACCCACTTGAGGGTTACAGGCCCTACTACATGTCTGAATGCTTGGGTCATTGTTGAACCTCCCAATTTTTGGCTGCCCTGTCAAAAGGGCTACACTACAATACACCCACTTGAGGGTTACAGGCCCTACTACATGTCTGTATGCATGGGTCATTGTTGAACCTTCCAATTTTTGGCTGCCCTGGCCAAAGGGCTATACTACAATACACCCAGTTCTTGTTTACAGGCCCTCCTGCACGTCTCTATCCAGGGACAATGAGGAGCCTCCCAATTTTTGGCTGCCCTGACCAAAGGGCTATACTACAATACACCCACTTGAGGGTTACAGGCCCTACTACATGTCTGTATGCATGGGTCATTGTTGAACCTCCCAATTTTTGGCTGCCCTGGCCAAAGGGCTATACTACAATACACCCACGTGAGGGTTACAGGCCCTACTACATGTCTGTATGCATAGGTCATTGTTGAACCTTCCAATTTTTGGCTGCCCTGGCCAAAGGGCCATACTACAATACACCCAGTTCTTGTTTACAGGCCCTCCTACACGTCTCTATCCAGGGACAATGAGGAGCCTCCCAATTTTTGGCTGCCCTGACCAAAGGGCTATACTACAATACACCCACTTGAGAGTTACAGGCCCTACTACATGTCTGAATGCATGGGTCATTGTTGAACCTCCAAATTTTTGGCTGCCCTGGCCAAAGGGCTATACTACAATACACCCACTTGAGGGTTACAGGCCCTACTACATGTCTGTATGCATGGGTCATTGTTGAACCTTCCAATTTTTGGCTGCCCTGGCCAAAGGCTATACTACAATACACCCAGTTCTTGTTTACAGGCCCTCCTGCACGTCTCTATCCAGGGACAATGAGGAGCCTCCCAATTTTTGGCTGCCCTTGCCAAAGGGCTATACTACAATACACCCAGTTCTTGTTTACAGGCCCTCCTGCACGTGTCTATCCAGGACAATGAGGAGCCTCCCAATTTTTGGCTGCCCTGACCAAAGGGCTATACTACAATACACCCACTTGAGGTTTACAGGCCCTCCTGCATGTCTGTATCCAGGGGCATTGTTGAACCTTCCAATTTTTGGCTGCCCTGTCAAAGGGCAATACTACAATACACCCACTTGAAGGTTACAGGCTCTACTACATGTCTGTATGCATGGGTCATTGTTGAACCTCCCAATATTTGGCTGCCCTGACCAAAGGGCTATACTACAATACACCCACTTGAGGGTTACAGGCCCTACTACATGTCTGTATGCATGGGTCATTGTTGAACCTCCCAATTTTTGGCTGCCCTGACCAAAGGGCTATACTACAATACACCCACTTGAGGGTTACAGGTCCTACTACATGTCTGTATGCATGGGTCATTGTTGAACCTTCCAATTTTTGGCTGCCCTGGCCAAAGGGCTATACTACAATACACCCAGTTCTTGTTTACAGGCCCTCTTGCATGTCTGTATCCAGGGGCATTGGTGAACCTCCCAATTTTGGACTGCCCTGGCAAAGGAAGATACTACAATAGACCCAGTTCCTCAAAATGGGCACTTTATTTCTAGACAGGGCTTCATGTTCGTCTCTTCTCAGGGTCATCGGAGTGCCGCACAATGTTTTCACGTAAAATTTTTTATGTAATCACAAAAAGTAACATACACCAGCTGTATCTCACTATTGGGTATGTGCCCTTAACATTTCCACCCTAAATATTCATTTTGGTGTCATTTTGGAAGGTTTTCTGGAGACTCCGTAAAATTGGCGTGAAACTCGGACAACATTGTCCACAGCTGTGACTTTTGAGTGAGAAATGCTTCCAGGGGTCTTCCCCATGGTGTTGCCATGTCATTTCAGCACTCTTCTGAGACTTTTGTGACATTTATAGGGTTTTTCCATGCTGCCGGCAGTCATTTCATAAAAATACTCGGGTCTCCCATAGGATAACATTGGGCTCGGTACTCGGGCCGAGTACACGAGTATCTCGGGATGCTTGGCCCGAGCTTCGAGCACCCGAGCATTTTGGTACTCGCTCATCACTACAAGGGAAATAAAAGTTCAAAAATAAAAGTTGCTGATTCTTCAGATCAAAACAAAGCACAGGGGGAACGCTAATTATTTTCAGGGATTGCAAAAAGAAAGGCAAAAATAAAGGGGCATGGTTGCTGAAAAAGGGGCTATATAAAATGCAATTAGGAATGAGCCAGTACTAAAATACTCGAACTCTCTAGACTCGTAACGAGTAGGTCCCGATACTCGGTACTCGTTACGAGTATATCGAGTCCAATGTAAATCAATGGAGAAGAGAGTAATTGCAAATAATTCCTCTGTTGCTGGACCCCATTAAGAGATAAAGAGGTCTGGCAGCAGAGGAACAACCTGCAATTACCTAATCCATTGTTTAGAGTCCGGCAGTAAAAAGCCGGTAGCTGTAAATTGAAGCCAGATTCTCCCGGATTGTCCCGCTCCGGTTCGATCCGGTACCATAGACAGCCATGTTAAATTGAACCAGATTAACCTGGACCAGATCATTCCAGTTTAATCCGGTTCTAAAAAGCTGACAAAACCGGTCCGGGTCAATCCGGTTTAATTTAACATGGCTGTCTATAATACCGGATAGAACCGGAATCGTACCAAAAACTGGACTGGTTCCCGGACTGGTAATGCATGACTGCGGCTGCGCCACTGTTGTTTTAGGAGCACCTCCCGACGCTATTTTGCTCTTTCGGCAGATTTCCCACCAGGAGCTATTGTAGGACACTACAGTGTTTCCAGCTTTTTGCATCTGCTAATTCTGGTGAGTACAGAGCGTGCAATGTTCGGAATCATCAGTATTTATATGATTTTTTAAATTGCGGTGGCTTGCCTCATCTGGGCCAAAATGCTAGCCAGCATGCCTGCCCATGTGCGTGATCGGCTTGCAGCATGCTCAGGCGTGCATGTTTTCATGCATGCACATGCACACACCCTGCTTGCAGCATGCACAGGCGTGCATGCATGGACATGCACACAGCCTGCTTGCAGCAAGCACAGGCGTGCATGCATGGACATGCACACTGTCTGCTTGCAGCATGCACAGGCATGCATGCATGAACATGCACACGGCCTGCTTGCAGCTCGCACAGGTGTGCAAGTTTTCATGCATGGACAACTGTCAGCCACATTAGCTTCATGGCCATGAATGCATAGGCAACCTCATGGACCTCTACCAATTCTTTTCTTTTAATTTGTTGTTGGATGCTTGTTTGATTTGTTATGTTAATGAATTTTATAATGTTGCATAGGCATTGTTGTTTCCTCTGCAAGTGTGTGTGTTTTCCGCTGTGTGATGTGTGTTTCTTTATTGTTGTACGACTTTTTTGTTTAGGGGTGCCTTTAAATGCTCTCTCTGCTATTGATATGTACTCTGTGTTTCCGTACATGGGCATTTATGGTGTCTGCCTATTAATAGATATGTTTTATTTATTTGCAGATATCTAGGCTTGTTTCGAAGGCAAAGTCAACATGTCTCGATCTCGCCGAAACTTCGGACTTGTTGAGGTTGGGGTTGTGTGGTTGTATTCCTTGTTTTTTCCTTTTTTGTTTAGTTGTTTGCGTAGTGATGTTATTTCAATTTACCCTCCACAGTATTCCTCAGATTCTGAATGGCGTCCGGAAGATGAGGAGGATGGGGCTAGTGCCAGAGAGGAGCATGTAAGTACCCTCATGTGGTCCCCCCTATTTGCCTGCATTTGTATTGTAGTTGGCCGTTTGTACTGACACTTTTCTTTTTGTTGCCAGGGGTCTGAGTCATCTGGAGGAGAGACTGATGACCCATCCCACAGTGGTCTCGCCAAAGCCCGTGGTGACGGGAAACGTGTTGTTGTAGGGCTGGTTCTGTTTGTCAGTTATTATTGTCGGTTATGACTACGATCACCGATATCCATAATTCACCCTTCCTTACCGCTTTCTGTTCCTATGCTGATTAACTATATATATATATGTATATGCCGACGACTTAATGAAAACAAGTCTGTCCTAATAAATGAATATTTATTAAACACACCCAAAAAGTCTACAACAATAATATATATATTCTAGATAGCACGATAACTAATACACAATCAATTACTGTTACTATATGTAAAACACCCACAGTTACTAATACCTACGTTACCTAAATATACACACAGGCACACTATATTAGTGATCTAACTATCCCTATATAGACAGAATATTATTAGAGAGAGAGAGAGAGAGAGAGAGAGAGAGAAAGAAGAGTTACAGGAAAGATATAGAGGAGATATGGGATGATACTTAGGCTAGATGTTAAAGGTCCTATTCCATGGTTGCTCCAAGTAGAAAGAGAGCGAGCTTTTGTGTCTGAGAGCATTTTAACCTGTCCCTCAGCTGTGCACGTGACAGACACACCTCCTCATCCGTGCACTTCTGACAGGGTTGTAAGGGTGCACGCTCACCGTGCACTATATTGAAATGAGATGGCTCCTGACTCTATAGATTGGCAAACAATGGAAATAATACTTCTTAGAGATACCTTTAGTGATGTCTACCTATCACCTTAGACATCTTGGCTGTTGTAGTTTGTTAGCAGAAAGGGGTGAGAATAACCCTTTGTGCCAGCAGCCTGTAGATCTTTGATATTTAAATTAAGAGTCTTATCTGATGGCTTCTCACACTGAAATGCAAGAATGGACATCTTCTGATATAGTAATTAACCATGTCAGTAGATGAATAGATTTCCATCAGATAGCGCTGAATTGGCCAATGTTATAAGGGACATTTATTATGGCCTATTACACCAATGTGGGCATAAATATAGATATATACACATACATACCCACAAAGAGAAATATATATTTATGTGTCATATTAATTATTAATTATGCCATCACTTCCCCCTCAACACGTGTAAGTACTTTATCCATAGTGTTTATGTAAATCAGGGGTGGGGAACCTCAGGCACCAGGGCAGAATGCGTCCCTTGATTACGTTTTTGCGGCCCCTGTGCTGATTCCAAGGGATTGCAGTGCTCAGGCTGGCAGACGCATTTTGCCGTCTGTCTTCCCTTCAAATCAAGTTCAGCATTGATCTCTATGCCCCATCCTCAGCTTTCCCAGTGAGGTATATGCTCCCAGCCTCTACTGTGATGTCTAGGGCTCTAGCAAACCTGGAAAAGCAGTTGAGAAACAACATGACCTATATCACCCACACCAAAGAGAAGCAGCCACAGACACCACAGTAAGGGTGATTTTATATTTTAAAGAAATATAGCAGGTAATTTTCTAGTTGATCCGTTTGGACGGTCACCGAAGGTTTGTATACATTTTCAAATGGGCCTCACCAGAAAAAAAGCTTCCTCGCACCACCTATAAATCCTAATGTGTTTTGACAGTAAACATTTTGTAAATTAAATGTTTAATTTGTCTCTTTATTGTCTTTCAGGCTATCAAAAGGTCTCGTGGAGCAGGTGAAGAGGATGTGTTGGACGCAAACCTCCTGATTCAAATGGTCCAAGAACGTGCTCCCTTGTGGGACCAGCGCTCCCACCAACATACGAACATGGCGCACAACATAAAGCTGTGGGATGAGGGCTGTGCTGGGGTGGTCCACGGATGGAACAGCCTTAATAAATCTGGACAAGATCGTCACCGTAAGTAATTTTTAGCACATTTCATGAGTCATATGGGTTTTGCGTTGAGTTGACATGTTTGCCGAATCACATTAGTCTCCATGATGTTGACTAAGGTCATTTGGCCCTTTCTGTTTACTTCAACTTGGTTGGACCTAACCAGACACTCTCACCCTGACCACAAACTATTGTCTTACTCTGTGTAACTGGTGTTTTCAGCAGACAATGGGGATTTTAAAGTTCATGTTGATTTTCATATTTCCGTGCAGGCCATGATTTGATATGGAAATGGAGGAATATCAGGGACTGTTACTGGAAGCACCTGAGAGCACAGGACAAGGCTCGCCGGGGTTGTGGTCCGAGAAAAAACACCTTATAAATATGCCCACTTGCTCCACTTCCTGAAACCGTGCATGTTGGCAAGAGGGTACGTGTTGGAGTAAATGCAGAATTGACAATGATTGTGTTGCTGTCCAGAAGTTTTTTGTCTGAGTAGTTAAACCAAAACTTTCAAAATGATCAATTTTGGTAATTGAAAACAGGTGTTTTCTAAGGTCTCTAGGTGGAGTAATATTCATTTAAAACTGATAATGACATGGTTTTCTGTTTTGATAACATTCATTTTACAAATACAACACAAAAACTTGGACCTAATAGAAAAATCTTAGTTGCGAGAAGCAAAAGATTAGCCATCACAAATAAAGGACAGTGTTAGTTAATGTGTTAATGCTTAAAAATATCTTATCCAAAAAGCTTCATGTGCCTTTACTTTGCCTAATCATTACTCTTTCCCAATTGTGATTGATCTTTGGGCGGTACCCATCTTTGCTAATTTTGCTTTTTCTATCTCATCCACAGGACACAAGGCCGTCCCCTGCTGGACCCTTCTTCTCCTGGCTCCCAGGCACCGGTAACAGTTCCTGAACATGACAGCGGAGACAATTTTGGCCAGGCTGCACGACCATCAGGAGCCCAGCATGCTGGCTCTACTGTAGGCTCCTGTCAACACACGAGCTACGCACAAGCCAGTGCAACAGGTTTTCCTTTATCTGAACCCTCTGACTCATGTGTAACCAGTCGAGCTGGTCCTCGGCCTGGACGCCTGAGCCAGAGAGGAACAGATAGGAGTAGTCACCCTGAGGAGGTACATATGACAGAGATCCCTCAGGTGATGTGGAAGGAGCTGTCTGTCCAAATTACCGAGGGCTTGCAGTGCCTCCACATTGACTTGACGGATCTCAGAACAAATGTACAGATACAGTCCAATACATATCTAAACACACTGTCCAGGGAGATGGAAAACATGTCAACTGAGCAGCAGGCATACGTAATCGCGTGCTGTCAGAAGGCTGTGCGTACAGCCACAATGATGGGCTCCAATATGCAGGCAGCCCAACAGTCTAGGGCCACCCAGCACCCTTAACACAGTCCTACTCCAGAAGGAAGCTCTGAGCAAAATCTGCCTTGCTCCTCACCAGCCAGGGCACATACCATAAGTGGGCCAAGCGGACATCACACCATGTAACAAATCAGGTCAAGGCATGATGTGAACCAGCCATATAAGAGCCACATAGAAAGTGTCCTTCCCTGACCATCCACAACATGGCTATATAGGTTATGTTTCCCAAACCAACACAACTACTGCAGCCATGACCATTGTCAGGGCGTCAACTATCCCTATCCAGGCACAAACATTTATTGCCTCATATGGGTACCCCTACCCTCAGGGAGAGGCCCCCTCAACATTTTCACAAATGCCCATTAGCAGCTATGTGTTCCTACCCCAAGGACCAAGGAGTGCAAGTGTCCCCATGTGTGCAGAAACCACCAGAGCATGGTACAATCAGCCAGAGAGGCGCTATGGGAGGAACACAGAGCCCGAGTCTCCCTTTGCTGTCCCCACCCACACTCAGGCTTCAATGAGTGGCTTGGAAGTGCCACGTTTACCATGGATTCCACCAAGCCCAACAATTGAAGTGTGCAGTCCACCGTACAGATCTGCAAGTAATGTTCCCACCACTTCATGGAGCACTGTAAGTTCCAATGTCCGCCATGACCCGAATACAACACAGAGCATTATCCACGCTGCACCGCCTGTTGTGGACCAGGGACATTGCTCCCCACCCAGGGAACTCACAGATCAGTGAAAATTTTGGTGATAATTAGACAATGTATGCCATTACTATGTGTACTCCTTCCAGTACTTTTTGCATAGCACAGTGTGCAGGCAGAGACTTGTTGCCTCACAAAATTACCCCAAGGGGCATGATTGCACTGTATTAATGAAGCAGGCCTCACGGGCCAGTTAATACTCGTTTAAGGATTGAAAGCATACTCTATGCAATTGAGAGTTACTTGCCATATGCTTGTTGCCTCAAACCGTTAGCTCAAGGGGCTGTAGTGTCATACTTTATTATGTGATAAAGTATGATTGTGCTTTTTGAACGTTTACGTTCATCCCTTTAGTCTGTGTACATTAAACACATTGGTTATATGGTTCAGATATAATTTATAACAGTCTTTACTTCTGTAAATATTTTTACATTTGTTCTATGGCTCAGATGTTATTTACAACAGTATTTACTTCTGTAAGTATTTGTACATTTGTTCTATTGTTCCGATTACATGGATCTCAGTCTTTACTTATGGAAATAATTTTCCATTTGTTGTATGGTGCAAATAAAATTGATAACAGTCTTTACTTCTGTAAATATTTTTCAATCCATCAGAATTCACAATAATTAAATTTGGTTGGGAAACAGCCCGTCAATGTTGTTCTGTATTTTTTTCATGTTGTTTGTCCAGTCCGCTCAAAATAAAATATTACACCAGTCTTCGTTGTCTTTGAACTAAATGGTAGAGATGGAAAATACAGTCAAACAAACGCGAAACAATACTCTATTTTTAAGACTACCAGAACAAAATATGTATGGTAGAAAAAAAAATAGATACATTAAATAATGCAGTGTGTATGCTCACCCCTAATGTAGAAACGTTTACACAACATATGGTGTACATGTATCTAACATGTGTGCAGCTGCTCATAGCCAGGACAAGTGTCCAAACAGTGTTGGAAGTACTGTCAAGTCTTGCCTGAAAAACTTGACTAGTATGCCAGGTAAGAATTGAGCTACCATAAGTGGCTTAGGAACAAGTCATGATGTAGGCAATCTAGTGACAGGTCAGTGTGTAAGTATCATTAGGAGGCAAGCTAACTGCCATAGCGGTTGGGGATCGGGTAACGCATGAAAAAAAAAACATCTTCCTGTCTAGGCCCTCAAAATTCTCAAGTTTTAATAGTGTCCTTGTTGTTCCAACTTCACAGGTAAATGTGCAAGCATCTTCTTTACCAAAATTTCCACAAGGGGCTGTATTTTACTTTTTAAAGGAAGCAGTCCTCAGGGGCCAGAGATTCATGTTCCTAGTAATTTAAGCATAGTACATGCAATGCCCACTATGCAGGCATAGGCTTGGTGCCTAAAAAAATTAGCCCAAGGGGCTATATTGTGCTTGATGACAAAACAAAATGGTGAATCATCATCACAAGCGGATTGGCTGGTAAATTTAAAAGAAAAAAACTTATTGTGTAGTTTTTAGATCCTGAGGAAAATGTTGCAGGAACCATGAGTAGGCTAATCGTCTGAGATGATGGACGTACTTCTTGTCCGCAAAGGGATGAATGTTAAAACTGGAATCATTGTATCATATTTATTATAATTCTGTGACTTTAGCTTTGGCTACTGTTGTCTGGAGGGCTTAAGAACTGTGGTGAAATCCAGTCCTTATTGAATTCTATCAAAGTAAGTCTGTCGGCTTTCTCTGGATAAATTAAAAGAGAAAGGAAGCGCACATAGAGTAGTATCGCTATTATACAGGTCCCTCAGACCCCAAATGGTTAAACTCACCTGATGTAGTTGTGAGTGTCACAACTACAATAAAAGCACACAGGAGGTCGCTGCAGGCTCCCAGCTGAGAACTGAAGAATCCAGATAAGAGTAAAGAGAGCTGGGATAAGATGCCACGCTGACCACAAGAATAAACACAGAGTTAATCACACACTCTGTTTATTTTGCCTACACGTGTTTCATGGCTCATAGCCACTTCCTAGGATGCCCTGAGGAAGTGGCTATGAGCCATGAAACACGTGTAGGCAAAATAAACACAGTGTGTGATTAACTCTGTGTTTATCCTTTTGGTCAGCGCGGCATCTTATTACTCTTATCGGCATTCTCTGGAGTAAGCCATGTCCTTGCATCAGTGATGATACCCCCAGCGGGACTGAATACCCGCTCAGAAGTTACACTATTAAGAGGGCAGGCCAGCACCTCCAAAGCTCTGTCCAAGTATGAGGCTTTGAGACCTAGTAATTAAACGGGACAGAAGGGTCAGTAAAGAAGCTGGTACTGTCATTGACATACTCGTTGACCATGTTGGTCAATTTCTGTCTCCTAGACATGGTAACCGGAGCCAAAAGCCATTGCTGATTCGATGGTTTATTGAACATGGCCCAGTATGTGGACATCATGCCACCACCTCTTTTGGACATTGTGGGTATGTGTGTCCCGATCAATAGCTGCTGTTGCACAGAGCTGCTACTTCTGGGGAGAGTGGTGTTTGACGGTGATATTGTCAGCAAATTTTCAACAAAAACCGTCTTAAAGTAGTCTATTGTTAAGCCCCTTGTTGACTGTAACAGCAGCGAAGGAAATTTGTCTTTGTACCGTGGGTCCAGAAAGGTGGGCAACCAGTATAGGTTGATGTGATAGATGTAAATCACGCGTGGGTCTTCTGACAGACAATTACACATTAAGTCAGCAATGTGTGCCAAGCTGCAAAGACTCAAATGTTCGGTGTCACCAGAAGGATGAACAATACCCATCATGGCCTCCAAATCTATCTCTGCCTCCTCCTCTCCATCCCACCAATGCTGTACCAACATAAAGCTGGGGTTGGGAGTACAATCAGGGTTGACATTGGTACCACTGAAAAATAAATCCTCTTCTTCATCGGCTTTGTCACGTTCTTCGTCTTGACCCAATGTTGCCTGATGATATTGGCTCTGCTGGCTAGGATCAGCAATGTTTAAATCTGGCTCCATAGCCATCCGCTGGGCCCTCAAAGATTCAGTTTTTAGATTCATTAGTGATTCTTTTAGCAGACATAGCATGGGGATAGTGACACTGATAATCGACTGATCTCCGCTCACAAGTTTGGTGCAATAATCAAAGTTATCTAGCACCTCACAAATGTCAGCGATCCACACCCACTCCAGAGTACTAATGTGTCTTGGCTGAGTCCTGGTCTGACGGGCATGTTGAAGCTGGTATTCTGCAATTGCCCTCTGCTGCTCAGTAATCCGTGCTAACATATGAAATGTTGAGTTCCAGCGTGTGGGCATGTCACAAATTAGTCTGTGTTTGGGCAAATTAAAATGATTTTGAAGCGCTGAAAGACTTCCAACAGCTGTTGCGGAATGTCTGAAATGGGCGCAAATTCGCCGCACCTTCTCCAGTAGGTCTGTTAACTCGCGGTATGTTTTCAGAAATTTCTGAACTACTAGGTTCTGCATGTGAGCCATGCAAGGCATGTGTACAAGGTTACCGAGGTTTAGTGCCACCACGAGGTTACGACCATTATAGCTGACGACAAGACCGGTTTGAGGTTGCAGTGGGGAGAGCCACTCATCAGTCTGTTGCTTTAGAGCTTTCAAGAGCTCTGCTGCAGTCTGAGGTGTGTGACCTAAACACATCAACTTCAGCAGAGCCTATTGTCGCCTTGCTGAAGCGCTGCTGCAAAGCTCCCAACTTGGCCGTGATGTTGATGGCAAGTCAGGATTGTCCGATGAAGCAGAAGAGGCAGATTGTGTACTGGACGTATATGATGAGGCGGGCACTCTGAATGATGTTGTGCCTGCTATTCGTGGTGTGGGTAGTATCTCTGATGGTCCACTTTGAGAAGTTGGCACACTCTCCACCAGGTTGATCCAGGGTGCCGTGAGTGAGATGTATTGTCGCTGTCCACTACTACTTGTCCACTTGTACGTTGTTAGGTGTACTTTCCCGGTTACAGCAGTGGTGAGTGCACACTTTAGGTTGTTTATGACGTGCTCGTGTAATGCGGGGACGGCACAATGAGAAAAACAGTGGCGGCTGGGAACTGAGTAGCGTGGTGTTGCCACAGCCAACAGCTCCCGAGAAGACTCGGTACCCAGAAGCCTAAAAGGCAACATCTACACAGCTAGCAACTTCGCTATGTGCGCGTTAATTTTTTTTGCAAAAGGGTGCGAAGAATGGTATTTCCGCTGCCTTTCACAGATCTGTGGCACGGACAACTGGACGATTGGCGCTGACTGAAAAGTGGCTGGACTAGTGTTCTGTCTCTCTTCAACCACAGCTTGTGCTTCCGCATACTGGTGGTGCTCATGTTGCCTTTGCCGTGACCTCTGCTTAGCCTTGCATGGAAGATGGTATAGATGATGACATTTTGTTGTGAAGGGCCATCCTTAAAAAAATTCCACACAATAAGTCATATAAGCCAATAAGTTGGATGACAAATGGGAAAGTGAACCATATGTCCTGTTATATTATGTCCATGACAACAACAAGATCTGTATCATTACTAAAGTTGGTGGGAAAAAACAGACAGTGTCCAGAGATAATCTAATGAGGTGTCCTTCAAATTGGGAAGATCAAAAAATTTACAATCAACCCATTCAAGAGCTCAAACCAATCTGAATCCCAGAACCAATCTCAGAACCAAAGGAAAGAATGATCCAGACAGACTTAGGAGAATTCCCTGAAGATTGGCCTCAAATAGACGGAGCCATCATCATCCCAGTATAATCAACTTTTACCAACCGCAAGAAGAAATTCCAATGAATCAGGAAGAAATACCCGTTGCAAGAGAATCTGAGGATGCTACAATCGGTACACCTGCTAGCCCAGTAGTGAGACTAAGGCAATGCAGAAACTCACCTGAACCACCTACCCCAAGTTCAACACCATTAAATACTTCACTTGAGACAGTGACACCCATAGTGCGAAAATCACATAGGAGCACACGATGTCAGCACCCATCTAGATTTGGAGAATGGGTGTAAGATAATGTACATTCGAGAGTATATGTAAATAAGAGACTGTAAAAACGAAAATGTAAATAGTAGTGTACAGAAGGGTGGAGGAACTGGGCCCAGTCCTAAGCATATTAAGTTAGGAACAGAAAGTGCCTGGGGCAGGGAGGGACCAGGTCTTCTAAGCCAAGACACCCATAGGGACCCCTGTTTATTGTTGTGAAATGTGAACCTTTGAAAAGACTCTTTCCCCCTTTATTACACGGAGCGTACAGAGACATTGCTGTATAGACTCTTATTGAACTTTTCCCCTTTTGAACTGTGAATTTCTTTAAAATCCCAATGGACTATGGTCAATGGACTAATGTAGCCACAAACTTTAATAAAGCCTGCGGAGGATGGTCTAGCACCGTATGGACTTACCCGTTTTTCCGTTTTTCTATTTTTCAGTATTTTACTCAGTGTCTTTTTATAATTTTTCATTTTTCAAAGATGTAAATATGTTATTACTAGATGGTGGCCCAATTCTAAAGAATCAGGTAGTCTAGAATCCATATGCAGTGTATTTATGAAGAGTTAACAATAATGCAATTAATACATGATATCTATCCATCGACTACCTATGTGTGTAGGGTCGATGTATTTTTTGGATATTAAATTTTTTATACGCTAAGGTTCTTGGTACACATACTGGCCAATACCTGTGTGCCCATCAAGTAGCCTCACAGTAATTTTTGATCTGATGGGTCCCTATCGTACTTTTTTGCTCTTTCCTTGGGCTCAGTTAAGCATTCATTTTTACTAATTCTCAAGGCCACTTTACACACACCAACTTATCTGTCCAACTTCTGACCAACTTGCTGGTTGCAGTGAAATCATGGACACATTGTTCCATTATACACAGTCACAAAATGAAGCAATGTGTCCATGATTTCATTGCAACCAGCAAGTTGGTCAGAAGTTGGACAGATAAGTTGGTGTGTGTAAAGTGGCCTTCAGAGGTAGGAGTCACATCAAAGACCTTTTGTCTACCCAAGACATTTTTTTTATTTTTTTAGAAAAATTTTATATTTAAGAAATCAACGTGCATAGTCCACCTATTGGCTAATATGTGTTTGCCCATCAACCAGTGTCAAGGTGACCTTAGATCTGATGGGTCCCTACTCTACCTTATTACTATTTTTTTACACTTAGCTAAGTCTCCATTTTTCGTATCTATCTATGTATTGACCCATCTATCTATCTATTTATCTATCTACTAGCTGTGAGCCCGATGCAAATGCATCGGGATTCTAGAACGTGCATTAATTTGATTATAGTAGTTATAGCTGTTAGGCTGATGCAAATGCATCGGGTATCTAAAATATGTTTATTGTTATTTTAAAGATTTTTAAATAATAATCGCATCATCAATAGCAATAATATAAGCCATAGCATTATTATTAGCAGTAATAGCAGTATTAATAGCATTATTAGCAGTATTATGAGCATTAATAACAGTATTAATAGCATTAATAGCATTATTATTAGCATTAATAGCATTATTAGCATTAATAATAGCATTAATAACATTATTAATAGCATTAATAGCATTATTATTAGCATCAATAGCATTAATAATAGCATTATTAGCATTAATAATAGCATTAATAACATTATGAATAGCATTAATAGCATTATTATTAGCATTAATAGCATTAATAATAGCATTATTAGCATTAATAATAGCATTATAGCATTAATGCATTAATTAATAGCATTAATACATTATTTAATAGCATATATATTAGCATTATATAGCATTAATAGCATTAAATATTAGCATTAATAGCATAATAATAGCATTAATACATTATTATTAGCATTAATAGCATTAATTAATATGCATTAATAACATTATTATTAGCATTAATAGCATTAATAATGCATTATTAGCATTAATTATGCATTAATACATTATTAATAGCATTAATAGCATTATTAGCATTATAGCATTAATAGCATTATTATTAGCATTAATAGCATTAATAATGCCATTAATAGATAATATTAGCATTAATAGCATTATATAGCATAATTAATAGCATTAATAGCATTATATAATTAATAGCATTATTATTATGCATTAATAGACATTATAGGATAATATTAGCATTAATAGCATTATATAGCATTAATTACATTATATTAGCATTAATAGCATTATTAATAGCATTAATAACATTATTATTAGCATTAATAGCATTATATAATAGCATTTATAGCATTATAATAGCATTAATACATTATTATTAGCATTAATAGCATTATTAATTAGCATTAATAGCATTAATAGCATTATTATTAGCATTAATAGCATTAATAATACTTAATAGGATATAAATAGCATTAATAGCATTAATAGCATAATTAATAGCATTAATACATTATTAATAGCATTAATAGCATTATTATTAATTAATAGCATTAATAATAGCATTATTAGCATTAATAATTAATAGCATTTTAATTAACATTATATTAGCATTAATAGCATTATTACTTAAGCATTATATAGCATTAATATACTATTATTAGCATTAATAGCATTAATAACATTAATAGCATTAATAGCATTTATTGCATTAATAGCATTAATTAATACATTAATAGATAAATTAGCATTTAATAGCATTAATAGCATAATTAATAGCATTAACATTATTAATAGCATTAATAGCATTATTATAGCATTATAGCATTAATAAGCATTATTAGCATTAATAATAGCATTAATAACATTATTAATAGCATTAATAGCATTATTATTAGCATTAATAGCATTATATAGCATTATAGCATTATATATGCATTAATATAATTATTATTAGCATTAATAGCATTAATATTATGCATTATTATGCATTATATAGCATTATTATTGATTATAGCATTATAATATAGCATTAATAGCATAATTAATACATTAATACATTTAATAGATATAATAAATTATATAGCATTAATAGCATAATATGAGCATTATTAGCATTATATAGCATTATACTTAATAGCATTAATAGAATATTTACATTAATTAGCATTAATAGCATTATTATTAGCATATATGCATTAATAATATTAATAGATATAATATTAGCATTAATAGCATTAATAGCATTAATTAATAGCATTATAATAATACATTATACTTATTATTAATTTATAGATAATAGTAATATTAGCTTATAGCATAATTAATAGCATTAATAGCATTATTAATAGCATTAATAACATTATTATAGCATTATAGCATTAATAATACATTATTCATTACATAATAACAATTTATTAATTATTAATACATTAATAGCATTATTATTAGCATTTAATATATTAATATTATTTTATAGTATATTAGCATTTATTTAATACCATTATGATTAATTATAGCATTAATTAGTTATATTAATTAATTAGCATTAATAAGTAGCTTAATAGCATTTAATAGCATTAATATTTTAATTATATAGTTATTAATAATTATTAGCATTAATACTTAATTAATTTTAGCATTAACATTATTTATTGAATTAATAAGCATTATTTATTAGATTAATAGCATTAATATATGATTATTTAGCTTATACATATAACATATTAATAGCATTAATAGCATTATTATAATTATAACAATACATTATTAACATTAAGTAGGCATTATAGATATGCATTTAGTAATATGCATAACAATATACATTAATAGCATATTAATAGCATAAGATTTTTTAGCATTAATAGCATTAATAGCATTACAAAATAGCATTAATAAATTAATAGCATTAATAATTATAGCATCATTAATAGCATATAAATATATAGTAACATTAATAGCATTAGTTAATTTATTAGCATTAATAGCTAATAATATGAAATTATAATAGCCATTAATTAGCATAATTAATACATTAAAGCATTATTAATAGCATAAATTAATACATATAATAGCTATTTACATTAATACTTATATTAGCATTAAAATAGCATTATAAGCTATATAGTTACATTAATATATTATAGCTATATTAATAATAGCATTAATAAATAAGCATTATTAGCATTAATAATAGCATTAAATAACATTCATTATTATTAGCATTAATAGCATAATATATTAGCAATTTAATAGAATTATTATTATGCAGTAATATTCATTATATTATTAACATTTTATTTTTTAATTTTATTATTTTTTATTAAAATTATTTATTATTTTTTTATTATTTTTGTATTATATTTAAATTATTTTTTTTATTATTAAATTTATTATTTAGGCTGAGACCCAGTTCTCTTTCAGGTCCGCTGAAAGGGCTGATATAATTAGCATATATTTAATTTTTTTATTATTATTTTTTTTTAATTATTGAATATTTTTAATTTATTTTTTTTATTATTTTTTAATTATTTTTAAATTATTTTTAATATTATTTAATTAATTTATTTTTTTAAGTGAGATTGAGAGACAGTTCTCATTCAGGTCCGAATTTTTTTTTTTTTTTTAATTATTATTTTTATTTAATTATTTATTATTTTTTATTTATTTTTTTTATTATTTTTTAATTATTTTTAAATTATTTTTTTTATTATTTAATTTATTTATTTTTTTTAAGTCAGACTGAGACACAGTTCTCATTCCGGTCCGCTTTTTTTTTTTTTTTAAATTATTATTTTTATTTAATTATTTATTATTTTTTATTATTTTTTTTAATTATTTTTTAATTATTTTTAAATCATTTTTTTTATTATTTAATTTATTTATTTTTTTACTTGCGACAGTGAGAGACAGTTCTCATTCCGGTCCGCCTTTTTTTTCCCATTGACATACATTAGCGGTGTGTCGGCGATTTTATGGCCGTCCACCTGGTTCTATTTGTCGGGCGTAAAATCGCGGACACACCGCTAATGCATCTCTATGGGCAGTCACAGCTCGAATTCTGATTGGTCGGCGTTCAATCCGAAATCGGGCTGACTGCCCATAGAGATGCATTAGCGGTGTGTCGCGATTTTAGGGCCGACAAATAGAACCAGGTGGGCGGCCATAAAATCGGCGACACACCGGTAATGTATGTCAATGGGGAAAAAAAGGCGGACCTGAATGAGAACTGCGTCTCAGTTTTGAGGGGCTCTTCTGATTGGCTGAGGGCAGTTTACAGCGACCAATCAGAAGAGGGCCTCAGATCTCATTAAGGTAGAATGGCGGATTTTTCGTCCATTCTATGTTAATGAGAAGGAAGAAGACGTCGGAGGAGGAAGTTATCGAAAAGAAGACAGAAGATCCCCGGGGCCGGACGAAGAGGCGGAGATGGCGGAAGGAAGAGAGAAGACCCCCGGGGCCGGAGGAAGAGGACGCCTGGCCGGACGGACGATCAGATGACTTGAAGGCATGTAAGTGAAAGACGGGGACGTTAGGTTAGGCGACGGCGGGGGCTTCGGGTATAGGGCCTTAGGTGACAGCGGCGTTAGGTTAGGGGACTGCGGGGGCTTAGGGTGTAGGGCTTTACCGATAGGGGCAGGGGGTAGACGGCGGGGCTTAGGGGGTATCGGCGGGGGCTTAGGGGGTGGGTGTGCGGACATGGGGGGGCTGTGCGGACATGGGACGGGGAATGGGGGGGACTGTGCGGACATGGGGGGGCTGTGCGGACATGGGGGGGCTGTGCGGACATGGGGGGCTGTGCGGACATGGGGGGGCTGTGCGGACATGGGGGGGCTGTGCGGACATGGGGGCGGGCTGTGCGGACATGGGGGCGGGCTGTGCGGACATGGGGGGGCTGTGCGGACATGGGGGCGGGCTGTGCGGACATAGGGGGCGGGCTGTGCGGACATAGGGGGCGGCTGTGCGGACATAGGGGGCAGGCTGTGCGGACATAGGGGGCGGGCTGTGCGGACATAGGGGGCGGGCTGTGCGGACATAGGGGGGCGGCTGTGCGGACATAGGGGGCGGGCTGTGCGGACATAGGGGGCGGACTGTGCGGACATAGGGGGCGGACTGTGCGGACATAGGGGCGGACTGTGCGGACATAGGGGCGGACTGTGCGGACATAGGGGGCGGACTGTGCGGACATAGGGGGCGGACTGTGCGGACATAGGGGGCGGACTGTGCGACATAGGGGCTGTGCGGACATAGGGGGCGGCTGTGCGGACATAGGGGGCGGGCTGGCGAATTGCGGGTAGCGGGGAGCGGAGCCGGCAGTGCCGCCTCCGCTCCATGGTCCCCGGGTAGGGATTTGCGGCTCAGGCAGCGACTCGCAATGGCCTCGCGGCCATTGCTCGCGCTACCTGAGCGGTAAATCGCAAAGGTTGTAGCCGGGCCTGTGGATCGATTTTGGGCCAGCGGCTCGCAATGGCCGCTTCGCGGCCATTGCTCGCCCTGGGCCAGCGACTCGCAATGGCCTCGCGGCCATTGCTCGCGCAGCATTGGGCGCTTCGCGCCCAATGTTAAATTCGTATCCACATGACGACATCGGAAAGTGCGCGTGAAGGGGCGCTTTTCCGATTCGCGATTATATAATAGATGTGTATGTATCTCTCTATCTGTTTATGTGTCTATTTATGTATCTATCTATCTATCTATCTATGTATCTATGTGTCTATTTAAAAAACTATATATGTATCTAAGTATCTATCTACATATGCATCTATCACACTATGTATTAAACTATGTATCTATCTATCTTTCTATGTGTACAGAATACACCTTGAGATGTAGATGTGTGTGAACAGCCATCCCGCCCGTCTCTTTAGCTGTTCACAAAAATAAAATAAAATTTCTTAGCAGCTATACTGCTGAAGCTTAACATGTGGGTTCATATCACCAAATTAAAGAATTTGGATGATACACATCTACTAGTCTTCTACGTAATGTGTGTTAAATAGAGATGAGCGAGTACTAAAATACTCAGGTGCTCGATGCTCTGGCCGAGCATCCCAAGATACTCGTGTACTCGGCCAGAGCACAGAGCCCAATGTAAGTCAATTAGTGACAGGCTCCGCCCACAGACTTCCTGTTATAAATCGAGTGTTTCTGGGAAAAGGCGGGAGGGGGGACTTTTTCAAATCGCCGCAGCATACAATACCTTGCTGTGCCCCCCAGAGGGACCCTAACAATCAATCTGCTCTCTGTGAGGTGCCAGCTCACTGTGTTCACTGAAGGGAGCAGTGTATTTGTGTCAGATCGTTAATTATTAGCGAGGAGTCCGAGCATCTCGGCGGTACTCGGTGCTCGCCGAGCATCCCGAGTATCGGTATACTCATGCGAGTAACGAGTATCGCCGAGCATACTTGCTCATCCCTAGTGTTAAACTTACATGTAAAAATATGTGTTGATATATCATACCCATGTATGCATGTAGATAGGATATAGAGTTAGTAACCTTCAAGAGGGCCAGCATTACTGATGTATGTAAAGTGCTATTAAATTAATAGTACTATATAACAGAATAAATTAAATTAATATTCTAATGAGTACATATGTTATATACCTATTAGCTATATAAGTAGTTGAAATCTATATATCTATGGCTAAACTAATTTTTTTATATATATATATTTATGGCTAAACTAATTTTATTGGCTTTTTAATTTTTTTTAGGGACTATCTATATAGGTATGTTTGTTGCTATTGATCTATATGTGTTTCTAAAACACATGTATAAAACAGACTATTAATATCTAATACATGAATCTACAAGTTGATGAGCAAAGGAGTTACATGAGTTTACAGTAAAACATTTTTGTAAACAATATTTCTACTAAATACTTTGGGACTATTTGGGAGTAATTTTCCTTGAACTGGCGTATCCACCACTTTGACCCTAACATTGCAGCGTTGCTTTACTCTTGAGAATGCTACATATGTGGCACCCCATGGGTTAGTGTGCCACAGTAACATCACACGGGTTCCCTCCCCACAACACACTGACTTACACTAGCACCCCTGGGCCAGGAGGGGGAGCACAACCTGCTCCTTATATACTTCAGGTTTACAGGAAAAGTTAGGAGTTCAGCACGGAGCAGTGCTGTGAAGAGTTAGTTTCAGTTCCTGGAGAACTGAGAGAGACTGCAGTGAAAGAGAGGCTTTGCTAAGCTTCTCTGCAGTCTGCTCACTGATTCCAGGCCTAGTGAGGGTCTGAGGAAAAGGAGAACTACAGACAGAGGAACACATCTGGGAGCTGGAGTGATACCTTCACTCGCCCCAGAAGAGCACACAGAATGGACACCGGATCCGGCACTGTGTCTGGCACCCACAGCACAGTGAATCCAGGAGTAGTGGAGTCTCTAGACAGCCGTAGTACAAGTGCAAAGCAACACAGCGGGGTCAGCACAGCACAGAGGACTCAAGTTGCCTAGCCAAGTGGTACCAGCAGAACACAGTGATGAGTGTAGTATGTACAGTGTAGTGTGATGTGTGTGCAGTGTGTAGTACTGGAAGGTGTTTGTGTAAATGGCTACCTGCTATGGAAATCCATCCATGCCATAGGTGGTCCTTTGGCAATCTGTAATGGCAGGGTGCCACATTCCCCCCTTGTTAACATCAGTACTCCTGGACTGAGTAACTTTTTCAAAACATTCAACAACAATAACAATAAAAGAGATTATTTACAAAGTCTCAAAATCCAAAATTTACAAAAACCACTGCAAAAATGGTGGAAAATAAGTAGAAAACAGTCCATACGGCGCAAGTCTATCCGCCGCAGACAGTAAAAGAGATTGTTGTCACAACCAGTCTTGTGACTATGGTCCATGGTTAAAGGTATAAGTGGGGAAAATCTAAAGAAATTGTTTAAGAGTCTTTACAGTAAGTCTCTGCAAGCTCACCCTATGGGTGTCTCTACTTAGGAGACCTGATACCTACTCTCCACCCCAGGCAATTTATTTTCCTAACTTGCTGTGCATGGGACTAGGCCCAGTTCCTCCACCCTTCTGTACATTACTATTCACATACTAATGAACACTGTGGTTCATATTTACATTTTACACTTCCAGTCATTTTATTCTTTACACATTATACCCATTCTCCATACCTGGATAGGGTTTCACCTTGGCTGCTACGACAAGACCTACGTAGTGTTTGTGTCTCAGGTGGTGCACTCAACACTATGTGATGTGTAGATTAGATTAGATTAGATTAGATAAACTTTATTGATCCCTGAGGAAATTACAGTATTACAGCAGCAGAACAAAGATCAAGAACATTACACACTTTACAAAATAAGTCTATATGGACAGCAGATGCGGGTAGACTGGTGCATGTACCTCACCTATTCCCCCCATACACTTTGAACTTCACTTAGTCTTGGGATGCTTTACACTTATACATTTGTTAAACATCCCCACAGCTGTCGGAACAAACGATTTTCTGTATCTTTCCTTTTTACACATTAGTTGGATTAGACGCTTGCTGAATGTGCTCTTTTGTTCGCAAACAGTTCATAGAGCGGTTGTGTATTGTTGCTCATTATAGCCTTGCATTTCTTATTAATGTGCTTTGGGTTGGTCTATGTGTTATAGGCAACCTGGGTAACTGTCTGCACTGCCTTACTCTCACTACAGGGCTGGCAGTTTCACCGATTGTAGGATCCTTTGATTCCGCTACAAGGGGCAATTCTTCTGGAACTTGGACAGGTACTTCTGTAACTCTTGCAGTTTCTTCCAGTGTTCTTTGTCCTTCCCTAATTACAGCTCCCTTGCATTGGGGCCAATATACTGGAAAGTCTCCAAGGATTGTATGAATCAATCTTTCCTTTGGTTCTACTTGGCTTACACAAGGTATTTATTCTTCTTGTAAGTTGTTCTGGACATGTGTTTGATGATGTCTTGAAACAGTTGCAGTAGTTCCATCTCCATCTCTACTGATTAAACAGGTTTTACTGTTGACAAAGTTAGAGTCTAACACAGTATAGGGTTCTTTTTCCCACTGGTCATCAAGTTTGTGATTTCTTCTCTTTCTCTTAAGTACAATTTCTCCAAGTGTTAAAGGCTCAGCTTGTGCACTCTTGTTGTAGTCTCTTTCTTGTTTTTCTCTGAATTTATTCAGATTGTCTACTACACATGCTTGCACCCTTTTGTACTGTGTTTGGCGATTTGAGTCCCAATCGACTTTAGATTTTTCTGCTTCTGGTACTACAATTCCCATTTTTAAGTCAACTAGTAATCTTCCAGGTATTGCTCTGATTAGACAAGCTGGTGTGCAATTGGTGGAACTCACTGGTATATAGTTATACATGTCCACTAAATCAGGCAATTTCTCTGGCCACTAATTTCTTTCTTCCAAAGGCAATGTCTTCAACATGTCTATTACTATGTTGTTTATCTTTTCACACATGATGTTTGTTTGTGGATGGTAAGGTGTGGTCTGAATTTTCTTGCACCCATATAAATGGCAAAATTCTTGAAACAACTCAGCTTCAAATACAGAACTTTGATCAGTCAATACCTGTTCTGGATGTCAGTGTGGTCTACAGAAGTAGGCTTGAAAAGGTCTTTGCTGTAGTTTCAGCTGTCTTTGACTTAGACTACTACCAGGAATCTTGAGTAGTGGTCTACCATTGTTAAGGCATAGGTGTAACCCGATCTGCTAGGGTGGCACCCCACTGTCCAGTGCGCCACAGTGTCACTCGAGTGTAAAGTCAGCCTGAGGCTCTCATCCCGGCATCCTTACACCTACACTGGGGGACCAATTGGCAACCTGTTACCAGGGTAACTGGTCCCAGGGGGAGGAGAGTCATGGATTAATGGGAAGCGGGAAACTAACAGAAGGATCTAGTCTGGTCTGAGGGACGAAGAAGGAGGGAGCTGGTCCTAGAGGGACATCCCAGGGAAGGCGCCCGAAAAGGAGCAGTGGCCCAGACAGAAGGAGGAGACCCAGTGCCGGACATTCTACAATCCAGGGGAATCCTAGTCTACAACGGAGAACCAGCTCCGAGTCGCGGTGCAGAAGTCTATCCCTGAGCCATCAACACAGGTAGGTCGTAGACCTATCTAATAGCCCAGACTCCCCCATCAAGAAGATGCAGCCCTACCAGGATCATTAGACAGTAATGAGCCTCTTAGAAGAGAAGAAGGGCAACTCATAGCACCCAACAGACCTGGTAGACAAGTGGGCTGTGCAGGGCAGCACAAGGAAGTAAGGAGAAAACGGGACAGTGAAAGCAAAGCAGAAGGTACTCTCTGGGAGCCTCAAATAGACATTATTCTCCTCAGTGACTACTCAGCCAGCTACCTGCAAAGACTGTGTACCTGTGAACCTGAATAACCGTGAACTTTTACAAGTAAACACCCATGCAGAGCAAGTACGACTCGAGTGTCTCATTTTCACTAATCTGCAGAGCAGCTATGCTGACCATATCCAGCACTACGACAACAAGTGCTACCTGATACTGCCCGGGGACCCAGCTCCGCCTGCAGGGAGCTATACCACCCAAGCTGCAATACCATTATGTCCGGCAGTCTGACAGCGGCACTGGTGAGCATCAGCAGAACTGCAGGTGGCGTCACGAGACTCTTTATTTCTTTTCCCCTATTTTCAGTTGACTACCAGGGCTACAGACTCAGACACAGGCCACCAGTGACAGCATTCCCGATCCACATCCGAGCTCTGAGTACCCTAGGCCTGGGTGTGTCACTAGATGTCAACTTCACGTGATCCAAGGCTACTATCTCAAGTGGTTGAGTGGTTACAATTGGCTGTAGTGGTGTTCTTTGGCTTTCATAGACTTTTTTTCTCAAATTGCATGGTCCACAGTTTTTACACCATCTCTCTATGGAACCTTTCATGCCAACCCAGTAGAATCTATCTCTTAGCAACATCTTGAGCTTTTTCCATCCAAAGTGTCCTGCTTGATTGTGGTATGCTTCCAACACCATCTGGACATCCTTCTTTGGTACCACTATTTGCCATGGGTTCTGGGTTTGATGTAGCACCTACTCAATTTCTCTTGGTAGATGAATAACCTGCTTCTCTTGTTCCACAGGTGTTTTGCCTCCGGTGGAGCATCTGAATCAAGATGGGAACCTTCTCGAGTTATCAGTCCCATAAATAAACTGATAGCCGTGTCACTGTCTTAGGTCTCCTTCCAACCATAATGAGGTAATGGATTCACTGTCTTTTCAGAATACTTTCTGGTAGCTTGCTGACACTGGGATGCTGTGTGGAGATGTAAGGCGGGTAGCTCTACTTCCTCTAGCTCATCCACATATTCTTCCACATCTGGCAAATGAGGCATCCTTGACAAGGCATCAGCATTGGCATTTTTATGGCCTGTCTGGTACTTGATGATAAACTGGTAATTTGACAACTGGGCCATCCAGTGCTGCGGTTTCCAGGTGTGTAAGAGGATTATTATCCGTGAAGGCGGTGAACTTTTCAGACACAAGGTAATGCTTAAACCGCTCTGTTATGGCCCAGACCAAGGCCAGGAATTCCAATTTGAACGAGCTGTAGCTCTCAGGATTCCTCACTGAGGACGGAACTTCCTGCTGGCATAGGCAGTCACTCTTTCTCTGCAATTCTGTTTCTGTGCTAAGACAGATCCTAACCCCACGTTGCTGGCATCGGTATACAGCAAGAACAGTTGGTTGTAGTCAGGGTAGGCCAGGATCTCTTCGCCAGTCAAGGCCTCTTTCATTGGTTTGAAGGACTCTTCCTGTTTCTTGCCTCACTCAAATGGAGGACCTCTGGACTTGCCTTTCTTCGGCTGGCCTACTAGGAGATCTTGTACAGGTACTGCTATCTTTGTGTACCCCTTGAGAAATCTCCTGTAGTATCCTACCAGTACCAGGAACTGACGTACTTCTCTGACACTTGTTGGTTCCGGCCATTCCTTGATTACTGTGATTTTATCTGGGTCTGGTGCTACTCCTTCTGGATAAGGCATTAAATACCTCTGCCAGGTTTTTCAGGTGCTCTTCGTAGGTTTTAGAGTACACTATGACATCATCCAGGTAGAGTAGTACAATCTCGACATTTCAGTGCCCCAGGCAACACTCCATCAGTCTCTGGAACATTCCGGGTGCATTACAAAGTCTGAATGGCATGCTGTTAAATTCACACAGGGCCATGGGTGTTGTAAATGCTTATAAAATATCTTGGCACCGGAGCTGGCTATGGGGGGCCCGTTAGGTCCCTTGTTATGCTGCTGTAGAGCCCTAAAGGATCCCTGCGTTAGATCCCCTATTGTAATGTATGGACTTAGCTAATATGTTTTTGTGGGCTCCAGCACTCACTAACACCTGTTTTATATTAAAATATATGGAATGCCAATCTGTCAAGATTTTTTTAAAATTAAAATAATGTTTATTTACACAATCTCATTCAATTTCATATAAAAATTACTTAAAAGGTTAAAATTTATGCATATATTTCTTTCTTTCATGCTTCTACGATTCTTCTGCCTTTCCTGTTCCTATCCTTGAGTGTTGTATTCTGAGTGTATAAGTTCTGTAATAGATAATTTTAGTGGAGAAACTAGTAAATGTTTAGTGATTAACATTCTGTACTTTTCTTTATTCTATATGGTTTCTTACCCTTATTGTCCCTTTACTATAGATTGATTCACCTCTTCCTCTGTAAATGATTCTATTCCCTGTCTTCCTCTCGTTCTAAAATATACAATTGTCCCCTTTTTGATGGCTATGGCACTTTGCAAGGTTCTCTTTGTTCTGTTGGGTTTTATATTAATGTTTAATTTACCCGTATTCTGATGATTTACGTGATTATGGGGTTTTAATTCAGAGATGCTTAATGTCCACTTATAGTCACCACTACGGGTCCCTGTTTTCACTTGTATGTGTCCATACACTTTACTACCTGTGAGTGTATTCTAATGTCAATTGGATCTATATGTTAGTCATTCATTATTACATGTTCTCCTATATTACTATATCATTCAGGCTATTGTGGCTTACACCGCTCCGCAGCTGTACTCACAGTCTTTGTTGTCTCTGTTGTCACTCTATATTGTGCATATCCCCTGCACGAGGCGGTGTGTATTCACCGTGGCCAGCAGTGACGCCGCTCGGCTTCTGGGATGAGTTCCACTTCAGGTCCTGAGGAAATGAGACGCATCTCACAAAAAGTGTTGATTGACAGCCCTACTGACCTATCACCATTAGCACTACGGGAACTCCCTGCCCAATGAGTCACGTGACGACGCTCTGATGTGACGGACACGAGACCTGAAGCGGAACTCACCCCAGAAGCCGAGCGGCATCACACAGGAGCGGTGTCATCCTGCCACTGCTGGATTGCAGAGTCTGAGGTTTCTAGGGTTGCAGCCCCCTGATAGCCATGTCTTTTAAGGTGTTAAAGTTTGCATCTGGGTGATCTAGGGCCCACCAGCGCACTGTTCTGCTTTCATCTGGTGACCGCAGCCCCCGAATAAACTGTTCAATTAAAATCTTATTTTCATCCTGTACAGTGGCGCACCCAGAAATTTCCCAAGGTAGGGTCCAAGAAACACACACCGGCCCTGAAAGGGGGTGTCACCCCCCAGCGGGGTTCCGAGGGGCAAAGACCCCGGTGGGGGTTTGGGGGAGCGAAGCCCCCTAAAAGCAGCCTCTTTTGTGGCCCTTGGTGCTGTGTAATTGTTTCTGTCTCCTGACATAGGGGCCCAGCTCCTTGTGTACTGCACCACTTCTCAGGGCCGACCAAAGGGGGGGTCCAGACACGTAGGTCCCCCCCCTTGGGTGCGCCTATGATCCTGTACGCTGGATGCGCTGACCTATTTTAGAGTCCACAGCACCTCCTGTAGGCGCCAGGCATAGTCTCTGATGTCATCTTGTTGCCGCTGGTAACAGTGATAGAATGTCATTCTGAGATCAGTCTTATTGCAGTTTTCAAAAGCAGTGTTTAATTTGTCAAATATAACAGTCACTGTTTCCTAATCTGCTCTGACCAGGTTTCAATCTCCCGCTCTGCTGCACCGGTTAACTGTCCCAATACTACAGCAGCTCTTTGCTTGCCGGTCATTGCATACATATCTAGCACACCGCACATTTTCCTTTTAAATCCAGCCAAGGTGTCTGGCCGGCCATCGTACTCAAGTAGCCACTTAGCCCCCGGGACATATGGTAGAGATATCGTCATGATCGTGGCTACGGACCCCATCAGTGCGGGCTGATTAACAGGGTTGAGGTCTGGAACTGCGGTGTCCCGCTGCGCATCCATCATGTTTGCGCCCCCCTAGTGAATCATGGCCAGTCTCTATAAAGTAAAGCAAATGATGGCTCTGCAGGCAGGGAGTTGAGCAATCGGAGGTTTCCAGATCGGCCCGCTGCACTTCGTTAGTTCTCGGCAGAGCATGGGGCGGGTCTTGCCTTCACACTCTTTCGGCCGTTACGCCCTCTTCCTTCCCACTCTATGGCACAATAATGGCATCCAAATGTTAACAGTTCACAAAACACAGTCAATATATGGCACACAGTACCTGGTGATACTGGGCACAGAATCCTGTTTGTGACGCCAGAGATATGACCCGCACAGGTGTCTTTGGGAACTCGGAAACCCGGGCGTTAGTACTGGGGTGATGTCTGGGTGGCCCAGTGCCCAGGCCCGTAGCCCTGGGAATCGCTGAACAATGGGGGAAAAATAAAGGAAATAAGGTCTCACCTGACAAAGTCACTCCTGTGACGCTACGCGTGGGACACAGAGGGGTCCCCTAACCCGGTGTGCACAGCATGACAGGTAACTTTGCCCTCTAAGGAGGAATAATTTCTACTGACAGTATTGATTACCCTTATCTTCATGCAGCAATGGTTTATTTCTTAGCAGTTTCTGTGCAGATTGATGTCTATAGCACATTTGTGTCTTACTACTGATACCTATACCTGGACACTGGCATGGTGAAGTTTATATTCTTTTCCTCTATGTAACCACACAAGCACATTACTCCCCTGAGTGGTGACTGAGTTATTTGCATTGACTGTGCTTGGAAAGTGCTGATCACCTTAGAGGGATTGTCAGCTTGCACTGCAGTGTTTGCAATATATTGTATGGTCTGTTGCCAGGTTGTACTCAAAATCTAAAGTGAGAAGCAGCCTTCTTTCTGCAAGAAAATATACTCTGTGATAATAGATGAATTTCTATGATATCTGTTTCTGTTTCTGTCTACTAATTATTCTCTGTGGCACATGGGCGAGGGGACTATGCCTCCCCCTCTTCTGTATGTAGGTCTTGAGCCTTTTAAAATGTTTTTATGTTTTATTCACAACTAGATGGTGGCACGATTCTAACGCATCGGGTATTCTAAAATATGTGGGTGTGCGGCGTGCGGGTGTACGGCGGTGAAGTTGTGCGAGTGTGCAGCGGTGGCCCCCTCAGTTCTCACCCACTCCAGGCTTCTGTCAAGCCGCCTCTCACCCTAGCATGTCGTCTTCTTCTTCCTCCAGCATAGACGTCAACAATTCCAAGGCCTCAGGGGGCGAAGTTAACATGGGGCGTCATAGTAGGCGTGTCCAAGTGCATAGCCCTGATGTGGTGGACATGCTCTTGTTCACGGCCATTACGACGCCCCCTTTGGTAGCTCCACCCCACCCCCCACGGCCTTTGAATTTCTGAAGTCTATGCCACGAAAAGAAGAAGAATGGCGGGCAGATGGAGCGGCGGCCGGGAGAGAGCGTGGAGCGGGTGAGCAGCGGGGGAGCAGAGGACAGGAGACCGAGCAGAGGGGGGCCGGGACACCAGGCAGACTGTGCCTGTTTTGCTGTAATGGAAATCCCACGTCGCTGATTGGTTTCGCCCAGCCAGCCGCGAAAAATCAGCGACGCGGGTTTTGCGTTAGACACAGTGTGATGTGAGTGCAAGGTGAGTGCAGGGCTAAGTGTGAGGTGAGTGCAAGGTGAGTGTAGGGCTAAGTGTGAGGTCAGTGCAAGGTGAGTGTGGGGCTAAGTGTGACGTGAGTGCGGGGCTAAGTGTGACGTAGTGCAGGGCTAAGTGTGATGTGAGTGCAGGGCAGAGTGTGACGTGAGTGCAGGGCAGAGTGTGACGTAAGTGCAGGGCAGAGTGTGACGTAAGTGAGTGTAGGGTGTGTGTGTGTAAGTGGCTCCTGGTGCTGTGTGCATTTAGCTTAAGGACCTCTGGTGATGTCACAGCCATGTGATCTTGCTCCGGCCATCATTGTGACATCATCAGAGGTCCTGTAAGTATAGAGCCCCCATCACACATAACGATGCACCAGCGATACCGATACGACCTGGCTGGGATCGCTGGTGTGTCATTTTCACATTGCTGTTCATTTAAATAGTGGAACGGGAAAGCCGACAGTGAATTCAGCTTCCTGCCCGCTACGTGAGTGTAGCGCTGTCGTCTCTGTCATGGCAATCCCGCGTCGCTGATGCGTCACCAGTGCTTTTTTTGTAAAAAAACATATTTGCCTATAGGCATTTCAGATTAATTTCCCCTATGCACAGGGGTGCAGCAAGGCTCTATGCCACCTGAGCCTAGGTGAGGACCAGGGGTGTGGGGTTGCTGTCGGTGGCTGAGGAGCGGGGAGCGGGGCTGCTGTCGGTAACCGCCGCTGGTGATTTTACCGTATGCAGCTGGCGCACGTCACACATGGAGCTGGCTGCATGGTGCAGGCCCCGCCCCCTTCTGCTCTGAGGCTACCCCTGCCTCCTGAACCTAAAGGCTCATATTGACCATTGGACAGTGCGGCCCTGGCTATGCATGGCACACGTCCCCTATGCATGGCACACGTCCCCTATGCATGGCACACGTCCATTATGCATGGCACATGTCCATTATGCATGGCACACGTCCCCTATGCATGGTACACATCCCCTATACATGGCACACGTCCCAGATGCATGGCACATGTCCCTTATGCATGGCAAACATCCCCTATGCATGGCACACGTCTATTATGCATGGCACACGTCCTCTATGCATGGTACATGTCCCCTATGCATGGCACACATCCCCTATGCGTGGCACACGTCCATTATGCATGGCACACGTCCCCTATGCGTGGCACACGTCCCCTATGCATGACACAAGTCCCCTATGCTTGACACCCATTCCCTATGCATGGCACACGTCCATTATGCGTGCACACATCCCCTATGCATGGCACACGTCCCCTATGCGTGGCACACGTCCATTATGCGTGCACACATCCCCTATGCATTGCACACGTCCCCTGTTCATGGCTCACGTCCCCTATGCATGGCTCAAATCCCCTATACATGGCACATGTCCCTATGCAGGGCACACGTCCCCTATGCGTGGCACACGTCCCCTATGCATGGCACACGTCCATTATGCATGGCACATATCCCCTATGGGTGGCACATGTCCCCTATGCATGGCTCATATCCCCTATGGGTGGCACATGTCCCCTATACATGGCTCATATCCCCTATGCAGGGCACACATCCCCTATGCAAGGCACACATCCGCTATGCAGGGCACACATCCCCTATGCAGTGCACATGTTCCCTATGCAGGGCACACATCCCCTATGTGTGGCACATGTCCCCTATTCATGGCACACGTCCATTATGCATGGCACATGTACCCTATGCGTGGCATACGTCCCCCATGCGTGGCACACGTCCCCTATGCATGGCACACGTCCCCTATACATGGCACACGTCCCCTATGCAGGGTACACGTCCCCTATGCAGGGCACACATCCATTATGCATGGAACATGTCCATTATGCATGGCACATGTCCATTATGCATGGCACACATCCCCTATGCAGGGCACACATCCCCTATGCAGGGCACACATCCCCTATAAGTGGCACACGTCCCCTATGCGTGGCACACGTCCCCTATGCATGGCACATGTCCATTATGCATGGCACACATCCCTTATGCATAGAACACGTCCCCTGTGCATGGCTCATATTCCCTATACATGGAACACGTCCACTATGCTTGGCACACATCCATTATGCATGGCACATGTCCATTATGCATGGCACACGTCCCCTATGGGTGGCTCATGTCCCCTATGGGTGGCACATGTCCCCTATGCAGGGCACACGTCCCCTATGCAGGGCACACGTCCCCTATGTGTGGCACACGTCCTTTATGCGTGGCACATGTCCCCTAAGCATGGCACATGTCCATTATGCATGGCACACGTCCCCTATGCGTGGCACACGTCCCCTATGCATGGCACACGTCCCCCAAGCGTGACACACGTCCCTTATGCATTGCACACATCCCCTATGCATAGCACACGTCCCCTATGCATGGCTCACATCCCCTATACATGGCACAACTCCCTATGCAGGGCACACCTCCCCTATGCAGGGCACAGATCCATTATGCATGGCACATGTCCATTATGCATTGCACATGTCCACTATGCATGGCACACGTCCCCTATGGGTGGCTCATGTCCCCTATGCAGGGCACACGTCCCCTATGCATGGCATACGTCCATTATGCATGGCACACGTACATTATGCATGGCACACGTCCCCTATGCATGGTACACATTCCCTATACATGGCACACGTCCCAGATGCATGGCCAATGTCCCCTATGCATGGCACACATCCATTATGCATGGCACACATCCTCTATGCATGGTACATGTCCCCTATGCATGGCACACATTCCCTATGCGTGGCACACGTCCATTATGCATGGCACACGTCCCCTATGCGTGGCACACGTCCCCTATGCATGACACAAGTCCCCTATGCTTGACACCCATTCCCTATGCACACGTCCATTATGCGTGCACACATCCCCTATGCATGGCACACGTCCCCTATGCGTGGCACACGTCCATTATGCGTGCACACATCCCCTATGCATTGCACACGTCCCCTGTGCATGGCTCACGTCCCCTATGCATGGCTCAAATCCCTATAGATGGCACATGTCCCCTATGCAGGGCACACGTCCCCTATGCGTGGCACATGTCCCCTATGCATGGCACACGTCCATTATGCACGGCACATGTCCCTTATGGGTGGCACACGTCCCCTATGCATGGCTCATATCCCCTATGGGTGGCACATGTCCCCTATACATGGCTCATATCCCCTATGCAGGGCACACATCCCCTATGCAAGGCACAAATCCCCTATGCAAGGCACACATCCCCTATGCAGTGCACATGTTCCCTATGCAGGGCACACATCCCCTATGTGTGACACACGTCCCTTATGCATTGCACACATCCCCTATGCATTTCACACGTCCCCTATGCATGGCTCACATCCCCTATACATGGCACACCTCCCCTATGCAGGGTACACGTCCCCTATGCAGGGCACACATCCATTATGCATGGCACATGTCCATTATGCATGGCACACATCCCCTATGCATTTCACACGTCCCCTATGCATGGCTCACATCCCCTATACATGGCACACCTCCCTATGCAGGGTACACGTCCCCTATGCAGGGCACACATCCATTATGCATGGCACATGTCCATTATGCATGGCACACATCCCCTATGCATTTCACACGTCCCCTATGCATGGCTCACATCCCCTATACATGGCACACCTCCCCTATGCAGGGTACACGTCCCCTATGCAGGGCACACATCCATTATGCATGGCATACGTCCATTATGCATGGCACACGTACATTATGCATGGCACACGTCCCCTATGCATGGTACACATTCCCTATACATGGCACATGTCCCAGATGCATGGCCAATGTCCCTATGCATGGCAAACATCCCCTATGCATGGCACACATCCATTATGCATGGCACACATCCTCTATGCATGGTACATGTCCCCTATGCATGGCACACATCCCTATGCGTGGCACACGTCCATTATGCATGGCACACGTCCCCTATGCGTGGCACACGTCCCCTATGCATGACACAAGTCCCCTATGCTTGACACCATTCCCTATGCACACGTCCATTATGCGTGCACACATCCCCTATGCATGGCACACGTCCCCTATGCGTGGCACACGTCCATTATGCGTGCACACACCCCCTATGCATTGCACACGTCCCCTGTGCATGGCTCACGTCCCCTATGCATGGCTCAAATCCCCTATAGATGGCACATGTCCCTATGCAGGGCACACGTCCCCTATGCGTGGCACATGTCCCCTATGCATGGCACACGTCCATTATGCACGGCACATGTCCCTTATGGGTGGCACACGTCCCCTATGCATGGCTCATATCCCCTATGGGTGGCACATGTCCCCTATACATGGCTCATATCCCCTATGCAGGGCACACATCCCCTATGCAAGGCACAAATCCCCTATGCAAGGCACACATCCCCTATGCAGTGCACATGTTCCCTATGCAGGGCACACATCCCCTATGTGTGACACACGTCCCTTATGCATTGCACACATCCCCTATGCATTTCACACGTCCCCTATGCATGGCTCACATCCCCTATACATGGCACACCTCCCCTATGCAGGGTACACGTCCCCTTTGCAGGGCACACATCCATTATGCATGGCACATGTCCATTATGCATGGCACATGTCCATTATGCATGGCACACGTCCCCTATGGGTGGCACACATCCCCTATGCAGGGCACACATCCCCTATGCAGGGCACACGTCCTCTATGCGTGGCACACATCCCTATGCGTGGCACATGTCCATTATGCATGGCACACGTCCCCTATGCATGGAACACGTCCCCTATGCGTGGCTCATATCCCCTATACATGGCACACGTGTCCTATGCAGGGCACACGTCCACTATGCGTGGCACACATCCATTATGCATGGCACAGGTCCATTATGCATGGCACATGTCCATTATGCATGGCACACGTCCCCTATGGGTGGCTCATGTCCCCTATGCAGGGCACATGTCCCCTATGCAGGGCACACGTCTTTTATGCGTGGCACATGTCCCCTAAGCATGGCACATGTCCATTATGCATGGCACACGTCCCCTATGCGTGGCACACGTCCCCTATGCATGGCACACGTCCCCTATGCGTGACACACGTCCCTTATGCATTGCACACATCCCCTATGCATAGCACACGTCCCCTATGCATGGCTCACATCCCCTATACATGGCACAACTCCCCTATGCAGGGCACACCTCCCCTATGCAGGGCACACATCCATTATGCATGGCACATGTCCATTATGCATTGCACATGTCCACTATGCATGGCACACGTCCCTATGGGTGGCTCATGTCCCCTATGCAGGGCACACGTCCCCTATGCATGGCATACGTCCATTATGCATGGCACACGTACATTATGCATGGCACACGTCCCCTATGCATGGTACACATTCCCTATACATGGCACACGTCCCAGATGCATGGCCAATGTCCTCTATGCATGGCAAACATCCCCTATGCATGGCACACATCCATTATGCATGGCACACATCCTCTATGCATGGTACATGTCCCCTATGCATGGCACACATTCCCTATGCGTGGCACACGTCCATTATGCATGGCACACGTCCCCTATGCGTGGCACACGTCCCCTATGCATGACACAAGTCCCCTATGCTTGACACCCATTCCCTATGCACACGTCCATTATGCGTGCACACATCCCCTATGCATGGCACACGTCCCCTATGCGTGGCACACGTCCATTATGCGTGCACACATCCCCTATGCATTGCACACGTCCCTGTGCATGGCTCACATCCCCTATGCATGGCTCAAATCCCCTATAGATGGCACATGTCCCCTATGCAGGGCACACGTCCCCTATGCGTGGCACATGTCCCCTATGCATGGCACACGTCCATTATGCACGGCACATGTCCCTTATGGGTGGCACACGTCCCCTATGCATGGCTCATATCCCCTATGGGTGGCACATGTCCCCTATACATGGCTCATATCCCCTATGCAGGGCACACATCCCCTATGCAAGGCACAAATCCCTATGCAAGGCACACATCCCCTATGCAGTGCACATGTTCCCTATGCAGGGCACACAACCCTATGTGTGACACACGTCCCTTATGCATTGCACACATCCCCTATGCATTTCACATGTCCCCTATGCATAGCTCACATCCCCTATACATGGCACACCTCCCCTATGCAGGGTACACGTCCCCTATGCAGGGCACACATCCATTATGCATGGCACATGTCCATTATGCATGGCACACATCCCTATGCATTTCACACATCCCCTATGCATGGCTCACATCCCCTATACATGGCACACCTCCCCTATGCAGGGTACACGTCCCCTATGCAGGGCACACATCCATTATGCATGGCACATGTCCATTATGCATGGCACATGTCCATTATGCATGGCACACGTCCCCTATGGGTGGCACACATCCCCTATGCAGGGCACACATCCCCTATGCAGGGCACACGTCCTCCATGCGTGGCACACGTCCCCTATGCGTGGCACATGTCCATTATGCATGGCACACGTCCCCTATGCATGGAACACGTCCCCTATGCATGGCTCATATCCCCTATATATGGCACACGTCCCCTATGCAGGGCACACGTCCACTATGCGTGGCACACATCCATTATGCATGGCACAGGTCCATTATGCATGGCACATGTCCAATATGCATGGCACACGTCCCCTATGGGTGGCTCATGTCCCCTATGCAGGGCACATGTCCCCTATGCAGGGCACATGTTCCTTATGTGTGACACACGTCCTTTATGCGTGGCACATGTCCCCTAAGCATGGCACATGTCCATTATGCATGTCACACGTCCCCTATGCGTGGCACACGTCCCCTATGCATGGCACACATCCCCTATGCGTGACACACGTCCCTTATGCATTGCACACATCCCCTATGCTCTGCACACGTCCTCTATGCATGGCTCACATCCCTCATACATGGCACACCTCCCTATGCAGGGCACACATCCCCTATGCAGGGCACACATCCATTATGCATGGCACATGTCCATTATGCATGGCACATGTCCATTATGCATGGCACACATCCCCTATGGGTGGCTCATGTCCCCTATGCAGGGCACACGTCCCCTATGTGTGGCACACATCCTTTATGCGTGGCACACGTCCCCTAAGCATGGAACATGTCCATTATGCATGGCACAGTCCCCTATGCGTGGCACACGTCCCCTATGCATGGTTCACATCCCCTATGCATGGCACACACGTCCCCTATGCAGGGGCGGGCTGGCGCTTTGAATTCCAGGAGGCAGATTGTCCTGCCAGCCTGAGGTGCCGAGGGGGGCGTTTTGCTAGTGGAGCGGGCGGGGGAAAGGGGGGGTTTGAGGGGGGGTGCTAGCTGAGCAGCCCACTCACCACAGTGTCCGCCACGATGACTGCTGTGTGATTAGCGGCAGCGGCCGCAAAGCAGGGACAGACCGACCCCTTTGTGTAGAGGAACGGCCCTGGAAGAGGCCAATGTCACCAGCCTGTGTGGACGTGGCATGTGGTGGGGGGGTGTTGATGCACTCCGGTAAGGTGGGGGGTGGCGGGCAGGGGTGGGAGACGGGAGTGTGTGGGGCGCAGGAGAGGGTACCGACGGCGTGGGTGTGGGGCTTGTTTAGCTCCTCTCCCATTAACGGTCGGCCATGTTAGGTCACCCTGAGTGGGTGTACAGCCAGCTTCAGCAGGATGTGACGTATCATACGATGACATCCTCACGGAAGCTGGCTTAGGGGTTTTATTATAATAGATGTTTGCAGTTGCTTGTTGTATTGACTATGTAAATAATGAAGAATATTGAATTGTGATATAGTGGTGATCTCCCATTAATTACACATTTCTTCTCTCCCTTGCAAGGAAATAGGCTTTTGTGACGCCACCTATGGATTCTGGTGAAGGCACCAGCGCTGCTGCAGACCTCCGGGGATGATGGACGGGCAGCTTGGGTAGTATAGCTTCCCACAGGTGGAGCAGGGTCTCCGGGGCAGTGATGAGGTGACAGGGATTTGCACAGAGAGGTGGCTAGGCTGCCGGATGCTGCTACAGTCTCTAGGCCGGACAGGTTCGGGGATGGAAAAACTGACACACACGCTGGGAGTTGTTTCTGTACCTTTACTGGTGTTATAGCATCAACTGCCCAGGGTACGCTCAAGGTGGTCGGGAAGCAGTTCTGGATTTGCACAGTGAGTGATGGATAAGGTCTACTTGTCTCTTTTCCCTTGATGAAGCCCTTGATCTGTGTAGAACTAGGCCTTGCCTCCTCTGTGTCTCTCTCACCCGTGATGTGGTGTTGAGTACCTTTTTCTGGGCTACCGCTATGTCTTCTCCTGCGGTCCCTGGTTCCCTTGTTGGTTGCGTTATAGGTGTCCGGGAGACTGGAGTCTCCTTGGTAAACCAGTCTTTTCTGCTGGGCTAGATGCAGACTCAGACTTTGGTGTCCGGGTTGCTTTCTGGGGTGAACCGGTATTGTTCCTCTGCCCCCAGTCCGCTCCTTTACTCTGTCCTTTTTACGCCTTGCTTTCCACCTCACTCTCATGCCCTCACACTGGCTAGGTTGGTCTACTGGCTCTGGCCTAATGCGGCTTCCACCCACCAACACGATTTCCTCAGTACTGCTCCGTACTGAACTAGCTAACTCCGTCCCCTGTACCAGTATTTATAGGGGATCTTGCTTAAAGGCAGCAAGTGGAGCTCCCCTACCGGTCTGGGGTGGAAGGTATTGTGTGTAATGGGTACCTGTTGTGGAAATCCATCCATGCCTTAGGTGGTCCTGTGGCTACCTGTAATGGCAGGGTGCCACAAAGCATACTCCGAACTTCCTTAAGAGTTCCTTTCGTTCTTCAAGTGATTTCCTCCTTAAGCCATTACATTTCTTCATGGGAAGCTGCAGTTTGTGGATAGGACACTGGCAGGTTTGGGTCTTATAACTTTTCGCCTTTACTGCCTTTGTCTGATGTTGGTGAAGGCATAACTTCTATCCCTTTTGCTGACACCGGACCGCTGCGATTCCTGTCTGGTGATTGCGTTGGTATAGGCAGGACCTCAGTCTTTTTTGCAGACACAGGACAGCTGCGATTTTTGTCAAGAGAGCGTGAACTCTGATACTTAGGAGATGACGAAGAGCCGCTGACTTCTTCATGGCAGAAGCTGGGGTCAGTTTTGTACTCTGCAATCTCCTTGATGAAGTCACCAAAGAAGGAGAATGGATAGAAGGAGACTTGGTATAGTCTTTTGTAGTTTGATCGTCGCATAGTCCACCTTTCTTGTATGTTGTATGGTAAGTTAGAGACCATAGATTTCACCCCACGAGCGGTGTCCAGGTAGCTCAGGCAAGGTAAATGTGTGTCTGTCTTGGCAGCTGGAGCTCAGTGTATTGCTAATAAAAAATATGGATATCTTATAGCCTACATTATGTAACATATCGTTTATATGCTTTGATAAAGTGTGGTCACTAGACCAAGTATGGAATGTATTGCAAATATGAAATATGGTTGTTTGAATCCAAGCACTATATTGCAATATTGATATACTTTGATATTGAGATACTAGTTCATTCAAATGAACTGTCTTGGTTGTCTGCTATCGACAAAGTGAGTGTTTGCTCTGGGTTAATACAGTAAGACAATGTTAATTGTTCAGTGGTCTTTGAAGCTGTGTGTTTCAAGGATTCATTATCCTAATTTGTACACAAGTGACCACTTTGATATTTGCTTTGACAAACAGTGGTATTGTAACCAAAATACTGATTCAATTAGTGTATGAACCGTTACCATTATGTTCCATGAGAAATACACAGATCAATTGTCTAGAATAATGTTTGTAAGGCTGGCTTCACATTAGCGTTTGTGTCTGCATGCTGATGGCATGCAGACACAAACGCTGTCAGAAGCAGGGACACTTTGATGTGTCCGCAGCGGATAATGTCCGCCTGCGGACACATCACTATGGAGCCCGGCAGCCAATCGGCGCTGTCCGGGGGCGGGCCGGGGGCGGAGATCAGCGCCGGAGATCTCCGCCCCCGGCCGCCGGTAAGCTCCGGGACTGTCGGCGGGGAGAACAGCTGATCTGACAGCTGTTTGAATCTTCCCGCGCCGACACTGTGAGGAGATGTCGGCGCGGGAAGATTCAAACAGCTTTCAGATCAGCTGTTCTCCCCGCCGACATCGCTATGAGATTACAGGCGGCGGGGAGAAGGAGGACAGCAGAGGGTCAGCTGATCTCCCGGTGGCCGTCGGTGAGCTCCTGTGACATCACCGGCGGCCACCGGGAGATTTTTCAATGGGTCCGCAGCGTTCTCCTGCTGTGTCATGCAGAGGACACTGCGGACCCATTGAAGACAATGCTTTTTTTGTACGCTTGGGGACGCTTGCTGATTTTCCAAGCTCCCCAAACGCACAAAAAAACCCAACATGCTGCGTCCCGGGTGCGGATGCTGGACACCGGAAGCAGCAGATATCGTCCGCATCTGCACCCGAACGCAGCAAACGCAGGCACCATGCATTCCTATGTTAAACATAGGAACGCAGTGCGCATGCGTTTAACTGCGTATGGGAACGCAGCAAAACGCTGCCTTCCCATACGCAAATGTGAAGCCAGCCTAAGTAAACTTCTCGAAATAACGGAACTTGGCCAATTCGGTTTTATCGACAAGTCAAAGCTTATAAACATTAACCAGTCTTCCATTGTCTTAAGCCTTATAAAAAGTTGCTGGAATCATGATACAGACAGAAGCATTTTTGGTGGTGACTTCTCAGGAGTTCTCTGTCAATTGGACAGATGTTGCTCATAAGCTCCTTGATGAAGAAGCCATTTTGTGTACCTGAATACAGTGCTGTGTTTTCCCACTGAGCTCTCCTGTCTTCACCGTGCTTCTCCTATTGATGTTACAAGACAAGATGATGTGCAACTCCATGGTGATGTGATGTAAGTAAATGCATAACCTTTATGTGTTGATTATTCAAATAGTGTATGCAATATCCTAATGTTTTTATAGTTTTCTTTTCAAAATCTTTATGTGCTGATTATGCAAATAGTGTATGCAATATCATACTGTTGTTTTTATAGTTTTGTATTCTAAATTAGCCTTCTTAATAAAATTACTTGATTACCTTCTTTAAAGTCGTATCCGAGCCTGTTTGTCAAAACAATTGGCAAAACACTCAGACAGCAGGTCATTTTGGTCAAGTCATGTAGATGTTTGAGCAGAGTATCTTCGATAGCTTCAGTACTGTCTATACCTTTCTCTAGTCTGTCCCATGTGGTTGCAAGACCGGTTGTTAGGGCCGCTGATGTAAATGGATCTGAGTCTCTTGATTCTCTCCATATAGACTATGGGCCTAGCCACCTGATTAGCAGATCCAGCTCTTCAGCAGCAGTAATACCGAGATAACTGATTGCGGTTTTGAAGGCACACTTCCACCCTCTGTAGTTTTCGGGCTGGTCGTCAAATCTCGTGAGACCGGTGTTGGTGATTTCTCCACGAATCATGTACCCTGCAAAGGTTGACATGTCTTTCTGACTTTGGGGCACACTTGCTGGCTGAATAACGCTATTAGCGTCGGCCGTAGCATCTTGACTCAGGAACGTGGGAAGGCACAGTGTGGCATAGGTGTTTAAGCCAGTGACTGGTTTGGTGTGTACATTCCCTGTTTTATGCGGGGCCAGAACTTTAATTGTCAGTAGTGTAATGCCTTACCAACATGTTAGGTTGCATGTGGACATTGACATATGGAGTTTGCTGAGGTGCAGGGCCTGACTGTGCATTGAAGTGTGAAGGTGGTTCAGATTTGAATGTCTGAGGTGCATTAGACTGACCTGTGAAGCTGAAAGCTGCAGGCGGATTGGTGTCTTGATGCTCTGGAGAAGTGTTATCGCCAATGGGAATGTTAGCAATAGTCAGTGGTTCGTTGGCTTAGCTCAGCACGTAGTCTTTTGTGCGCTTAAGTGTTTCTTCTGTGGCGCGTTCACACAAATTGATGCTGCCTTCTTTCTTCCCACCCAGAACTTTTAGCCTGGCCATGGCTGCAGCATGTTCACATTCCTTCTGTAGGGCTTCTATCTCCTCCTTCTTTCACGCAGACTTGGCTTCCAGATCTGCTCTCTTGTGTGCAGTCTCTGCTATTATTATGCTTCCATACTTGCGTTCTACTTGGTGAAGACAGCTTGTACTTTTGCCGTTTCTGCTTCAGCACGTGCCTTTACAAGCTGCTCACTGAGAGTAGAGTACCTTGATGAGCCCGATTTGAGTGAGTGCCTTGAGCTCTTAGCGGACCTGGATCTGTGCGATGCCGCTTCTGACATTTGAGCGATCTTTGCTTCAGTCTTGTCCACAATGTCACCCACAGTGCAAACTCATTCCACACTAAGCTTTTGGAAGTCCTGAAGTTCCTGTAGAGATTCAGACGTATTTAGTTTTAGCAGGGTAGAGATATGTTTTTCACAAACGTCTATGTAAGACTGATATGCTGAGTAGAGTTGTTTAAGGGTTGCCTCTGGTAGTAGCTCATGAGTGCCAGACACAGATAAAACAGTCACTTGTTTAGCACTCTTTGCCACAGTAATGTTATATGGCATAACGATTCACTTTTGGTGGATTCTAGGTTCTCTCTGACCTTCCATGTAGGTTTGGTCAATCACTTACACTTTTCGCTTCAAGCTGTGAGAAGTTCTATTGCTTCTTGCTGCTTTACATTAATGCAAGGAGTGTGAGATTATTTTAGCTTCAGACACTGCCGCAGAAATATAAGGGTGGGGGCGTTCTCGGAAGAGAAAAGAATCATTTGACTTTTGGCGCTCAAACGTGGCTCTAATAGATAGCCATGTCGCGTTTGGAGAGCCCCTGATGTGCCTAAACAGTGGATAATCCCCTACAAGTGATCCCATTTCGGAAACTCACCCCTTGAGGAATGTATATACTGGTGGGGTGAGCATCTTGAAACCAATGGTGCTTCATAGAATTTGTTTATTATTTGCTGTGAAAATGAAATTTTGTTTCTGTTAACAAAAATGATGCAGAGCGCCCAAATATTTAATTTTCACAAGAGTAATGGGAAAATGTGCCACAAAAATTGTTACGCCAAAACCTGATATTGTGATTAAATATAATGATGGTCATTTTCTTATATCTATTAAATCAAATATTTATGTTATTTTTTGTATTATCACTAGAGATGAGCAAGTATGCTTGTCACTACTCGGTACTCGCACGAATATCTCGGAATTCTGGGTACTCGGCGAGTACCGAGTAATCTCGCGATACTCTTGCTATGCTCGGAGTCCACCTCCCTGCATGTTGGCGCTCTTTTCCGAGCCAGCCCGCATGCAGGGATTGGCTGACAGACACTGTAGTGCCACAGCCATGTTGTTTGTGGCATTACAGTGATTGGCTGGCCGCACAGTGTCATCAGGTCTTTATAAGACATGACCGCGCTGTGCTCGTCACTCTGCTCCATTAGACAGTCAGTGTAGGGAGAGCTGCTGCTGATTGAGGGACAGATTTGTGGCCTTTCAGCTAGTGTAGGCACAGGGCTGCCAGTCTAATTACCACAACAGTCCTTCTGAGGACTAATAGAGCTGTATACAGGCAGGCAGGGGGGCTGGGTATGTAGCAAACTTCGTTGTACCAGTATACCAGCCTGTATCACATCTGGGCTGGTGTACAGGCTGCAAATCTCATCCATCCATCCCAAAACAGTGCTTTTAGGGATTAATTTCGCTCACTATAGGCAGGAGTAGGTTTTAGCTCAAATTAGGATAAGCCAAAAGACTCGTGCTAAAAACCAACTCTTGTCTGCACTAATTTAGCATCTTAGTGCTGCTACTGTCGGTTGCAGGATAAATTTGGATATGCCAAAAGACTCTCTATTGTAGTCAGCGTTTGTGTCTGACTAGTCCACCTGCAGGGCCTTCATTTCAAAACTCAGGGCCGTGCTAAAAACCAACTCTTGTCTGCACTAATTTTGCATCTAAGTGCTGCTACTGTAGGTTGCAGCGTAAATTAGGACACACCAAAAGACTCATACTAAAAACCAACTCTTGTATGCACAAATTTAGCATCTTAGTGCTGCTACTGTAGGTTGCAGCGTAAATTAGGATATGCCAAAAGACTCATGCTAAAAACCAACTCTTGTCTGCACTAATTTAGCATCTTAATGCTGCTGCTGTAGGTTGCAGCGTAAATTAGGATACGCCAAAAGACTCGCTATTGTAGTCAGCATTTGTGTCTGACTAGTCCACCTGCAGGGCCTTAATTTCAAATGTCAGGGTCGTGCTAAAAACCAACTCTAGTCTGCACTAATTTAGCATCTTAGTGCTGCTACTGTAGGTTGCACCGTACATTAGGACACGCCAAAAGACTCGCTATTGTAGTCAGCGTTTGTGTCTGAGTAGTCCACCTGCACGGCCTTAATCTCAAATCTCAGGGTCGTGCTAAAAACTAACTCTTGTCTGCACTCATTTAGCTGTATACAGTCAGCACAACATTGCGGAAGTCTGGTGGCAAGGGACAAGGAACTGGATGTGATGGTGGTGCAGGCAGAGGCCGAGCCCATGTGCAAGCTCGAATTGTGCCACGACAAACGCCCACATCATCTCGCTCAACTTTCTTGTCCCAATTTCTAGGTGAACGCAGCAGTACTCCACTATTAAACCAAGACCAGTGTCAACGGGTTGTTAGTTGGATAGCGGATAATGCTTCCAGTCAGTTTGGCACCACCACAAATACCCTGTCTTCCACATGGTCAAGTGTCAGTAGCCGTGAGACTGGACCGCATATTCCACACCCTGATCCTCCTTCCTCTCACCATGCCGAGTGCCCGGCCTCGGACATAACTGATCCCACACTTGGACACTCTGAAGAGCTGTTCACTTATCCATTCGTAGATTATGGCCTCTCGCCAGCTCCAGTTGAAGTGGGTCATGAGGAGATCGTATGTACCGATGCCCAAATATTTGAGCAGCCACGGTCTCACGAAGGCAACGGTGGAAACGTGTCTCAACAAGAGGTGGACGATGATGAGACACAATTGCCAGAAAGTCAGGAGGAGGACCAGGGTGCGGAAGTGGAAGACGACGAGGTGGATGATCCAGTAACTGACCCAACCTGGCAGGAGGACATGCAGAGCGAGGACAGCAGTGCACAGGGGGAGTTAGGCGTAGCATCACAACAGGCCGGAAGATGCAGGGTGGTGTCCGCAGGCAGAAGGCAGGCAACCGTTCCCCGGAACAACAACACGAGTGATGTTGCCAGTACAACTGGTAGGTCTTACCGAGTTTGGCTGTTTTTTAAGGTGTCTGCAGATAATTCAAAAAAGGCCATTTGCAACACCTGCCATGCCAGCATCAGCAGGTGCTGATCAGCATCAGCGACGAACACAGGAAACCGGAAGAAGACGCATGAAGATGGAGGATTGGGGATGTCGGCAGCGGTGGGCGCGGACGGCAGCGGGACAGTGATAAGTATATTTTGCTTTACAGGTGACCGGAGCAAGTCTGGGGGGGCCCTGGATTACTGGGGCTGCTATATACTACCACTGGGGCTGCTATATACTGCCACTGGGGCTGCTGGGGCTGCTATACACTACCACTGGGGCTGCTATATACTGTAGTGAGGTGAGCAATTCAGATTGTATCATAGAAATGGATATGGAAATGAACTGTGCACAGTCCGCTACTGCCCCTTGTGGACAAGTGCTGAAACAAACGCAGGGAAGTGGGAAATTCCCTTTTCAGCAAATGTGTTTACTCAGGAAGAGAGAGCAGCAGGAAGTCAGTGCAGATCCAGAGCTGAGCCAGGGGAGACCTGCTTGTGGATGTCTGTTGAAAGAGGGCTACTTTGCTACACCTTGCCGAAAAAATCACCCCGCAGAAGCCCCCGTGACTGATCCTGGGCCACTGGACTTTGGTGCTGTGACTCTGGCCGCTCTGCAAAACCTTGCCCGCCGAGCACCCGGAGTGCATGTGCAGGGGCCGTGACCGACATAAGGGAGCCATTTGTACTGCCGTGATCTCCCTCCTGCTGCTCGGGGTGCCCCGAGACTGAGAGACTTCTGCGCTGCTGTGGGCCCCCTTCTGCTGCTCGGTGTGCCCTGAGACTGGGAGAGACTAACAAAGAAAGATTCCATTACCTGCGGAAGAGAACCAAAGAAGAAGACTGAGGAGTTTCCCCCTTCAGCGCTGCACCGGGACCCGTCCTCGTGAGATCCCCAGGCCTGCGACGTGGGAGCGACATCTTCTTCTGTGATAGACTGGTACGTGATTTTAGGGAAAGTTAGGGAAAGATACTTTCATTGTTGTGTTTTTTTCTTTTCTTGCGGCGTACCCGTAAGAAGTGAAGATCCAGAGACTCTAATATATACAAGTGCGCATATAGTTCGGTTGACTGTGATATAAACATGTTTTCCAGTAAAGAAACGTTATTATCGGTTAAACCTGAGTATGGGGATTCTGTTGAGTAAGATCATACACACACACCCGCGGCCTTACCACCGGTCGCTACATCTGGCGTAGTCGGCAGGATGTGTGATCAACAGAATCTCCTCCCGGTAGTAACTTATAACCAGACTTATACTATGGCCTGCAGGTCCATATCCGGTGCCAGCACTCCGAACAGTGACACGGAAGAATTGAAGCAGATAGTAGCAGAGTTGCAGAAACAGATACTACAGCTACAGCTCATGCTAGACCAACAGGCGGACAGGCAAGCGAGACAGCAACCCAGCCGGCCTATGGGAAGGTGCTGGACATGCGGCGACCCCTGCCATAGGGCAAACCATTGTCCGCATCCTTCACCCGTGGTCCGATATACCAGAACCAGCAAGTCATGCCCCACAACAGCAGCCACCTTTAAACTAGACGCCCCCGCCAAAGCGGCTCGCTCGGCAGGGGAGATCAGGGAAAAGTGTGTGAAGAGACAGAGCCAGACTGATAAGCAAGTGCTGGCCAATCGGGTCCAGGGGACGGTGAAGTGGTTTAATGTCCGCGATGGGTATGGCTTCATCAACAGGAATGACACAAAGGATGACGTGTTTGTACATCAGACTGCCATAAAGCGTAACAATCCTCGTAACTGCCTCCACAGCGTTGGTGATGCGGAGGTGGTACAGTTTGATGTTGTGAAGGGAGAGAGGGGTACAGAGGCCGCCGACGTCACCGGTCCTGGGGGTGTTCCCGTTAAAGGAAGCAGATTTGCCCCCAACTGGCGCCGCTACCGCCGGCGATCCTACTCTCCCCAGGTAGAAAAGGGACTGAGTTTATTGGAGATATTGTGAGCCCTGAACGGTTTCCCCCAACAGAGGTCCCTACCCCGCCGGAGATCAATCCCTGTGATATCCACAGCCATCACTGCCTTGGAGCCGATGGTTGTTGACAGGGACTGTCAACCTTTAAGTGGGGGGGTATGTAGTGAGGTGAGAAATTCAGATTGTATCATAGAAATGGATATGGAAATGAACTGTGCACAGTCCGTACTGCCCCTTGTGGACAAGTGCTGAAACAAACGCAGGGAAGTGGGAAATTCCCTTTTCAGCAAATGTGTTTACTCAGGAAAAGAGAGCAACAGGAAGTCAGTGCAGATCCAGAGCTGAGCCAGGGGAGACCTGCTTGTGGATGTCTGTTGAAAGAGGGCTACTTTGCTACACCTTGCCGGAAAAATCACCCCGCAGAAGCCCCCGTGACTGATCCTGGGCCACTGGACTTTGGTGCTGTGACTCTGGCCGCTCTGCAAAACCTTGCCCGCCGAGCACCCGGAGTGCATGTGCAGGGGCCGTGACCGACATAAGGGAGCCATTTGTACTGCCGTGATCTCCCTCCTGCTGCTCGGGGTGCCCCGAGACTGAGAGAGACTTCTGTGCTGCTGTGGGCCCCCTTCTGCTGCTCGGTGTGCCCTGAGAAAGATCATACACACACACTCGCGGCCTTACCACCGGTCGCTACAATACTACCACTGGGGCTGCTATATACTACCACTGGGGCTGCTATATACTACCACTGGGGCTGCTATATACTACCACTGGGGCTGCTGGGGCTGCTGCATACTACCACTGGGGCTGCTGGGGATGCTATATACTACCACTGGGGCTGCTGGGGCTGCTATATACTACCACTGGGGCTGCTATATACTACCACTGGGGCTGCTGGGGCTGCTATATACTACCACTGGGACTGCTGTATACTACCACTGGGGCTGCTGTATACTACCACTGGGGAGGCCTGTATACCACTAGGGGGGGCCTGTATACTACACTGCTGGGGGCTGTATACCTGTGCTGGGGTCCACCCTCGGCTTATACACGAGTCAATAGGTTTTTCCAGATTTTTGGGGCAAAAGTAGGGGGGTCGGCTTATACACAGGTCGGCTTATACACGAGTATATACGGTAAGTGAATTTGTGCAAATGTGCAGACTTCCCACCCACCTAGACAACAAACACACAACACAGCCCACTAATGGTGCTAGAGCGGAGGGTTTGGTGGGGTTCGGTTGACGGTCTGTGAAGTCAAACCCAACATAGATTGATGTTAAAGGGAGGGACCACCAGATACACTGTGCATCATTGGTGGTCCACAACCGATAACAACAATTGGTAGAGGTCATATGTATTGTAGTCGTCACCCTGTTACAGGTCCAAAGCCCAACCCTCAGTTCCAGGTCCACATCAGTGGTGATCGGTCAAGTCAAGGTCTACAGATTAGTGATATAACCTGCTTAGCAAACAAAATATACCCCGACGCGTTTCGCCTCTCACAATAGTTTGAGAGGCTCATCAGGGGCGTTATACAATATGCTTCTACAGTAGTATAAGGATCAAATCTATTTATATTTGATCCTAGGTTATGAGTCCATTGAAACAGATTCCAGGATGGTTCCAGTTGCTAGGAGAACATATGAGGCAGTCCTTAGTGGTTCAAATATTATCCTCTTCACAATACCACGTTATAAGGTTGTGGTCTACACCTGGCATGGTGTGCCTTGTCACAGTCTTGTCCAGTTACAGTCTGTGTGTCATCCAAAAGGCTTTGCTGGTTAGGCCCTTATATATCCATCGTATAGTAGGTATAGTGTAGTTTCTTTAGAGGTCTGCCACATTAGTGTTCCCCTTATTACTTCGTGCTGATATAGTAAGATCACTCTTGTCAGCTTTATACCATTACTGACCCTGATATCTAGTCAGCCTTCTATATAAGGCTCTGCATCACCAGGTCTAGGTGATGTCTTCAGCCACTTATAGAGTTTGATCCCACAGTCAGTCTTAATGGTGGATATGTCAGGCAGGCTCCTCTGCTGGTTTACATGTGTTACTGCTCTCAGTGAATGTTCCATGTGTGGCCCATGTGCTCAAACTCATGGTTCAGCGGTTTATTAAATCCTACCTGGGGCTGTCTGATCTGCTCGTCAAAGTACGCCGCCTGTGTGCCCATTTTAGAAAGTCACCTACTGATTCTGCCAGCCTTGCCAGCTTTTAGCGGCGTATGCAGCTTCCGGCTCACAGACTGGTGTGTGATGTCCCCACGCATTGGAATTCCACACTGCACAAGTTGGTCAGGATTTGTGAGCAGCAGAGAGCAGTTGTTGAGTACCAGCATCAACTAGGCCGTCGGTATACGGTTCAAACTCCACACATAAGACCTCTGGAGTGGACATGGATGTCCGACATATGTACCGTCCTCCAAAACTTTGAGGACTCCACCAAGATGGTGAGCGGCGATAACGCCATCATTAGCATCACCATCCCGTTTCTCTATCTTCTAAAACGCTCTTTGCTCAAAATCAAAGATGATGCATTTCAGGCGAAGCAGGATGAGTTGCAGTAAGAAATCGTACTGGGTGATTAGACACAGCCTCATCTCATCCCAACGTGCATTGAAGGACTATGACGAGGAGGAGGAGAATGAAGAAATGGAGCTACTTTCATTCGGAATTGACGGTAATACATGCACAACCGTCAGACCGTCGGTTAAGCGTGGATGGCCAGAGGACAGGGGAGAGGAGGAGGAGGAGGAAGAGTAGGAGGATGAGGTCAGCATGGCCAGTCATGCTGTTGGTGAAGACCCTGAAGTCTTCCCTGTTAACAGTCTGGCGCACATGGTTGACTTTATGTTACGCTGTCTGTGTCGTGACCCCCGCGTTATCAAGATCTTGGCGGACACTCATTACTGGTTGGTGACACTTTTAGACCCACGCTACAAAGAGAACTTTATTTCTCTTATTTCCGAGGTGGAGAGGTCTACAAAAATGCTGCAGTACCAGAAGGCCATAGTCGCGGAATTATTAAAAAATTCCCTTCTGAAAACGCTAGCGGCAGAGGTCACGATTCAGTGGACAACCAAGGCGTCCGGCAGAGAGAGGCACAAGTCCAATCCAGCAGAGGTAGGGGAACACTCCCAAAGATTGGGACACTTTTCTCAGCATCTCCTGTACCACAGGCCCTGAGGTGCGAGGTAGTGTCACAAGGAATGCAAAGTTTGCAAAGATGCTGAGGGAGTACCTTGCCGATCATACTAAAGTGCTCCTAGACTCCTCTGTGCCTTATAATTATTGGATCTCACATAAAAAAAATAGTACAGCGGTCTCAGGGAGCGCCAAAGGAATACTGGACAAATTAGTGGATAAGAATCGACTTTTATTCTTCCTCCAATACCACTGCCACAACGCGTTTCGACGGTCTAAGCCGTCTTCATCAGGTGGGCTTAGACCGTCGAAACGTGTTGTGGCAGTGATATTGGAGGAAGAATAAAGGTCGGTTCTTATCCACTAATTTGTCCAGTATTCCTTTGGCGCTCCCTGAGACCGCTGTGCTATTTTTTTTATGTGAGAGATCTCTCTACGGAGCCAAAGCGGCAGGAGCAGCCTGGCATATCTGGAGGGTTGAGAACCTGCGATTACCTAATTACCGGGATAAACAACTGAGGACCTGTGGTGACGCGGTATCCGGTCCGGCAGGATCACTTGAATCTTCGGGGAGTACGGAGTTGCGAATGCAAACACGACAGGACGGCACCAATAATATAGAGAGGCGATCCGGAGCCCCAGTAACCACACATTTAATCTTGGTTGTGTAGATGTACACAACAATTATAGGTGAGTGCATTGGCACTTTTTATTTATACAAATAGCCCTGTGTGTCTACACATGCTCCCTTTTCTTTTTCTTTCTGCTTATAATTATTGGGTATCCAAGCTGGACACGTGGCAGGAATTGGCTCTCTACACCTTGGAAGTCCTGGCCTGCCCTGCCGCTAGCGTTTTGTCAGAGCGTGTTTTTAGTGCCGCAGGTGGAATCATTACAGATAAACGCATCCGCCTGTCAACTGAAAATGCTGACAGGCTGACTTTGATCAAGATGAACAAGGGTTGTATTGGGCCTGACGTCACCACACCACCACCAGATAATAGCGGAATTTAAATTTTGTGCCGGTAGATTCCCATGTACCTCCACACACCCACACATTGGTACACACTTCTTTGTGTTTGGCTACTTGCTGTACTGCTCCTCCTTCTCCTCATCCGCCACCATCATATAATCAGTGTGACTGTGATTCATGATGCCACAAAACCATAATTTTTTTACATCATATTTATGCTGATGATGACCCTAACCGTTCTAAAGTTAGGCATTAGTTTCATGTAGACCCCCCAGAGGTAAATGTTTTATTCCATGCTTGCAGAATGGGCATTACAAGTACAGGAGACCCGCTCCTTTGTAATGGGAACAATTTTTAGAGTCTCTCCTCCATGTTTCTTCCCAGGGGCATCGCAATGCTCTTAATTTTTGCAGCCTTCCTACGGCAATCCTACAAAAGACCCACCTGCTTAAAATGGGCACATTATTTAAAAAGGCTTTCATGCACGTCTCTATCCAGGGGCATTGAAGTGCCTCCAAACCTTTGGTTTCCCTGCCTATGGCAATCCTACAAAAGACCCACCTGCTTAAAATGGGCACATTATTTAAAAAAGCTCTCCTCCATGTTTCTTCCCAGGGGCATCGCAATGCCTCCCAATTTTTGGCAGCACTTCCTACTTCAATCCTACAAATTATTGGCTTCCCTGCGTAGGGCAATACTTCAAAAGACCCAGTTCATTAAAATGGGCACATTATTTAAAGAGGCCCTCATGCACGTCTCTATCCAGGGGCATCTTGGTTCCTCCCAACCTTTAGCTTCCCTGCCTAGGAAAATACAACAACAGATCCACTTACTTAAAATAGGCATATCATTTAAAGAGGCCCTCATGCATGCCTCTATCCAGGGGCATTTTGGTGCTTCCAAACCGTTGCTTCCCTGTCTAGGGCAATACTACCACAGACACACTTGCTTAAAATGGGCACATCATTTAAAGAGGCACTCATGCACGCCTCTATCCAGTGGCATATCGGTACCTCACAATTTTTGGCCTCCCTGCCTAGGGAAATACTACAAAAGACACACTTGCTTACAATGGGCACATTTTTTGTAAAGGCCCTCATGCACGCCTGTATCCAAGGGCATTGAAGTGCCTCCCAACTTTTGGCTTCCCTGCCTAGGCCAATCCTACAAAAGACCAACTTCCTTACAATGGGCACATGATTAAAAGGGTCTTCAGGTACGTCTTTTCCTAGGTGCATCAGAGTGCCACACAATATTTGGCTTCGCTGCTTAGGGCAATACTACAAAAGACAAAGTTCCCTATAATGGGCACAATATTTAATGAGGCCCTCATGCACGCCTCTATCCAGGGGCATGGGAGTGACACACAATTTTAAAAAAAAAAATCTTTCATATAATCCAAAAAACTAACATAGTAAAAAATAGGGGGGGGGAACAAGAGGCGCAATAGTGCCCTATCACTAGTGACACTAATGTATGCGGTGGGTATGAATTCACTCACCTAGCACAGTTGTGAGACCCACAACTGGTGTAAAAGCATTTGGCATTAAATGCAGCTGCTGCAGGACTTCCACCTTCCACATGCACGTGGGAATCATCCAGAAGTTACCTCAGGGGAAATGGTGTATCAGTGTCCGCGCTGCTGAAATCCCAAAAATTTTTCTTTGTGTTGTGTTTTTTTTAAAACAATTTAATAGAAATTCATGGCGGTCATGTCTAATATTGGCGTGACCGCCATAAATTTCGGGCTTAGGGCCAGCTGATAATACAAAGCTGGCCCTAACCTCTTTATTACCCAGCGTGCCACCGCTACCAGGGCCGCTGGAAGAGCGGGGTTCAGCGCCAGAGGATGGCGCTTCAATGAACGCGCCATCTTCTGGGGCGGCTGCGGGCTGCAATTTGCAGCGGGGGGTGCCCAGAAAGCTTGGGCATCCCTGCGCTGCGGATTCCAGCCCCCAGCTGCTTACCTGTACCTGGCTAGACATAGAAATTGCGCGGAGCCCCACACATTTTTTTTAAATTATTTCATGAAATTCTGAGATTCTGACTCTGAAATTCATGAAATAATAAAAAAAAAATGCATGGGGCTCCGCGCAATTTCTATGTCTAGCCAGGTAACGCTAAGCAGCTGGGGGCTGGAATCCGCAGCGCAGGGATGCCCAAGCTTTCTGGGCACCCCCCGCTGCAAATTGCAGCCCGCAGCCGCCCCAGAAGATGGTGCGTTCATTGAAGCGCCATCCTCTGGCGCTGAACCCCGCTCTTCCAGCGGCCCTGGTGGCGGTAGCATGCTGGGTAATAAAGGGGTTAATACCAGCTTTGTTATACAAGCTGGTATTAAGCCCGAGATTCTTAATGTCAGGCCACGTTTGACCGAGCCACTAAGAATCTCCAATAAAGGGTTAAAAAAACACAACACGGAGAAACATTTTTATTTGAAATTTAAAAAAAAGCCATTAGGGACTCCATCTTTAATTAAAAAAATCCTCTTCCGTCCGACGTAGTCCAAAACGCGATGTCCTCTCTGCTACATCCCCTGTGCATAGATATAGATGTCTATGCACAGGGATGAGCAGACTGAGAACAATCTCAGCTCTGCTACATCATCTCTGTGAGCAGGCGGGCTCTAGGACCCTGGAGCTGCACAGAGAAGACAGCTGGACTCGGCTCGCAATGTAACAGCAGTTATTTGCGAGTTTCCCTGCTATCACTGGCACAGTAGCCGAGTCCAATGCAAACAATGGCAATCCTAGTTTTGTCAGCGTTTCTGACAAAACTAGGATTGATATTGATTTGCATTGGACTCGTGCGAGTAATCACTGGGAAACTCGCAGAGTACCGAGTCCTGCGAGTCCCTTACTACTCGCCGAGTAACGAGTCCTAGCGAGTAGATTCGCCCATCCCTATTAGTAACGTTTTCTTGACAGTTCGTAAAAGTGGTGTAATAGTCTGACAACATTGTTCCCAGCAGTGACCTTGGGGTCTGAAATGCTTACAGGGGTCTTCCCCATGCTGTTTCCATGTCATTTCAGCACTGTTCTGAGACTTCTGTGACATTGTTAGGGATTTTCCATGCTGCCGGGGGTCATGCCAGAAAAATACTCGTGTCTCCCATAGGATAACATTGGGCTCGTTGCTCGGGCGAGTACACGAGTATCTCGGGATGCTTGGCCCGAGCTTTGAGCACCCGAGCATTTTAGTACTCGCTCATCTCTAATTATCATGTCTTATTAACAGTGCAGCAACGTCACCTTTAACCCTTGGAGCCTTGGTTTCATCATTTGCCTGTTTGGAACTTTGTTGTGTCTATATAAATCCACTATGTTATTGGTTTGTCATTTGGGAGTTTCCTGAGGAAGAAGTGAGGATAACACTGCGAAACACATTGAATACAATCTCCTGCATTAAAAGCTGCTTTTTCTAAATCCTTTCATCTGTAACATGACAGAACAGATAACTTTCCATTCATTGCATCCAGTTCCTAATAATATAATAGCTGCACTCTGAAGTGTTAAGATTTACAAACATTGAATATAGAAATATAGACAGGTATTACTGAAATATATAAAGAAACATAGTGAAAAATGAGATCCCTAGCTCACAAAAGGCCCAGTTTTATGTGAGCTCAGCAGCCAATGTCATGTCTTCTGTGTCCCTAACTAATGCCTCTAACTGGGTTACAAACACCTATCAAGAGTTGAAATTTTCTGTTTTGTTGCAAGAGAGACTGGTTCTCACATAGTTTTAACTACTTCATGACCAATGACATACCTATATGTCATAAGTTGTTTTCCTTTCTTTGATCCGGGCTCCCACGCTGAGCTTGCATCTTTCCCTGCACATGTTGGCAGATCTGATCAGCCATCATGTGCTTCTAACAGAGGCGGGCAGGTCAGAGATCAGCCCAACATTGTTAACTAGTTAAATCACATTGTCATTCTCTGAGAGCGCAATGTAAAATTCACCGTCAAGAAACGTGTCTTCCCCACTCCCATCTATGGCCTCTTAATGTGATAGCAGGGCACTTATGGGTTATCATGACAGTCCGGGGTCAGCTGATGACCTATGTGTCTGTGATGATGAACTTCCTGTGAATACAGAGTGCCATCATTCATAGGAGATGGCGATTTCTGCTTTACAGATGTCACAATGGTCTCTTTTACCTGGAAGACTTGCAAATGGTTTTGGACCTCTTTCTCATGTCTGTATTGAGACTTCATATTAAATGTGTTTCTTTCCTTTGGCAGTTGAGGAGTTAATGTCAGTCTCTGCTGCTAGCAAGTTAGCTAGGTCTTATCCAGGTGTGGCTACTTTGAGATCACTTCCATCCCCTTTATATACTCACATGGTTTCAGTATGCTTTGATGCTGATTGAACATTCCTAGCCAAACTCCCTATTGTGAAGGAGGTTTTCTGGAGAGCTGCCTACTGCTAAGCCGTCTGCTGCAAAGGAGCAAGGCAGCAGGCATGAAGTTGCTGTTTTGTTTCCCTGTCAGTCTCCCTTTCTCTCTTGTCTTCTTTATTGCAGTTGTTGGGACCAGAGCTCCCGCCGGCCATTCCCTATTAAGGGCTAACATCAGGACCAGCAAAAGCCCAGATATCCTGCTCGACGACAAGTTGAAAGAACTTGTATATTGATGGTAAAGAGATAAGGGCACAGCCACAAGTGAGTGCAGGAGGTCACCTCTCCTCCGTTCCCTATGAGCAGGGCCCTCCTCTGTATATGGTCCCCTGGTGTCTCCCTATTAGTTGTTTTATGTTGTGCACCAGACATCATTGGTGCGTGCGTCACTGTCTTGCATGGTAGCTGGACATCTCCCTTAGACAAAATGTGACATAATCACTTTCATTATACCTTTTTTTTCATGCATTTATAATGGATCCTGCAACATTGTTCGTCCAGTTCAAGTAGACTCTGCTGATCTGCGGGAACAGATGGTGGAGCAGCTATGACTTATCGCGGGTCTGTTGGTCTCAGTCCAGGCTTAGACCCAGCCAGAACCCAAGATTCCCCTCTCTGATAGTTTTCCATGGGGCGTAATAAGTTTCGGGTGTTCACGGAGGCTGTTAAGTCATACTTCAGGCTCCGCCCTCATTCTTCAGAGAACAAAGAACAGAAAGTGGGGATTTTGGTCTCCTTGTTGTGAGGAGATCCCCAGTCCTGGGCTTTCATTCTGCTGATCAACTCTCCATCTATGCGATCGGTAGATGAGATTTCTACGGCTTTGGCCCTTGTCTATGGGGACCCTGATGGTGGCTCCTCTAGCACGGGATGCGACCGGCTGAGGAGCACTGTTCGGAGTTCAGGAGGTGGGACATATCCAGCTGAGGAATACTGTGTGGGGTTCCGGAGGTGCCACGGACACCCAATGGAATGACCCGGCTTTTAGGAGTCAGTTCTGTTATATGTTGTCTAGTAGGTTCCAGACCTCCATGGCTTCGCACTCTACTCCAGAGTTGCTTGAGGCCACTACGTCCCTTGCCATCAGAATAGATCGATGCCTCAGGGAGAGATCAGCCCGGACTCTGCCCCCGGTTCTCACTATAGAGGAGGAGACATAGGTGCAGCTGGATGAATCTATGCAGATAGGGAGGCTTCCCCTCGTGTTAGATCACCTGTAGTTCACCGTGGGATAGGGCGTGCTTTTATTGTGGGCTTAAGGATCACAGCATTGGGATTTGTCCGTCAATCCCCAGAAAAACATCTCAAAAGCCATCTCCTGCAGGTTGTGTCGAGGGTTGCGACCTGGGCATGTTTGTTTCCTCTGTTTTTCTGTGTTTTCCAACTGCTTTCCCTCCGGGACAAAGAGGGGATCCCATTCCCACTCTTCAGAATATAGCGTGGCCTCGGTCTCTCCTCCAGCGATCCATGAGAGAAGTTGTCCATACCGAGGACCCGGCTCCTGAATGTACGGTACTTAAGTTGGTTCTGTCTGAAGTGTCTACTCCCAATACACTGTCTGAAGAGCCACCCTCCCCAGGTCATTTTGATGAAGGCAACCTGGCGTATACATTTCTTCTGTACTTTCATTTCCTCCGGTTAATGAGGTGCTTTCTGGACCTATGTGTTTTCCCTGGAGAGGTGGTGGAGGAGGGGGTGGTTGCCCTTACCGAAGTTTCCCATTTTGAGGGTGGGAGTTGCAGGTTTCAGGGTGACACCATGGTTGTTGGTCCTTCAATGGGATGTTCACATTCCAGAAGATGAATACTTGGTAATAAACGTGCAGGTCCGGACCTGCGAGTGAATAGGGGTGTGTTCACACACTTTGTTTTTGCTGCATTTTTTGAAGATGCGTTTTTTAGTGCAGGTATAAAAAACACATTGCATGCAGACGGTGCTTTTTTGACGTGTTTTTTACAGATGCGTTTCTTCTGCATTGTGCACTTAAAAATGACAGTGATAAAGATTGTTGAGAAAACAAAAAAGTGTCCTTGATGTCATTTCCTGTCTTGTTAATGGAGAGCTTTTTTTAAGTTATCAAATACCCCGCCTCACAAGAAGGGCTTGTGCCCTATGTGTATACTGTTCACATGTGAATAAAATGTATTGGGTTGATGTCTATAATGTGAGGGCACCTGGTGAGGGCCGGCCGGGGTAGGTCTAACCCACTACTTTATTATAAACAATGTTTAAAGTCATGTCGGCTTTTGCCGACAAATCGGGATTTCCTACGCCATTTACGTACTGAATTGTCAAGGAGCACAATCTTCTGACAGCTCAGTATGTAATTGGCGTAAGGACTGTGATCTGCAGAATTGTAACCGGGGAGACACTGGGGTCACCCGAGGAAAGCTCAGGTGGCATGACCTGAGCTGTCCTCAGGTGACCTGAGTTACCGGACTTTCCTTCAGGGACCAAGGGGATAGAAGCTGTGTTTGTCCCTTTGGTCTCTGATGAATCAGAGCTGAGAGTGTTAAGCAGAGAGATAAGGGTCAAGGGGTTAATAACGATGTAGTCCCTAAATGCTTTTGTGTTTTTACGTATTTATTTTAGGTACAGCAGGCAGGTACGGGCTGCGCCTAATCCCCCTGCTGCCTAATTGTACCTGGCTGGGAATCAAAATATATCTAAACCTTTTTTTTTTTATTATTTCATGAAATAATTAATAAAAGTAACGTGGGTTTTGTCCTATTTTTTGTTTCCAGCCAGGTATACACTACTGTACAAAAGCTTGGGGTCACCCAGACAATTTTTTGTTTTCCATGAAAACTTTTATCAAATGTGTTGCAAAATGAATAGAAAATATAGTCCAGACATTGACAAGGTTATTAAGTACAAATCCAGTGATTTGGCAAAAAATGGTAAAAGGCTGGCACTGAAAGTGTTGTTAATCAGGTCAAAGTTACAGAGCAAAAATTTACATGGTTATTCAGAAATATAATACATATAATGGTACCTTTACACGCTGCTACCGAAAGGTAGAAATCGCCAGGTATCGGACACAATTGTACCTGATACCTTGAAAACACCGCGAAGTGGCAGCGTGTAATTCAGGAACTACCTTCCTGTCTCTTTGGATACCTGTGTTTCAGCCGTACTCAAAAACAAGCAGGCATGAACCCTATGGTCGTAATCAGGGCACAGGAAGGTATTTGCGTGGCCTAGCGTAATCCCTGGGGTGTGCAACGGCGGCATGAATACCACGCCCCATCAGCGATCATTGGTGGACGCTCCTGTGTTACGATTGGTTGTCCCTGCAAAGGGCGCCATATTTAACGAGCTGACCAGTCACACTACACATTTGCAATAGCGTCATGTATTAGCCAGCCTTCCTGCGCTGGCTGGCCAATCATGATGCTATTGCATTGTCCTATCACCATACGAGTGTCGCTAAATACACAACTCTGGCACGCCTATATCCTTGCGGCATGCGATATGTACGCCCATATTGCCTTGTGGTGGCAGCGTGTAAATCAGGGAAGGTACTCCACAGAAGGTAACCCGAGGCACCCGTCGGCACTTCCGGGGAACGAAAATACCTTCTGTGGAGCACCTTGTGGCGGCGAGTATTTGCGGCATCAGGTACCGTTCGCAACCGTTGAAAACGCGCGCGTGCACGTGCGGTGCCTACCTGTTGCTACCCTCGGTAGCGGCGTGTAAAGGTACCATAACAGAACTATATGTGTCCACGCTAAAATCAATCCATACAATGTACATCAATTCAGGATTTATGCAGACTGCTATGCAATCCAGTTAGCTGCCACACAAATGTAAGGTGCAAGTGCAGGGATAAATCCCAATAAGTGCTTCATGTAATTCTGTTTTGTTTCAGTCAAGCTGGGGTTCAGAGTGTACATTACATTAATGGGAAAAAATGAGCTTTTTTTGAATTTGCCAAATGGCAAATTTTAAGGAGTCTGAATACTTTCTGTACCCACTGTATATAGGTAAGTCCCACAGGGATCAGCAGAGTCCATTAAAATGGGTATAGGCCATCCGGATAATAGGGCACTGTACATTAAGGGCACAGTCCATTTAGTGCTTTGAGGTATAGCCCAACGGCTGCAGTCCTGCTTATCCAGCATGAGTGAGTGCAAAGGACACTAAACTTCAGAAAGGGAAAAATAAAATTAGGCCTACTTGGCCACAAGGCGAAAAACTAGGCCTCACTCTTGTCAGAAGTACACACAAAATTAGTCCTTATCCAGCCAACAGGGCAACTCCAGGACTAGAAAAACATAAATCCCTAAAATTGTAATTTTATTGGTAAATTTTAACAAAATCACAAACAAAAAAAACACTAATAAAAAATTCAGTTGCACAGAAAATAGAGGAGGAAGGAGTCATCCCTGTCTCTTGAGACATTGTGTTTAAAGATGGATATTGCTGGTTGGAGCCCCAGATCCGAATGGTCGTTGCTAAGTGCACTTTAAATTGAGTCAGAGCTATTTTTATTGTAGTGAGGGCTGTCTAGGTGAAAGTCAACAGGAGTGGGGGTGCCGTTGCATTTTATCAGGGCGCCGACCCATACTGTGAGGTAGGAAACAGTTCCCAGGGATGAGTGGCCATTGTTTTTAACTATGTCGGTGTGTGGTGTTTTCTACTTTTTCGGCCAAATGCACTCATTTATTGCTGCCTACATGAGTAATTGGAGTGTGGTGAGCACCTGTTTTCTTACTGCAGCTAGCAGGGACAGTGAGTGTAGAATCCTTAGGGTGCTAACCTGCTGCTAGGTAGGGTCTAGGAGGGAGTCTGAGAGATAGGGACTACTCCTTCCTCTTATTTTCTGTACACCTGAATTTTTAATTACTGTAATGTTTTCCTGTTTGTGATTTTGTTAAAATTTACCAATAAAATTAAGATTTTAGGCATTTATGCTTTTCTATGCCTTTGGCCCTAATTGGTTATTGTATGTTTAAGTACAACTCCAGGACTAACAGCAAGGATATCAGCCGGCAACTTTTCATTCTACATGATGCAGGGTCCAAGAAGGGCAATGTTTACAACCAGTCAGCGAACCAACAGGCCTTTTTTAGGGTAGTCCTTTTTTATCAGTCAACCCACTCTAGCAGCCATCTCAATGCTGCCTGTGATGGACATAGGGCAATCCACACTTTTCTACTTTTGGACAGTTTCAAGGGGATCACAGGGGCTACTCCTACAGGGTCATTCTAAATCGTCAACATCCCCCCAGCACAGCTAGTCATGGCCACTGCTGGACAAGAAGATGGAGGAATTAGGAGACAGCCACCCCATTTAAGAGACAAGGTACAAATTTAGGCAACCCTTCAGCATCTCTGGCCCATGTGGGTTTCACTGCAGCTGGATGGCTAATACTTTGAAGCCTGGCCACAAGCCAATGCAGCATCCTCTCGATGTCCTACTGTTGCCAGTTTTGGAATTCCTGAGCAGATGCTACTGAGTTACACATACTGCTAACCACCCCTCACTGCCCCTTACCTTCATGAAGGTAACCACCTTCCCAACATAGAGGGTGCAGAGCTGTGAATGCAAATAGTCATACAGCAGGGTGAACATAGCACCTGTCACCAGTCCCTTCTTTGACTCGTAACCCATACCCCTCTTCTGGAAGAATATTGTGACACCCCAGAGTCCGGATGCCACACCCGTCTTTATCTCCTTCAGCAGGTAGTGTCATACATGAGAGCAACATAGGGTATTCAAACTAGCCATAACCAAAGCAAACAACACCTTTACACCTTCAGACCTAAAGGGGGAGATCTAAAACCTGGGTTCAGGGCAGCTCCCCTATAAATTCTGGTCTGGGGCAGAGTTAGTCAGTTCAGTTCCTAGAAGGACAAAGGAAGACATTCTGTGGACTAAAGCAGTGATAAGCTTGTCCCAGGAAAGCTAAAGCCTAGCTTCAATTCATCCCAGCTGCCTGTCCATCTTCCCCAGGGTTTCTGCAGCAGTGGTGGCTGCTCATAGCCACAAACCACAGGTAGCATCATGAATAATCCTTCCTATAACTCCCCAAGAACTCTTTAACACTGAATCCAAGGTCACGGAATCGGGTCTTGACCCCTGTGACTCCCTGGAAGCATAAAGCCCAGTTCCGCGTACCCCACAGCCCTGGGGCACATCAGTTTTTGGCGTCACAAACAGGTTCAAGTACCACCAGGTACTGTGTTCCATGAACTTTATTGAACTGTTTGTTTTTGACTGTCGCCATTACTGTGAAGTGAGGCGCATGGGAAGCAGAGGGGGCGTATCAACGTGGGTGGCACCCTGCAAAGAGTGCGAAAGGAAGCCCAACCTATGCTCTGATGACATCTGATGGGGAAGAGCAACCCTGTCCCACCGGCGGAACTAAAGCTGATCATCCCCATGAAACTGAAGGACCTGAAGGGCTACTGTTTACTAGGGAGGAGGAAAATGTCAGAGCCAGGTGGAGAGGAGCTCGTGTTAGGGGCGGTCAAAGCCCAGCCCGCAGCTCCGGGTGCAGTACCTGTACCAGCCAAAGCCCCAGCTGCCATTGCGGTACCAGTCATGGCCCCGGTAATGCCGTGCCTGATGCCGTACACCAGGGGAACATGGTTGTGGCAGCACTCAGGAAGCATATACCCTGACAGATTTCAGGGAGAGACTGGACAGTTTGTATAACGTATATCACCTGATGGAAGACAAATGAGTTAGCATATTAATTGGACAGCTGACTGGTGCAGCCAAGCGGGAGGTAAAGTCCTTGCCAGATGCTGATAAAGACACTGTTGAGCATCTAATGGCCAGACTGAAAGTTACCTTTGACACCGGTACTGCTGCCAAGTTGAAAATAGGATTCTTCAATGTAAACAAAGGGTGCAGGACAGTATAAGAAACTTTGCTTTGAACCTCCAGGAAGCGCTGAAGGCAATGAAACAGGCAGATGCTAATGGTGTACCAGAAGAGAACAAATTGCTCATAGAACAGTTTATTAAGGAGCTTCTGTCCCCTGCCCAAAGAATCCATATGATGCGTATGATGGCCATTTAGAACCCTGATCTAGATTTTGCACAATTTAAGGACAGGGCCATCAGAATACTGCAAGAAGAAACAGCCAGCAGCCCAGAAGCTGCACAATGCCTGGCAATATCGTACCACCAAGAGGGGATGCAAACCCCACATGCCACAGCAGGGGCCAGTGCACAGCCACTTGAGCTTATCACTACTGAGGCTCTACACTTAAAGGTTGAGGCATTGACTAAGAGCATGGCTGAGATTGCCAGATTGCCAAAGCTATGCAAGAGATGCAAAGATCCAAACCATCAGGGAAGATTAAAATTGGCTTCTAGTCGAGATGACGTCCCATGGATGCGACAGAGAAGAAATCCACTGACCATAGGTTAACCAAGCGATCGCTATTACCCTGGAGGAAACCCCATCTTCCGCCGCTGTGACAAGCCAGGCCATATTTAAAGACTCTGTATTTTAAACGAGGAATGAGACAACCTAGCCCACCCGAACTGGCGTGACAGGTACGTGGGAGGACGCCCAGTCCTGCTTGTCGTGCTAGATGGCATTCCCATGTACGCTCTGCTGGACACCGGTTCGCAGTGACGTCAATACCGTATACCCTTTACAAGAGATAGTAGGCAGACTCTGACATTTTACACAGCCCAGATGAAAGTTTTACTACTTTTGCTAGTAATTATCAGCCTGTGCCACAGATTGGGTTCAAAGAGGTGACCATAAAGGTGGGACTGGTTTAATTAAGAACCCAGGGATTGATAATTGTTGTTGTTGATCGATTAGAAAGTAACCCAATGATAACCTTAGGCACTAATGTGATTGAAAATTGTCTAGGGGAAATGATTGTATTGTTGCAATAGGTTGCCGAAACTGACAACTTCAGGCAGCAGCAAGTCCTGGAGAAAGAGATAAAGGCACTGAGGCAGAAGCAGCAGGTGGACCTGTCCGGAAAAGAAATGGGCAGTGTAAGAGTATGTGATCCGGTACCCATTGTAATACCACCATGGGTATATCTGGTGTAGGACAACCATAGGCCTTAGAGGCCAAGATTACCAAGCCCTGGTAGACCCCATGTACTTAGACAGTAGGCCCACTGACCTGACAGCCAGAGGGGTAGTTGATGTCCATAAGGGGAGGGTACCGTACGTATCTTAAACTGTGGTGAAGAATAAGTCAAACTGCCTAGGTATGCTACCATTGATAAATTATACACAGTCAACAACAACTCCATCAAGGCAGTGGCGCCCCTTAACCCATCTGACAAGGTGGAGGACAATGGCTCAGAGGGAAAGCTGGAGGATTAGTGCCAGAAGTTACATGTAGGCACAGACTCCAGTCCTTCACATCAAAAGCATGGAGTTTACCGGGTAGTGCAGGAATATGAACAAGTCTTTAGGAAACATCCTTTCGACTTTGGGCAGATAAAAGGGGTTCAACATCATATCCCCACAGGTAACCATCCGCCCATTAAAGAGAGATACAGGCCTGTACTGAAAGATCACTTTCAGTGTGCCAAAGAAATGTTACGGGAGATGAAGGAGCTGAGGTGATAAGATATAGTTGTATCTCCTCTAGTCCTGGTGAAAATGAAGATGGTACAATGAGAATGTGTGTGGACTACAGGCAGATTAACCGCATAACACATAAGGATGCATACCCATTAACCAGAATTGAAAATTCACTGGCTTCATTGAGAACTGCTAACTACTTTTCCACCTTAGATCTCACCAGTGGGTATTGGCAAGTTCCTGTAGCAAAGGCGGACTGGGAGAAAACAGCGTTTGCCATGACAATGGGCCTCTGTGAGTTCAACTGCATGCCTTTTGGACTCTGTAATGCATCGAGAACATTCCAGAGGTTGATGGGATGGATCTTTGAAACAGTATTACTGTACTTAGATGACGTCATAGTCTATTCCAAGACGAATAAAGACCATCTGGAGCACTTGGCAGAAATGTTTGAAGCATTGTCCAGTTATGGCATGAATGTGAATGCATCCAAGTGTCACCTGTTGAAGTCTAAGGTACAGTACCTTGGTCATATTGTCAGTGCTGAAGGTGTAGCACCAGATCCTGAGAAAGTAACTGTCATAAGGGACTGGCCAAGACCCACCAGTGTCAAAGAGGTGAGGCAGTTCCTGGGGCTGGTAGGATACTACCGAAGGTTCATCAAGGGATTCACGAAGATGGCAGTGCCCGTGCAGGACCTCCTGGTAGGCCAATCCAAGAAGGCTAAGAAACAAAGTCCTCCATTCGAGTGGGGAGTCAAAGAAGAAGACTCCTTCAATCAGTTGAACTGGGCCTTGACAGGGGAAACAATCCTAGCCTCTTTGGAATATAGTCAGCTGGTTGTGTTGTATACAGATGCCAGCAACATGACATTGGGAGAAGTGGTGTGCCAGGTGCAAAGAGGCAGAGAAAGAGTTATTGCCTATGCCAGCAGGAAGCTCTGTCCTACAGAAAGGAACCCAGAGAGCTACAGCTCGTTCAAGTTAGAGTTCCTAGCTGTAGTCTGGGCAGTCACAGAACGTTTCAAGCATTACCTGGCTGCGGCAAAGTTTACCATCTTCACGGACAACAATCCGTTGACTCACTTGCAGACAGCAAAGCTAGGTGAGCTAGAAAATCGATGGATGGCCCGATTGTTAAATTCAAATTTTACCATCAAGTACCGGGCAAGCCAGAAGAACACTAATGCTGATGCATCGTCCAGGATGCCCCATTTGCAAGATGCGAGAGACTACTCGGAGGAGCTGGATGAGATAGAGCTACTGGCTTTTCACTGCCCCCATGTGTCTCAATGTGCTAATTATGTGAAAGACAAATGTCAAGAGGCTAAATTGAATCTGTTACCCCACCATGGATGGGCGGAAACACAAGGCAGTGACCCAGCTGTTCGCTTGGGTCAAGGAACTGTTAACGCAGGAAGGCTCACATCCTGGTCCAGATGCTCCATAAGAGACACAACAGCTGTGGAAAGAGAAAAGAAAATTGTTCATATATGGAGGTAAGCCATGCAGATGTCACACTAATCCACAAACCCTTGAGCTTGTCTGGCAGATAGAAGTTCTATGGAAAGATGTTCAGATGGTACTAGAGGCATATCATGATTGTTCAGGGCATTTAGGGTTGAAGTTGAAGGTTCTGCTGAGAGAAAGATTCTACTGGATTGGCATGAGGAAAGCCATTGAAAACTGGTACAGAGACTGTGGTCCATGCAATCTGAGGAAGAAGGATCAAGAGAGCCAGAGAGCCCCATTACAGCCAATTGTTACCAAGCAACCAATGTATCTTGTGGTGAAGGATTGAAAAGCCTAAACAGCACCCAGGGCATTTCAAGCCCAATTTTGTAGACCTCATGGTTATCCAGAACAGGTGTTAACAGATCAAGGACCAGCTTTTGAAGCAGAGATATCTCAAGAATTCTGTAACATGTATGTGTGTAATAAGATATGAACTACACCATATCACCCACAAACAATTGGAACATGCGAGAAAATGAAGCAGGTAAACATAGACCAATTAAAAACATTGCCATTAGAAGAAAGAAACTTGTGGCCAGAAAAGTTGACACATTTAGTGGACTTATACAAAGTGAGTACTACCAATTGTACACCTGCATATCTCATAACAGCAAGACCTGCAAATTACCCATTGACATAGATATGGGAATAGTAAAACCAGATGTAGACTTACCAAATTCAGATTGGGATACAGAACACCAGCAACAGTATTGTAAAAGTACAAGAGTGTGTAGAAAGAGGTTTGTCCCAAGCCAGATAAAGGCAAGAGAAATCCAATAACAAGCATGCTCCTGCAATTCCCTTAAAGGGGTTGTCCGGGCTCGTCACATAATCTCAGTGCATATCCAGGCTGTCTAATGCTGACAATGTGTAATGTACTATGTGTCAGCTTTCTGCAGGGTTTCCTAAATAACACTTGTTTTGCCTCTGAACAGAACGACCAGGGGGGGTGTTCTGACATGATAATGAACACTGGTCGTTTCCACCTACTGTACCCCAACCCCTCCCCCATAGCAACATCCCCGCCCTCCCCATCTCCATGACTCAGCCTCTCCACAGGAAGAAATCCTCCCCGGCTGCAGCCATTGCTGTGAGCAGACCTGCCCGGATTAGCTGCTCCTCCCCCGGCCACACACAGTGATGTATGGAAAGTCTGCAGAGAGAAGGGACAATGCTGTGTTCAGGGGGGGCCGCTCCATGATTACAGTGAATAGCTCGTTATCAGTGATTCTTCCCTCACTGTCCCGGGCTGTGATCATAGCAGGGAAGGAGAATGTACAGTGTGCAGACACCAGTGATGTATGGAAAGTCTGCAGAGAGAAGGGACAATTGTGCTGTATTCAGGGCCGCTCCGTGATTACAGTGAATAACTCCCTCTTATCAGTGATTCTTCCCTCACTGTCCCGGGCTGTGATCAGTAGCAGGGAAGGAGAATGTACTGTGTGAGCCCAGCTGCAGCTTCTAATCTGCCCAGGGGACGGCAGACACTGATGGAATCTGTGACACAATGTAACAAAACCTCTGCTGTGTGAATGACATCTCTGTGTCACTGATGTCTTCACACAGCAGATGAGCTGGTGCATTGTATCAGGCTGAAGGATGGTCAGCACTGTGTCTCTAATGACACAAATACTGATTGAAGCAGCCTGTCCACTCAGTAACTGCAGCAGTGTGAAGTGTTGCGGGGTGTATGTATGGAGATATAGATGATACTAAGGATTTTGATATTGTTGAGGAGTCCTTGCTTCCGTCACCCCATCAGTCCGCCCGTCCTTCCTTCTTTCCTTCCATCCATCCTTCCTTCCGTTCATCCTTCCGTCCTTCTTTCAGTCCGTCTTTCGTCCTTTCTTTCCGTCCATCTGACCGTCCTTCCTTCTTTCCATCCGTCCTTCCCTCCTTCCTTTTTTCCGTCCGTCCTTCTTTCTGTCCTTCCTTCTTTCCATCCTTCCACCTGTCCTTCTTTCCGTCGTCCTTTCTTTCCATCTGTCCTTCCTTCTTTCCATCCATCTATCCGTCTGTCCTTTCCGTCCCTCCTTCTTTCCGTCCTTCCTTCTTTCCATCCGTCCTTCCTTCTGTCCATCTATCCGTTCGTCCTTCTTTCCGTCCCTCCTTCTTTCCGTCCATCCGTCCTTCCTTCTTTCTGTCTTTCCTTCCATCCGTCCGTCGCCCCATCAGTCCGTCTGTCCTTCCTTCCATCCTTCCTTCTGTCCATCCATCCATCCCTCCTTCCTTCCGTTGGTCCTTGCGTCCTTCTTTCTGTCCATCCTTCCTTCTTACCATCCTTCCTTATTTCCGACCGTCCTTCCTTCTTTCCGACCGTCCGTGCCGTTCTTCCTTCTTTCTGTTCTTCCTTCTTTCCGTCTGTCCATCAGTCGTTCCTACTTTCTGTCCTTCCTTCTTTTTGTCCGTCCTTCCGTCCTTTCTTCTTTCTGTCCGTCTGTCCTTTCTTCTTTCCGTACTTTCTTCTTTCCGTCTTCCTTCTTTCCATCCTTCCGTCCTTCCTTCTTCCCGTCTGTCCTTCCTTCTTTCCGTCCGTCCTTCCTTCTTTCCGTCTATCCTTCCTTCTTTCTGTCCGTCCGTCCTTTATTCTTTCCGTCCGTCCTTCATTCTTTCCGTCCATCCATCCGTCCTTCCTTCTTTCCGTCCATCCTTCAGTCTTTCCATCCGTTCTTCCCCTCAAGCCTGTATTTTCCCTTCACCCCTGGGTGATTTCCTGTTTTCCTTCCTCTTCTTCCATAACTTTTCTATTTTTCCGTCAATACAGACATATGAGGCTTCTTGTTGTTTTTTAAAATAAAAGAGGACAAGAGTGGATCATGTGCAATTGAGTTGTTTATTTCCGCCCACTGGCTATAAGGCTTAGTGGATAAGGAATCTTTTATGAAGCTGGTGGTAGCATCAAGAAAGCGTATCTCAGAGCTAAAAATACGAACAGGGCTGACCTTCTTTGCACGGGGCGGACGGTCCGGGGTGAGCAAAATAATGCAGTAAGATATATTTCCACATTTAATCAGCACTGGGGAACAATGCGGTCTATAATGCAGCATCATTGGCCTATTCTCCTATCTGATCCACATTTGAGGGACTCTTTGTAAGATTATCCTCAAATGACGCCACGCAGAGCACCTAATTTGCGTAATATGCTTGTTAAGAGTCATTATGTGCCCTATATACCACCCCTCTTTGGGGCTAGTCGACCTCTAAAAGGATGTTTCCAATGTGGGCACTGCCTCGCCTGCGGCAATGTCGTTCGCGAGCGTTCCTTCTCGTCTTCTGATGGTACAAAAACTTATGAGATCCGGTCATACATCAATTGCGGTACCCGCTATGTGGTGTATTACGCCACGTGCGGGTGCGGATTGATCTATGTTGGGCTCACATCAAGGGAATTAAGAAGACGAGTAAGGGAGCACGTAAACGAGATTGCCGCGGCGGCGGGAGCCCAGGATCTTACAACGTTGAAAACGTTCCCCCGCCATTTCCGTTTGCACCATGGGTGTGACCCGGTCTCCTTGAAAATTAGGGGGATCGATGTCATACACGTGGGCATTCGGGCGGGAAATGTGAAAAAGATCCTGGCCCAACACGAAACTAGATGGATTATGACCTTGGGGACTTTGGTCCCCAAGGGTCTTAATGAATCCCTCAGTTTTGCTCCATTCCTGTGATTGCCCTTCTCTTTGAGGTCTCAGTTTGGCATCTCATAACTTGAATACTAATTTGTGTTTATCATTTACAGTTTTTCTCAGTGTGCCCTCCTTATCCTGGTTGCATCTGCTCCATCCTTCAGCCAGAGACCGGCGTTGTCCTGTGTCATCATGATTCTGGAAATTTCCACCATCGCCACGCAAAAATGTCACTGTATTCTTACTGTAAATACTTCTTATACGCAGTGTTCTTTTTGTACTGTAGTAGTGGTTTGATATGCAGGCAATATGAGGATTAATGGATGGAGTATTATACTTACACTAGATGGTGGCCCGATTCTAAAGAATCGGGTAGTCTAGAATCTATATATAGTTTATTTAGTAATAGGGGAGTGCTGTGAAAGTAATTGTGAGTATACGGTGGCTCAGTGGTTAGCAGTGAGTGCGGTGGCTCAGTGGTAAGCAGTGAGTGCGGTGGCTCAGTGGTCAGCAGTGAGTGCGGTGGCTCAGTGGTCAGCAGTGAGTGCGGTGGCTCAGTGGTCAGCAGTGAGTGCGGTGGCTCAGTGGTCAGCAGTGAGTGCGGTGGCTCAGTGGTCAGCAGTGAGTGCGGTGGCTCAGTGGTCAGCAGTGAGTGCGGTGGCTCAGTGGTCAGCAGTGAGTGCGGTGGCTCAGTGGTCAGCAGTGAGTGCGGTGGCTCAGTGGTCAGCAGTGAGTGCGGTGGCTCAGTGGTCAGCAGTGAGTGCGGTGGCTCAGTGGTCAGCAGTGAGTGCGGTGGCTCAGTGGTCAGCAGTGAGTGCGGTGGCTCAGTGGTCAGCAGTGAGTGCGGTGGCTCAGTGGTCAGCAGTGAGTGCGGTGGCTCAGTGGTCAGCAGTGAGTGCGGTGGCTCAGTGGTCAGCAGTGAGTGCGGTGGCTCAGTGGTCAGCAGTGAGTGCGGTGGCTCAGTGGTCAGCAGTGAGTGCGGTGGCTCAGTGGTCAGCAGTGAGTGCAGCACAGGCTGGAGGGGGAGGAGGCAGAGGAGGGAGGAGGCAGAAACTGGAGGGGTTAGAGGAGGGAGGGGTCAGGGGAGAGCGGAGGCAGGGGAGAGCGGAGGCTGGAGGGCAGAGGAGAGCGGAGGCTGGAGGGCAGAGGAGAGCGGAGGCTGGAGGGCAGAGAAGAGCGGAGGCTGGAGGGCAGAGGAGAGCGGAGGCTGGAGGGCAGAGGAGAGCGGAGGCTGGAGGGCAGAGGAGAGCGGAGGCTGGAGGGCAGAAAAGAGCGGAGGCTGGAGAGCAGAAAAGAGCGGAGGCTGGAGGGCAGAAAAGAGCGGAGGCTGGAGGGCAGAAAAGAGCGGAGGCTGGAGGGCAGAAAAGAGCGGAGGCTGGAGGGCAGAGGAGAGCGGAGGCTGGAGGGCAGAGGAGAGCGGAGGCTGGAGGGCAGAGGAGAGCGGAGGCTGGAGGGCAGAGGAGAGCGGAGGCTGGAGGGCAGAGGAGAGGGGAGGCTGGAGGGCAGAGGAGAGGGGAGGCTGGAGGGCAGAGGAGAGCGGAGGCTGGAGGGCAGAGGAGAGCGGAGGCTGGAGGGCAGAGGAGAGCGGAGGCTGGAGGGCAGAAGAGAGCGGAGGCTGGAGGGCAGAGGAGAGCGGAGGCTGGGGGGCAGAGGAGAGCGGAGGCTGGGGGGCACAGGAGAGGGGAGACTGGGGGGCACAGGAGAGGGGAGGCTGGAGGCCAGAGGGGAGGCTGGAGGCCAGAGGGGAGGCTGGAGGCCAGAGGGGAGAGCGGAGGCCAGAGGGGAGAGCGGAGGACAGAGGGGAGAGAGCGGAGGACAGAGGGGAGAGCGGAGGACAGAGGGGAGAGCGGAGGACAGAGGAGAGCGGAGGACAGAGGAGAGCAGAGGACAGAGGAGAGCGGAGGACAGAGGAGAGCGGAGGCCGGAGGAGAGCGGAGGCCGGAGGAGAGCGGAGGCCGGAGGAGAGCGGAGGCTGGAGGGCAGGGGATAGCGGAGGCAGGGGAGAGCGGAGGCAGGGGAGAGCGGAGGCAGGGGAGAGCGGAGGCAGAGGACAGCGGAGGCTGGAGGCCAGAGGGCAGTGGAGGCTGGAGGCCAGAGGACAGCGGAGGCTGGAAGCCAGAGGACAGCGGAGGCAGGAGGCCAGAGGACAGCGGAGGCAGGAGGCCAGAGGACAGCGGAGGCAGGAGGCCAGAGGACAGCGGAGGCAGGAGGCCAGAGGACAGCGGAGGCTGGAGGCCAGAGGAGAGCGGAGGCTGGAGGCCAGAGGAGAGCGGAGGCTGGGGGGCAGAGGAGAGCGGAGGCTGGAGAAGAGCGGAGGCAGAGGACAGCGGAGGCTGGAGGCCAGAGGAGAGCGGAGGCCGGAGAAGAGCGGAGGCTGGAGAAGAGCGGAGGCTGGAGAAGAGCGGAGGCTGGAGAAGAGCGGAGGCTGGAGAAGAGCGGAGGCTAGAGAAGAGCGGAGGCTGGAGAAGAGCGGAGGCTGGAGAAGAGCGGAGGCTGGAGAAGAGCGGAGGCCGGAGAAGAGCGGAGGCCGGAGAAGAGCGGAGGCCGGAGAAGAGCGGAGGCAGAGGAGAGCGGAGGCTGGAGAAGAGCGGAGGCTGGAGAAGAGCGGAGGCAGGGGAGAGCGTAGGCAGGGGAGAGCGTAGGCAGGGGAGAGCGTAGGCAGGGGAGAGCGTAGGCAGGGGAGAGCGTAGGCAGGGGAGAGCGTAGGCTGGAGGCCACAGAAGAGCGGAGGCTGGAGGCCACAGGAGAGCGGAGGCTGGAGACCACAGGAGAGCGGAGGCTGGAGGCCACAGGAGACGCGGAGGCTGGAGACCACAGGAGAGCGGAGGCTGGAGGCCACAGGAGAGCGGAGGCTGGAGGCCACAGGAGAGCGGAGGCTGGAGGCCACAGGAGAGCGGAGGCTGGAGGCCACAGGAGAGCGGAGGCTGGGGGGCAGAGGAGAGCGGAGGCTGGACGGCAGGGGAGAGCGGAGGCTGGAGAAGAGCGGAGACAGAGAAGAGCGGAGGCAGAGGAGAGCGGAGGCAGAGGAGAGCGGAGGCAGAGGAGAGCGGAGGCTGGAGAAGAGCGGAGGCAGAGGAGAGCGGAGGCTTGAGAAGAGCGGAGGCTGGAGAAGAGCGGAGGCTGGAGAAGAGCGGAGGCAGAGGAGAGCGGAGGCTGGAGAAAAGTGGAGGCAGAGGAGAGCGGAGGCAGAGGAGAGCGGAGGCTGGAGAAGAGCGGAGGCAGAGGAGAGCGGAGGCTGGAGAAGAGCGGAGGCAGAGGAGAGCGGAGGCTGGAGAAGTGCGGAGGCAGAGTAGAGCGGAGGCTGGAGAAGAGCGGAGGCAGAGGAGAGCGGAGGCAGAGGAGAGCGGAGGCAGAGGAGAGCGGAGGCTGGAGAAGAGCGGAGGCTGGAGAAGAGCGGAGGCTGGAGAAGAGCGGAGGCTGGAGAAGAGCGGAGGCAGGGGAGAGCGGAGGCAGGAGGGCAGGGGAGAGCGTAGGCAGGGGAGAGCGTAGGCAGGGGAGAGCGTAGGCAGGGGAGAGCAGAGGCTGGAGGCCACAGGAGAGCGGAGGCTGGGGGGCAGAGGAGAGCGGAGGCTGGGGGGCAGAGGAGAGCGGAGGCTGGGGGGCAGAGGAGAGCGGAGGCTGGGGGGCAGAGGAGAGCGGAGGCAGGGGGGCAGAGGAGAGCGGAGGCTGGGGGGCAGAGGAGAGGGGAGACTGGGGGGCACAGGAGAGGGGAGGCTGGAGGCCAGAGGGGAGGCTGGTGGCCAGAGGGGAGAGCGGAGGCCAGAGGGGAGAGCGGAGGCCAGAGGAGAGCGGAGGCCAGAGGAGAGCGGAGGCCAGAGGAGAGCGGAGGCCAGAGGAGAGCGGAGGGCAGAGGAGAGCGGAGGCCAGAGGAGAGCGGAGGCCAGAGGAGAGCGGAGGCCGGAGGAGAGTGGAGGCTGGAGGGCAGGGGATAGCGGAGGCTGGGGAGAGCGGAGGCAGGGGAGAGCGGAGGCAGGGGAGAGCGGAGGCAGAGGACAGCGGAGGCAGAGGACAGCGGAGGCTGGGGGCCAGAGGACAGCGGAGGCTGGAGGCCAGAGGACAGCGGAGGCTGGAGGCCAGAGGACAGCGGAGGCTGGAGGCCAGAGGACAGCGGAGGCTGGAGGCCAGAGGAGAGCGGAGGCTGGAGGCCAGAGGAGAGCGGAGGCTGGGGGGCAGAGGAGAGCGGAGGCTGGAGGCCAGAGGAGAGCGGAGGCTGGGGGGCAGAGGAGAGCGGAGGCTGGAGAAGAGCGGAGGCAGAGGACAGCGGAGGCTGGAGGCCAGAGGAGAGCGGAGGCTGGAGAAGAGCGGAGGCTGGAGAAGAGCGGAGGCAGAGGAGAGCGGAGGCTGGGGGGGGCACAGGAGAGGGGAGGCTGGGGGGGCACAGGAGAGGGGAGGCCGGGGGGCACAGGAGAGGGGAGGCTGGGGGGCACAGGAGAGGGGAGGCTGGGGGGCACAGGAGAGGGGAGGCTGGGGGGCACAGGAGAGGGGAGGCTGGTGGGGCAGAACACTCACCGGGCTGTCGGCGGGGCTGTGTGCGGGGCAGGTGGCGGAATGGTGGTCCCAGATGGAGGAGGAGAGTGGGCGGTGCCGGCGGAGGCCGCACACCGGAGTGTGGGCCGGGCCGGGCCGGTTCCCGGATGTGGGTGGGACTCAGGGTGCATCTAGGCACCCTGCCGCCGGAGCCGATCGGAGGGCGGGGGGGTGCTGGCGGGTCTGAGGGCCGCCGCCCCTGCAGCGTCCGCTCGGCCCCGCCGCCCTGCAGCCTACAGTGCCACAGCGTCCGTCTCTCCTGAGGGCGGCGCTGATGTTGGTGGCCCCGCCCCCTTCTGTGATGCCGCTCCCCCTGGCTGCCGGCGCTCTGGACTCAGGGCTCACACTGTCCAGTGGACGGTGCGGCCCTGGGTGGGAGCACACGGCACTGTGTGGGGGTGGCGGTGGCGCTTTAGCGCCCACTGCGAGCCGCTATTCAGGTTTGACAGCGGCTCGCGGTGAGCGCTACGCGCTCACCGCTCGTGGGTCTGGAACTTCCGTTTCCGGTCTGTGACACAGGGCGCAGGCCGTCACGGAAGTTGGCCAGATTCCACAGGAAGTGGCCTTCGGGTTTTATATAGTAGATGCCGCTTGTGTGATTTCCTATCTTCCTTGCCTGGCCGGTAGGCGCAGCGTCTATACCGCGACGCGCATGCTCGGGAGCCATAGCAACCAGACTTGGCTTCCCGGACGTGCGCGTCATTCTGCGGTGACGCTGACGCACTTCCGGTGGGACGGCGTGGACCGGAAATGCCCGGACGCGCGCGGAGATGGAGCCACAAGCGGTTACAGCTGTATTACAGCTATATAAACTATCAGGAATGGTAGGCACACTACCCCCTGATGAAGATTGTTACCATACTAAATTGAAACGTACGTTGGGGTCCGGACCCGGGGGATCCATCCACCAGGGACATTATCCTCCAGTCCACACTTGGTATGCTCTAATTCCCTTGGGGGATATATTGCACTTAGGCAGCAGGCAGTGTTGATATGCCCTATAATGTGATAGTGGGTCATTCTGTAATCATCTTTGTACTGTTTTTTGACAGAACTGAATGTTAGATAATGTGTTTGGTATGATGTGTTACAGATGTCTCCATTCTTTGATGCATTTCTCCACTGTGAGCTTATGGCATTGTAAAGCACACTGTCTATTGGTGTCCTAAGTGTTGTTTGTATTTTACTACTGTGGAACAGGGGAGATTGTCTTCTGCACCACCAGCTTCATAAAAGATTCCTTATCCACTAAGCCTTATAGCCAGTGGGCGGAAATAAACAACTCAATTGCACATGATCCACTCTTGTCCTCTTTTATTTTATATTTATCTCCAGAGTTGTACACAGATAGGTGGTGATATCCTCACTCACCTTCTGTGTTTATGGGTTACATGGAACTTGTTGTATTTCTTGTTGTTTTTTGCAGGACGAGTTGTACTTTTGAATGACGACATTTATTTAAAAATTGCAAAAAAAACAGTGCAATTATACATTTGTCTTTTGGGTTTTTTATTCACCATGTTCACTATATGGTGACACTGAGGTGTCAGTATGATGTCTGGGATCAGTACTATATGGTAACACTGAGGTGTCGGTATGATGTCTGGGGTCAGTACTATATGGTAACACTGAGGTGTCGGTATAATGTCTGGGGTCAGTACTATATGGTAACACTGAGGTGTCGGTATGATGTCTGGGGTCAGTACTATATGGTAACACTGAGGTGTCGGTATGATGTCTGGGGTCAGTACTATATGGTAACACTGAGGTGTCGGTATGATGTCTGGGGTCAGTACTATATGGTAACACTGAGGTGTCGGTATGATGTCTGGGGTCAGTACTATAGGGTGTCACTGAGGTGTTTGTATGATGTCTTGGGTCAGTACTATATGGTAACACTGCGGTGTCGGTATGACGTCTGGGGTCAGTACTATATGGTAACACTGAGGTGTCGGTATGATGTCTGGGGTCAGTACTATATGGTAACACTGAGGTGTCTGTATGATGTCTGGGGTCAGTACTATATGGTAACACTGAGGTGTCGGTATGATGTCTGGGGTCAGTACTATATGGTAACACTGAGGTGTCAGTATGATGTCTGGGGTCAGTACTATATGGTAACACTGACGTGTCGGTACGATGACTGGGGTCAGTACTATATGGTAACACTGAGGTGTCGGTATGATGTCTGGGGTCAGTACTATATGGTAACACTGACGTGTCGGTATGATGTCTGGGGTCAGTACTATATAGTAACACTGATGTGTCGGTATGATGTCTGGGGTCAGTACTATATAGTAACACTGAGGTGTCGGTATACTGTGCTAACCACTTAGCCACCATACAATGCTAACCACTGAGCCACCATATACTGTGATAACAATGGAGCCACCATATACAGTGCTAACCACTGAGCCACCATACAGTGCTAACCTCTGAGCCACCATACAATGCTCTAACCACTGAGTCACCATATACAGTGCCAACCACTGAGCCACCATACAGTGCTAACCACTGAACCACCATACAGTGCTAACCACTGAGCAACCATACAGTGCTAACCACTGAGCCACCGTATACAGTGCTAACCATTGAGCCACCATATACAGTGCTAACCACTGAGCCACCATACAGTTCTAACCACTGAGCCACCGTATACAGTGCTAACCACTGAGCCACCATATACAGTGCTAACCACTGAGCCTCTATACAGTGCTAACCACTGAGCCACCATACAGTGCTAACCACTGAGCCACCATATACAGTGCTAACCACTGAGCCACCACACAGTACTAAACACTGAGCCACCATACAGTGCTAACCACTGAGCCACCATACAGTGCTAACCACTGAGCCACCATATACAGTGCTAACCACTGAGCCACCATACAGTGCTAACCACAGAGCCGCCATATACAGTGCTAACCACTGAGCCACCACACAGTACTAAACACTGAGCCACCATACTGTGCTAACCACTGAGCCACCATACAGTGCTAACCACTGAGCCACCATATACAGTACTACCCACTGAGCCACCATATACAGTGCTAACCACTGAGCCACCGTATACAGTGCTAACCACTGAGCCACCATATACAGTGCTAACCACTGAGCCACCGTATACAGTACTAACCACTGATCCACCATATACAGTGCCAACCACTGAGCCACCATGTACAGTGCTAACCACTGAGTCACCGTATAGAGTGCTAACCACTGAGCCACCATATACAGTGCTAACCACTGAGCCACCGTATACAGTGCTAACCACTGAGCCACCATACATGCTAACCACTGAGCCACCGTATACAGTGCTAACCACTGAGCCACCATACAGTGCTAACCACTAGCCACCATATACAGTGCTATTCACTGAGCCACCATATACAGTGCTAACCACTGAGCCACCATATACAGTGCTAACACTGAGCCACCATTACAGTGCTAACCACTGAGCACCATATACAGTATACCACTGAGCCACCATATACAGTGCTAACCACTGAGCCACCATATACAGTGCTATTCACTGAGCCACCATATACAGTGCTAACCACTGAGCCACCATATACAGTGCTAACACTGAAGCCACCATACAGTGCTAACCACTGAGCCACCATATACAGTGCTAACACTGACACACCATATACAGTGCTAACCACTGAGCCACCATATACAGAGCTAACACTGAACCACCATACAGTGCTAACCACTGAGCCACCATATACAGTGCTAACACTGAACCACCATATACAGTGCTAACCACTGAGCCACCATATACAGTGCTATTCACTGAGCCACCATATACAGTGCTAACACTGACCACCATACAGTGATAATCACTGAGCCACCATATACAGTGCTATTCACTGAGCCACCATATACAGTGCTAACCACTGAACCACCATACAGTGCTAACCACTGAGCCACCATATACAGTGCTAACACTGAACCACCGTATACAGTGCTAACCACTGAGCCACCATATACAGTGCTAACCACTGAGCCACCATATACAGTGCTAACCACTGAGCCACCATATACAGTGCTAACCACTGAGCCACCGTATACAGTGCTAACCACTGACCCACCATATACAGTGCTAACCACTGATCTACCATATACAGTGCTAACTACTGAGCCACCATATACAGTGCTAACCACTGAGCCACCATATACAGTGCTAACCACTGAGCCACCATATACAGTGCTAACCACTGAACCACCGTACAGTGCTAACCACTGAGTCACCGTATACAGTGCTAACCACTGAGCCACCAGTATACAGTGCTAACCACTGATCCACCGTACAGTGCTAACCACTGAGCCACCGATATACAGTGCTAACCACTGAGCCACCTATACAGTGCTAAGCACTGAGACCATATATACAGTGCTAGCCACTGAGCCACCATATACAGTGCTAACCACTGAGCCACCATATACAGTGCTAACCACTGAGCCACCATATACAGTGCTAACCACTGAGCCACCATATACAGTGCTAACCACTGAGCCATCGTATACAGTGCTAACCACTGAGCCACCATATACAGTGCTAACCGCTGAGTCCACCATATACAGTGCTAACCACTGAGCCACCATATACAGTGCTAACCACTGAGCCACCATATACAGTGCTAACCACTGAGCCACCATATACAGTGCTAACCACTGAGCCACCGTATACAGTGCTAACCACTGACCCACCATATACAGTGCTAACCACTGATCTACCATATACAGTGCTAACTACTGAGCCCACCATATACAGTGCTAACCACTGAGCCACCATATACAGTGCTAACTACTGAGCCACCATATACAGTGCTAACCACTGAACCACCGTACAGTGCTAACCACTGAGTCACCGTATACAGTGCTAACACTGAGCCACCGTATACAGTGCTAACCACTGATCCACCGTACAGTGCTAACCACTGAGCCACCGTATACAGTGCTAACCACTGAGCCACCATATACAGTGCTAAGCACTGAGCCACCATATACAGTGCTAGCCACTGAGCCACCATATACAGTGCTAACCGCTGAGCCACCATATACAGTGCTAACCACTGAGCCACCATATACAGTGCTAACCACTGAGCCACCATATACAGTGCTAACCACTGAGCCATCGTATACAGTGCTAACCACTGAGCCACCGTATACAGTGCTAACCACTGAGCCACCATATACAGTGCTAACCACTGATCTACCATATACAGTGCTAACCACTGAGCCACCATACAGTGCTAACCACTGAGCCACCGTATACAGTGCTAACCACTGAGCCACCATATACAGTGCTATCCACTGAGCTACCATACACAGTGCTAACACTGAACCACCATACAGTGCTAACCACTGAGCCACCATATACAGTGCTAACCACTGAGCCACCATATACAGCGCTAACCACTGAGCCACCATATACACTGCTAACCACTGAGACACCATATACAGTGCTAACCACTGTGCCACCGTATACAGTGCTAACCACTGAGCCACCATATCCAGTGCTACCACTGAGCCACCATATACAATGCAAACCACTGACCCACCACACAGTACTAAACAATGAGCCACCATACTGTGCTAACCACTGAGCCACCATACAGTGCTAACCACTGAGCCACCATATACAGTGCGAACCACTGAGCCACCGTATACAGTGCCAACCACTGAGCCACCATATACAGTGCTAACCACTGAGCCACCATATACAGTGCTAACCACTGAGCCATCATACAGTGCTAGTCACTGAGTCACCGTATACAGTGCTAACCACTGAGCCACCATATACAGTGCTAACCACTGAGCCACCATACAGTGCTAACCACTGAGCCACCATATACAGTGCTAACTACTGAGCCACCATATACAGTGCTAACCACTGAGCCACCATATACAGTGCTAACCACTGAGCCACCGTATACAGTGCTAACCACTGAGCCACCATATACAGTGCTATTCACTGAGCCACCATATACAGTGCTAACCACTGAGCCACCATATACAGTGCTAACCACTGAGCCACCGTATACAGTGCTAACCACTGAGCCACCATATACAGTGCCAACCACTGAGCCACCATATACAGTGCCAACCACTGAGCCACCATATACAGTGCCAACCACTGAGCCACCATATACAGTGCTAACACTGAACCACCATACAGTGCTAACCACTGAGCCACCATATACAGTACTAACACTGAACCACCATATACAGTGCTAATCACTGAGCCACCGTATACAGTGCTAACCACTGAGCCACCATACAGTGCTAACCACTGAGCCACCATATACAGTGCTAACCACTGAGCCACCATATACAGTGCTAACCACTGAGCCACCATATACAGTGCTAACCACTGAGCACCATATACAGTGCTAACCACTGAGCCACCATATACAGTGCTAACTACTGAGCCACCATATACAGTGCTAACCGCTGAGTCACCATATACAGTGCTAACCACTGAGCCACCATATACAGTGCTAACCACTGAGCCACCATATACAGTGCTAACCACTGAGCCACCATATACAGTGCTAACCGCTGAGTCACCATATACAGTGCTAACCACTGAGCCACCATATACAGTGCTAACTACTGAGCCACCGTATACAGTGCTAACCACTCAGCCACCGTATACAGTGCTAACCACTGAGCCACCATATACAGTGCTAACCACTGAGCCACCATACACAGTGCTAACCACTGAGCCGCCATATACAATGCAAACCACTGAGCCACCATACTGTGCTAAACACTGAGCTATCATACAGTGCCAACCTCTGACCGACACCTCAGTGTTACCATATAGTACTGACCCCAGACATCATACCGACACCTCAGTGTTACTATATAGTACTGACCCCAGACATCATACCGACACCTCAGTGTTACTATATAGTACTGACCCCAGACATCATACCGACACCGCAGTGTTACCATATAGTACTGACCCAAGACATCATACCGACACCTCAGTGTTACCATATAGTACTGACCCCAGTCATCGTTCCGACACGTCAGTGTTACTATATAGTACTGACCCCAGACATCGCACCGAAACGTCGGTGTTACCATATAGTACTGACCCCAGACATCGTACCGACACCTCAGTGTTACTATATAGTACTGACCCCAGACATCATACCGACACCTCAGTGTTACTATATAGTACTGACCCCAGACATCATACCGACACCTCACTATTACTATATAGTACTGACCCCAGACATCATACCGACACCTCAGTGTCACTATATAGTACTGACCCAAGACATCATACCGACACCTCAGTGTTACCATATAGTACTGACCCCAGTCATCGTTCCGACACGTCAGTGTTACTATATAGTACTGACCCCAGACATCGCACCGAAACGTCGGTGTTACCATATAGTACTGACCCCAGACATCGTACCGACACGTCAGTGTTACCATATAGTACTGACCCCAGACATCATACTGACACCTCAGTGTTACCATATAGTACTGACCCCAGACATCATACCGACACCTCAGTGTTACCATATAGTACTGACCCCAGTCATCGTACCGACACGTCAGTGTGTTACCATATAGTACTGACCCCAGACATCATACTGACACCTCAGTGTTACCATATAGTACTGACCCCAGACATCATACCGACACCTCAGTGTTACCATATAGTACTGACCTCAGACATCATACCGACACCTCAGTGTTACCATATAGTACTGACCCCAGACATCATACCGACACCTCAGTGTTACCATATAGTAATGACCCAAGACATCATACCGACACGTCAGTGTTACCATATAGTACTGACCCCAGACATCATACCGACACCTCAGTGTCACCATATAGTACTGACCCCAGACATCATACCGACACCTCAGTGTTACCATATAGCACTGACCCCAGACATCATACCGACACGTCAGTGTTACCATATAGTACTGACCCCAGACATCATACAGAACACTCAGTGTTACCATATAGTACTGACCCCATACATCATACCGACACCTCAGTGTTACCATATAGTACTGACCCCAGACATCATACCGACACGTCAGTGTTACCATATAGTACTGACCCCAGACATCATACAAACACCTCAGTGTTACCATATAGTACTGACCCCAGACATCATACTGACACCTCAGTGTTACCATATAGTACTGACCCCAGACATCATACTGACACCTCAGTGTTACCATATAGTACTGACCCCAGACATCATACCGACACCTCAGTGTTACCATATAGTACTGACCCCAGACATCATACCGACACATTAGTGTTACTATATAGTACTGACTCCAGACATCATACCGACACCTCAGTGTTACCATATAGTTCTGACCCCAGACATCATACCGACACATCAGTGTTACCATATAGTTCTGACCCCAGACATCATACCGACACCTCAGTGTTACCATATAGTACTGACCCCAGACATCATACCGATACGTCAGTGTTACCATATAGTACTGACCCCAGACATCATACCGACACCTCAGTGTTACCATATAGTACTGACCCCAGACATCATACCGACACATCAGTGTTACCATATAGTACTGACTCCAGACATCATACCGTCACCTCAGTGTTACCATATAGTTCTGACCCCAGACATCATACCGACACCTCAGTGTTACCATATAGTACTGACCCCAGACATCATACCGACACATCAGTGTTACCATATACTACTGACCCCAGACGTCATACCGACACGTCAGTGTTACCATATAGCACTGACCCCAGACATCATACCGACACCTCAGTGTTACCATATAGTACTGACCCCAGACATCATACCGACACATCAGTGTTACCATATAGTACTGACCCAAGACATCATACAAACACCTCAGTGTCACCATATAGTGAACATGGTGAATAAAAAACCCAAAAGACAAATGTATAATTGCACTGTTTTTTTTGCAATTTTTAAATAAATGTCGTCATTCAAAAGTACAACTCGTCCTGCAAAAAACAACAAGAAGCCTCATATGTCTGTATTGACGGAAAAATAGAAAAGTTATGGAAGAAGAGGAAGGAAAACAGGAAATCACCCAGGGGTGAAGGGAAAATACAGGCTTGAGGAGAAGAACGGACGGACGGATGGAAAGACTGAAGGATGGACGGAAAGAAGGAAGGACGGATGGATGGACGGAAAGAATGAAGGACGGACGGAAAGAATAAAGGACGGACGGACGGACGGAAAGAAGGAAGGATGGACGGAAAGAAGGAAGGACGGATGAAAAGAAGGAAGGACGGACTAGAAGAAGGAAGGACGGAAGGATGGAAAGAAGGAAGACGGAAAGAAGAAAGGACAGACGGACAGAAAGAAGAAAGGACGGAAGGACGGACAAAAAGAAGGAAGGACAGAAAGTAGGAACGACTGATGGACAGACGGAAAGAAGGAAGGACAGAAAGAAGGAAGAACGGCACGGACGGTCGGAAAGAAGGAAGGACGGTCGGAAATAAGGAAGGATGGTAAGAAGGAAGGATGGACAGAAAGAAGGACGCAAGGACCAACGGAAGGAAGGAGGGATGGATGGATGGACAGAAGGAAGGATGGAAAGAAGGATGGAAGGAAGGACAGACGGACTGATGGGGCGACGGACGGATGGAAGGAAGGACGGAAAGAAGGAAGGACGGATGGACGGAAAGAAGGACGGATGGATAGATGGACAGAAGGAAGGACGGAAAGAAGGAAGGACGGATGGAAAGAAGGACGGAAAGAAGGAGGGACGGAAAGGACAGACGGATAGATGGACGGAAAGAAGGAAGGACAGATGGAAAGAAAGGACGACGGAAAGAAGGACAGATGGAAGGATGGAAAGAAGGAAGGACAGAAAGAAGGACGGACGGAAAAAATGAAGGAGGGAAGGACGGATGGAAAGAAGGAAGGACGGTCAGATGGACGGAAAGAAAGGACGAAAGACGGACTGAAAGAAGGACGGAAGGATGAACGGAAGGAAGGATGGATGGAAGGAAAGAAGGAAGGACGGGCGGACTGATGGGGTGACGGAAGCAAGGACTTCTCAACAATATCAAAATCCTTAGTATCATCTATATCTCCATACATACACCCCGCAACACTTCACACTGCTGCAGTTACTGAGTGGACAGGCTGCTTCAATCAGTATTTGTGTCATTAGAGACACAGTGCTGACCATCCTTCAGCCTGATACAATGCACCAGCTCATCTGCTGTGTGAAGACATCAGTGACACAGAGATGTCATTCACACAGCAGAGGTTTTGTTACATTGTGTCACAGATTCCATCAGTGTCTGCCGTCCCCTGGGCAGATTAGAAGCTGCAGCTGGGCTCACACAGTACATTCTCCTTCCCTGCTACTGATCACAGCCCGGGACAGTGAGGGAAGAATCACTGATAAGAGGGAGTTATTCACTGTAATCACGGAGCGGCCCTGAATACAGCACGATTGTCCCTTCTCTCTGCAGACTTTCCATACATCACTGTGTGTGGCCGGGGGAGGAGCAGCTAATCCGGGCAGGCCTGCTCACAGCAATGGCTGCAGCCGGGGAGGATTTCTTCCTGTGGAGAGGCTGAGTCATGGAGATGGGGAGGGCGGGGATGTTGCTATGGGGGAGGGGTTGGGGTACAGTAGGTGGAAATGACCAGTGTTCATTATCATGTCAGAACACCCCCCTTGGTCGTTCTGTTCAGAGGCAAAACAAGTGTTATCTAGGAAACCCTGCAGAAAAGCTGACACTAAGTACATTACACATTGTCAGCATTAGGCAGCCTGGATATGCACTGAGATTATGTGACGAGCCCGGACAACCCCTTTAAGACCAAGTGAGTAAGTCCTCAAGAGGAAGAGACATACTATCAAACTTGATGACCAATGGGAAGCAATACCATGCACTGTGTTGCCATCAAACATTGACAATACTAAGGTATTCCTTGTCCATAAAGACAAGGGAAAAACATCAGTAGCAGTTACTAGAGACCATCTTAAGGTATGTCCTGATACATTGAAATACCAAGAAAGAGTCCCAGAAGTATCCTTACCAGTGAAACCAAAAGAAGAAAAAGTAATCCATACAGTTCTAGGAGACTTTCCCAAGATGTGGACACAGTACAATGGAGCCGTGGTAGTTCCTATGTTAGCTTCTCCCTAAATAGTTGTACCTGAACCCGCAAGACATGAAGAACCGCAAGCTGAGGTATCAGATGCTATACCTGTAGAAGAACAGGAAATGCAACCCCCTGCTAACAGAGAACTTGTCAGTCCCATGGTAAGACTACGAAGACACTCCAGTATACCAGTGTTACGTAGGCCTACACCTAGAATAGAGCCTAGTGAACCCACAACACCAGTAGAAAACAATAGAAATCAGAGCAGACCATGAGAAATACCTGTACTGCGTAGATCCACCCGTAGTAGCAGAGGTCAGATCCCAGCACGCTCTAGGGATTAATAGTGCAGTTCAGCAAAGTCAAAAATGTAACTATGTTTTCTTGTTTCAATGTAAGAATATACAGTAAATACGTAACTAAGAAACCACTAAGCATACAAACCTACAGGAGGTTACTGTATGAACCTTTGAGCATTCATGAACATTTCTTTATTAAATATAGATCATTAGCCATAGGATTGGTTGTGGCAAAGACTTTGTGTAAATATAGTTCATCATCAGCCAATGGTGGAAGGACTAATCACCAAAGTGACTGCTTTTTCTAATTTTCTTGGCTTTTGTACTTTTTGAATTTTTGAGACTCTGCACATTTTATATTGTTCTTTATTACTGTTATGCTTTACAAAAAGGTTTACTAAGTTCAGGAGTGCTGAATTACACTAGGGGAGGAAAGTGGCACCCCAGGGTCCGGATGCCAAAATGTCATTATCTCCCTCGGGGGATAGTGTCATACCTGAGAGAAACAGAGGGTATTCACACCAGGCAAAACCAAAGCACACAACACCTATCTGCCTCCAGGCCAGAAGGGGGAGATCTAAGACCCAGGTTCAGGGCAGCTCCCCTATAAATTCTGGTCTGGGGCGGAGTTAGTCAGTTCAGTTCCTAGGAGGACTGAGGAACACATCCTGTGGGCTGGAGCAGTGCTAAGCTTGTCCCAGGAAAGCTAAAACATAGCTTGAGGGAACCATAGGCAAGGGTCTGAGGAAGTGGAGCCTGGGGAGCAGAGCAGTGTCGAGCTCACCACAGAGGAGAAAGTGCCAAGAACTGTACACTGGATTCTGAGGCTATGCAGGGCCTAACGTCCCAGCAGCCTATACCGGAGGCTGGGGAATTCCAAGTTCCCCAGCCATACAAGTGCCTGAAGGCAAAACAGTTTTAAGAGCCCAGGAGCAACCACCTGAGAAGTGGGGCTAGAGAAGGACTCGCGCTGCCTGTCATACTGGCACACACAGGAGAGAAAGAGGGCTGCAGCTTAGCTTAAGCAGCCGCAGGGACCCGCCAAGAGAAAGCGCAGAAGGGAGGCCTCAGAACTTGCCGGGTGAGGAGAACCCTAAGTTGCTCCCAGGTTACACGGACTCCCAGTAACACCACCTGTCGTTGAACTGATATTGCCCGTAAAGGACCTGATGAACCAACAAACCGTGAGTCTGTTGCTTCGCACCCTCCATCCTGCACCCAACATCCTTTCAATATGCACTCCACCTGTGGGGACCCAATCCATTCCAGCCTCCCGTCCATCATCCTCAGGAGTTCTACAGCAGCGGTGGCTACTCATAGCCACAAACCACAGATGGCATCACGAATAATCCTTCCTATAACTCCCCAAGAACTCTTTAACACTGAACCCAGGGTCACAGGGCCGGGTCTCGACCCCTGTGACTCTCCAGAAGCATCAAGCCCAGTTCTGAGTACCCAACGCCCATGGGGCACATCAGTACTATTACCTGGCCCTGGGTACATTGGTCATAAAAATTGGTAGGGTACTAGTTACAAGGTACTACATCGCCTGCGATGTCAGAAGCGATGCCGCTCGCTTCCGACATCGCAGCCTAGCTGTCACATGGCAAGATGTTGCCGGCAATGCTGTGATGTTGCTGCAGCGATTGTTCACTGGGCTTGGAACAACCCAGCGAGCGATCCGCTGCAATGCAGTGAATAGGCTGGATCGCCGGCAACATTGCTATCGCTGTGTTACACAGCGAGATCCTGCCAAATCGCTGTTTGCAAGTTGCCAAGTTTCAGGATGATCACCACTAATTCATCTGGAATGTTGAATAAGGCTAATGGGCAATGCAAAAACAGGTTCAAAATTAATGCTATAATAACACACTTGTTCACATGCAAAAAATCTGTATTCTAAACACATAGAATGAAAATATATAAAGAGACTGCACATTTTTAAGAAGCAATATCCATATTATAGTGTTTCATGAGTGTGAACAGACCTATAAGACCATGTATGTTAAGCATATAATGGACATATGCTATTTTCATCTGAATTGCTGTTAAATAAGTGTAGAAGAGGTGGCCCCTCACTCTGCTGACCCTCTGCAATAATAAAGGTTTGCTCTTTAACCAAAAAATAATAATAATTTTAAAAAATGCAACTTTTTTTTTTAAAGAATTAAAAGCTCACTTCAAGTGATGTTTAAAGAAGATTTTAAGATTCATGGATTTCACAGCTGCTGCCACTTTTGGCATGTTCAAGAAATTCACAGCCTTCAGGTGTCCAAACACCTGGAAACTCAAGGAAGCTTAAAAAATTTCCTTGAAAGCTTCATAAAATTCTACAGGTTGAAAAAAAACGGTTAGACCTGATGGCTGTGAACAACACTTAACCTTCGACTGTAGGGAAGGAATCTGGGCACTAGATGGCTTTTGGTGTTTGTCCTAGGCTTGTATGTGCTGCCAGCAATATGGTGTTGCACAGGTCTGCACAAGGTCCTGTCACAAAATTGTCCAAAAATTTAGAAGTAACAGACGGCACTCACCATTAGATGAAGGTTCTTTTAATCCAAGTGCTCAGTTAGGAGGTGCGGGTTACAAACATCATGTTGTGTGGAGGGAGGTGCGGGGAGGACGACGGGCACACGTTTTGCCTGGTTAGGCTTCCTAATGGAGCACTTGGATTAAAAGAACCTTCATCTAATGGTGAGTGCCGTCTGTTTCTTCTAAATTTTTGAACACTTAACCTTTGGTTAGGGGCGTTCTCAGCCACCGGGTCTTGCAGTGAGAGTTTTGGCCCCAAAACATCTAGGAAAGTATTTTGGCCATTTAAGAATTTTGAATTTCTTCACCGAACAAAGCTGCTTTTGTCAAATTTTCAGTAAATTGCTAAGGTTTACTGATCACAAACTGAATCGTCAATGTTCCTGCCGAATTTAAAATTGGTGGCAAGTTGGGAGAAACTTTACTTATCTCTATTTCTTACACTGAGGCCCTCGCCACCTTCTGCTGACTCCAGCTCAAAAATATTTCCTGGATCCGCTCTTTCCTTGATCAAGATACTGCTAAAACACTTGTTCATGCTCTCATTATCTCTCGCCTTGACTACTGCAACCTCCTGCTCACTGGCCTCCCTGCTACCTCTCCAAACCATCCTAAACTTCACTGCTCGACTAATCCATCTGTTTCCCCGCTACTCCCCTTTCTCCCCCCTCCGCTAAGCCCTTCACTGGCTCCCCATCTCTCAGATATCCCAATTTAAAACTCTAACCATAACATACAAAGCCATCCATCACCTGTCCCCTCCATACATCTCCAACATGGATTGCCGCTACCTGCCCGCACGCAACCTACAATCCTCCCAAGAGCTTGTTCTCTACTCCCCTCTTATCTCATCCTCTCACATCCTCATTGAAGACTTCTCCCGTGCATCTGCCATACTCTAGAAGTCTCTCTCCAAACACATCAGACACTCGCCTACCCTTGGCAACTTCATAAGAAACCTCAAGACTCACCTCTTCTGACAAGCCTCTGGCCTGCACTGAGACCCCGTCGCCGCACCATCACACGATCGGCGCTCTCCCCTCGTACTGTTTCCTCGCCACCCCGTAGACTGTGAGCCTTCGTGGACAGGGTCTCCACCAGTCCTGTATCTGTAAGATGTGATTGTCCATATTTACTGCATTTGTCCGTGTTCTCCCCTGTTCATATGTAAAGTACCATTAAATCTAATGGAGCTATATAAATAATAATAATAATCATAATAATAATGTGCCCGCTATTACATATGTAAATTTGTAATGGAGGAGTTGTTGTTGAAAATAAACTGGTGGTCTCCTTGCAGGAGTGAGTCATCTTTTGGTTCTGGTCAGTCGGGGCTAATGGCAACATGTGAGCTACATGGGCGTACAGTCCACACAATGCAATTCCACACACCCAGCCAGGACCATGTCTTTCATGTAGCATCTGGAGTCAATCAATCACCCATGACTACCGCCCGCGACATCCTGCATATAAAAGACAACATACGGTAGAAGAGCCACCTGAAGCTAGAGGGTGTCACATCTGTGTCTGAACGTGCTGTAGTAATCCCTGCCTTGGTCGGTAGACAGTGTCGCAATATAGCTGGATAATGGCAGAGAATGTGTGTTTAGCGTTCAGATTGTTGAGTGTAATTTCTCCTATTACTTTACTCTTGTATTTTACTGCACTGAGCTAGTATGAGCTCACTGCTGGGAGCCATGATTAGGGCACCCTTCTATATAAACCCCAGTAGACTGACACTAGCTGCTAGTTATTTACTTTGTATTTAGATTGTGACATGGGCTCTCTGACTTTGCTCCCTTGTCTGTTTTGTATTTCTGGTTGTATTTTGACTTCACAATTGACTCTTAATTTTGTACCTTGTGTCATGTCTGTCCATGGTTGTTTTTTTTGAGCTTGTGGCCTCAGACAGGTGTAACAGAGGAAGGGAATGAGACAGCTGGAAGCTGCGGTGCCAGGATAAGTGAGGTAGCAAGGTAAGTATAGTATTTTTTTAACTTTTCATTTTTTATAGTCTGAGTTTTAGGGGACCACAAAGAATTAACTTGCTCTATATTCTTGATGAAATAAGTACAATGCAAAACACATCTTGAGATAATTTAGTGCACAGACCTTTGTCAAAATCACTCTACTTTCTTCTCTCCAGTCAGTATCAGTTGCAGTACGTCTGTGTCAGTGCATAGAGTCTGTGTCAGTTGCAGAGCGCCTGTCTCTTTTATAGAGCGTCTGTGTCAGTTTCAGTGGATCTGTTTATTTTGCAGATGACCTAAGCATTGAGCAGCAGTCATATTACAAGACAATGGTTAGGTATTAAGAATTGTAAACATCTTGATCTCTGAGTGCACCAAGTTACATGAGTAAGGCCCCTTTCACATTTGGAAAATGCGGCAAATGCGAACAAAAAAAACGCCTCTGCCGCATGTTCTGCCTAACGGCCGCACTTGCTCCCCAATTGCGGCAAGCCTCATGCATTGTCTATGGGGCTTGCGGTAAGTGTGTGGCAGGTGCAGCAAGTGCGGTTTCGGCAGTTACGGCAGATGTATTATATATATTAGAAAAGGACTGCCATCACCTAATATGGAGCTGCAAGCAAAAAAACAATATTTTAAGAAAAAGAGTTGCTGCAACACTCTACATGACATGACTATGTATAATCTAGAAGGCTAATGGTTAATGAATAATAATGAAAAGTAGGGTTAATGTGTACAGCCAAGGGTGTATATGGAAAGGGAACACAGTAATACTGTTCCTGAGAAATAGGAATGAGAGTCTTAGCTTCTACACTGGTGCCATTGTGAAGAGCCCAGTAACTGCGCCAAAGTGCGCTGATAATACCTATACTAACACTGTGTGCTGTGTGCTATTGTTAGGATGGGTTGTAAGCCTGAGAATACAATTAAGACCAGCTAAGATAGTGTGTCTCAGGACCAGGGCTGCAGTAAAATGGAGCGATAGGCAAAACTACAGGGCAGGGGAAGGGAGCACAGTCCAAAAAATTAATGAATTATATATATTACCGCTGACCGTGGCCGGAACCGCACTTGCCGCACACTTACCGCAAGCCCCATAGACAATGCACGGGACTTGTCGCAAATGGGCCATTAGGCGACACTTGCGGCAGAGGCGTTTTTTGTCGGATCTGCCGGATCTGGGCAAAAACACCAGTGTGAAAGCAGCCTTAGGCTAGCTTCACACTACAGTTTTGTTCCTGTTCGTTGGATCCTGTTTCTTGCACAACGAACAGGAACGGACAGCACCGGACTGGCAACTCCAGATGCCATTTCCTTGTCCGGTTCAGTATCTGGACACAGAAAGAGCAGCGGGGAGCTGAGCTCGCTGTCAGCGCAGTGTAATATCACTATAGCAGTGTATCTATATACACTGCTAAAGTGATATTAAATAAAGGGATGATTAAAAATAAAAAAAAATAAATCCTCACCTTCCGGCGACCACGAGTGTCCCACGCTGACTACAGCTCTCCCGACTATTCAAGGACCTTGCATGATGTCACCGGGAGGGGCAGGGCAACCCGATCACATGATCATGCCCCGCCCCTCCCGGTGACATCATGCAAGGTCCTTAAGCATTGTATTCAGCGCGGGACACTGTCGCTGGACTGGTGAGAATTATTTTTTTTATTTTTAATCATCCCTTTATTTAATATCACTTTAGTAGTGTATATAGATAGTGTGTGTAGATAGTGTATATAGATAGACTGCTAAAGTGATATTACACAGATGTACTATGGATACATAGCAATGCTCTTGTTCTGCGCATGCTCTGCACCCTGGAACCAGATCTGGGAAACGATTTTGTTGTTTCCCGGATCCGGTGCCATAGGCCCCCATGATAAGTGTGCCGGACAGGGCAGGATTAGTTTCTGTCCTGTTTTGTCACCGGAGCCCAAAAACGCGGCAGACTTCGTTTTTGGGAACGGTGAAAAACAGGTTAAAAAAGAATCCTGCACCAGATGGCTAAATAGGGCCAATCCGGCCCCATAGGGATGTATGGGGGCAAAAACCACCCTGTTCTGTTTGTTTAAAAAATGAACAGAACAGGATGGTAATAAACGTAGTGTGATGCCAGCCTTACACATCAAACTTCTTTGACTGTCCTGGGTATAGAAGACTAAGGCTGCTTTCACATTGCCATTCTTGTGGATCCGTGGCTGTCCATTGTAAAACGGACAGCCACGTATCCGATTTAGCCCTCATGTATTCCTATGGGCGACGGATTCGATCATATTTACCCTTAGTGGCATTCGATTTGTGTAGGATCTGATCCTGTCCGATTTTTTTGCTGTACCCAAAATTGGAGACTGCTCAGATTTTGGGCACAGCAGACCAAATTGGACAGAATTGGAGCCGACATGATCCGTGGCAAATAACATGGGGGTCTATGGAGCGTGGATCAGAGAAAACACAGGATCGTTTCTCAGACCCAATTTTAGTGTACTGAGCATGCTCAACACTAAAACTGCTCTTTATCATCTAATTTCACTTCTGTAATGTATATATATATATATATATATATATATATATATATATATATATATATATACACACATTGTGGAAGTGAAACAAGGATGAAAAATAAAAAAATATATAGTCACCACTCCAGCGTGTGTCCCCGTGATATTCGGCATCCACCAGAGCTGAAGAACTGGGAATCAGCTGACTGGGTTGCTCCGCCCCTTCCCAGTCAGCTGATTTGTCATATGACCGCACAGCTGATCAGTTTAAATTCTCCCTCCCGCCAAAACCGATCGGCAGGTGGGAGAATTTAAACTGATCAGCTGTGCAGTCATGTGACGAATCAGCTGACTGGTAAGGGGCGGAGCAACCTGGTCAGCTTATTCCCAGGTCCTTCAGCTCTGGTGGATGCCGAACATCGTGGTGAAACATGCCGGAGAGGTGAGTATACATATTATTATTATTTTTTTAACCTTTGCTTCACTTCCGCAATGTATATTATACATTTGGAAAGTGAAAGTGCCCTTCAGTGTCCAGATCCATGAAAGTCACGGACCCGGACACAGAATTGGCATCCGTGGCCACACATCCGATGTGATCCTTTCCTGTCCATGGGGTCCTGCAAAAAGTAGGATCTGCATGGACAGAAAAAAATTGCGATGTGAAAGCAGCCTAACAGCCCAGAAACAAGAAAGGGAAGAGATCTCCTTGCCAGAGAGGATCCTTGTGAGAGTTATAGTATCCAGGGAAGGAAGGCAAATACATGCAGCCGGAAGTAGCTCTAGACACCAAACAGGCAAGTTAAGCAGAGATGAAACTGTTGATCGGGTCTATCATGTATTATTCCCCTTTATTATATTAATAGCTTACTGCATTGTGTCTATACAGTATATGTTTTTTGACTGTTTTTTTTATCTCCTTTCACCCACAGTGTCACTGTCAGAGAATATCAGCAGATGATGGCTTTTATTTTTACCATTGATGAAATCAATCAGAGCCCAGATCTCCTTCCTAATATTACCCTGGGGTATCACGTGTTTGATTCTTGTGGAAATATAAATAACGTTATTAAAGATGTTCTACATATAATGACCGGGATATGGACAAGCAGATATTTTGTTCCCAACTATTCCTATAAAAAACACGGAGTACTGGCTGGTTACATTGGAGATCTCCAATCTTTCACTACAAACCCAATGGCGGAGTTACTGAGAGTTTTTGGCTATACTCAGGTAATTGCACTTTCCAAGATTGCTAAAAATTGTTGATCCACAGAGACCCTTCAGCTTTAATGGTGTCCCGACCATTGAGATTGCATCTCCGCTATCATGGACTTTCATATTTTTTAATAATATGCATAAATAAGTAAGAATTTTTTATTGGAGACTCCTCCTCTTTTTCCTCATGTATACTGGCCGAGAGTCACGGCATTGTGGGTCTGAGCCCAGAAGGTGTGAGCAGCAGGATGGATTGAATGCATGGTGAGGCATATATGTGCTTTTTTTGTAAAGGTGTCTCGACCATGGCTCCCAGTAGTGAGCAGGCACATATCTTAAGCACAGTTTCAATTCCACAGCATAGCATCGAACATAGTCTTAGTTTAGACTGGCTCAGACTGGGTCATTTATTGGGTCCTAGTTCCCTATCATTCTAAACCTGTAAACTCCAACACAATCCAGCCAAACACAACAGTATAGTCCCTGACGGTCACCTGTCCTCTTAGCGGGTCCATCTCTCCAGTCTCCACATAATTAGAGCTCAAGGGGGTCTGGTCACTAAGGCAAGAGTGGAGCAGCATTCTCCCAGACACTTTCAGGTGAAGGTCCCTTCTCCCCATAAGAGAGGACATAGGGGAATCGCCATAGTACAAGTGAAGAGCCCTTTGCTTGCAGTTGCGTGAGGAGGTTCCGCCCGGGTAAGCTGACTTCATTCACATGCCAGTGATGCTAACCTGATACTTTTTGGGTAAGGGACCTGGACATTTTTCTGTACTCTTGCTCCTTCAGACTGGGGGCCGCTCGCTCGATGGTCAGTCTCTAGCCTTGTTGTCCACATGAGATGCTGAAATCAACACTTTAGGATCACACAACTTTACTATAGTTTAAACAATACAGTTGCTACAAATCACACGCTACATGCAGTCTTGATGACCTGTCACACTTCTATATACATACTAGTCACTAGTGGGGCAATATCTGACGTTGTGCAAGAAACTGTGTCTAACTCAGGAGATTAAATTCTCCCATTGTGGGTCATTCCCAATACTTAACTGTTACCTGTCCTGCAGTCAGTTGTTGGACATAACTCACATACCAATCATGCTACATAACAGTTCCTTACATTATACCTTACATTACCAAACATTACTAAGCATTATACTTGCAAACATTACTTTACATTATTATTATTACTATAATACTTCTAGGCCGTTAACCTATCCTGGTTTTGTACATCTTATCGTAACATATTAAAACACATTAACATCACATCTAATATATAAAATCTAATATAATATCTAATATATAAAACCACAAGAGATTTGTGACGTCAGTTCCGTCACTTTGCACACACTTCGGTAACTTTGTCCCAGGGTACACCCGCTCAGGGTGGACCAAGATGGCCACCCTAAGCGGGAGTACCCCGGCGACCCACACTACTCAGCACTCACCCCCCCCAACCAACGTCCACACACACGTACACCCCTGACACAACACTATCGTACCCCACCCCCCCACACACACACTCACACACACACTCATACTCTCATGCAGACTACCAGTCTCCGGTATACTTACCCCACCGCCATCCCGCTGCGCCGCTCCCGCTTGGTCCCCGCCCACCTCGCGGGACTCCCGCCAAGCTCCGCCCACCTCCCGAGGCTTCCACCAAGCTTCGCCCACCTCGCGGGCCTCCCCAGGCTCCGCCCACCTTGAGGGGCTCCCGCCAGGCTCCGCCCACCTCACGCCGATCCCACCAGGCTCCGCCCACCTTGCTCCGCCCACCTTGCCCCGCTCCCGCCTGGCTCCGACCACCTCGCCTGCGCTGACCACCGAGCCTCCATCCTGGCCTGACCACTGAGCCTCCGCCCTGGGCTGACCACCGAGCCTCCGTCGTCTGCTGACCACCGAGCCTCCGTCGTCTGCTGACCAGAGAGCCGCCGTCCTGGTCTGACCACCGAGCCTCCGTCCTGCGCTGACCACCGAGCCTCCGTCCTCTGCTGACCACAGAGCCGCAGTCCTGGCCTGACTACCAACCCTCCGTCCTGGCCTCACCACCGACCCTCCGTCCTGCGCTCACCACTGACCTTCCGTCCTGCGCTCACCACTCTGCCTCCATCCTGCGCTGACCACTCTGCCTCCATCCTGCGCTGACCACTCTGCCTCCTTCCTGCGCTGACCACTCTGCCTCCTTCCTGCGCTGACCACTCTGCCTCCTTCCTGCGTTGACCACTCTGCCTCCTTCCTGCACTGACCACTCTGCCTCTTTCCTGCACTGACCACTCTGCCTCCATCCTGCGCTGAATACTGAGCCTCCATCCTGCGCTGACCACTCAGCTTCCATCCTGCGCTGACCACTCAGCCTCCATCCTGCGCTAACCACTGAGCCTCCATCCTGTGCTGACCACTCTGCCTCCATCCAGTGCTGACCACTCTGCCTCCTTCCTGCGCTCACCACTCTGCCTCCATCCTGCGCTCACCACTCTGCCTCCATCCTGCGCTCACCACTCTGCCTCCTTCCTGCGTTCACCACTCTGCCTCCTTCCTGCGCTCACCACTCTGCCTCCTTCCTGCGCTAACCACTCTGCCTCCTTCCTGCGCTAACCACTCTGCCTCCTTCCTGCGCTCACCACTCTGCCTCCTTCCTGTGCTCACCACTCTGCCTCCTTCCTGGGCTGACCACTGAGCCTCCATCCTGCGCTGACCACTGAGCCTCCATCCTGCGCTGACCACTGAGCCTCCATCCTGTGCTGACCACTCTGCCTCCTTCCTGTGCTAACCATTCTGCCTCCATCCTGCGCTCACCACTGAGCCTCCATCCTGCGCTAACCACCCAGCCTCCATTCTGCGCTGACCACTCAGCCTCCATCCTGTGCTGACCACTCAGCCTCCATCCTGTGCTGACCACTCAGCCTCCATCCTGTGCTGACCACTCAATCCTGTGCTGACCACTCAGCCTCCATCCTGTGCTGACCACTGAGCCTCCATCCTGCGCTGACCACTGAGCCTCCATCCTGCGCTGACCACTGAGCCTCCATCCTGTGCTGACCACTGAGCCTCCATCCTGCACTGACCACTCCATCCCGTGCTGACCAATGAGCCTCCATCCTGTGCTGACCACTGAGCCTCCATCCTGTGCTGACCACTCCATCCTGTGCTGACCACTCCATCCTGTGCTGACCACTCAGCCTCCATCCTGCCCTGACCACTCAGCCTCCATCCTGCGCTGACCACTCAGCCTCCATCCTGCGCTGACCACTCAGCCTCCATCCTGCGCTGACCACTCACCCTCCATCCCGCGATGACCACTCACCCTCCATCCTGCACTAACCACTGAGCCTCCATCCTGCACTGACCACTCAGCCTTCATCCTGTGCTGACCTCTCAGCCTCCATCCTGTGCTAACCACTCACTCCTGTGCTGACCACTCCATCCTGTGCTGACCACTGAGCCTCCATCCTGTGCTGACCACTGAGCCTCCTTCCTGTGCTCACCACTGAGCCTCCTTCCTGTGCTCACCACTGAGCCTCCATCCTGTGCTCACCACTGAGCCTCCATCCTGTGCTCACCACTGAGCCTCCATCCTGTGCTGACCACTCAGCCTCCATACTGTGCTGACCACTCAATCCTGTGCTGACCACTCAGCCTCCATCCTGTGCTGACCACTGAGCCTCCATCCTGCGCTGACCACTGAGCCTCCATTCTGCGCTGACGACTCTGCCTCCTTCCTGCGCTGACCATTCAGCCTCCATCCTGCGCTGACCACTCAGCCTCCATCCTGCGCTGACCACTCTGCCTCCATCCTGCGCTCAACACTGAGCCTCCATCCTTCGAAACCACTGAGCTTCCATTCTGCGCTGACTACTGAGCCTCCATCCTGTGCTGACCACTGAGCCTCCATCCTGTGCTGCCCACTGAGGCTCCATCCTGTGCTGACCACTGAGGCTCCATCCTGTGCTGACCACTGAGCCTCCATCCTGTGCTGACCACTGAGCCTCCATCCTGTGCTGACCACTCAATCCTGTGCTGACCACTCAGCCTCCATCCTGTGCTGACCACTGAGCCTCCATCCTGTGCTGACCACTGAGGCCCATCCGTGCTGACCATGAGCTCACCTGTGCTGACCACTGAGGCCTCCATCCTGGTGACACTAGCCACCTGTCGACCACTGAGCCTCCATCCTGGCTGACCACTCAATCCTTGCTGCCACTCTCCATCCATCGCGCTGACCACTCCATCCTGTGCTGACCACTGAGCCACCGCACAGTGCTAACCACTGAACCACCGTATACAGTGCTAACCACTGAGCCACCATATACAGTGCTAACCACTAAGCTACCGCGCAGTGCTAACCACTGAGCCACCATATACAGTGCTAACCACTGAGCCAGCGTATACAGTGCTATCCACTGAGCCAGCGTATACAGTGCTATCCACTGAGCCACCGTATACAGTGCTAACCACTGAGCCACCGTATACAAGGCTAACCACTGAGCCACCGTATACAGTGCTAACTACTGAGCCACCATATACAGTGCTAACCACTGAGCCACCATATACAGTGCTAACCACTGGGTCACCATATACAGTGCTAACCACTGAGCCACCGTATACAGTGCTAACCACTGAGCCACCGTATACAGTGCTAACCACTGAGCCACCATATACAGTGCTAACCACTGAGCCACCATATACAGTGCTAACCACTGAGCCACCATACAGTGCTAACCACTGAGCCACCGTATACAGTGCCAACCACTGAGCCACCATATACAGTGCTAACCACTGAGCCACCATATACAGTGCTAACCACTGAGCCACCATATACAGTGCTAACCACTGAGCCACCATACAGTGCTAACCACTGAGCCACCATACAGTGCTAACCACTGAGCCACTATTTACAGTGCTAACCACTGAGCCACCATACAGTGCTAACCACTGAGCCACCATATACAGTGCTAACCACTGAGCCACCATATACAGTGCTAACCACTGAGCCACCATATACAGTGCTAACCACTGAGTCATCATATACAGTGCTAACCACTGAGCCACCATATACAGTGCTAACCACTGAGCCACCATATACAGTGCTAACCACTGAGTCATCATATACAGTGCTAACCACTGAGCCACCATATACAGTGCTAACCACTGAGCCACCGTATACAGTACTAACCACTGAGCCACCATATACAGTTCTAACCACTGAGCCACCGTATACAGTGCTAACCACTAAACCACCGTATACAGTGCTAACCACTGAGCCACCATACAGTGCTAACCACTGAGCCACCATACAGTGCTAACCACAGAGTCAACATATACAGTGCTAACCACTGAGCCACCATACAGTGCTAACCACTGAGCCACCATATACAGTGCTGACCACTGAGCCATCGTATACAGTGCTAACCACTGAGCCATCATATACAGTGCTAACCACTGAGCCACCGTATACAGTGCTAACCACTGATCCACCGTATACAGTGCTAACCACTGAGCCACCATATACAGTGCTAATCACCGAGCCACCGTATACAGTGCTAACCACCGAGCCACCGTATACAGTGCTAACCACTGAGCCACCGTATACAGTGCTAACCACTGAGCCACCATATACAGTGCTAACCACTGAGCCACCATATACAGTGCTAACCACTGAGCCACCGTATACCGTGCTAACCACAGAGCCACCGTATACAGTGCTAACCACTGAGCCACCGTATACAGTGCTAACCACTGAGCCACCATATACAGTGCTAACCAATGAGCCACCATATACAGTGCTAACCACTGAGCCACCATATACAGTGCTAACCACTGAGCCACCGTATACAGTGCTAACCACTGAGCCACCGTATACAGTGCTAACCACTGAACCACCGTATACAGTGCTAACCACTGAGCCACCATATACAGTGCTAACCACTGAGCCACCGTATACAGTGCTAACCACTGAAGCCACCTATACATGCTAACCACTGAGCTCCATACTGCTACATGAGCCACCGATATACAGTGCTAACCACTGAGCCACCATATACAGTGCCAACCACTGAGCCACCGAATACAGTGCTAACCACTGAGCCCATACATGCAAATAACCTACAGTGCTACGACCACGACTGCTCCAGCCCCCTGTATACACACAATTAATTTCACCGCACTCCCCTAACTATTGGTAAATAAACTATATATGGATTCTAGACTACCCGATTCTTTAGAATCGGGCCGCCATCTAATCTAGTAATATATAAAACCACAAGAGATTTGTGACGTCACTTCCGTAACTTTGTCTCCAAGGTACACCCGCTCAGGGTGGACCAAGATGGCCAACCTAAGCGGGAGTACCCTGGCGACCCACACTACTCCACTCACCCCCCCCCAGCCCACGCCACGTCCACACACACGTACACCCTTGACACAACACTATCGTACCCCTCCCCCCCTACACACACTCACACACACTCATACTCATACCCACACACACGTACACCCCTGGCGCTACACAATCGTACCGTTTCCCCCCCCCCCCACACACACACACACACACACTCATACTCTCATGCACACCAGTCTCCAGTATACTTACCCGACCGCCATCCCGCTGCGCCGATCCCGCTTGGCTCCGCCCACCTTTCCCTGCACCCGACTGGCTCCGCCCCCATCCTGCACTGACCACCCAGCCTCCGTCCTGCGCTGACGACCTAGCCTCCGTCCTACGCTGACAACCCAGCCTTCGTCATGCGCTCACCACCCAGCCACCGTCCTGCGCTCACCACCCAGCCTCCGTCCTGCGCTCACCACCCAGCCTCCGTCCTGCGCTCACCACCCAGCCTCCGCCCTGCGCTCACCACCCAGCCTCCGTCCTGCGCTCACCACCCAGCCACCGTCCTGCGCTCACCACCCAGCCTCCGTCCTGCGCTCACCACCCAGCCTCCGTCCTGCGCTCACCACCCAGCCTCCGCCCTGCGCTCACCACCCAGCCTCCGCCCTGCGCTCACCACCCAGCCTCCGTCCTGCGCTCACCACCCAGCCTCCGCCCTGCGCTCACCACCCAGCCTCCGTCCTGCGCTCACCACCCAGCCTCCGTCCTGCGCTCACCACCCAGCCTCCGTCCTGCGCTCACCACCCAGCCTCCGTCCTGCGCTGACCACCCAGCCTCCGTCCTGCGCTGACCACCCAGCCTCCGTCCTGCGCTGACCACCCAGCCTCCGTCCTGCGCTGGCCACCCAGCCTCTGTCCTGCGCTGACCACTCAATCCTGTGCTGACCACTCAATCCTGTGCTGACCACTGAGCCTCCATCCTGCGCTGACCACTGAGCCTCCATCCTGTGCTTGGAAGTGCACTGAGATACAGGCTGATTTGCTGCTAAGGGAAAAAAAGAAAAAAAAAAAACCTCTTTATATCTGATTCTCTAGCGAGTGTGACCGCGAGCTTTGTGTGACAGAGCAAGTGCGACAGAAGTAAGTGTGTGACTTGTGATTCAGTGACTTTGGATTCAGGGAGTTTGGAAGGGAGGACTTACTGAATTGCTGGTTGTATTTTATTAATACTTTGCATTTCTTTTTACTTATCATTTCTGTCTGGTGCAATCCCCATTAGGAAATGAGCTCCATGATTGGCAATGCCATCCAGTGTACATCTTGCCACATGTATGCATTCCTTGACCAGCCGGCCGAGGGTGCATACTGCTGTGTGAGATGTGAGTACGTTGTGCATTTGGAAGCCCAGATACTGGATCTAAATGAACGACTGACAACGCTGAGATCCATAGACAATATGGAAAGGAGTCTGCTGCTCACTGAACAGCTGCTCAATGGGATAGATGTGGGGGAGGATGGTACTATGGAGCCTCAGGACCATGAGGTAGCTAGCTGGGTGACAGTTAGAAGGCGGGGTAGAGGGAAGGGTGCCAGGGAGGCTAGCCCTGATCTGGCACACCCCAATAAATTTGCTATGTTGGCAGATGAGGGGGGTGTGAGTTCAGGTACAGCACTGCTGCAGCAGGGCATGACCTCTGAAAGCCAGAGGAGTGTCTGCTCCAGTAAGGGGGAAAACAGGAGAGTAGGGCAGGCCAGACAGGTGCTGGTAGTGGGGGACTCAATTATTAGGGGAATAGATAGGGCAATCTGTCACAAAGACAGGGATCGTCGAACAGTGTGCTGCCTACCTGGCGCTCGAGTCCGGCACATCGCTGATCGGGTTGACAGATTACTGGGAGGGGCTGGTGAGGACCCAGCGGTCATGGTGCACATTGGCACAAATGACAAAGTTAGAGGTAGGTGGAAGGTCCTTAAAGATGATTTCAGGGAATTAGGCTGCAAGCTTAAGGCAAGGACCTCCAAGGTAGTATTCTCTGAAATACTGCCTGTACCACGTGCCACACCAGAGAGGCAACGGGAGATTAGGGAGATAAATAAGTGGCTCAGGAATTGGTGTAGGAAGGAGGGGTTTGGGTTCCTGGAGAACTGGGCCGACTTCTCTGTTGGCTACAGGTTCTATGCTAGGGACGGGCTGCACCTCAATGGGGAGGGTGCAGCTGTGCTGGGGGAGAAAATGGCTAGAAGGTTGGAGGAGTGTTTAAACTAGGGATTGGGGGGGAGGGTATTCATTGTATAGGAGGGGAAGATAGTGTAAACAGTAACCTGGGCACAAGTAATAAAATTGGGGGTGGCATGGGGGGTGGGGTTAGAACAGTCAATCTAGTAGGAAGGAATAGAGGTAAAGAGAGTTGCATAAAGTGCATGTTCACTAATGCCAGAAGCCTCACCAACAAAATGGAGGAATTAGAATTGATTTTGTTGGAAAATAATTATGACATGGTGGGGATTTCGGAGACTTGGCTGGATGAGAGTCATGACTGGGCTGTTAATTTACAGGGCTATTGTCTGTTCAGAAATGACCGTACAAATAGGCGAGGAGGAGGTGTATGTTTATACGTAAAATCATCCTTAAAACCCATCCTGCGTGATAATATAGGTGAATCTAATGGAAATGTAGAGTCTCTGTGGGTGGAGATAAGGGGAGGGGGAAAAAATAATAAATTACTGATAGGGGTTTGTTATAAGTCCCCAACAATAATGGAAGTGGAGGAGAATATCCTCATAAAGCAAATAGATGAAGCAGCGACTCAGGGAGAAGTCATTATTATGGGGGACTTCAACTACCCTGAAATACATTGGGGATCAGAAACCTGCAGTTCTAGCAAAGGTAATAAGTTTTTGAAAACTATAAGAGACAATTACCTTTCACAACTGGTTCAGGACCCAACAAGAAGGGGGGCACTGCTGGACCTAATATTAACCAACAGGCCAGACCGCATATCAAATATACGGGTTGGAGGTCACTTGGGTAATAGTGATCATAACTTAATAAGCTTTCAAGTATCCTTTACTAAGACGTGTAGTAGAGGGGCCACAAGGACACTAAACTTCAGGAAGGCAAATTTCCAACGGTTGAGAGATGATCTTAGTGCAATAAACTGGGATGATGTCCTGAGACATAAAAGTACACAACACAAATGGGAGATGTTTATTAGCATCCTGAATAGGACCTGTGCACAATATATACCCTATGGGAATAAGCATGCTAGAAATAGGAGGAAACCACTATGGCTAAATAAAGCGGTAAGAAGTGCAATATGTGACAAAAAGAAAGCATTTAGGGAATTAAAGCAAGTAGGTAGTGATGAAGCATTAAATAAATACAGAAAATTAAATAACATTTGTAAAAAGCAAATCAAGGCAGCAAAGATTGAGACAGAGAGACTCATTGCCAGAGAAAGTAAAAAGAATCCCAAAATATTTTTTAACTACATAAATAGTAAGAAACTAAAAAATGATGGTGTTGGCCCCTTTAAAAATAGTCTGGGTGAAATGGTGGATGAGGATGAGGAAAAAGCAAATATGCTAAATGACTTTTTTTCAACAGTATTTACACAAGAAAATCCCATGACAGACAATATGATCAGTGATAACAAAAATTCTCAATTAAACGTCACCTGCTTAACCCAAGAGGAAGTACGGTATCGTCTAAAAATCACTAAAATTGACAAATCCCCGGGCCCAGATGGGATACACCCCAGAGTGCTGCAGGAATTAAGTACTGTCATAGATAGACCATTATTTTTAATATTTAAAGATTCCATAATATCAGGGTCTGTACCACAGGACTGGCGTATAGCAAATGTGGTGCCAATATTCAAAAAGGGGACAAAAACTGAACTTGGAAATTATAGGCCAGTAAGCTTAACCTCTACTGTGGGTAAAATCCTAGAGGGTTTTCTAAGAGATGCTATACTGGAGTATCTGAACAAAAATAACCTCATGACCCATTATCAACATGGTTTTACGAGGGACCGTTCCTGTCAAACTAATCTAATAAGCTTCTATGAAGAAGTAAGTTCTGGACTGGACCAAGGAAATGCAGTGGATGTGGTGTATATGGACTTTTCAAAAGCTTTTGATACGGTGCCACACAAAAGGTTGATACATAAAATGAGGGCAATGGGGATAGGGGAAAATATGTGTAAGTGGGTTAAGAACTGGCTTAGTGATAGGAAACAAAGGGTGGTTATTAATGGAACACACTCAGAATGGGTCACAGTTAACAGTGGGGTACCACAGGGGTCAGTGTTGGGCCCGCTCCTATTTAATATATTTATTAATGACCTTGTAGGGGGCATACAGAGTAGAATCTCAATATTTGCAGATGACACTAAACTCTGCAGGGTAATCAATACAGAGGAGGACAATTTTATATTACAGGAGGATTTATGTAAACTAGAAGCTTGGGCTGCTAAATGGCAAATGCGCTTTAATGGGGATAAATGTAAAGTCATGCACTTGGGCAGAGGAAACAAAGGGTATAATTATGTGCTTAATTATAAAACACTGGGCAAAACTATCACTGAAAAAGACCTGGGTGTATGGGTAGATGACAAACTCACATTTAGTGGCCAGTGTCAGGCAGCTGCTGCAAAGGCAAATAAAATAATGGGATGTATTAAAAGAGGCATAGATGCTCATGAGGAGAACATAATTTTACCTCTATACAAGTCACTAGTGCGACCACACTTAGAATACTGTGTACAATTCTGGTTCCGGTGTATAAGAAAGACATAGCTGAACTAGAGCGGGTCCAGAGAAGAGCGACAAAAGTTATTAGAGGACTAAGGGGTCTGCAATACCAAGACAGGTTATTAAACTTGGGGTTATTTAGCTTGGAAAAACGAAGGCTTAGGGGTGATCTTATAATAATGTACAAATATATGAGGGGGCAGTACAGAGACCTTTCTAATGATCTCTTTACTCTTAGGCCTGAGACTGGGACAAGGGGGCATCCTCTACGTCTGGAGGGAAGAAGGTTTAATCATAATCACAGACGCGGATTCTTTACTGTAAGAGCAGTGAGACTATGGAACTCTCTGCCACATGATGTTGTAATGAGTGAGTCACTACTAACATTTAAGAAGGGCCTGGATGCCTTTCTTGAAAACTATAATATTACCGGTTATATATACTAGATTCTTTGATAGGGCGTTGATCCAGGGAATTAGTCTGATTGCCGTATCTGGAGTCAGGAAGGAATTTTTTCCCCCAATGTGGAGATTAGTGTTGCCACATGGGTTTTTTTTTGCCTTCCTCTGGATCAACATGTTAGGCTATGGGTTGAACTAGATGGACTTAAAGTCTTCCTTCAACCTTAAAAACTATGTTACTATGTTACTATGACCACTGAGCCTCTATCCTGTGCTGACCACTGAGCCTCTATCCTGTGCTGACCACTGAGCCTCCATCCTGCGCTGACCACTGAGCCTCCATCCTGTGCTGACCACTGAGCCTCTATCCTGTGCTGACCACTAAGCCTCTATCCTGTGCTGACCACTGAGCCTCTATCCTGTGCTGACCACTGAGCCACCGTATACAGTGCTAACCACTGAGCCGCCATATACAGCGCTAACCACTGAGCCACCATACAGTGCTAACCACTGAGCCACCATATACAGTGCTAACCACTGAGCCACCATATACAGTGCTAACCACTGAGCCACCATATACAGTGCTAACCTCTGAGCCACCATATACAGTGCTAACCACTGAGCCACCGTATACAGTGCTAACCACTGAGCATCCATATACAGTGCTAACCACTGAGCCACCATATACAGTGCTAACCACTGAGCCACCATATACAGTGCTAACCACTCAGCCACCATATACAGTGCTAACCACTCAGCCACCATATACAGTGCTAACCACTGAGCCACCATATACAGTGCTAACCACTGAACCACCATATACAGTGCTAACCACTGAGCTACCGTACAGTGCTAACCCCTGAGCCACCGGATACAGTGCTAACCACTGAGCCACCATATACAGTGCTAACCACTGAGCCACCATATACAGTGCTAACCACTGAGCTACCATACAGTGCTAACCCCTGAGCCACCGTATACAGTGCTAAGCACTGAGCCACCATATACAGTGTGAACCACTGAGCCACCATATACAGTGCTAACCACTAAGCCACCATACAGTGCTAACCACTGAGCCACCATACAGTGCTAACCACTGAGCCACCATATACAGTGCTAACCACTGAGCCACCATATACAGTGCTAACCACTGAGCCACCATATACAGTGCTAACCACTGAGCCACCATATACAGTGCTAACCACTGAGCCACCATATACAGTGCTAACCACAGAGCCACCATATACAGTGCTAACCACAGAGCCACCATATACAGTGCTAACCACTGAGCCACCATACAGTGCTAACCACTGAGCCACCATACCGTGCTAACCACTGAGCCACCATACAGTGCTAACCACTGAGCCACCATATACAGTGCTAACCACTGAGCCACCATTCAGTGCTAACCACTGAGCCACCATACAGTGCTAACCACTGAGCCGCCATATACAGTGCTAACCACTAAGCCACCATACAGTGCTAACCACTGAGCCACCATACAGTGCTAACCACTGAGCCACCATATACACACAATTCATTTCACCGCACTCCCGTAACTATTAGTAAATAAACTATATATGGATTCTAGACTACCCGATTCTTTAGAATCGGGCCGCCATCTAGTTAGTAAATAAACTATACATGGATTTTAGACTACCCGATTCTTTAGAATCGGGCCGCCATCTAGTATATACATAGCAGCGCTATGCTATATGGTGGTACATTACAGCACATGTATAGCAGCACTATATTATATAGCGGAACATTACATTACATGTAAAGCAGCAATATGGTTTATGGCGGTACATTATATTACATCTATATCAGCATATCCGCTCCCCACGGCCCCCTGCTCCTCCTGGCCCCGGTCCTCCACAGTAAAAGTAAAAATAAAAAAATCCTCAGTGAGGATACTCACCTCTCAGCCGGCTCGCTCCACCTCCGTCTTCTAGGTCCTACAGGACAGGGAGAGGAGAGCGGAGGCTGGAGGGCAGAGGACAGGGAGAGGAGAGTGGAGGCTGGAGGGCAGAGGACAGGGAGAGGAGAGCGGAGGCTGGAGGGCAGAGGAGAGTGGAAGCTGAAGGGCGGAGGCTGGAGGGCAGAGAACAGGGAGGGGAGAGCGGAGGCTGGAGGGCAGAGGACAGAGAGAGTAGAGCGGAGGCTGGAGGGGAGAGGACAGGGAGAGGAGAGCGGAGGCTGGAGGGCAGAGGACAGGGAGAGGAGAGCGGAGGCTGGAGGGCAGAGGACAGGGAGAGGAGAGCGGAGGCTGGAGGGCAGAGGACAGGGAGAGGAGAGCGGAGGCTGGAGGGCAGAGGAGAGCGGAGGCTGGAGGGCGGAGGCTGGAGGACAGAGGACAAGAGAGAGGAGAGCGGAGGCTGGAGGGCAGAGAACAGGGAGGGGAGAGCGGAGGCTGGAGGGCAGAGAACAGGGAGGGGAGAGTGAGGGCTGGAGGGCAGAGGACAGGGAGAGGAGAGCGAGAGGCTGGAGGGCAGAGGAGAGCGGAGGCTGCAGGGCAGAGGACAGGGGAGAGGAGTGCGGAGGGTGGAGCACAGAGAACAGGGAGGGGAGAGCGGAGGCTGGAGGGCAGAGAACAGGGAGAGCAGAGCGGAGGCTGGAGGGCAGAGGACAGGGAGAGGAGAGCGGAGGCTGGAGGGTAGAGGAGAGTGGAGGGCAGAGGCTGGAGGGCAGAGGACAGGGAGAGGAGAGTGGAGGCTGGAGGGCAGAGGACAGGGAGAGGGGAGCGGAGGCTGGAGGGCAGAGAACAGGAAGAGGAGAGGGGAGGCTGGAGGGCAGAGGACAGGGAGAGAAGAGCGGAGGCTGGAGGGCAGAGGACCGGGAGAGGAGAGCGGAGGCTGGAGGGCAGAGGACAGGGAGAGGAGAGCGGAGGCTGGAGGGCAGAGGACAGGGAGAGGAGAGCAGAGGCTGGAGCGTAGAGGACAGGGAGAGGAGAGCGGAGGCTGGAGGGCAGAGGACAGGGAGAGGAGAGTGGAGGCTGGAGGGCAGAGGACAGGGAGAGGAGAGCGGAGGCTGGAGGGCAGAGGAGAGCGGAGGGTGGAGGGCAGAGGACAGGGAGAGGACAGGGAGAGGAGAGGGGAGGCTGGAGGGCAGAGGACAGGGGAGGCTGGAGGGCAGAGGAGAGCAGAGGGTGGAGGGCAGAGGAGAGCGGAGGGCAGAGGACAGGGAGAGAAGAGCGGAGGCTGGAGGGCAGAGGACCGGGAGAGGAGAGCGGAGGCTGGAGGGCAGAGGACAGGGAGAGGAGAGCGGAGGCTGGAGGGCAGAGGACAGGGAGAGGAGAGCAGAGGCTGGAGCGCAGAGGACAGGGAGAGGAGAGCGGAGACTGGAGGGCAGAGGACAGGGAGAGGAGAGCGGAGGCTGGAGGGCAGAGGACAGGGAGAGGAGAGCGGAGGCTGGAGGGCAGAGGACAGGGAGAGGACAGGGAGAGGAGAGGGGAGGCTGGAGGGCAGAGGACAGGGAGGCTGGAGGGCAGAGGAGAGCAGAGGGTGGAGGGCAGAGGAGAGCGGAGGGCAGAGGAGAGCGGAGGTGGAGGGCAGAGGAGAGCGGAGGCTGGAGGGCAGAGGAGAGCGGAGGCTGGAGGGCAGAGGAGAGCGGAGGCTGGAGGGCAGAGGACAGGGAGAGGAGAGCGGAGGCTGGAGGGCAGAGGACAGGGAGAGGAGAGCGGAGGCTGGAGGGCAGAGGACAGGGAGACGAGAGCGGAGGCTGTAGGGCAGAGGACAGGGACAGGAGAGCGGAGGCTGGAGGGCAGAGGAGAGCGGAGGCTGGAGAGCAGAGGACAGGGAGAGGACAGGGAGAGGAGAGGGGAGGTTGGAGGGCAGAGGACAGGGGAGGCTGGAGGGCAGAGGAGAGCAGAGGGTGGAGGGCAGAGGCACAGCTGTAATGACAGAGATAGGAGTGGCATGCTGGGAGCTGTGGTGCCACACACTGCTCAGTGACCTGGCTGCAGTGTAATGACAGAGATAGGAGTGGCATGCTGGGAGCTGTGGTGCCACACACAGCTCAGTGACCTGGCTGCAGTGTAATGACAGAGATAGGAGTGGCATGCTGGGAGCTGTGGTGCCACACACAGCTCAGTGACCTGGCTGCAGCTCCTTCGTGCACCTCAGTGAGGACAGGTTGTGCCCAGGAGCCGGCTTCCTTTCCTCTCCCCCTCCGTTCCTCCCTCCGTGTCTGTTACGTTCGGTGTCGGCTTCTTCCTGGAGCTGCCTTCTCCTCCTCCTTGTCACTGAGCAGCCACCTGAAGGAGGCATGGAGAGGCTGCACTTCCAGGGGGCTGCGGGGGCCATAGATGACTACGTGGAGTCCAGGAGGTGAGGAGAGGGTGCAGACTGTGCGCGGGATAAGGCGCCATTGCTGGCTTTGACAGAGAGTGGAGCGTATTGTGTGAAGACTCGCAAAGCCTTTGCGAGTTAGGCTCTGCGAGTTTGCCTTTCCGAGTTTTTGCCTTTGCGAGTTTGCCTTTGTGAGGCAGCCACGTCCACGACGACGGAAGTAGCGCCGAATATGACGGAAGTGCGCTACGGCAATTATATATTAGACTAGCTGTGAGCCCGATTCTAAAGAATCGGGTAGTCTAGAATGCATATATAGTTTATTTACTAATATTTAGGGGAGTGCGGTGAAATTAATTGTGTGTATTCAGGTGGCTCAGTGGTTAGCACTGTATATGGAGGCTCAGTGGTTAGCACTGTATATGGTGGCTCAGTGGTTAGCACTGTATATGGCGGCTCAGTGGGTAGCAGAGTATACAGTGGCTGAGTGGTTAGCACTGTATACGGTGGCTCAGTGGTTAGTACTGTATATGGTGGCTCAGTGGTTAGCACTGTATATGGTGGCTCAGTGGTTAGCACTGTATATGGTGGCTCAGTGGTTAGCACTGTATATGGTGGCTCAGTGGTTAGCACTGTATATGGTGGCTCAGTGGTTAGCACTGTATACGGTGGCTCAGTGGTTAGCACTGTATATGGTGGCTCAGTGGTTAGCACTGTATATGGTGGCTCAGTGGTTAGCACTGTATATGGTGGCTCAGTGATTAGCACTGTATATGGTGGCTCAGTGGTTAGCACTGTATATGGTAGATCAGTGGTTAGCACTGTATACGGTGGCTCAGTGGTTAGCACTGTATATGGTGGCTCAGTGGTTAGCACTGTATACGGTGGCTCAGTGGTTAGCACTGTATACGGTGGCTCAGTGGTTAGCATTGTATATGGTGGCTCAGTGGTTAGCACTGTATATGGTGGCTCAGTGGTTAGCAGTGTATACGGTGGCTCAGTGGTTAGCACTGTATACGGTGGCTCAGTGGTTAGCACTGTATATGGTGGCTCAGTGGTTAGCACTGCGCGGTGGCTCAGTGGTTAGCACTGCGCGGTGGCTCAGTGGTTAGCACTGCGCGGTGGCTCAGTGGTTAGCACTGCGCGGTGGCTCAGTGGTTAGCACTGCGCGGGGGCTCAGTGGTTAGCACTGCGCGGGGGCTCAGTGGTTAGCACTGCGCGGTGGCTCAGTGGTTAGCACTGCGCGGTGGCTCAGTGGTTAGCACTGCGCGGTGGCTCAGTGATTAGCACTGCGCGGTGGCTCAGTGGTTAGCACTGCGCGGTGGCTCAGTGGTTAGCACTGCGCGTGGCTCAGTGTTAGCACTGCCGGTGCTCAGTGGTTAGCACTGCGGCGTGGCTCAGTGGTTAGCACTGGGCGGTGGCTCAGTGGTTAGCACTGGACGGTGGCTCAGTGGTTAGCACTGCGCGGTGGCTCAGTGGTTAGCACTTTAGCACTGCGCGGTGGCTCAGTGGTTAGAAGGAGTATGGTGGCTCAGTGGTTAGCAGTGAGTGGGGTGGGCAGAGTGGTCAGCAGAGGACAGAGGCACTCTGCCTGTCATACTTACCAGCGGGTCATCGTCTTCCCCGCCACGGCATTTTCACTCCGCCGTCGCCAGCATGTTGGCTCCACTCATGCAGAGCATTGCTCCTGTGCAGGCTCCTCTCTGCTGAGTATTGCTCCTGTGCAGCCTCCTCTCTGCAGAGCATTGCTCCTGTGCAGCCTCCTCCTCTCTGCAGAGCATTGCTCCTGTGCAGCATCCCCTCATGCAGAGCAATGCTCCTGTGCAGCCTCCTCTGTGCAGAGCATTGCTCCGGTGCAGCCTCCTTACTGTAGAGCATTGCTCCTGTGCAGCCTCGTCTCTGCAGAGCATTGCTCCTGTGCAGCCTCCTCCTCTCTGCAGAGTATTGCTCCTGTGCAGCCTCCTCTCTGCAGAGCATTGCTACTGTGCAGCCTCCTCTCTGCAGAGCAATGCTCCTGTGCAGCTTACTCTCTGCAGAGCATTGCTCCTGTGCAGCCTCCTCTCTGCAGAGCATTGCTCCTGTGCAGCCTCATCGTGCAGAGCATTGCTCCTGTGCAGCCTCCTCTCTGCAGAGCATTGCTCCTGTGCAGCCTCCTCTCTGCAGAACATTACTCCTGAGCAGCCTCCTCTCTGCAGAGCATTGCTCCTGTGCAGCCTCCCTCTGCAGAGCATTGCTCCTGTGTAGCCTCCTCTCTGAAGAGCAATGCTCCTGTGCAGCCTCCTCTCTGCAGAACATTGCTCCTGTGCAGCCTCCTCTCTGCAGAACATTGCTCCTGAGCAGCCTCATCTCTGCAGAGCATTGCTCCTGTGCAGCCTCCCCTCTGCAGAGCAATGCTCCTGTGCAGCCTGTGCAGCCTGCTCTCTGCAAAGCATTACTCCTGTGCAGTCTCCCCTCTGCAGAGCATTGCTCCTGTGCAGGCTGCTCACTGCAGAGCGTTGCTCCTGTGCAGCCTCCTCTCACCTGTATCCTGGAGATCAGCTCTTGGGGGCTCAGTCCGGGGTCCTCTGTCAGCTGTATGTTCCCTTGTGATCGCAGGATGTCAGAGGCAGAGAATCATGATGAGGACACGTCTGATGTGAGACAGCGGCATGATGTCTCCTGTGCTGACTGCAGCAATGAAAGTGCCTGTGATGATGTCACAGTCATGTGATATAGCCCCGCCCATACCAGTGACATCATCTCAGGTCCTGAGAGTGAGAGACTGTGCATGGACTCGCAAAGGCATTGCGAGTGAGGAGAGACTCTGGAAGGACTCGCAAAGGCATTGCGAGTGTGGCAGCCACGCATACGACGACGGAAACACTGCCGAATATGACGGAAGTGGCCTTAGGGTAATTATATATTAGATAGTAGTGATTTGCTAACTGGTAGCATGTTCAGGGGCCACACAAATGGTAGTGGGATGAAGGTAAACAGGCGTAATTTTCATCAAAACAAAGTCCAGCAGTTTACAACATAAACCGCATACAGTGCACAGTTCATTTACATTACATCAACAGAACATTATCGACATACCAGTCTGTCCGAGTGGCGGGTGTGCCCACATGGCATATCATATCTGGTCCATTAGAGTGTCCACTGACCAATTAGTCTGTTACAGTGTCTTAGTGAAGGCAGCACAACCTCCACTGACCTCTCAGTCTAGCAATGCTGAGAACAGAGAGAAATACTCCAGACTATGTTGGTTGTGGCATTACAGTGATTGGCTGGCCGCACTGCGTCTTTATAAGACCTGACCGCGCAGTGCTCGTCACTCTGCTCCACAGACAGTCAAGAAGAAGGAAAAGGAATAAGCGACAAAAAGGGATAATGAAATATATGAAATATTTTATTAAGGACGTGCAGAATCAGGTAAAAATATCAGGGGAACAACAATATAATCCAACCACATGTATGGGCTTAAATACTCAGAATATATATGTTTATATTAGTACAAAAGATATAAAGTGCCAGTGCATATTTGATCAACATAAGGAATCAATATTCCATAGACCATATAATTAACAACCACTATTACTACACCATAAAGTAGAAAACTCTTTAGGCTGGGGTTCCACATAAGCCCTCAGTCAGTTTTTGGCTTCAGTTTTGTCATTTTTTTTTTCTAAGTCCAAAAACTGACAGAAAAACGCATTGGGTGTAATAAACACCCTGTGCGTTTTTCTCTGGAGCTCAAAACATTGCCCTGTCCGTTTTTGAGCCAAAAACGCAGTAAACAGCGTTTTTGGCATAAGTTAAAAAACGCATGCGTTTTCATGCGTTTTTTTTAACATGGGGCCCTATGGGAAACGCATGCGCAAACGCATGCAAACGCATGCACTTGCGTTTGCGCATGCGTTCGCGCATGCGTTTTTTTAATGAAAATTCCAAAAACGTTCAGAAGTGCAGGAGGCTCAAAAAGCACCCAGAAAAAAACGGATTGGTGATGAAAAGGACTTCCAAAAACGGATTTCTATGTGTAACCCCAGCCTTAGATAGACGAAAAAATCTTTTTAGATAAATAACCATAACAATAGGATCACCTATATCATATGAAACACCATATAGCTATATCTGTATCAGATAGCCATAACAGAAAGATCACATGTATCATATGAAACACCATATAGTTATATCTATGTCTCCTATGTATATATAGTTCTGTGCTAAGCATTGAAATGTCATATAACTCACCTAAACAATAAGCAGCAGCACAGCTGATATGAGCAGATAAAGGAGAAGTCTATCCTGGAAAGCAATCACAAAAGGTGCACATAGTGGAGCATGGTTAGAGGTCAGTGGGTCTCTCAGCAGGGATATAGATGTGAAATAGCAGATATGTCTGATTAAGACAACCACTGCGAGAAATCCACAGGGAGTGGGATCAGAAATAGCACATAAGCACGTATAGTCAGTATCAAATACCTTATGTGGTCTGAGTACAGCCGCGCGCACCGATGCGCATTTCATTGTAATCAACTTCGTCAGGGGGCGTGGTATCGGAACAGGAAGGGGAGCTTTTTCAAATCCGTGCCTCCAATCAGTGTACAGCATTGTATATTGTCAAGGCGACGGGCGCCTCCTCTGAATCAGAGTGACGGCGCACCATGGAACCGCGTCATGGAGGGGCGGAGCCAGGACACAAGGTCCCGGACTTCCACAGCACCATAGAGACCCCGGAAACATGAGCGTGCGTCAGATACAGAGGAGGCGCCCATACAGACACATACATATGCGCACTATATAGGCAATGTGTAAGCAATATAATATTAGATCACAATAGAGAGGAAAGGGGGAGAAGATAAGGGAATATACCTGGCACCAAAGAATATATAAGGAACAGAATGTATGTCTGCACCTGTATGTATGGAGACCTCTAATTACATCCCATTAACACTGCCCCCTTATGGCTCTATAAACCACACAAATGCAGAAAAATAGAGACAAAAAAACACATCATCCCCATTGTAACCCATATTAATACACAGAGCTAGCCATAACCTTATAATATATATACACAGAAACGCATATACTACAGAGTAGACACAATATCAGTAGGAGAAAGTCACATTAGTTAGAATATCAATAGATCTGCAATAGGTATAACACCAAAATGACTTCTTCAATATATCAGAATCTTGATGCCAAAATGTAGAACTTGAGCGTCTCATCCATGTAGTTAGAAGGAAAAAAGCTGAATGTCACTAGACTGAAGGCACTATGAGAAAAAAATAATAAAAAGAAGATTAAAATATAGAAAAAAAAAAAAAAAAAACCCCAACGTAGTATATATATATATAGGACAAATTACAAAAAAGGAGAATAACTAATATTTTCATTGAGACCGCGTGGATGTACAGTTTTTAAGGTCCATATCCACCTCGTCTCGAGCTGGCAAGTCTGCAGGTCATTGAGCCACCTCTTATATCGATGGGTATCAGATCGATACCCCTACATTTTATCTTGGTACTGTCACAATCGTGGTGACTTTTAAAGTGTCTGGGGATAGTTTTAAGTGTGCCAACATCATCGACATCCCTAGCCGCTTCAATCCCCAAGACATGTTCTCTTATGCGTATCTTAAACTGTCGACTCGTCAGTCCAACATAAATTTTATTACATGGACACATGGCATAGTAGATGACATATCTACTCACATGTGATACGTTTTTTAACCTTATATGTCTTTAGTCCATCGGAGTCAACAAAAGAAGAACTTCTCTGCACGTTTGGACAGGCGACGCATTTCCCACAGGGTGCGCAACCTGACAGAGGGGTGGCTAAATTTAAAAATGTCTTATTTTTATTTTCATAGTGACCACGGACAAGTATTTCCTTTAGATTACGGCTTCTCCGTATTGACATATATGGGCGATCAGGGAGGATCCTATCCAAGACGGGATCGGCTTTGAGGATATGCCATGACTTTTCAATTGCCCTTCTTATTTCCGAAAAAGCGGAGTTGTATTCGGTTACAAATCTAACCTTATTATCCTCAACTTCCCTTTTCGGATTATAAAGAAGACCATCCCGGTCCGAATGACGAGCTCTATTATAAGCTCGCTTTAAGGACCTTTTGCTATATCCTCTCTCGAGGAATCTATTCATCAAAACAATTGACTGTTTCTCGAAGTCCTCTTTCTTTGAACATACCCTCCTTAATCGAAGGAATTGCAAACTCCAAAATGATGTGCTTTGACACATAATTTCTTCACCTTTAATGGGTCCTTCTACCTACAGCTCCAGGGAACTGCGATAGGGGCGTCTTTTGCGCAGGCTTACGCTAATTTGTTCCTGGGGCTGTGGTAGAGGGACCTTCCCCTGTCAGATGGGGAGGCGTCAATGGACCGCGTCCCATTATGGGCGCGCTACATCGACGATATTCTCCTCATCTGGCAGGGATCGGTGGAAGCTTTGGAGATGTTCATGTCGGGGCTTAACTCAAATGATCAGAACATTTTTCTCACATATCAGTGGTCTGAGACTTCAATTAATTTTTTAGATGTGACCCTCTTTTTTGATGAACATGGCCTATTGCAGTCAACCCTCTACCGCAAACCTACATCGACAAACACATTGTTGCACTCGGCGTCCGCACACCCAAGATATATGGTTAACTCAGTACCAATTGGGCAATTCCTTCGATTAAGGAGGGTATGTTCAAAGAAAGAGGACTTTGAGAAACAGTCAATTGTTTTGATGAACAGATTCCTCGAGAGAGGATATAGCAAAAGGTCCTTAAAGCGAGCTTATAATAGAGCTCATCATTCGGATCGGGATGGTCTACTTTATAATCCGAAAAGGGAAGTTGAGGATAATAAGGTTAGATTTGTAACCAAATACAACTCCGCTTTTTCGGAAATAAGAAGGGCAATTGAAAAGTCATGGCATATCCTCAAAGCCGATCCCGTCTTGGATAGGATCCTCCCTGATCGCCCATATATGTCAATACTGAGAAGCCGTAATCTAAAGGACATACTTGTCCGTGGTCACTATGAAAATAAAAATAAGACATTTTTAAATTTAGCCACCCCTCTGTCAGGTTGCGCACCCTGTGGGAAATGCGTCGCCTGTCCAAACGTGCAGAGAAGTTCTTCTTTTGTTGACTCCGATGGACTAAAGACATATAAGGTTAAAAAACGTATCACATGTGAGTAGATATGTCATCTACTATGCCATGTGTCCATGTAATAAAATTTATGTTGGACTGATGAGTCGACAGTTTAAGATACGCATAAGAGAACATGTCTTGGGGATTGAAGCGGCTAGGGATGTCGATGATGTTGGCACCCTTAAAACTATCCCCAGACACTTTAAAAGTCACCACGATTGTGACAGTACCAAGATAAATAGGGGTATCGATCTGATACCCATCGATATAAGAGGTGGCTCAATGACCTGCAGACTTGCACAGCTCGAGACGAGGTGGATATGGACCTTAAAAACTGTACATCCACATGGTCTCAATGAAAATATTAGTTATTCTCCTTTTTTTGTAATTTGTCCTATATATATATATATACTACGTTGGGGTTGTTTTTTTGTTTTTTCTATATTTTAATCTTGTTTTTATTATTTTTTTCTCATAGTGCCTTCAGTCTAGTGACATTCAGCTTTTTTCCTTCTGACTACATGGATGAGATGCTCAAGTTCTACATTTTGGCATCAAGATTCTGATATATTGAAGAAGTCATTTTGGTGTTATACCTATTGCAGATCTATTGATATTATAACTATTGTGACTTTCTCCTACTGATATTGTGTCTACTCTGTAGTATATGCGTTTCTGTGTATATATATTACTAGATGGCGGCCTGATTCTGAAGAATCGGGTATTCTAGTCTATGGTTAGCAGGGTATACGGGGGCTCAGTAGTTAGCAGACTATACAGCTGCTCTGTGGGTAGCAGAGTATCCAGGCGGCTGTGTGGGTAGCAGAGTAACCAGGCGGCTCTGTGGGTAGCAGAGTATCCAGGCGGCTCTGTGGGTAGCAGAGTATCCAGGTGGCTCTGTGGGTAGTAGAGTATCCAGGCGGCTCTGTGGGTAGCAGAGTATACAGGTGGCTCTGTGGGTAGCAGAGTATCCAGGTGGCTCTGTGGGTAGCAGAGTATACAGGGGTTCTGTGAGTAGCAGAGTATACAGGCGGCTCTGTGGGTAGCAGATTATACAGGGGGCTCTGTGGGTAGCAGATTATACAGGCGGGTCTGTGGGTAGCAGAGTATACAGGCGGCTGTGTTGGTAGCAGAGTATACAGGCGGCTCTGTGGGTAGCAGAGTATACAGGCGGCTCTGTGGGTAGCAGAGTATACAGGCGGCTCTTTGTGTAGCAGAGTATACAGGCAGCTCTGTGGGTAGCAGAGTATACAGGCGGCTCTGTGGGTAGCAGAGTATAGAGGCGGCTCTTTGGGTAGCAGAGTATACAGGTGGCTCTGGGGTAGCAGAGTAACAGGCGGCTCTGTGGTCAGCAGAGTATCCAGGCGGCTCTGTGGGTAGCAGAGTATCCAGGTGTCTCTGTGGGTAGCAGAGTATCCAGGCAGCTCTGTGGGTAGCAGAGTATACAGGCAGCTCTGTGGGTAGCAGAGTATAGAGGCGGCTCTGGATAGCAGAGTATGATGTGGCGGGAGGCTGGAGGGGTGAGGAGAGGTGGCGCTGGAGGGGTGAGGAGAAGTGCGGCTGGAGGGGTGAGGAGAGGTGCGGTTGGAGGAGTGAGGAGAGGTGCAGCTGGAGGGGTGAGGAGAGGTGCAGCTGGAGGGGTGAGGAGAGGTGGCGCTGGAGGGGTGAGGAGAGGTGGCGCTGAGTCCCGCTCCGCTTAGGGGCGCCATGTTGGTCCACCCTGGACATGTGTAGCGCTGTGGTGACGTCACTTTGGCCATGACAAAGTGACGGAAGTCGTGAGCAAAGTGACGGAAGTGAGCCTTCGGGTTTTATATATATTAGATATTCATATAGCAGCGCTATGGTATATGGTGGTACATTAAATGACATGTATAGCAATGCTATGGTATATGGGGGTACATTGCAGTACATGTATAGCAGCACTGTAGTATATGGCGGTACATTACAGTACATGTATATCAGCACTATAGTATATGGCGGTACATTACATGTATAGCAGCGCTATAGTATATGGCGGTACATTATAGTACATGTATAGCAGCACTATAGTATATGGCGGTACATTAGAGTACATGTATAGCAGCACTATGGTATATGGTGGTACATTACATTACATGTATAGCAGCGCTATAGTATATGGCGGTACATTCTAGCACATGTATAGCAGCACTATAGTATATGGCGGTACATTATTAGAGTACATGTATAGCAGCACTATAGTATATGGCGGTACATTACAGCACATGTATAGCAGCACGATAGTATATTGCGGTACATTACAGTACATGTATAGCAGCACTATGGTATATGGCGATACTGCGCTCCCCGCTTCTCCACAGTAAAAGTAAAAAAATCCTCAGTGAGGATACTCACCTGTCCGCTGGCTCGCTCCACCTCCATATTCTAGGTCCTACAGGCGTTTAGGACCTGTGGTTGCCTGCGAAAACCGATCAGCTGATCGGTCACATGACCGCTAACTGCCGGGGGGGCAGGATGGAGTAGGGGGTCAGGATGGTGACGGGGGGGGCAGGATTGTGTCGGATGGCAGGTGGGCAGGATGGAGCTGGGGGGCGGGGCAGGATGTAGGCAGAGCAGGATGGAGGTGGAGCAGGACGGAGGCAGAGGGGGGCAGGATGGAGGCAGAAGGGGGCAGGATGGAGGCAGTGGGGGGGGAAGAACAGTGGGGGGCAGGATGGAGGGAGCGGGCAGGATGGAGGCGGAGGAGGAGGATAGTGGGGAGTGGGGCAGGATGGAGTGAGCGGAACAGGATGGAGCCGGAGGAGCAGGATGGAGGCGAGCGGGGCAGGATGGAGGCGAGCGGGGCAGGATGGAGGCGAGCAGGGCAGGATGGAGTGAGCGAGGCAGGATGGAGCAGGATGGTGGGGGGGATTAGGATGGAGCAAGCACACTTGCACACACATGCATCATGTACACAGCACACCTGGATGCACAGGCATCATGCAGACAGCACACCTTCACCCACATGTATCATGCACACAGCAGACACATGCATCATGCACACAGCTCTTTAAGTTGGCGCTCATGTATCATGCACAGCACACGTGCACACACATGTATCATGCACACCTGCACACACATGCATCATGCACACAGCACACCTGCACACACATGTATCATGCACACAGCACACATGCATCATGCACACAGCACACACATGTATCATGCACACAGCACACCTATGCATCATGCACACAGCACACCTGCACACACATGCATCATGCACACAGCACACACATGCATCATGCACACAGGTCTTTAACGTGGCACTCATGTATCATGCAGACAGCACACCTGCACACTCGTGTTATGCACACCTGCACACACATGCATCATGCACACAGCACCCTGCACACACATGCATCATGCACACAGCACACCTGCACACACATGTATCAAGGACACAGCACAGCTGCACACACATGTATGATGCACACAGCACAGACATGTATCATGCACACAGCAGACATGCACACACATGGATCATGGACACAGCACTCCTGCACACACATGTATCATGGACACAGCACAGCTGCACACACATGTATGATGCACACAGCACTGACATGTATCATGCACACAGCACACATGCATCATGCACACAGCACACCTGCACACAAATGCATCATGCACACACATGTATCATGGACACAGCACAGCTGCACACACATGTATGATGCACACAGCAGACACATGCATCATGCACACAGTACACACATGCATCATGCACACAGCACACACATGCATCATGCACACAGCACACATATGCATCATGCTCACAGCTCTTAAATTTGCCGCTCCCAGCGCCGGGCGGCAGGCAGGAAGTGGCTGTGTAGGGATAGCGGCGGCTCCTTCTGCACAGCCGCTCCCCCTCCCACATGGACGGATGGATGGTGCGGCCCTGGGCTTGGGGAGCAAGGGGGGCCGCGAGGAGCGGAGAGGGCAGGGGGGCGGAGAGGGGCAGGAGGACCAGGGGAAGCGCGGGCAGGAGACTGGAGGACCGGGGAGGAGCGCGGGCAGGAGACAGGAGGACCGGGGGGGAGCGCGGGTAGGAGACAGGAGGAGTGGGGGCCTTACATGAGAGCCGCGCAGTGCATTAGGAGGTAATCTCCCTGAAGTGGTGTGTGGCGGGTGGGAGATGACTGGCTGAAGGCGGTCGTCTCCTGCCCGTGATGTGTGTGTGTAGGGGCGGCCGTAAGCGTGGCGGGGCTGCCTGAGTCCCGCTCCCGCTTACGGCCGCCATCTTGGTTCACCCTGAAGGGGTGTAGGGCTCCAGTGACGTCACATAGCCGAGGACACAGTTACGGAAGTCCTGCTGAAACTGACAGAAGTGAGCTTGGGCTTTTATATATTAGACTAGCTGTGAGCCCGATTCTAAAGAATCGGGAGTCTAGAATCTGTATATAATATTTTTAAGAGTTGTAAATAATAGACTTAAACACCAGCCGGGGGAGCAAGAACAGCGGGGGTAAAGATGGAGCGAGCAGGGCAGGATCGAGCGAGCGGGGCAGGATGGAGCGAGCGGGGCAGGATGGAGCGAGCGGGGCAGGATGGTGGGTGGCGGGGCAGGATGGAGGCGGAGGGGCAGGATGGAGGCGGAGGGGCAGGATGGAGGCGGAGGGGCAGGATGGAGCCGGAGGGGCAGGATGGAGCCGGAGGGGCAGGATGGAGGTGAGTGGCGCAGGATGGACCGAGCGAGGCAGGATGGCGAAGGCGGGGCAGGATGGAGACGGCAGGGCAGGATGGTGGCGGGGGGGAGGATGGAGGCGGCGGGGCAGGATGTTGGGGGGGGCAGGATGGTGGTGGGGGTGCGGGATGGAGTTGGGGGGGTAGGATGGTGTCGGGGGGGCAGGATGGATACGGGGGGCAGGATGGAGGCGCTCCTCCAGACCCCCTCTGCTCCCCGCGGCCGCCGTCCCTCTGGGCCTCCACTCTGTGCAGCCCCCCTCCCCCCCGGAACTTCATGGTGATAATAAAAAAAAAAAACCTCAGTGAGGATACTTACCCTCCGGCGGCTCGCTCCACCTGTCTTGTAGCTTCCAGGACAGGACCTGTCATTGGCTGGGAAACCGATGAGCTTGGGGTCAGTGGGGCAAAGCGGGGGTGAGTGGGCAGAGTGGGGGATGAGTGGGCAGAGCAGGGGTTAGTGGGCAGAGTCATTGGGCAGAGCAGGGGTCAGTGGGGATAATCAGTAGTCAGCAGGGTGAGTAGGCAGAGCTGGGGTCTGTGGGCAAAGCTGGGGTGAGTGGGCAGAGTGGGGGGGTCAATGGGCAGAGTGGGGGTCAGTGAGCAGGATTGGGGGGTCAGTGGGCAGAGCAGGGTGAAAGCGGGGGTCAGTGGTCAGAGCAGGGGTTAGTGGGCAGAGTGATTGGGCAGAGCAGGGGTCAGTAGGCACAGCAGGGGTTAGTGTGAAAAATTAGTGGGCAGAGCAGGGGTGAGTGGGCAGAGCAGGGGTGAGTGGGCAGAGTCAGTGAGCAGAGCAGGGGTGAGCGGGCAGAGCGGGGGTGACTGGGCAGAGCAGGGTTTAGTGGGCAGAGCATGGTGAGTGGGCAGTGTGAGGGGTCAGTGGGCCGAGCAGGGTGAGTGTGAGGGGTGAGTGGGCAGAGCAGGGTCAGTGGGCAGTGTGAGGGGTCAGTGGGCCGAGCAGGGTCAGTGGGCAGAGTATGGTCAGTGGGCAGAGAGGGGGTGAGTGGGCAGAGAGGGGGTGAGTGGGCAGAGAGTGGGGGTGAGTGGGCAGAGCAGGGTCAGTGGGCAGAGTGTGGGTGAGGGGGCAGAGAGGGGGTCATGGGGAAGAGTTGGGGGGTCAGTGGTCAGAGTGGGGGTCAGTGGTCAGAGTGGGGGTCAGTGGTCAGAGTGGGGGTCAGTGGTCAGAGTGGGGCTCAGTGCTCAGAGTGGGGGTCAGGGGGCAGAGTGGGGGTCAGGGGGCAGAGAGGGGGTCAGGGGGAAGAGTTGGGGGGTCAGTGGGCAGAGTAGGGGGGTCAGTGGGCAGATTGGGGGTCAGTGGTCAGAGCAGGGTCAGGGGCAGAGTGGGGTCAGTGGTCAGAGTGGGGGTCAGTGGTCAGAGTGGGGGTCAGTGGGCAGAGTGGGGGTGAGGGGGCAGAGAGGGGGTCAGGGGGAAGAGTTGGTGGGTCAGGGGGAAGAGTAGGGGGGTGAGTGGTCAGAGTGGGGGTGACTGGTCAGAGTGGGGGTCAGGGGCAGAGTGGGGGTCAATGGGCAGAGTGGGGGTGAGGGGGAAGAGTTGGGGGGTCAGGGGGAAGAGTTGGGGGGTCAGGGGGAAGAGTTGGGGGGTCAGGGGGAAGAGTAGGGGGGTGAGTGGTCAGAGTGGGGGTGAGTGGTCAGAGCAGGGTCAGGGGCAGAGTGGGGGTCAGTGGGCAGAGTGGGGGTCAGTGGGCAGAGTGGGGGTCAGTGGGCAGAGTGGGGGTCAGTTGGCAGAGTGGGGGGTGAGGGGGCAGAGAGGGGGTCAGGGGGAAGAGTTGGGGGGTGAGTGGGCAGAGTTTGGGGGTCAGTGTGGGGGTGAGTGGGCAGAGCAGGGTCAGGGGCAGAGTGGGGGTCAGTGGGCAGAGCGGGAGGTGAGGGAGCAGATCGTGGGTCAGTGTGCAGCGCAGGGGGATGAGTGGGCAGAGGAGGTTAGATCGGGACAGGACCTTTGATGACGTCACGGTCATGTGATCTGTGACTCCGCCCATCATCGTAAGGTCATCAGAGGTCCTGAAGCCCCATGAAAAGATTGCGGCTGGCTGGAGGGAGCTGTGGTAAGAGTCGGGGGGGTGACCGGAGAGTGGAGGGGGGCTATGGTGACAGGCAGGGGGGTGATGGGGCAGCGGGGGGGAAGTGTTGTGACAGGCAGGGGGGGCGGGCAGTGGAGCGCGGCCAGGAGGAGCTTCACTATATCTTATCCTCTTCTTATATATACTTGCCGTAGCGCACTTCCGTTTGGCAGCCACGTCCACGACGACGGAAGTAGCGCCGAATATGACGGAAGTGAGCTACGGCAATTATATTAGACTAGCTGTGAGCCCGATTCTAAAGAATCGGGTAGTCTAGAATGCATATATAGTTTATTTACTAATATTTAGGGGAGTGCGGTGAAATTAATTGTGTGTATACAGGTGGCTCAGTGGTTAGCACTGTATATGGTGGCTCAGTGGTTAGCACTGTATATGGTGGCTCAGTGGTTAGCACTGTATATGGCGGCTCAGTGGGTAGCAGAGTATACGGTGGCTGAGTGGTTAGCACTGTATACGGTGGCTCAGTGGTTAGTACTGTATATGGTGGCTCAGTGGTTAGCACTGTATACGGTGGCTCAGTGGTTAGCACTGTATATGGTGGCTCAGTGGTTAGCACTGTATACGGTGGCTCAGTGGTTAGCACTGTATACGGTGGCTCAGTGGTTAGCATTGTATATGGTGGCTCAGTGGTTAGCACTGTATATGGTGGCTCAGTGGTTAGCAGTGTATACGGTGGCTCAATGGTTAGCACTGTATACGGTGGCTCAGTGGTTAGCACTGTATATGGTGGCTCAGTGGTTAGCACTGCGCGGTGGCTCAGTGGTTAGCACTGTATATGGTGGCTCAGTGGTTAGCACTGCGCGGTGGCTCAGTGGTTAGCACTGCGCGGTGGCTCAGTGGTTAGCACTGCGCGGTGGCTCAGTGGTTAGCACTGCGCGGTTGCTCAATGGTTAGCACTGCGCGGTGGCTCAGTGGTTAGCACTGCGCGGTGGCTCAGTGGTTAGCACTGCGCGGTGGCTCATTGGTTAGCACTGCGCGGTGGCTCATTGGTTAGCACTGCGCGGTGGCTCAGTGGTTAGCACTGGGCGGTGGCTCAGTGGTTAGCACTGGGCGGTGGCTCAGTGGTTAGCACTGTATACGGTGGCTCAGTGGTTAGCATTGTATATGGTGGCTCAGTGGTTAGCACTGTATATGGTGGCTCAGTGGTTAGCAGTGTATACGGTGGCTCAATGGTTAGCACTGTATACGGTGGCTCAGTGGTTAGCACTGTATATGGTGGCTCAGTGGTTAGCACTGCGCGGTGGCTCAGTGGTTAGCACTGTATATGGTGGCTCAGTGGTTAGCACTGCGCGGTGGCTCAGTGGTTAGTACTGCGCGGTGGCTCAGTGGTTAGCACTGCGCGGTGGCTCAATGGTTAGCACTGCGCGGTGGCTCAGTGGTTAGCACTGCGTGGTGGCTCAGTGGTTAGCACTGCGCGGTGGCTCATTGGTTAGCACTGCGCGGTGGCTCATTGGTTAGCACTGCGCGGTGGCTCAGTGGTTAGCACTGGGCGGTGGCTCAGTGGTTAGCACTGCGCGGTGGCTCAGTGGTTAGCACTTTAGCACTGTGCGGTGGCTCAGTGGTTAGAAGGAGTATGGTGGCTCAGTGGTTAGCAGTGAGTGGGGTGGGCAGAGTGGTCAGCAGAGGACAGAGGCACTCTGCCTGTCATACTTACCAGCGGGTCATCGTCTTCCCCGCCACGGCATTTTCACTCCGCCGTCGCCAGCATGTTGGCTCCACTCATGCAGAGCATTGCTCCTGTGCAGGCTCCTCTCTGCTGAGTATTGCTCCTGTGCAGCCTCCTCTGTGCAGAGCATTGCTCCTGTGCAGCCTCCTCTCTGCAGAGCAATGCTCCTGTGCAGCCTCCTCTCTGCAGAGCATTGCTCCTGTGCAGCCTCCTCTCTGCAGAGCAATGTTCCTGTGCAGCCTCCTCTCTGCAGAGCATCGCTCCTGTGCAGCCTCCTCTCTGCAGAGCATCGCTCCTGTGTAGCCTCCTCTCTGCAGAGCAATGCTCATGTGCAGCCTCCTCTCTGCAGAGCAATGCTCATGTGCAGCCTCCTCTCTGCAGAACATTGCTCCTGAGCAGCCTCCTCTCTGCAGAGCATTGCTCCTGTGCATCCTCCTCTCTGCAGAGCAATGCTCCTGTGCAGCCTCCTCTCTGCAGAACATTGCTCCTGTGCAGCCTCCTCTCTGCAGAACATTGCTCCTGGGCAGCCTCCTCTCTGCAGAGCATTGCTCCTGTGCAGCCTCCCCTCTGCAGAGCAATGCTCCTGTGCAGCCTGTGCAGCCTGCTCTCTGCAGAGCATTACTCATGTGCAGCCTCCCCTCTGCAGAGCATTGCTCGTGTGCAGGCTGCTCACTGCAGAGCGTTGCTCCTGTGCAGCCTCCTCTCACCTGTATCCTGGAGATCAGCTCTTGGGGGCTCAGTCCGGGGTCCTCTGTCAGCTGTATGTTCCCTTGTGATCGCAGGATGTCAGAGGCAGAGAATCAGTGATGAGGACAGGTCTGATGTGAGACAGAGGCATGATGTCTCCTCTGCTGACTGCAGCAATGAAAGTGCCTGTGATGATGTCACAGTCATGTGATATAGCCCCACCCATACCAGTGACATCATCTCAGTTCCTGAGAGTGAGAGACTCAGCAAGGACTCGCAAAGGCATTGCGAGTGAGGAGAGACTCTGGAAGGACTCGCAAAGGCATTGCGAGAGTGGCAGCCACGCATACGACGACGGAAACACTGCCGAATATGACGGAAGTGGCCTTAGGGTAATTATATATTAGATTATAATTATAATGCACCCCTATATATAATAGTGCTGCTATACATGTGCTGTAATGTACTGCCATATACTATAGTGCTGCTATACATGTAATGTAATGTACCACCATATACTATAGTGCTGCTATACATGTGCTGTAATGTACCACCATATACTATAGTGCTGCTATACATGTGCTGTAATGTACCGCCATATACCATAGTGCTGCTATACATGTACTGTAATATACCACCATATACTATAGTGCTGCTATACAAGTGCTGTAATGTACCACCATATACCATAGCGCTGCTATATATATATATGTAGTTCACTCACGTTAACTGAACTAGTTCTGTCAGTCACAGTATGTCAACTACATACATATTCTAGAATATCCTATTCATGCCTGAACTTCAGGGTAGGTTAGCACAAACTCATTGAGCCGCCACGATCTGAAACGAGGGTACTGTTTAGATAGTGTAATTTCTAATAATACTGCAAAATTATTATATATTGTAGTATATATTGGGGACTATATTTAATGTTTTGTATTGAGGAGTAAACTTCTAGGGACTAAGACATAATCCAGGTGGTGATAAGATATGTGAGGGTGAGAGTAAAAGGTGTAATCGCAAACGGCAGGGTTTAATATTTTCAGGAATCGATCATTTGCATAGACCTGAAGTGCATCTTTATTCTGACTAGATCCCTAGCAGAAATTGAACTTTTTTGTATCAGGAGCTCCAATGCCACATTGAGGTCTCCGCTAATCACGAGTACACCTTCTCTGAAACTTTACATTTTTTTCAGAATTGAGATCAACCACTTTAGTAAGTTTTTATTTGGGGTGTAAGGACTACACAAAGTTACCAGTGTGCCATCTAGCATACCCTTGAATAATATATATCGTCCTAGGGGGTCCGTTAACATGTCACATAGTTGAAATGAGATTCCCCTCGCTATCGCCAATTGCGTGCCTCTCGGCTCCAATTGCGACCTAGTTGCGTGGTACCATTTATCATAACAAGAGCGCTTAAAGACAGGTAATTTATCCGTCTTGAAATGAGTTTCTTGTATAGGGAGTACCGCCACTTTTTGGTTAAGCATATGTAAGATGTGGCGTCGGGTGTTCAGGGTGTTAAAGTCATGGGCATTGAATAAGACAATAGGAAGTACCTTATTGGCGGCCGTCATGGTGTCACAGCACTGGGTGGTGCAAAATTTTGGGTTGCAGCTTTCTTCATGTGCCGACAAGATTCAAGGGTGCTAATAGATAGACCATTATTTTTAATATTTAAAGATTCCATAATAACAGGGTCTGTACCACAGGACTGGCGTATAGCAAATGTGGTGCCAATATTCAAAAAGGGGACAAAAACTGAACTTGGAAATTATAGGCCAGTAAGCTTAACCTCTACTGTGGGTAAAATCCTTGAGGGTTTTCTAAGAGGTGCTATACTGGAGTATCTGAAGAAAAATAACCTCATGACCCATTATCAACATGGTTTTACGATGGACCGTTCCTGTCAAACTAATCTGATAAGCTTCTATGAAGAAGTAAGTTCTGGACTGGACAAAGGAAATGCAGTGGATGTGGTGTATATGGACTTTTCAAAAGCTTTTGATACGGTGCCACACAAAAGGTTGATACATAAAATGAGGGCAATGGGGATAGGGGAAAATATGTGTAATTGGGTTAAGAACTGGCTTAGTGATAGTAAACAAAGGGTGGTTATTAATGGAACACACTCAGAATGGGTCACAGTTAACAGTGGGGTACCACAGGGGTCAGTTTTGGGACCGCTTCTATTTAATATATTTATTAATGACCTTGTAGGGGGCATACAGAGTAGAATCTCAATATTTGCAGATGACACTAAACTCTGCAGGGTAATCAATACAGAGGAGGACAATTTTATATTACAGGAGGATTTATGTAAACTAGAAGCTTGGGCTGCTAAATGGCAAATGCGCTTTAATGGGGATAAATGTAAAGTCATGCACTTGGGCAGAGGAAACAAAAGGTATAATTATGTGCTTAATTGTAAAACACTGGGCAAAACTGTCACTGAAAAAGACCTGGGTGTATGGGTAGATGACAAACTCACATTTAGTGGCCAGTGTCAGGCAGCTGCTGCAAAGGCAAATAAAATAATGGGATGCATTAAAAGAGGCATAGATGCTCATGAGGAGAACATAATTTAACTCTATACAAGTCACTAGTGCGACCACATTTAGAATACTGTGTACAATTCTGGTCTCCGGTGTATAAGAAAGACATAGCTGAACTAGAGCGGGTCCAGAGAAGAGCGACAAAAGTCATTAGAGGACTAAGGGGTCTGCAATACCAAGACAGGTTATTAAACTTGGGGTTATTTAGCTTGGAAAAACGAAGGCTTAGGGGTGATCTTATAATAATGTATAAATATATGAGGGACAGTACAGAGACCTTTCTAATGATCTCTACTCTTAGGCCTGAGACTGGGACAAGGGGGCATCCTCTACGTCTGGAGGAAAGAAGGTTTAATCATAATCACAGATGCGGATTCTTTACTGTAAGAGCAGTGAGACTATGGAACTCTCTGCCACATGATGTTGTAATGAGGGAGTCACTACTAACATTTAAGAAGGGCCTGGATGCCTTTCTTGAAAACTATAATATTACCAGTTATACATACTAGATTCTTTGATAGGGCGTTGATCCAGGGAATTAGTCTGATTGCCGTTTCTGGAGTCAGGAAGGAATTTTTTCCCCAATGTGGAGCTTTGTGTTGCCACATGGGTTTTTTTTTGCCTTCCTCTGGATCAACATGTTAGGCTATGGGTTGAACTAGATGGACTTAAAGTCTTCCTTCAACCTTAAAAACTATGTTACTATGTAATAAAGGGCTAAAAACGAGATAGCGGGGATGGAGAGTAAGGCGTAAAGAGAAAGAAAAGTTTGACAAGAACATCAAAAAGGTTAGATACATCCCAATTCGCAACTTAAATGTAGAACAACATTGAATAATGCGGAGCTCCAAACGCCATCTTGGGGAGGATCAGAACAAGAAATTATAAAGACCCAGTCAGGAATGTGCTTTTGGTGAGTGACCAGGCATGGAAGGGTTAGGGGGTAAGGAGAGGGTAGAGGAGAAACAGGGGATGGGGGATCTAAAGGACCTCATTGCACATTCAGATAATAGTAGTAACCAGATACCATTTCACTCGAGTGGACTAGACAAAAATTGCAATTATACTAGGTCCAAATGGATAAGGTTTGGATGCAAACAGCTAAGAAAAGTAAGTCTTACAACAGTAACTCGATTTCTCTAGCTGTTCAGGGAGGCAGCAAGCACACACGATTAGAGATGAATGATGTTCGTTTCGAAACGTTCGCCAAACTCAAATTCGACCTGCTTTGGGCAATGTTTAAGTCATTCGACGAATGCAAACAATTAGCTTCAAATTTGGCAGTTCGAGGTTATGTTCGATAACAGTTCGTTCACCAAAAGGACCCTATAAAGTGTTCTGGGGGCAGAGGAAAAGGCTGAAATGGGGGCATGATTGTTTAAAAGCCGGCTGTAAAAAGCCGTGGGCTTTTAAACAATCATTCAGCCTGATCCTCTGCCCCCTGCAACCTTCCATCCTGATCCTTCGCTTCCCACACCGCCTCCCATCCCCATCCTGAGTTAGGACCGGGCAGGGAGCACAGCACCAGGGAGCAAGGAGCGAAGGACCTGGAAGGGGAAGCCGGCGGTGGTGAGATGACTTCACCGCTGGCTTTCCTGCTCTGTGCTGCGCTCCCCGCTCTGCACCAGAAGATGGCGCTTCTATGAGCGTGCCTTTTTCTGGGGTGGCTGAGGACTGCAATTCACAGCGGGGAAGGCCCCGAAAGCTTGGGATTCCCTGCGCTGCGTATTCCAGCCCCCAGCTGCCAAGCTGTACCTGGCTGGACACAGAAATAGCACGAAGCCTCACACATTTTTTTTCATTATTTCATGAAATTCATGAAATAATAAAAAATAAGGGCCTCCCTATATTTCTGTTTACAGGCAGGTGCAAATAGGCAGCTGGAAGTTGGGGGCAACCCATTCCTGCCTGCTGTACCTGGCTGGCATACAAAAATATGGCGAAGCCCACGTCGACATTTCCACAAAATCCATAAAGCAACCTAAAAAAATAGGACTGCATCTTTATTAACCCCTCAACCATCATCTCACAGTGCAGTGGCTCACTGGGTAATAAAGGGCTTAGGGCCAGCTTTGTGTTATCAGCTTACCCTAAGCCCGAAATTCATGGGGACATGCCAATATTAGATGCACTAGATGCATCAGCAGATCATTTAAAATAACTGGCGGGAAAGCCAACAGTGAGAAGATTTCACCGCCTGCTTTCCTGCTCTGTGCTGTGCGCCCCGCTCCCTGGTGCCCTCTCATCGCTCCAGCTCCAGGTAGCGGGGAGAGGGCATCAGGCAGCAGGGAGCGCAGCACAGAGCAGGAAAGCCGGCGGTGAAGTGACAGTCTTCTCACCGCCGTCTTCCCGGCCTGCGTATTTTGCTCCCCGCTCCCTTAAGCTGCGCTCCCCGCTCCCTGGAGCAGCTCCCCCCGCCAGTCCTAAGTTAGAAAATGTTTTATATGTGTTTTATATGTGTATGCATGGTGTTCGATGGTGTTTGATGAACATTCAACGAACATTCGACAAACACACACCCAATTCAACGAACCAAATTGAATTCAAACACCAAGGTGGTGGCTCATCTCTACACACAATTCAACTGATTAGTCCACTACTGTAGAGCTCAAGAAGCGTCCTCAGGCACTTTCGGCGGGGGTGATTTTGCCGACTTTCTCTTTGAACATTGGGATTTTGGTGTTAAGTCAAATTGCCATTAAGGCAAATTTGGTAAAGGATGTACAAGAGAAGCGGAATGAAAGGATTCCAGCTCAGGGTACACTTCAAGGACAATGTCCAATGACTTATGTCTGTAGATGAGCTAGCTTGGATTTTTTTGTCGCCCGCTGTAATATAGATGGCAAAGGGAAAGACGCCAGCGGAAACTGAAACCATTTTTTAGGATGGCATCAGTGAAAGGTTTCAGGAGTCTCTTCTTCCTAAGTGTGATGGCAGACTGGTCTTGGAATAGCTGTATGGTCGAACCCTCAAGAGAGATCTCCTACGTCTCCTGAGCTCTGTGGAGGACTAAGTCTTTGACGTAATAATTGAGGAAGTAACATATCACGTCATGGGGAGCCTCCCCCAGTTCAGGTCTGAGGCGGAGAGATATGTGGACTCTCACTGATTCAATCTCTTGGGGGTCATTGCCCAGAAAGTACGTTTTTGAAGATCTGCTGAGCCGTTTTGTTTAGTGCATCAAACACCACTGTTTCTCATGGAGCTTTGATCCGTATATTATTACGGCGTTCATGGTTCTCATGATCTTCCAGTGTTGTGTGAATCGCACGTAACTGATTGTCATGTGTATTTAGACAGTCGAGGATGGCGTTAGAGTGTTGCGTTATGGCATTTTGAGAGCTTTAAATCATTTCAAGTCTATGACCCTGTTGAGTCATATCTTGTTTTATTTTAGCCAACTCTTTCATAATCAGTTCAAGAACTTTTGACAATATACGCTTGATGAACGAGCGTGAAACTAACGCATCTCTTCCGGAACTACGCATGTCGGAATCACATTCCTGATCAGAGTCAGAGTCCTCAGCCAGTGTTATTTCTAAATGTCTAGTGGATTTGATAGGAACTGGGAAAGAAGCTTGCTTTTTCAGGAATTTGTCAACGTCCACCTGTGTGATAGATTTTGCCATTCTGGATGTTCCTTTGGTGGCTTTCACTCCAGTTTTCCCCATTTGCACTGCTATGGAGCTATCAGGCTGAGTAGAAAAATATATGGTCTTAAGGTACCTTTTACACGCCGCAACCGCGGTGAGGAATCTGACCGGCAATGTGTCGCCCCGGCACCATCGTCGTGAAATTGCCTCGCAATTGCGGCGTGTAATTGGGAAATTTTGCGACGATAAAAAAGGTGGCGCCTGGTTTCGATTTCACAGCAGTGCTCCAAAATTAGAATAATAATAATAATAATAATAATAATAAATCTTTGTTTAAATAGCGCCAACATATTCCGCAGCGCTTTACAATACAGTGATTAGAGTCCACATCAAACAAATTCCAGAAGGAATCAAGGGTATCTTTAAAATCACAATTTTTATTATCAAGCTTAAAACCAAATAGCTTAATTACATCAATAATAATTTTTTACACAATAGAGACAACGAAGAATGGTATGAGTATGGGAAAATAAATTACAGTATCTTTTACCAAGAGAACAGTGCCTCACAGCATGCTGAAGGGGCCGGAGAGCAACACTCACAAATCTGCAGTGTAGTTACACCATTTTATATGTAATGAGATTGCTACCAATATCTCACAAGTATTAGACATATGATATAATCCACACTGTGAGAGCATATAGCCTTTAATTCTATCTCAAACGCCCAGATTATCTGCACTTACACTATTTCCAATCTGGAATTTACAGGCACACCTGTGCCAACTCAGACCTCAATCCTACACCTTAATATACATTCAAATTAGGTATATCAACAAACAAGGTGCCTAAAATTGGTCCCTTGTTGAAGTAAGACAACCCATATTGTAGTTAGGGAGGTTTATAAGTTCAGCTCGCACATTAGTACACATGTACCATTGAAGAAACAGGGCAAGTAATCTAGAATCACAAAGTAGTGTAATACCTACATTAGTGCAGTGTAGAGAGTGCTCATCCGTAGCCCCTATGGCCCCTACGCGTTACGGTCGGAACGACCTTCCTCAGGGGATAGATTGTACCAGCTGCCAGCCACAACCTATTGCTGCAGCCTTTTATACCGGTATCTGACAGCGTAATGGCGATTGCACTCCGCGGAAAGCGTTCCTCACACTCCTCCCCCTGCCTGGCGCTGTGAATCACGTGACAGCCCTCCTCACATGATCGCGCGCGCCTCCGGTCTATGGATCGCAAGCTTCAGAAGCGTCTCCATGACGCCGCATCCGCCCGCGAGCCTGGTGACAGGAAGCCGCACGTACAGAGGGCGCATATGTTCAAAGCGCTCAGAGGAGGAGTAGGAGGTGCCGGAACGGAGCTGAAATTACAAGCACAAAGAAGAAGATGGGAGGGGGGAGAGAGAGCTCACAAATAGAAGTGTAACTTATAGGCACAACATTATAAATAAAGTAAAGGTAATACCATAAAGTGCATATGCAAATATATAAAGTAAAAGACAATTACTGTCACCTAAATAACATTATAACCTGAATACTTCAATTAAAGTGACAAAGTGCATTATATATTATAAAATACGCAAACGAACAGATCTACACTGTTTGGTGATTAAAGAGATCAAGTAATTAATAACAATATGCATAATGTGCAAAAAGGTGCAAATAAACACGAGTAGATTGCCATAGAAACAGTGTGGATTATATCATGTGTCTAATACTTGTGAGATATTGGTAGCAATCTCATCTTATATATAAAACCCGAAGGCCACTTCCGCTGGAATTTGGCCAACTTCCGTGATGGTCTGTGCCCTGTGTCACAGACCGGAACCGGAAGCTCCAAACCTACGAGCGGTGAGCGCGTAGCGCTCACCGCGAGCCGCTGTCAAACCTGCATAGCGGCTCGCAGTGGGCGCTAAAGCACCACCACTCGCCGCTATCCCGCCACCGCCCCCCCCACACAGAGCCGTCTGCTCCCACCCACATCCGGGTACCTGCCGGCCCGGCCCACACTCCGGTGTGCGGCCTCCGCCGGCACCGCCCACTCTCCTCCTCCATCACGGACCACCATTCCGCCACCCGCCCCGCACACAGCCCCGCCGACAGCCCGGTGAGTGTTCTGCCCCCAGCCTCCCCTCTCCTGTGCCCCCCAGCCTCCCCTCTCCTGTGCCCCCCAGCCTCCCCTTTCCTGTGCCCCCCAGCCTCCCCTCTCCTGTGCCCCCCAGCCTCCCCTATCCTGTGCCCCCCAGCCTCCCCTTTCCTGTGCCCCCCAGCCTCCCCTCTCCTGTGCCCCCCCATCCTCCCCTCTCCTGTCCTCCCCCAGCCTCCTTTCTCCTGTGCCCCCCCAGCCTCCCCTCTCCTGTGCCCCCAGCCTCCCCTCTCCTGTGCCCCCCCAGCCTCCCCTCTCCTGTGCCCCCCCCAGCCTCCCCTCTCCTGTGCCCCCCAGCCTCCCCTCTCCTGTGCCCCCCCAGCCTCCCCTCTCCTCTGCCCTCCAGCCTCCCCTCTCCTGTGCCCTCCAGCCTCCCCTCTCCTGTGCCCCCCCAGCCTCCCCTCTCCTGTGCCCCCCAGCCTCCCCTCTCCTGTGCCCCCAGCCTCCGCTCTCTCTTGCCCCCAGCCTCCGCTCTCCTCTGGCCTCCAGCCTCCGCTCTCCTCTGGCCTCCAGCTCCTCTCCTGCCTCCGCTCTCCGCTCCGCTCTCCCCTGCCTCCGCCTCCTCTGCCCCAGCCTCCGCTCTCCTCTGCCCTCCAGCCTCCGCTCTCCTCTGCCCCCAGCCTCCCTCTCCTCTGCCCCCCAGCCTCCACTCTCCTCTGCCCCCAGCCTCCACTCTCCTCTGGCCTCCAGCCTCCGCTCTCTAGCCTCCAGCCTCCGCTGTCCTCTGCCTCCGCTCTTCTCCAGCCTCCGCTCTCCCCTGCCTCCGCACTCCCTGCCTCCGCTCTCCCCTGCCTCCGCTCTTCTCCGCCTCCGCTCTCCTCTGCCTCCGCTCTTCTCCAGCCTCCGCTCTCCTCTGCCTCCGCTCTCTCGCTAGCCTCCGCCTCCTGCCTCCTCTCCCCTGCCTCCGCTCTCCCTCCCTCCGCTCTCCTGCCTCCGCTCTCCTCTGCCCTCCAGCCTCCGCTCTCCTCTGCCCTCCAGCCTCCGCTCTCCTCTGCCCTCCAGTCTCCGCTCTCCCCTGCCTCCGCTCTCCCCTGCCTCCGCTCTCCCCTGCCTCTGCTCTCCCCTGCCTCTGCTCTCCTCTGCCCTCCAGCCTCCGCTCTCCTCTGCCCTCCAGCCTCGCTCTCTGCTCCGCTCTCCTCTGCCTCCGCTCTCCTCTGCCCTCCAGCCTCCGCTCCCCCCTGCCTCCGCTCTCCCCTGCCTCCGCTCTCCCCTGCCTCTGCTCTCCCCTGCCTCCGCTCTCCCCTGCCTCTGCTCTCCCCTGCCTCTGCTCTCCCCTGCCTCCGCTCTCCCCTGCCTCCGCTCTCCCCTGCCTCCGCTCTCCCCTGCCTCTGCTCTCCCCTGACCCTCCCTCCTCTAACCCCTCCAGTTTCTGCCTTCTGCCCTCCCTCCTCTGCCCCCTCCAGCCTCTGACCCCTCCAGCCTGTGCTACACTCACTGCTGACCACTGAGCCACCGCACTGACTGCTGACCACTGAGCCACCGCACTGACTGCTGACCACTGAGCCACCGCACTGACTGCTGACCACTGAGCCACCGCACTGACTGCTGACCACTGAGCCACCGCACTGACTGCTGACCACTGAGCCACCGCACTCACTGCTGACAACTGAGCCACCGCACTCACTGCTGACCACTGAGCCACCGCACTCACTGCTGACCACTGAGCCACCGCACTCACTGCTGACCACTGAGCCACCCCACTCACTGCTGACCACTGAGCCACCCCACTCACTGCTGACCACTGAGCCACCACACTCACTGCTGACCACTGAGCCACCGCACTCACTGCTGACCACTGAGCCACCGCACTCACTGCTAACCACTGAGCCACCGTATACTCTGCTAACCACTGAGCCGCCTGTATACACACAATTAATTTCACAGCACTCCCCTATTACTAAATAAACTATATATAGATTCTAGACTACCCGATTCTTTAGAATCGGGCCACCATCTAGTTACATATAAAATGGTGTAACTACACTGCAGATTTGTGAGTGTTGCTCTCCGGCCCCTTCAGCATGCTGTGAGGCACTGTTCTCTTGGTAAAAGATACTGTAATTTATTTTCCCATACTCATACCATTCTTCGTTGTCTCTATTGTGTAAAAAATTATTATTGATGTCATTAAGCTATATGGTTTTAAGCTTGATAATAAAAATTGTGATTTTAAAGATACCCTTGATTCCTTCTGGAATTTGTTTGATGTGGTAACTAAGTTAGGGTGGACTATACCTATGGATATGTGATTAATTAGTGGTTAGAGTACAGATAGTATAATACAATAAGTAATTACAGTCGAGAACAAATACAGTTACAATAATTGGATACAAAGCAATAGGCATAAAATCAATGTAAAAAAAAAAATACAATAAATTAAGCAAGAAATTAAGGTGACCCTGCTCAAAAGAGCTTACAATCTACAACGGGATAGGGGTTGCACAAGGTACAGGGGCTTATTGCACTAATGATCCAGGAATCTTGAGGAAATGGGGGATAGAAATACGCTTACATGAATGGTCATCAGACAGTCTGTGTAGACCTTTTGGTTTGGTGGAGTTTGTAGAAGAGTAATGTCAAGAGAGATAGCTCATTCACTATCTAAAGTGCAAAGGACTTCTATTAGGGAGTATGATAGGCCGCCTTAAAAAGATGTGTTTTTAGGGATCGTCTGAAACCATGCAAGTTGTGGATAGTCCTGATTGTGTGTGGGAGGAGAAGGAGAGATCAGTGTCAAACATACCACCCAGACAGCGAGCCTGCTGCCTAGGACGTTATCGTGGTGCCACAAACTGAGAGAGAGATGTCAGATTTAGGGAGGTTAGTGGAGGGTGGGAGCAGAAGAAGTTCAGTTTTGGAAAGGTTTAGTTTCAAATAGAGAGCAGACATGTTGTTGGAAACTGCAGCTAGACAGTCATTGGTGTTCTTTAATATTGCAGGGGTAAGTTCAGGGGCTGAAGTGTATAATTGCGTGTCATCAGCATAAAGATGGTACTGGAAGCCAAATCTACTGAGGGTGTGACCAATCGGGCCCATGTACAGAGAGAAGAGAAGAGGACCGAGGACTGAGCCCTGAGGGAGTCCAATAGTGAGAGGAAGAGGGGAGGAAGTGGAGCCAACGAATGATACACTGAAAGAGCGGTCAGAAAGATAGGAGGAGAACCAGGAGAGAGCAGTGTCCTTTATGCCAATAGAGTGCAGCATAGAGAGTAGGAGATGGTGGTCAACAGTGTCAAAAGCTGCAGAGAATAAGCAGAGAGTGGTCACCATTACGTTTTGCTGTCAGAAGGTCATTGGTCACTTTGATGAGGGCAGTTTCTGAAGAGTGAAGGGGGCAGAGACTAGACTGTAATGGATCTAGAAGAGAGTGAGTGGAGAGGTAACGGGTGAGGCGAGAGTAGACAAGGCGCTGCAGGAGTTTAGAGATGAATGGCAGATTGGGACTGGTCTGTAGTTATTTGTGCAGGATGGGTCGAGAGAAGCTTTCTTTAATAATGATGTAATGATAGAATGTTTGAAGGAGGAGGGGAAGATGCCAGAAGAGAGGGAGAGATTGAAGATTTTGGCTAGATGAGTGGTGACGACAGGAGAGAGGGACTGGAGCAGGTGTGAGGGAATGGGGTCAGTAGTGCATGTGGTGGGACGAGAGGAAGAGAGGAGCCTGGAGACTTCGTCTTATGTGACTGGGTCAAATGTGGAGAGTGCACCAGAGGGGATGAGGGGAAGAATGGGAGTGGCAGCACTTCGAGGCTGGGAGCTGATTTCCTGGCGGATGTTGTCTATTTTCTCCAAAAAGTAAGAAGCCAGATCATCAGCACAGAAGTCAGTGATGGGGGCCTGCACTTTGGGACTGAGGAGAAAGTGAAAGGTGTCAAAGAGTTTTTTTGGATTGTTGGATAGCGAGGAGACCAGGGTGGTGAAGTAGGTCTGTTTGGCAAGATGAAGGGCAGAGTTGTAAGTTTTGAGCATGAATTTATAATGAATGAAGTCTCCTGGTGAGTGAGTTTTCCTCCAAAGACGTTCAGCACTCCTGGAGCATCGCTGGAGGAATCGAGTTTGTGATGTGAGCCAAGGCTGTTTTGTTCTATGTTTGGAGGATCTGAGGGTGAGGGGCGCTACTTAGTCCAGGGTGCTTCTGAGAGTGTCATTGTACTGGTTTACTGCCTGATCTGGACAGGAGATTGAAGAGATTGGGGACAGTGATGAGATGAGGGAATCTGTGAGTGCATGAGGGTTAATGGCCTGTAGATTTCTGGATGTGTTATTAGGTAGGATTGAGCTGTGGTGGTCGAGGGTTAGTGAGTGAGAAGGGGGAATGTTGTGGCCGAAAAGAAGAGGTGAGTTATCTAAGGAGGAGGTAATGCAGAGCTGGGTAAAGACCAGGTCAAGGGTGTTACCGTCTTTGTGCGTCTCAGAGGTTGAGAGCTGTGAGAGGCCAAGAGAGGTAGTTAGAGATAGGAGCTGGGATGCAGATGGGGAGATGTGGCTGTTTATGGGAATGTTAAGGTCTCCCAGAATAGGGGTTGGTACTTCTGAGGACATGAAATGTGGCAGCCATGCGGAGACATGGTCGAGGAACTGGGTGGGTGACCCTGGGGGGCGGTAAACCACTGCTATTTTTAGGGGGGTGGATGGAATAGTCTAATGGTGTGGACCTCAAAAGAAGGGAAAGAGAGTGATGGGGCTGGGGGATTGACCTGGAAAGTACATTGTGGGGACAGGAGGACGCCAACTCCAGCACCATGTCTGTTCCCAGTTCTAGGGGAATGAGAGAAATGTAGGTCGACGTGAGAAATAGCAGCAGGGGAAGCAGTGTCTGAATCCTGGATCCAGGTTTCTGTGAGGGCCAGCAGGTTAAGAGAGTTGGTAAGGAAGTAATGTCGCGCCAGCAAAGCAGGTGTCACAGAGGGGATCTGCACCCATAAAAGCGGTGCAGATACCCCAGCTGTAAGTGGATTTTGAACTGATGGGTGGAACTCACACACACAAGCACCCCCACACTAGATCACATAGTGGGAGGTACCCGGGAGGGAATAAAACCACCTCTAGGGGGAACAAGGAGGTCTTTTGCCTCCAGGGTCGGGGAGAGCTAGAGAGCTGGAGAGAGCTGAAGCTAGCAGCCAGGCAGTGAGCCTGAGAGAGCAAGGAGGGTCTCTCGGCTGAGGACCCGGGAAAGGCTAAGAACAGATCCCAGGTGCAGACAGCCAGCCAGAGGGAAGAGAGGGGCTTCAGAGAGTCCAACCCCGACAGCTTACCGGGCATCGGAGCCCGCACCTGTGGGATCCTCCAAGGAGCACAGAAAATCCGGCAATCTGGGGGATATATATATACCACTGACTCTTAAGCGACCAGAAGAGGGTACCAGGCAACGCTTGATAGTTCGGCGGTCGGCCAGCAGAAGATAACACAGCGGGAGCGAGGAGAGTGAGAGGCAGCAGGAGGCCAGACGTCACACAACTACTGGGAAGCAGGAAAGAATTGATGGAGAAAAGGCACACACTGAGGGTTCCATCCTACCACCCGAGATCCGCTTGCAGCCACCTGTTAGCTACTTGTCATTTAACATCTTGCTGAATTGAGAACTGTAACCATTGTTGCTAAAGTTCCAGTAAAGTACCCGGAGTGAAGTGACTTCAACTCTGCTGCATCTTCTTTCCATGAACTTATCCCTTTCACAGGATCGCTGCCCCGGAGGTCCCAGTCCTGCCTGCGGAAGACTACACCATCTCAGCTGCAATACCATCGACCTCCGGAGGACTGTGGCGGTGCTGGTGCTACTTCACCAGAAACTGTAGGTGGTGTCACGACAACTAAATTTGTAAATAGTCCCCTATATATATCAACTTCTTTTTTCAGAGAATAGTCCCCCAGGACACGGGATCAGGCGCGGCCGCCATTCCCCGTGACACAGTTAACCCCCCTGCGGCCTTAACCCGAGTACCCCACACCCTGGAGCGATACATCTCTTGTGAATGAAGTAAAGTTTGTTGCGTACAGACCGTGGATTCCAGAGAGCGCAGTTAAAAGAGGGAGATGAAGGAGTGCAAGTGATGGTAAAAAGGTTAGTGGAGTTTCTATGTGTGGTTGGAGAGGGGTTGAAGTTAGAGGGTGGACCAAGGTTAGGGGAGATATCACCTCATAGGAGCAGCAAAAGAGGAAGAGCAGATAGTTTATTATGACAAATGTTAGAAAATGATGGGCTGAGAATCCTCAGGAAACTGAAGATGGTATGGGAGCTGTACATAGGGTAGGGCAGGAGAGAGGGGCTGATGTGGATAAGTGGTGATGGAGGGGGGATAGGGTGATACAAGTTGGTGGTGATGGCACATAGAAGCACCAACAGAGAAGTTAAAGACATGGCTATGATTAGAAGAGAATATAGTTATACACATTGTTTGAGTGGCTGTCTGTCATTACTAGAGATGTGCGATGTTCGACTCGAATAGTTTGCCAATCTCAAATTCGAGTCGATTTTGGCGCTATTCGAGTAATTCGCCGAATTCGAACAATTTGTTCCAATTCGGCGAATTTCGAACATGTTCGATTTTGGTTCGAAAATGCGGCAGATGCGGTCAGAAAACCGCATCTGCCGCATTTTGAGCCAAAATAAACATTCCCTAAAAGAAAGAAAGTGTTAAAAATAAAAAAATAATCTATGCTCACCTGTCCGCGGTCCACCGAAGCCTCCGGCAAGGTCCTGTGGCTTCTAGGACCTGTGGTGACGTCATGTTCTCGCGCGAACTCCGGTCAATGACCGGAGTTCCGCGAGAACATGACGTCACCACAGGTCCTGGTAGCACAGGACCTTGCCGGAAAGCTTAAAATAGATATTTTTTTATGATTCGGACCCTTTCTTTAAGTAAAAAGAAAGGGTCCGAAACATAAAAATATCTATTTTAAGCTTTCCGGCAAGGTCCTGTGCTTATAGGACCTGTGGTGACATCACGTGACCGGAGTTCCCGCGAGAACGTGACGTCACCACAGGTCCTATTAGCAATAGGACCTTGCCGGAAAGCTTAAAATAGATATTTTTATGTTTCGGACCCTTTCTTTAAGTAAAAGAAAGGGTCCGAAACATAAAAATATCTATTTTAAGCTTTCCGGCAAGGTCCTATTGCTAATAGGACCTGTGGTGACGTCACGTTCTCGCGGGAACTCCGGTCAACGTGACCGGGAGTTCCCGCGAGAACGTGACGTCACCACAGGTCCTATAAGCACAGGACCTTGCTGGAAAGCTTAAAATAGATATTTTTATTTTTCGGACCCTTTCTTTAAGTAACTTTTACTTAACGAAAGGGTCCGAAACATAAAAATATCTATTTTAAGCTTTCCGGCAAAGTCCTGTGCTTCCAGGACCTGTGGTGACATCATGTTCTCGCGGAACTCCGGTCATGTGACCGGAGTTCGCGCGAGAACATGACGTCACCACAGGTCCTAGAAGCCGCAGGACCTTGCCGGAGGCTTTGGTGGACCGCGGACAGGTGAGCATTGATTATTTTTTTTATTTTTAACACTTTCTTTCACTTTTTTTCACTTCCACAATGTATGTATATACATTGTGGAAGTGAAAATGCCCCACAGGCCCGGTTTGTTCGTTTTTCGGGGTGTTCGACGGTGTTCGTCGAGCATTCGACGAACATTCGTCGAACACCCCGTCGATTCGACGAATCAAATTCGAACACCGGGGTGGTGGCTCATCTCTAGTCATTACCTTCCAGTCTATCCCAGTCAATTCCAGTCAATTTCTGGTCTATTTCATAACTGGACACTTTAGATCAGGCACTTTTACAGCAGACACGTCTGAGGCACATGTGAAGGCGACATTCCCAGCTTTTGGCGTGTGAACGGGCGATAGGGATAGAATCTGCGTCGCCTATTAATTTCCCGTAGGCGTGCAATAGCGTGCTGGAGTCCGCGCCCCGTCAGCAATGATTGGTGGTGGCTACTGTGTTTCCATTGGCTGTCACTTGACACTGCACCATATTTGAACAGCTGTCCATTCACCACCACACAATGGCAAAAGCGTCATGTATTAACCAGCCTTTCTGCGCAGGCTGCCCAATCATAACGCTATTGCATTGTCCAATGAGCGTGTTTGGGGCGCGGTGTACAGCAATTTGGCACACCTATGTTCTCGCCGCACTGAACATGTACGCCCACATTCCTTTGGGGATTGCGGTGTGTGCAGCAGCGACAGGAGTCAACCGGATGTTTCCCGCTGTTGGTGTGGTGACTTCCGGGGTGACATATCGCCTTAGGTTGAGGCCGAAATTGCGGCGTGTAAAAGTGCCTTCGGTGATCTAAAGCAACCATGAAAAACGTGCACTCGCACATTAGATTGCCTCCCATCGCCGCCAAAAATTGCGGCGTGTAAAGGTACCCTTAGAGTCTACCCTGCTGGCAATAGGGAGTTTTAAGTCAACATGATTTTCTGCTGGAATAAGTGTTGAATTGTGATTTAACTGATTTGATAGGCTGCTATGGAGATCCTTCTGATATATTAGATGGAAAATTCGAGCCAAAGTGTATGGGGCTCACGATCTGCCTGAACTGAGTGACAAGTTATACCATATAGTTATGCATCACTTATCAGTAGAGATGAGCAAGTATGCTTGTCACTACTCGGTACTCGCACGTATATCTCGGAACTCGGGGTACTCGGCAAGTACCGAGTATTCTCCCTATACTCTTGTTTTGCTCGGGGTCCACCTCCCTGCATATTGGTGCTCTTTACAGAGCAAGCTCGTATGCAGGTATTGGCTAACAGCCACTGTAAAGCCACAGCAAAGTTGGTTGCGGCTTTGCAGTGATTGGCTGGCCGCACAGCATGATCAAGTCTTTATAAGACCTGACTGCGCTGTGCTCGTCACTCTGCTCCACAGACAGTCAGTGTAGGGAGAGGTGCTGCTGATTGAGGGACAGATTTGTGGCCTTTCAGCTAGTGTAGGCGCAGGGCTGACAATCTAATTACCACAACAGTCCTTCTGAGGACTAGTAGAGCTGTATACAGGCAGGCAGGGAGGCAGGGTATATAGCAAACTTCGTTGTGCCAGTATACCAGCCGGCATCACATCTGGGGCTGGTGTAGAGGCTGGAAATCTCACCCATCCCAAAACAGTGCTTTTAGGGATTAATTAAGCTCTCTATAGGCAAGAGTGGGTTGTAGCGGAAATTAGGATATGCCAAAACACTCTGCATTCTCATCAGCATTTGTGTCTGACCGGGTTACCTGCTGGGATATAACCTCTAATCTCCAATCTCAGTGTCCAGCTAAAAACCAACTCTTGTCTGCATTCATTTACCATTTTTGTGTGGCAGGAGTGACTTGTAGCGGAAATTAGGATACGCCAAAACACTCAGTATTCTCGTCAGTGTTTGTGTCTGACCGATACACCTGCTGGGATTTAACCTCTAATCTCTAATCTCAGTGTGCTGCTAAAAACCAACTCTTGTCTGCATTCATTTACCATTTTTGTGCGGCAGGAGTGATTGTAGCGGAAATTAGGTTACGTCAAAACACTCGGTATTCTCGTCAGCGTTTGTGTCTGACCAGTCCACCTGCTGGGATTTAACCTCTAATCTCTAATCTCAGTGTCCAGCTCAAAAACAACTGGTCAGCATTTTCAGTTGACAGGCGGGTGTGTTTATCAGTAATGATTCCACCAATAAAAACACGTTTTGACAAAACGCTAGCGGCAGGGCAGGCCAGGACTTCCAAGGCGTAGAGGGACAATTCCTGCCACGTGTCCAGCTTGGATACCCAATAATTACAAGGCACAGAGGAATCTAGGAGCACTTTAGTACGATCGGCAAGGTACTCCTTCAGCATCTTTACAAACTTTGCAGTCCTTGTGGCAGTACCCCGCACTTGAGGTCCTGTGCTATGCGAGGGGCTGAGAAAACTCTCCCAGATCTTTGAGAGTGTTCCCCTACCTCTGCTGGATTGGATTTGTGCCTCTCTCGGCAGGATGCCTTGGTTGTCCACTGAACCGTGACCTCTGCCGCAAGCATTTTCAGAAGGGAATTTTTTTACTAATTCCACAACTAGGGCCTTCTGATACTGCAGCTTTTTTGTAGACCTATCCGCCTCGGGGAAAAGAGAAATAAAGTTCTCCTTGTAGCATGGGTCTAAAAGTGTCACCAACGAGTAATGAGTATCTGTCAAGATGTTGGTAACGCGAGGGTCACAAGACAGGCAGCATCACATAAAGTCAGCCATGTGCGCCAGACAGTTAACAGGCAAGACTTCAGGGTCCTCACCAACAGCATGACTGGCCATGCTGTCTTCATCATCCTCCTCCTCTCCCTGTCCTCTGGCCATCCACGCTGAACCGACGGTATGACAGTTGTGCATGTATTACCGTCAATTCCGCATGAAAGTGGCTTCATTTCTTTATCCTCCCCCTCTTCATAGTCATCCAATGCACGTTGGGGTGAGATGAAGCTGGGCTGTGTGTAATCACCCCGTACGGTTTATTCCTCCAACTCATCATGCAATGCATCGTCTTTTATTTTGAGCAGACAGCGTTTTAGAAGACAGAGAAGCGGGATGGTGACGCTAATGATGGTGTCATCACCCCTCACCATCTTGGTGGAGTCCTCAAACTTTTGGAGGACGTTACATATGTCGGACATCAATGTCCACTCCTGAGGTCTTATGTGTGGAGTTTGAACTGTATACCGACGTCCTAGTTGATGCAGGTAGTCAACAACTGCCCTCTTCTGCTCACAAATCCTAACCAACATGAGCAGTGTGGAATTCCAACGCGTGGGGACATCACACACCAGTCTGTGAGCCTGAAGCTGCAAACGCCACTGAAAGCCGGCAAGGTCAGCAGAAACAGTAGGTGACTTTCTAAAATGGGCACACAGGCGGTGTACTTTGACGAGCAGATCCGACAGCTCCAGGTGGGATTTAATAAACCGCTGAACCATGAGGTTGAGCACATGGGCCACGCATGGAACAAGTGTCAGCTCGCCTCGCCTCAGAGCCGCCACAAGGTTCCGGCCATTGTCACACACGACCATGCCTGGCTGTAGGTTCAGCGGTGTGAGGCAGGCATCTGTCTACTGTTTCAGAGCTGTCCACAACTCTTCAGCATTGTGGGGTTTGTCACCTATGCATATTAGCTTCAGCACAGCCTGTTGCCGCTTAGCCGAGGCAGTGCTGCAATGCTGACAGCTTGGGACTGGTGTAGAGGGTGAAGTGGAGGAGGAGGAGGAGGGAAGCTGATGATCATGACGTTCCGTCCCAATCTCAGACTGGGTCCCGGCTTCCAGAATATTAACCCAGTGTGTCGACAGCGAGATGTACCGGCCCTGCCCACAAGCACTTGTCCACGTGACCGTGGTTAAGTGGACTTTTCTGGAAACTACGTTGTTAAGGGCACGTGTAATGTTTTGTGACACATGCTTATGTAATGCGGGGACAACACACCAGAAGAAATAGTGGCGGCTGGGGTCTGAGTAACGTGGGACAGCCGCCGCCACCACTTCCTTACAATGGGCACGTTTTTTAAATAGGCCCTCATGCACGTCTCTATCCAGGGGCATTGAAGTGCCTCCCAACTTTTAGCAGCCCTGTTTAAGGCAATGCTACAAAAGACCCACTTCCTTAAAATGGGCACATTATTTAAAGAGGCCCTCATGCACGTCTCTATCTAGGGGCATTGAAGTACCTCCCAACTTTTGGCAGCCCTGCCTAGGGCAATAGTACAGAAGACCCACTTCCTTAAAATGGGCACAATATATAAAGAGGCATTCATGCATGCCTCTATCCAGGTGCATCAGAGTGCCACACAATTTTTGGCTGCCCTGCCTAAGGCAATACTACAAAAGACCCACTTCCTTAAATGGACATATTTTTCAAAGAGGCCCTCATGCCCGTCTCTATCCAGGGCATCAGAGTGCCACACAATTTTTGGCTACCCTCACAAAGGGCAATACTACAAAAGACAAAGTTCTTTAAAATGGGCACAATATATAAAGAGGCCCTCATGCCCGTCTCTATCCAGGGGCATCAGAGTGCCACACAATTTTTGGCTACCCTCACAAAGGGCAATGCTACAAAAGACAAAGTTCTTTAAAATGGGCACAATATTTAAAGAGGCCCTCATGCACGTCTCTATCCAGGGGCATCAGAGTGCCACACAATTTTTGGCTACCCTCACAAAGGGCAATACTACAAAAGACAAAGTTCTTTAAAATGGGCACAATATTTAAAGAGGCCCTCATGCACGTCTCTATCCAGGGGCATTGGAGTGCCTCCCAATTTTTGGCTGCTCTGCCTAGGGCAATACTACAAAAGACCCACTTCCTTAAAATGGGCACATTATTTAAAGAGGCCCTCATGCACGTCTCTTCCCAGGGGCATGGGAGTGCCACACAATTTTTTTTTTTTTAAATCTTTCATGTAATCCAAAAAACTAACATACACCAACTCTGTCTCTCAAGTGTGTATGAGCCCTTACTATTTTCTCCAGGAAAATCCATTTTGGTTTCATTTTGAAACGTTTTATTGACAGTCCGTAAAAGTGGCGTAATAGTCTGACAACATTGTTCACAGCAGTGACCTTGGGGTCTGAAATGCTTCCAGGGGTCTTCCCCATGCTGTTCCCATGTCATTTGAGCACTGTTCTGATACTTTTGTGACATTTTTAGGGTTTATCCATGCTGCCGGGGGTCATGCCAGAAAAATACTCGGGTCTCCCATAGAATAACACTGGGCTCGGTGCTCGGGCCGAGTACAAGAGTAGCTTGGGATGCTCGGCCTGAGCTTTGAGCACCCAAGCATTTTAGTACCCGCTCATCTCTATGACTCACCGTAGCCGGGGTGTTCACATCGCAGGCGTTGACTCTCCTCTTGTCATGAAACCGCGCCTGCGGCTGTGAGGCTTGGTGGTCCAGATCAATAGGTGAATGGCGGAACAGTAGGGGGTTAAATGTCTTCGTGACGCCACCTGCGGGTGTTCGGTAACTCTACCGACACTGCTAGGCTTCCGGGGAATGTTAGGCAGCAAGATGGAACGCTCCCCACAGGATGAGCGGGAGTCCCCGGAGCCAGGGGCTGCACAAAATGTTGTGAGGCAGCCGCGGTAGTACTGCTGTTAGGCCCAGGAGTCAGACACAGACACGCCAAAGTCTTTTAAGTACCTTTACTGGTGGTATTCAGGTACGCCAGACCGGGTTAGTGAAGTTAGCACTCCTGGAGGTTCACAGCAAGCAGTTGTAGTAGGCTTTTTCTCTATTTCTCTCATTAAGGTCGGGTGGATGTGGAATCCAACCGGAGCGGGCAGTGTGTTCAATGGAACTTGCTTCACCTGGGTATCAGCACTGAGGGCACTATAAAAGGGTCTGAGCAGGATCAGTACTTTTCCCTGGGCTCTCGTAGGTAGGTGCTTCAGATGGAACAGGTGGCCAAACCTCCTGTTAGACGGGCTGGTTCTCTGTGGTGGCTGGGTAGCTCTCACAGCTTCGGTTCCAGTAACCGGTTTTTAAAGAAAGAGTTAGAATAACTCTGTGTTCCTTGAGAGGTGTTCTCCTTCTTCCTCTGACCCCAATTGCAAGGGTCTCCTCACTTGCTAGCTGGCTGGTGGGGCCCAGTGTATCCCTCATAGGATGGAGGTTTCACACAGGCTGGCAGCTCTTGTAGCGACTGCACACACTCTGAAGTTTCTCCCTCCAAGACTCTATTTATAGGGGGAACTGGCTCAAAGTGACCAGTGGAGCTCCCCCTAGAGGCTCGGGGTGAAACCAGGTGTACTAAGGTGTTGTAGTGTTAGGTGTTTTGTGAGTATTGCTTTTCTGTTAACTCCAGTCATGCACTAAGGATTTCTGTGGTGCCCAACAAGGTGCCAGGGTGCCACATTCCCCCTTAGTTAACCTCAGTTCTCCCAGCTTTGCAAAAAGTTCTTTTTACAACTTAACACTATGCAGTTTATAAACATTTAATAACAGAATCTTAAAGAAAAATACAAAAATCACTAAAAAGGAAAAGGGAAAAATATGAAAAAGGTGAAAAGCAGTCCATACGGTACTAGTCCATCTGCCACAGGCTGGAAAAGGTAAAGTTTTGGTCATACAAGTCCTGTGACAATTGTCCAAAGTTTATGAAAAGGGGAGAAGGTAAAATCCACATATATTTTAAACTTTATACATTCCCTACGGGTGTCTCTGCTTGGGAGGCCGGTACTAACCTTTTCTACCTTACCAGGCGCTTTCTGTCCCTGACTTGATATACTTGGGACAGAGCCCATTTCCTCCACCCTTCTGTACACTACTTTTTACAGGTTTTGAAACAGGGTACTATTTACAAACACTTACAGGTAATATGGTTCCACTACATTCTTAAACCCATTCTCCAAGTTTGTTTGGGGGTTGGCCTAATGTACTACGTGTGGATCTGCGTAGTGTGGGTGTTTCCAAAGCTGTTGGTGTAGTGTACGAAGTGGTTGTTGGTGGTAGTGTAGGTAGTTGTCTACGAGTACTTTGTCTTACTGTGAGACTAGCAGGTTGAATCTCAGGTTCCAATATAACAGGCTGCATATCTTGCTATTGAACTTGTTGTGGTTGGACTTGTTGATTTGCAATTGGTTGTTGTTCTTCTCCAGGCTGGTAGAAATGCATAACTGGTATCATGTATGCTCCATCGCATTGTGGCCAGTCAGCTGGTAAGTATCCAATGTCTGTCAGGACTAGATTTTCTTTAGTTTCTTCATCTGTAGTTACAGTAGGGTAACTGGTTGCTTGTGGGATTAACTGTGCTCGACATTTCTTCAAATGATCCCTTGAAACAGTTGAAAAAGTATTCCCATTATCTTTACTGATAAAGCAAGTTTTGGAGTTGTCATACTGTGATGGCATAATGGTGTAGGGTACAGATTCCCAACTGTTATCCAATTTGTTGGTTCTTCTTTTTCTTTTATTATTATTATTATTTATTATTATTAGGTATTTATATAGCGCTATTAGGATACATAGCGCTGTACAAGTTAGGGGGTAGACAAAGACAAGTGGTCGAAAAACGACGACAAATCAACAAAACAAGCGTACGGGTACAATGGGGCCAGGGATCCTGTCCACGAGGGCTCACAGTCTAGAGGGTGGGGAGGGAGACAGTAGGAGGGAAAAAACACTTTTTAACACTAAGTCCCCTGTAGCTAGAGATTCAGCTGAGGCGTGCTTGTTAAAGTCTTTTTCTTGCTTGGTTCTGCTGATTTCTATGTTTCTGTCAACACTTTCTTGTACTTTTCTGTACTGTTCTTGGCGTTGACTGACCCAATCTTCATCAGAAGAATCTTCTGTGGGTTCGATGGTTCCCATCTGTAAATCAATAGGTAGTTTACCTGGTCTTGCTCGCATCAAGTAAGCAGATGTGTAGTTGGTTGAACTGACAGGTATGTGGTTGTAGATGTCCACGAGATCTGGAAGTTTCTCTGGCCATTGATTTCTCTCATCAACTGGTAAGGTTTTGAGCATGTCAATGACAATGTGGTTCATCTTCTCACATAAACCGTTTGTCAGGGGATGATAAGGTGTTGTGCGGATCTTTTTACACCCATATAGCCCTAAGAATTCTTGGAACAGAGCTGATTCGAAGGCTGGCCCTTGGTCAGTCAAGACTTGGTCTGGATACCCATGGGGGCGACAGAAGTAACTCTGGAACGCTTTGTCTGCGACCTCTGCAGTTAAGTCCTTAACTGGAACGACTACCAGGAATCTTGAATAGTGGTCAACAATGGTGAGAGCGTAAGTGTACCCGGTTCGACTTGGGGTAAGCTTCACGTGGTCGAGAGCAACTATTTCAAGAGGTTTGGTGGTAACAATTGGCTGCAACAGAGCTTTCTGAGTTAGGTGGTCTTTCCTTCGACGGTGACATGGTCCACAGTTTTTACACCACTTGTCAATTGATCCTCGCATACCGACCCAGTAGAACCGATCCTTCAGGAGTCTCTCCAGCTTCTTCCATCCAAAGTGTCCGGCATCATCATGGTATGCTTCAAGGATCATTTGGACTTCAGTCTTGGGAACTACAATCTGCCAGATTAGTTCAGGGTTCTAGGATTGAGGTATCTTCTGCATAGTTTACCTTGGTAGACAAACAACCTTCCTTTCTCTTTCCATAGGTGTTTAGCAGTTTGTGAGGCATCAGGGTCCATGTTGGCGTGTTCTTGAGTGATCAGATCCCTTACCAGGCTGACATCTGGATCGTTGGCTTGAACCTCCTTCCAGTCATGGTGAGGTGAAGGGTTCACGGTCCTCTCTACACGTTTCTGGTTCCTCTGATGACATGTTGCTGTACCTGTACGGTGGAAAGCAGGTAGTTCAATCTCTTCCAGGTCATCTATGTCTTCTCCCTCTTTAGGAAGGTTAGGCATTCTGGACAGGGCATCAGCATTGCCGTTCTTGTGACCTGCCCGGTAATTTACAGGAAAATCATAGTTTGAGAGTCTTGCTACCCAACGCTGTTCTAGGGCTCCCAGCTTTGCAGTCTCTAGATGTGTTAGAGGATTGTTGTCTGTGAAAGCTGTGAACGGGGCGGATGCCAGGTAATGCTTGAAACGCTTTGTGATTGCCCAGACCAGGGCCAGGAACTTTAGCTTGAAGGAGCTGTAGTTCTCCGGGTTCCTTTCCGTGGGACGGAGCTTTCTGCTGGCGTAGGCTATCACTTTCCCCTTGCCCTGTTGGCTTTGAGCTAGGACGGCTCCTAGGCCTTCATTGCTTGCATCAGTGTACAATAAAAACGGGAGATTGTAATCAGGATAGGTCAGGTTTTCTTCTCCAGTGAGAGCGTCTTTCAGCTTCTGGAAGGATTGTTCCTGTTCTGGTCCCCAGTGGAACGGGGGTCCCCTGATTTTGCTGTTTTTGAATTGACCTACTAAGAGATCTTGCATGGGTGCTGCTATCTTGGTATAGCCTTTGATGAAGCGTCGGTAGTACCCGACCAGTCCTAGAAATTGACGTACCTCTTTGTGAGAAGTGGGTGCTGGCCAGTCCTTGATGACGGTTACTTTATCCGGATCCGCTGCTACGCCTTCAGCGTGTCACGCTGGGAGCGGGAGAGACACCCAGCGTAGGACAACGACGGGGGGGGATAAGGAGTCCCTAAAGCTATGGGCACAAGAGGGAGAGGGTGACCCCTAGTCTTCCTGGGGCTGACCCTGTCTGCCCTGACGTCCCTATACAGTTTCCTCAACTGTCGCCGACCACGAACCTCGTCCCTCTCTGATCCTAGCACTACCTTATCTAAGGATCAGATGGAGAGGTTCACTAGACCCCTCCACTAACAACTAAAGACAAACACAAGGAAAAACAGACAATGGGGAAAGAAAACACTTATCTTGCAGCAGAGCACAGCAACCTCCACAATCTCAGCTTCTGCTTGGAGCAAGGATAATGAGTCCACAAGGAAATATCACCTGCACCGAGGGAGGGCAATGAAACTCCTTATAAAGGAGGGAAGAACCTGCTGGGTCCTAGAGACCCAGAATACTGGTGTAGAAACCAGACCGAGCACAAGACCTTCCCAGCCGTCCTCCCATGATAGGGAGATCTTATCATACCTTCTCTTTATCTACACAGAAGGTAAATGCCCCTGAAAGACGGACCGTCCTCAAACCTTATGGCTGATTGGCCAAACGCTGGGACCGTCTGCGCGTGGCCTCTACCCTGTCATCCGTGCCACCCGTGACACAGCGCTTACCACATGTCCTAGGTATTGGACCTTGGGTTTCAGCAGGTGGCACTTGGACGGTTTCAGTTTCATCCCGTACTTGGACAGTGACTCGAACACTTCACTCAGGTGCTGGAGGTGATCTTCATAGGTCTGAGAGTATACAATGACATCATCAAGGTATAACAGGACAGTTTCAAAGTGGCCCAAACAACACTCCATCAGTCTCTGAAATGTTCCTGGGGCATTGCACAACCCGAATGGCATACTGTTGAACTCGCATAATCCCATAGGTGTCGTGAAGGCTTTCTTCTCACGATCCTCATCTGCAACGGCAACCTGCCAGTACCCACTAGTAAGATCTAATGTAGAGAAGTAGTTGGCAGATTTGAGTGCAGCTAGTGACTCTTCTATGCGGGGTAATGGGTATGCATCCTTGTGTGTGACTTTGTTGATTTGCCTGTAGTCTACGCACATCCTCATACTACCATCCTTCTTTTTAACCAGGACTAATGGTGCTGCCCAGGGACTACAGCTATCCCTAATGAGTCCTGCATTTTTCATGTCCTGAAGCATTTCTTTTGCTTTTTGGTAGTGTGTGGGTTGTATAGGCCTGTATCTTTCTTTGATATGTGCATGGTTGCCTGTAGGGATATGGTGTTGCACTCCTTTAATCCTCCCAAAGTCAAGTGGGTGTTTGCTGAACACTTGCTCATACTCCCGAACTACCCGGTATACTCCATTTTTCTGGTGAGTAGGTGTGTTGTCAGTTCCTACACTGAGCTCCTGACACCATTTCTCTAACTGATCTTTGGAGTGAGGGGGTTCGTCAGTTACTGTTTGTGCAGAGGATTTTACATCAATCACAGCATCATCTTTTACTTGGTACAATTTTGCGACAGTTGCATATCTAGGCAGTCTGACTTCGTCATCACCATAATTTAGTATGCGTACGGGGACTCTCCCTTTTCTCACATCGACCAACCCTCTAGCTGTCAAGAGCGTAGGACTTGTATCAGACATTACAGGTTCTACTACAGCTTGGTAGTCCTGCCCCCTGAGGCCTATGGCTGCTCGACACCAGATCATCATTTCACTTCTGGGTGGTACCACAATTGGAATGGGATCTGTGACCCGTACTCTGCCAATTTCACCATTAGACAATGTTACCTGTTGTTGATAAACCAGAGCTCGGATCTGCTTTTGGATGGCTCTCCTCTCTCTGGGTCTACCAGCTTCAACACTCTGTTGGAGTAAAAATAACACTTCATCGATGCATTTAAGCATAACATTAGTACCCAGTATTACGTAGGGATCGTTGTTGTTTGGTTTATCCTGCACTACTAAGATTCCCTGGTTCTTCAGCTGCACCCTCCCCACCCTTACTGTAGCTTCCCATTGTCCCTCAATTGTAACCGGTATACCATTAGTGGCTTCGGGTTCAGATTGGGATTTGGGGGTTCCAGCTTAACATCTGGCCAGAACCGCTTGTAAAGGATATTCGGGATTGATGTCACCTGGGATCCAGTGTCTATCAAGGCAGATATAGCGATGCCATCGAAGACGATTGGTAGATATGGACAGTCTCCTACATACTTGTGTTCCCAGCTGGACGTTGGGCCTGGACAGTCTACTCCTGGGGTTGGCCCTCCTCGTCCAGGGGTTGCCCGTTTAAAGGACGGGACTGTTGAGTACGTCCTCCTAAGTCGTTCTGCTGACTGGTGCGGCGTCGGTCAGGACTGCGGCGGTCTGCAGGTTTTTCTTGCGGCGGCTGTGTCTTTCTCCTCATCCACGGGACGTCATCAGGGCTGTCGGCGAGCTGAATCTTGTCCTATGACCTTGCATCTGTCTTGGGTCTTCTCCCAGCTTGTAGCTTGGCCACGTCTTTCATCAGCTGTTCAACATTAGCACACAGTTGCTCAAACCGGTCAGGTGTTGCAGTCTGTGCACTGGACTGAACCGCAGGGATTGGAGATGCTGCTGCCAGCACGGAAGGGGTGTCAGTATGCTGCTGCTGTGAAGCGGGATCAGGCACTTCGGCGAGCCATTGTCCCCATACTGTTAAGTCTCTCAAGGTATCAAACTCTGCGCCAGGATTTTGTATGGACCACCAGCTTGCTTGCTTTCTATCCTCAGATAGTCTAAGGCCCACAATAAATTGTCCAATTAACGCTTTGTTTTCGTCTCTGACACCATCAGGATCAACTTGTTTTAACAGTCTTAATGCTTCTTGCAATCGCAGTGAATAATCTAGGACACTTTCTTGTGCCCCTTGGTTACAACGATAGAATGACAGTCTAAATTCAGCTTCGGTATGGCATTCAAAAACCCGAGTTAATTTAGCGAATATCTGCTCCACAGATTCCTGAGTTTCTATAGGCCAGCTGCGGCTCTGCAGCTCGGCCGCGCCCGTTAACTGTCCCATAACAACTGAAGCTCTCTGCTTACCGGTCATAGCGTACATGTCCAGCGTCTGGCATATCTACCTCTGGAAGGTCTCCAAGGTGCTGGGTACACCGCTGTACTTAGGTAACCAGTTCGCACTCGGAACATAAGGCAGAGATAACGGCATAATCGTAGCGGGTTGCTGTGGTATACCGCCGGCTTGTTGCTGTCCATCGGGAGGTATGTTTTATTGTTGCGGAGGTACCGCATTGTTGGGAGCCGGGTTACTCATGGTCGCTCCCCCTTAGTTAAGTGTAGCCTTTCCCTCGGTTTCAAATGGAAGTCTCGGCCTCGCGGTCAGGAGTGAGGCACCACGGGAGTTTCCGGTTCCTGCTGCGTACAGGGGAAGTCGTCAGAGTGTAGGGCGCGGGGCCAATCTTCGCGCCCTTTGCACAGTCACGCCCCTTCTTTTCCCGCCTTTTCACGCAGCAATGGCGGACCAAATTTACAGTTCGATATTTACAGTCATTAAATAGCACACAATACCCGTGATAACGGGCCTGCTCGTATCCTGTTCGTGACGCCAAATTCTGACTCACCGTAGCCGGGGTGTTCACGTCGCAGGCGTTGACTCTCCTCTTGTCACGTAACCGCGCCTGCGGCTGTGAGGCCCAGTGGTCCAGATCAATAGGGGAATAGCGGAACAGTAGGGGGTTAAATGTCTTCGTGACGCCACCTGCGGGTGTTCGGTAACTGTACCGACGCTGCTAGGCCTCTGGGGGATGTTAGGCAGCAAGATGGAACGCTCCCCACAGGATGAGTGGGAGTCCCCGGAGCCAGGGGCTGCACAAGATGTTGTGAGGCAGCCGTGGTAGTACTGCTGTTAGGCCCAGGAGTCAGACACAGACACGCCAAAGTCTTTTAAGTACCTTTACTGGTGGTATTCAGGTACGCCAGACCGGGTTAGTGAAGTTAGCACTCCTGGAGGTTCACAGCAAGCAGTTGTAGTAGGCTTCCTTTTCTCTATTTCTCTCATTAAGGTCGGGTGGATGTGGAATCCAACCGGACCGGGCAGTGTGTTCGATGGAACGGAATTCACCTGGGTATCAGCACTGAGGGCACTGTAAAAGGGTCTGAGCAGGATCACTACTCTTCCCTGGGCTCTCGTAGGTAGGTGCTTCAGGTGGAACAGGTGGCTAAACCTCCTGTTAGACGGGCTGGTTCTCTGTGGTGGCTGGGTAGCTCTCACAACTTCGGTTCCAGTAACCGGTTTGTAAGGAAAGAGTTAGAATAACTCTGTGTTCCTTGAGAGGTGTTCTCCTTCTTCCTCTGACCCCAATTGCAAGGGTCTCCTCACTTGCTAGCTGGCTGGTGGGGCCCAGTGTGTCCCTCATAGGATGGAGGTTTCACACAGGCTGGCAGCTCTTGTAGCGACTGCACACACTCTGAAGTTTCTCCCTCCAAGACTCTATTTATAGGGGGAACTGGCTCAAAGTGACCAGTGGAGCTCCCCCTAGAGGCTCGGGGTGAAACCAGGTGTACTAAGGTGTTGTACTGTTGTTAGGTGTTTTGTGAGTATTGCTTTGCTGTTAACTCCAGTCATGCACTAAGGATTTCTGTGGTGCCCAACAAGGTGCCAGGGTGCCAGATCTACTTATCAGCATTTCTTACCCTTCCACTTATCAGTGTTGCCACAAGATGCTCCACCAAACACACCAACTAGTCAAGGGTACTCTGGTCACCTTATCCGACCTACCATTGAATGGGGACAGGCAGAGTTTGCACAGCCATCCCTTTACCCCAATTATACATCCAGCTACTGCCCCATATCCCTACTCCCGTTCGCTTCCAAACTTTTCAAAAAGCATATCCACACTGTACTTTCATCCCACCTCTCATTCAACTCTCTTTTTGACGCTCTTCAATCTGGCTTCCGCCCCCACCACTCCAGTGAAACTGCCCTGACCAAAATTACTAACGACTTACTCACGACCAAAGCTAATAGACAGTTCTCCGTCCTCCTCCTTCTAGACCCGTCCTCTGCTTTCAACACAGTCGACCACTGTCTCTTATTACATTGCTGTATTATGGTGCATTCCTGAAGAAGAGACTGGGACAGTCTTGAAATGCGTAGTAATAAAGTCCATTTCCACAGAGCATTGGTCCATCTTCACTTTGTACAGCAGCGCGGATTGTTCTCATTTTCTGTCTTTGTGCTGACGCCATCACGGCCGCTCAGGTCTTCAGGAACCCACCGATTCCTGGAATTCTGCTTGAATTCCACAGTGCTGTTGCCGTTAGAATCCAGGCTGCAGGGTGCTGAATTCCTTACACATGCACCTCATCTGTTGTAGCTAGCAACCAGGCTGCACTGCCCACATTCTCCACCATATGTGAGGTAGCGCTTAGGTTTAGCTAGGACGTGGGGCAGTCCACACGTATTCACAGACCTTTGCAGATCGGGGGCACAGCCGGTACAGTACAGTACACTTTGACACAGTCTGTATAAACAGAAAAACAGAGAGTGCAAAACAGGGTCTTATCTCATAAATAGAAGAAAAGACTTTGGTAATGGTTGCACTCACCTTATAGCATTGTGAGAGTCACAACCACTATACCCGTTCAAACAATGGCTGCTGCACATATCTATGTCCGATAAAAATTTCTCAATAAGTAAAGATATGGATTCTCACATGCGCTGTTGATCAAATAATGACAATCAGGATCTTTCTTGAAGGTTTATTGGCCTACGCGTTTCGAAATGTGAAGGCCAATAAACCTTCATGAAAGATCCCGATTGTCATTATTTGATCGGCAGCACATGTGAGAATCCATATATGTTTATTTATTGAAAAAATAACAGTATGTATAAAGAACATTGCCATACTGAAAGCTTCCCTTTTAGGCCGGGGTCCACTTGTAAGGACCAAGTCCACAGCGGTGGGCTGTGTTATCTGCTACAGCATAACTCAGCTAGCACATGCTGCCATCTGAAACTTGGCTCCACCTCAGACCAGACCCTGTCCAGCACTCCAGGTTTAAAGGCACATTCCTGGACATGGGTATGTTAGAAAACCCAGAGTGGAGGGAGAATCCATCCCACCCAATCCTGTAGTTTTTTTTTTTAAATAAAGGCCCTTATCTGTTTTTTCTAAAAACCTAGGTCACCTAGCATGACCAAGTTCACACTGCTTTATTTTTGTATTGTACTCACAGCACTCACTGTAAATACAAAATGCTCTAGCGGGTCCTACGGGGTTCAGAACACATTCTGGGGGACACATAGCGGCCTTCATATATAACAGCAGTCACTGCCTCACACTGGTTAATACACTCCGACAGTCCAGCAGTGAGTTCAGCTGAGGTCACTTCTAGCAGCTCCCACAGTGCTGTCAGTGTGTCCCAGAGGCTGCGGTGTGCGGTCACATCTTGTGCTGTCACCTCTGACCATGGCTTCTGAATGTAGCAGAGCTGAAATCTTCGTGGGATCTCGTATGTGCATAATATAAAAGAAGGAGGGGAACAAGAGGCGCAATAGTGCCCTATCACTATGGCACTAGGAGTAAAGTGGTGAAAAAGGGATCCACTCACCTGGAGCAGTTGTGTAACCCACAACCGGCTTGAAGGCGTATTTAGTGATTTATTTCTGGATGGCTGCTGCAGGACTTCCACCGTCCACTCATATGTGGAGATATGCCGAATCGGGGAAGAAAATGGTGTGTCACGGTCCGCGCTGCCAAATAACATCCACTCCGAAAATAATGCACTTGAAGATGGAACTTCAAAGTAACCTTTTTATCGCTTCCTACGCGTTTCGGTGCCCTCCTGGCACCTTCCTCAGGGATCCCTGAGGAAGGTGCCAGGAGGGCACCGAAACGCGTAGGAAGCAATAAAAAGGTTACTTTGAAGTTCCATCTTCAAGTGCATTATTTTCGGAGTGGATGTTATTTGGCAGCGCGGACCGTGACACACCATTTTCTTCCCCACGATTCGGTATGTGCATAATGTCGGACCCAAGGAACTGTTTTTGTGGTTAATAATTTGATGAAAAAGGGCATGTTTTTATTAACATGAAGTGTTTTTTGTGTTTGTGTTTTTTTTCTCTTTACTTACAGGGCTGGTAATGGGGGTAAGGGTGTCTAATTGATACCTCTCCATTACCAACCAAAGGCTTGAAATGCAAATGTGAAATCTTTCAAATCACAACTGTTATTAAACCCCTGATATTACCCCAATTGCCACTGCATCAAGGCAATCAATATGAGACAGTAAGCACCAAGATGGGCACATCCATCTAATGCATGCACCATTTGTGGGGCAGCTGTGGGCTGTTATTTTGAGGCTGGGAAGGGCCCAATAACCATAGGTCTCCCAAGCATGAAAATACCAGCCCTAAGCTGTCTGCTTTATCTTAGCTGGGTTTCAAAATTTTGTGAGGACTCCACAATGTTTTTTATATTATTTATTTAAATAATCAAAGAAAGCTCATGTGATTTCCTCCATATTTGGATAACAAACCAAGATAATGCACATGGCTGGGGGCTGCAGGCTCTGATTGTCTGCTTTATCTTTGCTCTGCGTCAAATACGAGTCACCCTACAACATTTTTTCCAATCATTTATTTGTTGTAACACTCCACTTTGGGGGACCCAATCAGCTAATGTGAGGGCAAAAAAATCACAGATGCCAACAAAGAGGGTGGGGACCCAATCTGAATGTAGCAAATCACACATGCTGTCATAGGCTAGGGTCACACTTCAGGTTATTTTTACAAAACCTGATCCGGTTTTGAGGTTTTAAAAAGCTCAAAACCGGATCAGGATACGCTGCTCATAGGAGTCTATGATAAAAACCAGATTGCTTCACAAGCAATCCGGTTTCCGTCTCTGGCTCTGCAGCCTGCGTGAAAAATCATGCAGGCTGCAGTTTTAGAAGCAGTTCTGTTATCTGCAATGCGGTAACTGGATTGCTCAGGATGTGTAATCCTGAACAATGCGGTTCCCGCATATACTTTGCTTATTCCGGCTGCCGCCGGGACAAGCAAAGTGTTCTGTGGTTTGTTAAACTGTAAATTTTATTAATAAATGTTTGTTTAATGTCTCTAGGGGGTGCCCACTCCCCCTAGAGACCTTACACCCACTCAAGTGGGCATATCATGGTATAATCACCACTGTACAGCAGCTGCCTCCTGACAGCTGCTGTACAGTTTTATGAATGAAAGTGCCAGGCTCCTCAGAGCAGCACGCATACTATAGCTATTGCTATAGCATGTGCGCCGATGTCTGACGTCCTGAAGCCTTATACAGTAGATCTATGGGCAGCTAAAGTTTGGGTCCCCATAGACTTATATGAGGTTTAGGGTTTGGACTCCTCGTCTAGTCCAGTCCTGAACTATACTTTTATATAATCCAGTCGGGTTCACCAAACCCAAACCTGCGGGTTCCCCTATCTCTAGTTAACATTCTTTCCATTTATCTCTGGATCGCTCAGTTATTATGAACAGATTGACCAATTGCATTATTATTCCTTAATTTTCTATTTCTAGATAAGTTATGGAGCCAGAGATTCACTTCTCAGCAACAGATTATTATATCCAAACTTTTTCCGAACTGTCCAAGACTATGAGACCCAACATGAAGCGATTGCAAAGTTATTTAAAAGTTTTGGATGGAACTGGGTCGGGGTAATAACATCAGACGATGACGCTGGAGAACGTGAGTCAGGACATCTGATCCGAACACTCAAACAATATGGAATTTGTACAGAATATGAAGTGAAGATTTCTATAACAAATTTTAAAGCAAAAGATGAAGAACTGAAAAAGAAATCTTCTGAGATTATTATCATTTGTGGGACATTATCAGTAAATTATATGAGATCATTTGCTCATTTATTATCTATTCTGAGGCAAAGAACCATTATCCTTCCGGCATCGTGGTCGGATGAAATAGAGTTCATACATCATGTAGATGATAGACTGGATCGCAGTTTGGTGTTCGCTCCTCCAATACGTTACGTCCCTGGATTACAGGATCATTTATACACTTTCCATCCATCCAACCGACCACATGATAAGTTACTGGAGGACGTCTGGATGTATGAACATAAATGCTTCTCTGCAAATAGAGCCAAAAATGTTGTCTTTCCAGAAGTTGCTCGTCTTACTCTTCATAACTGTACTGGAAGGGAGAGATATTCCGGTCTTCCACAATATACTGGAGATTCAACAACCTACAAAGTTTATGTCTCAGTCATGATTATGGCACACGCTCTACATGATTTCTATACCGTCTTACATAACAATGAAGCAAAAGGATTGAAACCATTTAAATTCCAACATAAAGTGAGTGACAGCATCATATAAGAAGATATATACACACACTGTACTTACCTACACAAGATGTCCATCCTATGCTCTTGTATATCTAATATATAATTACCCTAAGGCACTTCCGTCATATTCGGCACTGTTTCCGTCGTCGTGTCCGTGGCTGCCTCACAAAGCCTCACTCGCAATGGCCAGGACTCCTGACTCGCAAACAGTCTCTCTCTCTCTCCCTTATCCCGCGCACAGTCTGCACCCTCTCCTCACCTCCAGGACTCCACGTATTCATCTATGGCCCTCGCAGCCCCCTGGAAGTGCAGCCTCTACATGCCTCCTTCAGGTGGCTGCTCAGTGAGAAGGAGGAGGAGGAGGCAGCTCCAGGAAGAAGGCGACACAGAAGGGAACACACACAGAGGGAGGAACGGAGGGAGAGGGGAAAGCAAGCAGGCTCCTGGGGACAACCTCTCCTTACTGAGGTGAACGAATGAGCTGCAGCCAGGTCACACAGCAGTGTGTGGCACAACAACTCCCAGCATGCCACACCTATCTCTGTGATTACAGCTGTGCCTCTGCCCTCCAGCCTCCCCTGTCCTCTGCCCTCCAGCCTCCCCTGTCCTTTGCCCTCCAGCCTCCCCTGTCCTCTGCCCTCCAGCCTCCCCTGTCCTCCAGCCTCCGCTCTCCTCTGCCCTCCAGCCACCGCTCTCCTCTGCCCTCCAGCCTCCGCTCACCTCTCCCTGTCCTCTGCCCTCCAGCCTCCCCTCTCCTCTCCCTGTCCTCTGCCCTCCAGCCTCCCCTGTCCTCTGCCCTCCAGTCTCCCCTGTCCTCTGCCCTCCAGCCTCCGCTCTCCTCTGCTCTCCAGCCTCCGCTCTCCTCTGCCCTCCAGCCTCCGCTCTCCTCTGCCCTCCAGCCTCCGCTCTCCTCTCCCTGTCCTCTGCCCTCCAGCCTCCGCTCTCCTCTCCCTGTCCTCTGCCCTCCAGCCTCCGCTCACCTCTCCCTGTCCTCTACCCTCCAGCCTCCGCTCTCCTCTCCCGGTCCTCTGCCCTCCAGCCTCCGCTCTTCTCTCCCTGTCCTCTGCCCTCCAGCCTCCACTCTCCTCTCCCTGTCCTCTGCCCTCCAGCCTCAGCTTTCCTCTCCCTGTCCTCTGCCCTAAAGCCTCCGCTCTCCTCTCCCGGTCCTCTGCCCTCCAGCCTCCGCTCTTCTTTCCCTGTCCTCTGTCCTCCAGCCTCCCCTCTCCTCTCCCTGTCCTCTGACCTCCAGCCTCCGCTCCCCTTTCCCTGTCCTCTACCCTCCAGCCTCCGCTTTCCTCTCCCTGTCCTCTGCCCTCCACTCTCCTTTGCCCTCCAGCCTCCACTCTCCTCTCCCTGTCCTCCACCTCCCCTGTCCTCTGCCCTCCAGCCTCCCCTGTCCTCTGCCCTCCAGCCTCCCCTGTCCTTTGCCCTCCAGCCTCCCCTCTCCTCTCCCTGACCTCTGACCTCCAGCCTCTGCTCCCCTTTCCCTGTCCTCTGCCCTCCAGCCTCTGCCCTCCACTCTCCTCTGCCCTCCAGCCTCCGCTCTCCTCTGCCCTGTCCTCTGCCCTCCAGCCTCCGCTCTCCTCTCCCTGTCCTCTGCCCTCCAGCCTCCCCTGTCCTCTGCCCTCCAGCCTCCCCTGTCCTCTGCCCTCCAGCCTCCCTGTCCTCTGCCCTCCAGCCTCTCCCCTGTCCTTTGCCCTCCAGCCTCCCCTCTCCTCTCCCTGTCCTCTGCCCTCCAGCCTCCGCTCTTCTTTCCCTGTCCTCTGCCCTCCAGCCTCCCTCTCCTCTCCCTGTCCTCTGACCTCCAGCCTCCGCTCCCTTTCCCTGTCCTCTGCCCTCCAGCCTCTGCCTCCACTTCTCCTCTGCCCTTCAGCCTCCGCTCTCCTCTGCCCTCTCCTCTGCCCTCCAGCCTCCGCTCTCCTCTCCCTGTCCTCTGCCCTCCAGCCTCCCCTGTCCTCTGCCCTCCAGCCTCCCCTGTCCTTTGCCCTCCAGCCCTCCTCTCCTCTCTCTGTCCTCTGCCTCCAGCTCCGCTCTCCTCTCCCTGTCCTCTGCCCTCTAGCCTCCGCTCTCCTCTCCCTGTCCTCTGCCCTCCAGCCTCTGCCCTCCACTTCTCTTGCCCTCCAGCCTCCGCTTTCCTCTCCCAGTCCTCTGCCCTCCAGCCTCCGCCCTCCGCTTCCTCTGCCCTCTAGCCTCCGCTCTCCTCTGCCCTCCAGCCTCCACTCTCCTCTGCTCTCCAGCCTCCGCTCTCCTCTGCCCTCCAGCCTCCGCTCTCCTCTGCCCTCCAGCTCCGCTCTCCTCTGCCCTCCAGCCTCCGCTCTCCTCTCCCTGTCCTCTGCCCTCCAGCCATCGCTCTCTCTCCCTGTCCTCTGCCCTCCAGCCTCCGCTCTCCTCTCCCTGTCCTCTGCCCTACAGCCTACGCTCTCCTCTCCCTGTCCTCTGCCCTCCAGCCATCGCTCTCCTCTCCCTGTCCTCTGCCCTCCAGCCTCCCTGTCCTCTGCCCTCCAGCCTCCCCTGTCCTCTGCCCTCCAGCCTCCCCTGTCCTTTGCCCTCCAGCCTCCCCTCTCCTCTCCCTGTCCTCTGCCCTCCAGCCTCCGCTCTTCTTTCCCTGTCCTCTGCCCTCCAGCCTCCCCTCTCCTCTCCCTGTCCTCTGACCTCCAGCGTCCGCTCTCCTCTCCCTGTCCTCTGCCTCCAGCCTCTGCCCTCCACCTCCTCTGCCCTCCAGCCTCCGCTCTCCTATCCCTGTCCTCTGCCCTCCAGCCTCCGCTCTCCTCTCCCTGTCCTCTGCCCTCCAGCTTCCGCTCTCCTCTCCCTGTTCTCTGCCCTCCAGCCTCCGCTCTCCTCTCCCTGTCCTCTTCCCTCCAGCCTCCTCTTTCCTCTCCCCTATCCTCTGCCCTCCAGCCTCCGCCCTCCGCTCTCCTCTGCCCTCTAGCCTCCGCTCTCCTCTGCCCTCCAGCCTCCGCTCTCCTCTGCCCTCCAGCCTCTGCTCTCCTCTGCCCTCCAGCCTCCGCTCCTCTGCCTCTCCAGCCTCCGCTCTCCTCTCCCTGTCCTCTGCCCTCCAGCCTTCGCTCTCCTCTCCCTGTCCTCTGCCCTCCAGCCTCCGCTCTCCTCTCCCTGTCCTCTGCCCTCCAGCCTCCGCTCTCTCTCCCTGTCCTCTGCCCTTCAGCCTCTGCTCTTCTCTCCCTGTCCTCTGCCCTCCAGCCTCCGCTCTCCTCTCCCTGTCTCTGCCCTACAGCCTCCGCTCTCCTCTCCCTGTCCTCTGCCCTCAGCCATCCCTCTCTCCCTGTCCTCTGCCCTCCGCCTCCGCTCTCCTCTCCCTGTCCTCTGCCCTACAGCCTCCGCTCTCCTCTCCCTGTCCTCTGCCCTACAGCCTCCGCTCTCTCTCCCGTCCTCTGCCCTCCAGCCTCTGCTCTCTCTCCCTGTCCTCTGCCCTCCAGCCTCCGCTCTCCTCTCCCTGTCCTCTGCCCTCCAGCCTCGCTCCTCTCCCTGTCCTCTGCCTCCAGCCTCTGCTCTCCTCCCCTGTCCTCTGCCCTCCAGCCTCCGCTCTCCTCTCTGCCTGTCCTCTGCCCTCCAGCCTCTGCCCTCACTCCTCCTCTGCCCTCCAGCCTCCGCTTCCTCTCCCTTCTCCTCTGCCCTCCAGCCTCACCTCCGCTCTCCTCTGCCCTAGCCTCCGCTCTCTCTGCCCTCCAGCCTCCGCTCTACTCTGCCCTCCAGCCTCCGCTCCCCTCTGCCCTCCAGCCTCCGCTCTCCTCTGTCCTCCAGCCTCCACTCTCCTCTCCCTCCTCTGCCCTCCGCCTCCGCTCTCCTCTCCCTGTCTCTCTGCCCTCCAGCCTCCGCTCTCCTCTCCCGGTCCTCTGCCCTTCAGCCTCTGCTCTCTCTCCCTGTCCTCTGCCCTCCAGCCTCCCTCTCCTCTCCCTGTCCTCTGCCCTCCAGCCTCCGCTCCCTCTCCCTGTCCTCTGCCCTCCAGCCTCCGCTCCCCTTTCCCTGTCCTCTGCCCTCCAGCCTCCGCTTTCCTCTCCCTGTCTTCTGCTCTCCAGCCTCAGCCCTCCACTCTCTGCCCTCCAGCCTCCGCTCTCCTCTCCCCTCTCCTCTGCCCTCCAGCCTCCGCTCTCCACTCCCTGTCCTCTGCCCTCCAGCCTCCCCTATCCTCTGCCCTCCAGCCTCCCCTGTCATTTGCCCTCCAGCCCCCCCTCTCCTCTCCCTGTCCTATGCCCTCCACCCTCCGCTCCCCTTTCCCTGTCCTCTGCCCTCCAGCTCCGCTCTCCTCTTCCTGTCCTCTGCCTCCAGCCTCTGCCCTCCACTCTCCTCTGCCTCCAGCCTCCGCTCTCTCTCCCTGTCCTCTGCCCTCCAGCCTCCGTCTCCTCTCCCTGTCCTCTGCCTCCAGCTCCGTCTCCTCTCCTGTCCTCTGCCCTCCAGCCTCCGCTCTCCTCTCCCTGTCCTCTGCCCTCCAGCCTCCGCTTTCCTCTCCCCTGTCCTCTGCCCTCCAGCTTCCGCCCTCCGCTCTCCTCTGCTCTCCAGCTTCCGCTCTCCTCTGCCCTCCAGCCTCCCTGTCCTTTGCCCTCCAGCCTCCGCTCTCCTCTGCCCTCCAGCCTCCGCTCTCCTCTGCCCTCCAGCCTCCGCTCTCCTCTGCCCTCCAGCCTCCGCTCTCCTCTCCCCTCCAGCCTACGCTCTCCTCTGCCCTCCAGCCTACGCTCTCCTCTGCCCTCCAGCCTACGCTCTCCTCTGCCCTCCAGTCTACGCTCTCCTCTGCCTTCCAGTCTACGCTCTCCTCTGCCCTCCAGCCTACGCCCTGCTCTGCCCTCCAGCCTACGCTCTCCTCTGCCCTCCAGCCTTTGCTCTCCTCTCCCTGTCCTCTGCCCTCCAGCCTCCGCTCTCCTCTCCCTGTCCTCAGCCCTCCAGCCTCCGCATCCTCTCCCTGTCCTCTGCCCTCCAGCCTCCGCTCTCCTCACCCCTCCATATGCAATGTACAGTATGTGTATATATCTGTGTATGTAGGCACTTCCGTCACTTTGTCCGCACTTCCTCAACTTTCTACAACACATACACACACACACACACTTCGCTATACTTACCACGGGCCTGCGTCCGCTGCCTGGATCCTCAGTCGACATGTCGCCGCCCCCAAACTACTAGATCCAATATAGCGTCCAAGATGTCTCGCCAAACTACCCGGACGACATATTGAATCCAGTCGTCCGAAGGGCGGCGACATGTCAACTCAGGATCCAGCCGGCGGCGAAGAAGCAGGGTCGGTGGTAAGTATAGCGCAGTGTGTGTATGTGTGTGTGTATGTTTGTGCTGACCACTCTGCCCACGGTGCTGCGCTGACCACTCTGCCCACGGTGCTGCGCTGACCACTCTGCCCACGCTGCTGCGCTAACCACTCTGCCCACGCCGCTGCGCTGACCACTCTGCCCACGCCACTGCGCTGACCACTCTGCCCACGTCGCTGCGCTGACCACTCTGCCCACGGCGCTGCGCTGACCACTCTGCCCACGGCGCTGCGCTGACCAATCTCACCGCACTCACTGCTAACCACTGAGCCACCGCACTCACTGCTAACCACTGAGCCACCGCACTCACTGCTAACCACTGAACCACCGCACTCACTGCTAACCACTGAGCCACCGCACTCACTGCTAACCACTGAGCCACCGCACTCACTGCTAACCACTGAGCCACCGCACTCACTGCTAACCACTGAACCACCGCACTCACTGCTAACCACTGAGCCACCGCACTCACTGCTAACTACTGAGCCACCGCACTCACTGCTAACCACTGAACCACCGCACTCACTGTTAACCACTGAGCCACCGTATACTGTGCTACCCACAGAGCCGCCTGTATACACACAATTCATTTCACCGCACTCCCATAACTATTAGTAAATAAACTATATATGGATTCTAGACTACCCGATTCTTTAGAATCGGGCCGCCATCTAGTAAATAAATAAAAGATATAATTCATTACAACACCATTGTGCACATATCCCGCCAGTCATCTTCAGATACAACGTAATCAGTATCACTCACCCTACACAGAAGAGTTGAGATGTAATGCAGAAACCTTGTAGAAAACCAAAGAAAGAAAGACCCAGGAATATGTCACTCAACATTTGTGATTCAGAGAAGAACAAAGGCCGTTTTTTAATTCTGTAGAATATTGTAATTCTTGAGCTAAGGAATTAAAGAGAACCTGTCACCCCCTGGTGCTATGTTAACTGAATGCAGCACTGAATGCAGCGTGTCTGCTGCATTCAGGGAAGGGGTCCTCCATGTCTCTCTCTCCCCCTGTAAGCTGTTAAAAAGAATTTATAAAGTGTACAGATAATGAGTCTGGAGGGACTTAGGGGTACTTCACACACAGCCATATCTCTAGCGATATCGCTGAAATCAGCGATATCGCTGTGTGTGAAAAGCAGCAGCAACGATGCCCCTGCTACGGGGTCGCTCATCGTTACAAAATTACAAAATGATCAGGACCATTTTTTGCTCGTTGGTCTCTCGCTGTGCAGCATGCATCGGCGTGTTAGACGGCAGGAGACCAAATAGGACCAGTTCTGAGAACGCAGGGATCCAGCGCGGGTGGCGGCACTGCAATCAGCCGCAGCCACAGTGGAGTGCAACCAGCCGCACAGTGCACGATGAGACATGTACCAGCCAGTAAACGGGAGAAGACTGGTAACCAAGGACCACAGTGGGTAACTAGGACAGCGCTGTGCTTAGTTACCTGCTGTGTACCATGGTTATTAGCCTGTAAGCGGGAGAAGGCTGGTAACCAAGGTAAACAGCAGGTAACTGGGAGAGCGCTGTGCTTAATTACCTGATGTGTACCTTAGTTACCAGTCTTCTCCCGCTTACCCAGTAATGTGGAGGTCGTTATATGGTTCCCTGATCGCTGAGGAGATCTGCCTGTTTGACAGCTCCCCAGCGGCCACACAGTGATGTTCCAGCAATCCTGGTCGTTGTCGGGATCACTGGAATATCGCTGTGTGTGAAGTACCCCTTACTCAGTAATTAGTCATCGCTGCTCCCTGGTGTCCTCCCCACCTACAGCCCTCTCTGTGCCACCTGTTGTTCAGCCTCCATTTGTGTCTTCCCTCTTCCCTACCTCAAGCCTTCTGTGTGCCACCTCCTGCCCTTTCTGGTTCATCCTCCTGTATGTATCATCGCTGAGGGCTGGAGGTGGCACACAGAAGGCTGGAGCGTGGGGAGGACGCCAGCCACAGTGATGACTCATTACTAAGTAAGTCCCTCTGGACTCCTTATCTGTACACTTTATAAAGTCTTTTTTAAAGCTTACAGGGGGCCTAGAAACATGGGGGCTCCCTTCATGCAGCAGACACTCTGCATTCAGTGCTGCATTCAGTTAGCATAGCACCAGGGGGCTGACAGGTCCTCTTTAAACTGCAATGTGATGGGTCTTGGCTAAACCAGCTCTTATCACATTGTAGTTTAAAGGATTTAATTATTTTAAACTCTCTTTTCTTCCTACCTGAATTCTCATACATCAGTAACACCTGTATGTGAATGATCCCACAGAGAAATGTTATTGATTGACAATGATTCTGTATGGGTCATGCCTCAGGATTCGATTCATTGACCCTGTGCAATGTGATCAGCTTCCTTCTCTACTGTAAAAGAAAAAAGGTGCACCACAGTTACTAGAGCATCCAAATGAATTGGAAGATCTTCAAAAATCAATGTGATATTGCCATGTTTCTGGGAGCCCTGAAACGCGTCAACTAATAAATCAATATTATATTCAACCTTTGATGTCGGCGCGGTTTTTAAAGTGATCCTAAACCCAGAAACTGACCCCCCCTTATCTTTAGACCTGTCCCTGCACCCCCTCTTATCATTTCTAGCGATCCCTTTTGCAGAAAAAATCGCTTTTGTAAAGTAAGAGAAAAGGTTATAATATTTTGACCTGTGTGAGTTCTCTAATTTCTGTGGAAGCCGCAAATGCCCCGCCTGTCTACTGCTGCCTGTTAATTATGCACGCCCATCTCTGCTTCTAAGAGCCTGGTCGCGTCATGAAAGGGGGCGGGGCTCAGGCATGATGCGATTTAGCCCCGCCCCTTTCATGACGCGACCAGGCTCTTATGGTGGGTTTACACACTTCAATATCGTTGCGATAACGCAACTCAATGGCGCGGGAGCGTGCATTTAGTGCACGTTTCTCCCGCATTGCATTGGATGTTTACACGCTGCGATATCGGAATACAACGTCCGTGCGATGTCTACGCCCCCCAACCCAGGAACGATCCTTTAACATGGGAGTGAATGGGTGACGTAGAACATCGCATCGTAGTTGGGCTGTCACACAGCACGATCCGGCTTCAATGTCTATTCAATATCGGAGCATTGAATAGCACGCTCATTCAATCCCCGATATCGCATTGACATCGTTCCTGCATCGTATTGGAACCAAATTCCACTGGCCTGCATATAGTGTGTTTGTAACTTCGCAAGATGGTAAGGGTTTAGGAGTGGACTCCATGTAGATGTAGGAACCTCACATGACAAAGCCACTCATCGGCTTAGATTTGTGAACCCAGGTCTGTTCCCCAGGTGCTAGGGGTGTAGTGCTAGGTGGTACTTTATTGATTTATTCTTTTTCCTTAAATTACTTTCCTCATGGCTGATTACCAATTCCCATGTTTAGCCTTATATCATCATTGATGAATAGTTTATTCTATGAATTATGTCCTACTATGCATGTATTATAAAACTATGGGGTTTCTAGATGACTACATCTACCTGGAGTCCACTCCTAATACGTTACCTCCATGTATTCCTTCCATCATTTCTTGATCTGTTCTGACTCAGTTAGTTTGTTCCCAAAGGCGTCTTTCAACAGTCCCACTCTTAGTTGACACTTTCGTCGTATCTCTTCGATCATTTGGCATGCCTTTTTTGTCTTGCCCCTCAGATTGTAGTTTTCTATCTCTGTACATATCTTCAGGTAATAAAGCTCTTTGCTTGAATGGCTCTCTTTAGTCTTTTACTGATGTTGTCTGCATCCTGTCTGTTAGCTTTTGCCATTCTTCTTTCTTCAATGATCTTTAGGGTCTCTTCTCCTATGATAATAATAGCCAACATGGACAATAAATATATCAATCACTGCACTAACTATGGATAACAGAAAAGCTCAACAAGTCTACATCAAAGAGTCAAATCAAGAGCTGTGAGGGGCCACGCAAAGCCCAGCCATAAGTTCTTCCCTCTCTCTCATTATACAGCTGGGGGTACCATGTGATACTGTTCATAGGGTCAACTGGATTCATGCCTGTCGCGGCTCAGGCGTGAACTTAGATGACCTTAAATGACTTTACAAACGGCTGGCTGTTTAGTGTGTGCCTGCTCATCTCTGCGAGTAGACGTGTATCTGCTCACAGAGATGAAGCAGAGCTGAAGATGTTCACTGTGGGTTATGTTGGAGGGAGGTTTTTTGTTAATTAAAATTGTAAACAGGGTTGTCTTGTGTTTTATTTGTATTAAAATTTTTTTTTGTCTGTTGTCAGAATATGTTTCATTATTGGAAGAGGTTGGATAATCAGCCAAAACCTATACATGATATATCTATGTAACACTCAGGAAGCTGGGAAATGAGTCCTGGCTTTCTGAACATCATAAGTATGCCATATTTGGTATCAATATTCTCAGAATTAAACGAAAGCAAACATGAGGTGTGTATCATGGATGTGGGCCGACCCCATGCCCAGATATGAACAATGAAGGTTTATTAAGCATGGTGAGAGAGGAGGTCTCAGAGGACCATCCCACCAGGGAGGGGAAACTACGATGTGGGGTTGCAGGTTGCCTGCCTTTATTAAAACTAGAGCAGCCATTTTTGAACTGATGTCACCCTGTGGCACGGACACAGCAAGACTCTATCGCTGTGTGGAGGAATCATACCTTTCTGGGGAGCCGCCCCCGCAATGGATCTAAGTTTGTCACCGCGTGGCTAGGTCTGGCAATTTCTTATTTTATTCCTTTTATTTTTATAACTGTTTATGCATACATGTAAATTGTCTCTTATGTAATATCTTGTATATCTTTTATAAGCACTGCCATCTTTGGGAGTAAAATATAATTTACTAGTTTAGTTTTTCTTGTCCTATGACGATCTGACACGTAACACCGCTTTTATACGTTACCAGAGCAGGTGATCGATCCACTTTAAAGAGATCGGTGGTTGCAGCATAACGTTTTGTATTTATGTGATCTGGTGGGCCTGAGGGTGACTGGATTTAGGTATATATACGTTCCTAGCAGGAACTGTTGGTATATATACATCCTGTCACATCACGTGTCGCAGTATACAACATAAATTAGGGCAGCTGGGCTCCTTTCTTATCCTCTGGCAATACTGGACTTGACCAGCAGGCTAAGGGCGCGCCAGAGAGCAGCAGGTTCTGACTAAGTCTTCATGACATCTGTGTTGTGTCTTTATGTTTGCTAGGAAATCTTAGTGGCTGGGTCTAATGTTTGCCTGACACCATGAACTTCGTGCCGCGTACCACCACCACGAAGGACAATGGAAGAGTTAGGGTACAGGACCAAAAAATGGTGCTTCTATTAACGCACCAATTTCTGGGGTGGCTGCAGACTACAATTCACAGTAAAAGGGGTCCCAAAAGCTTGGGCTACACAGCGCTGAGGATTCCATTCCCCAGCTGCCTAGTTGAACCTTACTTGAAACCAAAAATACATCTAAGCCACAGGTCATTTTTTTATAAATTATGTTATGAAATTCACAAAATTTAAAAAAAGGTTTCCCTATATTTTTGGTGCCAGACAGGTAAAAATGGGCAGCTGGGGGTAAGGAGCAGCCTGCAGCTGCCTGCTGTCATACAAAAAATGGCAAAACCTGACAGCATCTTTTTATAATTATTTCAAAGAATAATTTTCTAAATAATGTCTCAACTGTGTTGCAGTTTTGGTGCTTTTTTGGGTCAGGAGATGCTGATGAACCCACTGAACACAATGTATGCAGTTTTATGCCAAAATTGCACCAAGAAAGCATGTAATTCACAGCAAAAACCACACTGCGGTTTTGGTGCTTTTTAGGCCTGAAGATGCAAATGAACACATTGAACACAATGCATGGAGTTTTAGGTCAAGATTGTGTGACACCTGAGGGGTTAATGTGCCACAGAAACATCACCAAGGATTAACTCCCCACACAACACCTGACACTGCACTAGCACCTCTAGGCCAGAAGGGGGAGCTAAAGCAGCTCCCTTATATATTCTGGGTCAAGAGGAAGTAGTTCAGTACGTAGCAGTACTGTGAAGAGTTCAGTTCCTGGGCGAACTGAGAGAGAGACTGTAGTGTAAAGGGGCTGCATCAGGCTTCTCTACAGTCTTTAGGCCTAGCCAGGGTCTGAGGGAAGGAGCACAAGGAACAGAGGAACATATCTGGGAGACTGAGTGACTTTGCAACTCGCCCCGGAGGAGCGCACAGACCGGATACCGGATCTGAAACTGTGACTGACACACACAGCACAGTAAACACCGGGATAGTGGAGGTTGTAGATCAACACTGTACCTCAGCAAAGCAACATGGCAGGGTCAGAAGCACACAGAGCAAAGGGGGTACCTGTGAGGAGAGACAGTGCCAGCAGCTCAGCTAAAAGCAGCAGCAGGGCCACAAACACAGCGCAGCAGTGGGAAGCCAAGTACCCGGACAGGGTGGGAGCAACCCGGCCCCATTACAGACTCAGTACTGGACAGTACTTGCTGAACAACAACTACAGTAAAGCTTTGGAGAACTAGTCTGTGTGTTAATTGCACCCTTTGCCCTATATTCAACAGCAGAGATCTCCATCTGCAGAAAAGAACACTGCTTTCACCACAAGCTGAGGGACAAGGCTGCAGCAGCAGGAAAGTAAGTTAATTGCACCTATTACAATACCTCATCCAGCACCAAGACAACCAGTGCTGCAACTGCAAAGTAAGTGCATGTGCTGACTACAACCCCCATTATAAACCTTGCAAACCCTGCTTTCCCTCACAATTCCCTCACAAACTGTTCCTATCATCTCCACGATCATCCCTATCCAGCAGCATCTATAGCATCCATCATAGACTTTAACTATCACTGCCCCGGGGACCAGGCTCTACCTGTGGAGAGCCGTTCCATCTCCAGCTGCGAAACATCATCCCCAGAGGATCTGCAGCAGCGGTGGTCACCCTGACCACAACCCGTGGGTGGCGTCACAACAAACTCCCCTGTAAATATTTCCCCATTTACTTGCAGAACCCGGGACATGGTCCGGACCAGGACCTCCGTTACATCCCCAGCAGTACCCCCAATCCGGTACCGAGAACCCCGTCCCAGTGGGCTCCACAATTGCACCAAAGACTCATGATATCCTCGGCCGGCCATGTGTAAGGTCATCTAAGTTCACACCTGAGTAGCATCAGACGTGAACTTAGATGTTCCCATGAGCAGAATCACACGGCACCAGGAGCCTGTAAAGTGAGTGAGAGAAGCGCTCATTTACTTAGATGACCTTTCACATGGCCGACTATTCAGTGTGTGCCTGCTCGTTTCTGAAAGCAGATGTGTGTCTGCTACAGAGATGAAGCAGAGATGAAGATTTTTGCTGTGGATTATGTCAAAGGTTTGCGGTAACTATAATGTTGTTTAATCACTATTTGCTTTATTTCTTTTAGCTCCCCTGCTCCCAAACTCGAGCTCAAACTGTAACAAAGAATTCCCAACAAAGTGTTCGGTATGGACCCCGAACTTTACAGCACAGTTTCACCCATCACTAGATGGTACTATTATTTGGAGGACATACAGGGATGGGCACTGTATGGGCCTTGTGTGACTGTGTGGCTGATAAAAAGGGTGGCACACCAGAGTAGTTAGTCAATCTTCTCACTTCCTATCTTCCACCTCCCTCTTCTGCTACCTTTCCCCGTTCATTGTATCCCTGTCCTTTAGTTTAGGTTTTCCTTATGGATGTCATTGTAAATGCCCTATTTGTAATAACCCCCCTTTATCTCTTATTAATTACGATTAACTGGTACCCCAAACCTCAGCAGATTCTTATAAGAGCATTATTCCATTATTCATAACTGTAGGATTCAGTCAGCTGACTGCTTTGAACACTAATTTTGGTAATGTTTCTTGGGTTTGTGGGTCAATTAGGGTGCCTTCACACTGGCATTCCCCTCCGCAGCGTTCTGCGGAAGGGAATCGCCATGTGTGCGCAGCGGCCGCCAGCTCCTATCTTTAGAATGGGGACGCACGGTGCTGCGCTTAACAGCGCATGACCGTGCGCACCCATTCACTCTCACATGCGATCTGTGCGCAGGCGTGGCCCTGGTGGTCTGCTTTAAAAAGGGGGTAGTTGAAATGGGAATAAAGTTCAAGTTCACGTGACGCCACCTGTGGTATCTGGTGACCACCAGCGCTGCGTGGGGCCTCCAGGGATGATGGATGGGCAGCTAAGTGTTGATGCTCCCCACAGGTGGAGCTGGATCCCTAGGGAGTTTGGTAAGGATGATGAGAGATGGAGCAGGGATTTGGTCGGGCTGTTAAATAACGGGACAATCTCTGTGGATGGCAGGGGTGCGGGAAAGGAACCGACACACACACCACTGGTTGTTTCTTTACCTTTTACTTATGGAATTGCAGGTAAATATCCAGGGCACTGCCGGGTGTTCGGGAAGCACTTCTGGGTCTTCATAGTGAGTGGGTATAAGGCCTCCTTCTCTGTTTTCCCATGTGTGTGAATCCCCTGCCCCGTGTGAAACTTGGCTGCCCTCCTCTGCTCTCCTATCACCTGTGCTGTTGTTGGGAAACCCTCGATTTACTGCCGCTATTCCTTTCTCCGCGGTGCCTGGCTCCCTGGGTAGTGACTGCACAGATGCCCGGAAGATTGAAGTCTTCACGGTAGAACGGTGTTCTCTGCTGGGCTAGGTGCTCTCCAGTAGTATACCGAATAACAGATATAAGTAATCCTAATATATTCAAATTTTCTGCTAAGGTATTACTTCTAAAATATAACTTTTAATGGTTTCTTCTAAAAATAATGGGAATGATCAGTCCCAACTTATACAGTCGAGCATTAGATACAAGCAGAAGGGGAAATAGGGAAACAATGACCCTGTTCCTTCTCTGGCTTGCCCTGCCTGTTAAATGAGTTTTCAACACGTAAAACCCCCCTAAAAGGTGTCCCCGTTCCACGACGGCTATTCCTGCTGTCCATTATGGTAATTAGGAGTGGGTCATATCAATCTTTCTGGACTCCCCCGTTAATCAATATACTTAGTGGGTCCAAGTCTGGGTCGATCCCTTGGACTCAGTGGCGATGAAAAATACCACCTTAGGAATTCTCCATCCAAAAATATGGTGATATTTCCTATAAATCCCATATATTCTCCTGGGGAGGCTTTTTGTGCTGTGGTGGGTCACTGGGTCCTGGGTAATGTATAAAGATACCCCTCTCCACCTGGTACATGTAGTATCACCACATATATCCCTACCTCTACCCATACAGTTATTCATCATACCTGCAGTAAAAAGGTAAGAGAGACTTTCCTGCGTGTGTGCATTCTTCCTTCCTACTCCCAGCATCCTCTGTAGACTATTCCAACTCTCCCTAAACAATCTCAGCTCCACTACAACCTGCTTCCCCTCACTACGCTGCCCCGGAGGTCCCAGTCCTGCCTGCAGAGGACTACACCATCTCAGCTGCAATACCACCGACCTCCGGAGGTGACATCTCACAAGGTACTGCAGGTGGCATCATGACAAACTATAAACTTGTACATAATCCCCTGTATATAAATGCCCCTTTTAAAGATAGGCCGAGGACACGGGATCAGGCGCGGCCGCCATTCCCCGTGACACAGCAGTTAACCCTTTGCCGCCTGATACCGGAGTACCCCAAAAGCCTGGGCTCGACATTATCTTTTTCTGGCGATCACAAACAGGATCCCGTGCTCGGTATTACCGAGTACTGTGTGCCATTTTATTGACTGTATTGAGTGACTGTTTAAACTACGCCGCCATTACTGCGCCGAGGAGCAGGAAGAAAGGGGGCGTGGCAGCCTGTAGAGCGCGAAACTGAAGCCCGCCCCTCGCTCAGCTGAGCATTCCTGAGCGCCGTGGCCTAATCCGGAAACTCCCGAATTGTTTAACCCTTCAACGACTGGCTGTAATTCACTAGGGGGGCCTCCAACATGTCGACCTCCTCCAGCGATGACGACGCTGCGTACGCTGATCCCCGGAATTACACAGAAGGACTCATGGCTGCCTCCATTTGAACTACCAGCACCTCGAGCGCTCCGGGTACAGTCGCCCTGATAATGCCCATGTCATTTCCATACATCCCGCGGGCCAAGTGGTTGCCCCAGTATGACGGCCGCCCTGATATGCTGGATGAGTTCAAGCAAAAGATCAATGGCGTCCTGGATATGTATACCATGACCGGCCAAGAACACGCTGCTGTGGTACTCGTACAGTTAACTGGCGCAGCAGAGAAAGAAAGTGCATCTTGGTCTGTTGCGGATCGCACATCCGCCTCTGCTATATTCAATAAACTGACAGCTACCTTTGAGAAGTGTAATGAGGCTGATATGTGCATGTGCTTCCATCACCCACCAGAGGCCAGGAGATGACATAAGAGCTTATGCCTGGCGCCTGGAAGAAGCACTGTGCGCCCTTATACATGTCAGCCCCGCCAGTGCACAGGATGAGAACAAGCTCCTCATTGAACAGTACACGCGGGGACTGCTATCCCCTGAGGACAGTAAAAATGTACGTTGGTGGTAATTGAGCAACCCAGATGCTGACTTTAACACCCTGAAAGAGATGGCCATCAAAGGTTTAAAGCCGGTAGAGACCCATGAAGCTGCAATTAAATAGTGGTGCAATGGTGATGTGCAGGCTACTCCAAAACCAGTACCCGTGTCTGCAGCCACGCACAATGTACAATCTGCTCAGCCTGACAAATATGATTCCCTGCTGGCTGAGATCTGTGCTGAGATAAACAAAAACATCTCCAAACTGATGGACGCTATGCAGTTACAGCAGAGCCAACAGCCAGCACTAAGATCCCAAGCCAAGCCTCAGCCGCTGATTCAACTTTCCGACAGCCCGGAAGACATCCCCTGGATGCAAAGGAAGCAAGATGCAGCGTACAGAGGAAGACCCACCAACCGCTACGGCTCCACTGGGGAGCCCATCTGCCGACGCTGTAACTGCACCAGTCACCTCGCTAGGAGCTGTCCTTTAAACGGGCAATCCCTGGGGGCCGGGGCCAAACCTCAAGACTAGATCAACAGGGCCCAGCCACCTGGTGCAAGACCTTCATCGGACAGAGGATGTTTCTGTCCATTGTACTGGATGGCATCCCGACACCTGCTCTACTGGACACCGGGTCACAGGTGACCGCCATCCCCTATATTCTTATATATAAAACCCGAAGGCCACTTCCTGTGGAATCTGGCCAACTTCCGTGACGGTCTGTGCCCTGTGTCACAGACCGGAACCGGAAGTTCCAGACCCACGAGCGGTGAGCGCTTAGCGCTCACCGCGAGCCGCTGTCAAACCTGCATAGCGGCTCGCAGTGGGCGCTAAAGCGCCACCGCCCCCCCACACAGAGCCGTGTGCTCCCACCCAGGGCCGCACCGTCCATTGGACAGTGTGAGCCCTGAGTCCAGAGCGTCGGCAGCCAGGGGGAGCAGCATGACAGAAGGGGGCGGCGCCACTAACATCAGCGCCGGCCTCAGGAGAGACGGACGCTGTGGCACTGTAGGCTGCAGGGCAGCGTGGCCGTGCGGACGCTGCAGGGGCGGCGGGGCTGAGACCCGCCAGCACCCCCCCGCCCTCCGATCGGCTCCGGCGGCAGGGTGGCTAGATGCACCCTGAGTCCCACCCACATCCGGGAACCGGCCCGGCCCACACTCCGGTGTGCGGCCTCCGCCGGCACCGCCCACTCTCCTCCTCCATCAGGGACCACCATGCCCGCACACAGCCCGCCGACAGCCCGGTGATTGTTCTGCCCCACCAGCCTCCCCTCTCCTGTGCCCCCCAGCCTCCCCTTTCCTGTGCCCCCCAGCCTCCCCCCTCCTGTGCCCCCAGCCTCCCCTCTCCTGTGCCCCCCCAGCCTCCCCTCTCCTCTGCCTCCGCTCTTCTCCAGCCTCCGCTCTCCTCTGCCTCCGCTCTTCTCCAGCCTCCACTCTTCTCCAGCCTCCGCTCTCCTCTGCCTCCGCTCTTCTCCAGCCTCCGCTCTCCTCTGCCCCCCAGCCTCCGCTGTCCTCTGCCCTGCAGCCTCCGCTGTCCTCTGGCCTCCAGCCTCCGCTGTCCTCTGGCCTCCAGCCTCTGCTGTCCTCTGGCCTCCAGCCTCTGCTGTCCTCTGGCCTCCAGCCTCTGCTGTCCTCTGGCCTCCAGCCTCCGCTGTCCTCTGGCCTCCAGCCTCCGCTGTCCTCTGGCCTCTGCTCTCCTCTGGCCTCCGGCCTCCGCTGTCCTCTGGCCTCCAGCCTCCGCTGTCCTCTGGCCTTCAGCCTCCGCTGTCCTCTGGCCTCCAGCCTCCGCTGTCCTCTGCCCCCCAGCCTCCGCTCTCCTCTGGCCTCCAGCCTCCGCTGTCCTCTGGCCTCCAGCCTCCGCTGTCCTCTGCCCTCCAGCCTCCGCTGTCCTCTGGCCTCCAGCGTCCGCTGTCCTCTGCCTCCGCTCTTCTCCAGCCTCCGCTCTTCCCCTGCCTCTGCTCTCCTCTGCCTCCCCTCCTCTCTGCCTCCGCTCTCCTCTGCCTCCGCTCTCCTCTGCCCTCCAGCCTCCGCTCTCCTCTGCCCTCCAGCCTCCCCTCTCCTGTGCCCCCCAGCCTCCCCTCTCTTCTGGCCTCCAGCCTCCGCTCTCCTCTGGCCTCCAGCCTCCGCTCTTCTCCAGCCTCCGCTCTCCCCTGCCTCCACTCTCCCCTGCCTCCGCTATCCCCTGCCTCCGCTATCCCCTGCCTCCGCTCTCCTCTGCCCTCCAGCCTCCGCTCTCCCCTGCCTCCGCTCTCCCCTGCCTCTGCTCTCCCCTGCCTCCGCTCTCCCCTGCCTCCGCTCTCCCCTGCCTCCGCTCTCCCCTGCCCTCCAGCCTCCGCTCTCCTCTGCCCTCCAGCCTCCGCTCTCCTCTGCCTCCGCTCTCCTCTGGCCTCCGCTCTCCTCTGGCCTCCAGCCTCCGCTCTCCTGTGCCCCCCAGTCTCCCCTCTCTTCTGCCCCCCAGCCTCCGCTCTCCTGTGGCCTCCAGCCTCCGCTCTCCTGTGGCCTCCAGCCTCCGCTCTCCTCTGCCCTCCAGCCTCCGCTCTCCTCTGCCCTCCAGCCTCCGCTCTCCTTGCCCTCCAGCCTCCGCTCTCCTCTCCCCTCCTGCCTCCGCTCTCCTCTGCCCTCCTGCCTCCGCTCTCCTCTGCCCTCCTGCCTCCGCTCTCCTCTGCCCTCCTGCCTCCGCTCTCCCTCCTGCCTCCGCTCTCCCCTCCTGCCTCCGCTCTTCTCCAGCCTCCGCTCTCCTCTGCCTCCGCTCTTCTCCTGCCTCCGCTCTCCTCTGCCTCCGCTCTTCTCCAGCCTCCGCTCTCCTCTGCCTCAGCTCTTCTCCAGCCTCCGCTCTCCTCTGCCTCCGCTCTTCTCCAGCCTCCTCTCTCCTCTGCCTCCGCTCTTCTCCAGCCTCCGCTCTCCTCTGCCTCCGCTCTTCTTCAGCCTCCGCTCTCCTCTGCCTCCGCTCTTCTCCAGCCTTCGCTCTCCTCTGCCTCCGCTCTTCTCCAGCCTCCGCTCTCCTCTGCCCTCCAGCCTCTGCTCTTCTCCAGCCTCCGCTCTCCTCTGCCCTCCAGCCTCCGCTCTCCTCTGCCCTCCAGCCTCCGCTCTCCTCTGCCCTCCAGCCTCCGCTCTCCCCTGCCCTCCAGCCTCCGCTTTCCTCTGCCCTCCAGCCTCCGCTCTCCTCTGCCCTCCAGCCTCCGCTCTCCTCTGCCCTCCAGCCTCCGCTCTCCCCTGCCTCCGCTCTCCCCTGCCTCCGCTCTCCTCTGACCCCTCCCTCCTCTAACCCCTCCAGTTTCTGCCTCCTCCGTCCTCTGCCTCCTCCCTCCTCTGCCCCCTCCAGCCTGTGCTGCACTCACTGCTGACCACTGAGCCACCCCACTCACTGCTGACCACTGAGCCACCGCACTCACTGCTGACCACTGAGCCACCGCACTCACTGCTGACCACTGAGCCACCGCACTCACTGCTGACCACTGGAGCCACCGCATCCTCGCACTCACTGCTGACCACTGAGCCACCGCACTCACTGCTGACCACTGAGCCACCGCACTCACTGCTACCACTGAGCCACCGCACTCACTGCTAACCACTGAGCCACCGCACTCACTGCTACCACTGAGCCACCGCACTCACTGCTGACCACTGAGCCACCCACTCACGCTCACACATGAGCCACCGCACGCTCACCACTGAACGCATACTCTTCACTGAGCCACCGCACTCACTGCTAACCACTGAGCCACCGTATACTCACAATTAATTTCACAGCACTCCCCTATTACTAAATAAACTATATATAGATTCTAGACTACCCGATTCTTTAGAATCGGGCCACCATCTAGTTAATATATAAAGCTGAATGTGTATGTGTGTGTGTATATCAGGGATTGGCATCTACACCGTCGCAACTACAGCCACAAAATTTTGCACAGTCACACGTCTGGACCCCGAGAGCGTCATAGGCTATGTTGTGAGGCGAAATTTTAACCCTGCGCGTTCCAGTTCACCAAACAATTTTGCCCCTATCTACATAATGGGGAAAAAGTGAATAGAAAAGTGTTGGAGGAAAATCAACAGCTGTCAGCTATAGCCACAAAATTTTGCACAGTCACACATCTGGACCCCAGGAGCGTCATAGGCTATGTTGTGAGGCGAAATTTTAACCCTGCGCATTCCAATTCACCAAACAATTTTGCCCCTATCTACATAATGGGGAAAAAGTGACAGTTACCAGTTGACAGTTGTGAATGAGAGGGACTTAATGATAGCGCCAAAGACTAACAGCACATACCAGCATATAGTCACTAAGGTGGGGCCCCAACATGAGATATTCACCACGCATGGGGACATGTATACACACCACACGCACACAAAGAGTAACAGCAAGTGTATAGTCGCTAAGGTGCAGCCCCAACATTGGATACTCACCACTCACCTGAACAAACACACACACACCACAAAGAGACACACACAACACAGAGACACACACACACCCACGGGGACACTCACACACCCTATAGCGACACATGCACTCACCCCACAGGGACACACACACCACAAAGACACACACAACACAGACACAAACACCCAACACAGACACCCCCCCCCACAGGGACACGCACACATACACACCCTATAGGGACACATGCATACACACCCTATAGGGACACATGAACTCACCCCACAGGGACACACACACACCACAAAGAGACACAAACCACACAGAGACACACACACCCCACACAGACACCCCCCTCCCACAGGGACACGCACACATACACACCCTATAGGGACACATGCACTCACCCCACAGGGACACACACACACACCACAAAGAGACACACACAACACAGATACACACACACCACACAGACCCCCCCCAACAGGGACACACATACATACACACACACCCTATAGGGACACTTGCACTCACGCCACAGGGACACACACACACCACAAAGAGACACACACCACACAGACCCCCCCACAGGGACACACACACATACACACCCTATAGGGACACATTCACTCACCCCACAGGGACACACACATACACACACCCCAGGGACACACACACCACACAGACAGACACAGATGTGCACAAATCACCTCACACAACTCGCCTCATACGTGTGCTATCTTTAATTTCCAAGCATAAACATCTGATTAAAAACAGCCAATGTGCAACACATGTGCCATATAGGGAATTAAGGCAGATGTCAGTCACATGAGCTGTCTATTATGTGTATGTGTGAGGTAACATATACTGCCCGGCCAGGGGGAGGGTTTATTGTTGGCTGGAGATTTATCAGGCTGCCTATAGCAATCAATCACAGCTCAGCTTCTATTTTCTTACAGGTCATTAATATGACATATTCAAATTCTATTTTGTTGTAGCTAACAGCAGTTATTTATTAACCCGAGCGTAGCCGGGTACTACAGTTAGTCCTTTATAAAATGTATTGGGATGATGCAGAACTGAAACAGCCTGAAATAGACCTTTACCTTTATGCAGCTAATGGTGAACCAATCACTGTGATGGGGGTTAGGGAAGTGACCATAAAGGTGGGGAGGGTGGGATTACAGAACCAAGGGGTCCATGTAGTAGCAGAAGCTAGTAATGCAAATGATTCTTATATTATATTGGGCACACATGTTGTTAGCAATTGCATGGAGGAAGTTTTGTCTTTGCTTCAATAGATCGCAGACACTGCCAGACCTGGTCAGAGGAAGGTTCTCCAGCGTGAGATCAGAGCCATCCTGCACCAACAACAGGTAACAATTACAGGTGGCAAAATTGAACAGCGCAGGTGACAGACCCGTTGTCTATTGTGATACCCCCAATGAGTGAAATGATGATTTGGTGTCGAGCAGCTATAGGTCTGAGAGGGCAGGACTATCAAGCATTAGTGGAGCCTGTCAGCACAGAGCACAGACCCACACTGTTGACAGCCAGGGGGGTGGTCGATGTACACAATGGTAGAGTACATGTTTTCATCTTAAATTGCAGTGAAGAGGGTAAATTACCCAGGTATACCACCATTGCCAAATTGTACACAGTCAGCAACAACGAGATCCAAACAGTGCAACCCGAACCCCGCGAAAAAGAGGCAAAAACTGTTCAATCGGGCCACTGGAGGACTGGTGCCAGCAGCTACATGTTGGAACTGACACCACTCCTGTGTATGAAAAGCAAGGTGTGTACCGGGTAGTTCAGGAATTCGAACAAGTCTTTAGTAAGCATCCACTTGATTTTGGTAGGATAAAAGGGATACAACATCACATCTCCACAGGTACGCATCCACCAATTAAGGAGCGGTATAGGCCTTTTCCACCTGCACGCTATCAAAAAGCCAAAGAAATATTACAGGACATGAAGGACGCAGGGGTTATATAAGATAACTGTTGTCCCTGGGCAGCTCCATTAGTCCTAGTCAGGAAAAAGGATGGCAGCATGACGATGTGTGTAGACTATAGGCAAATAAACCCCATAACACACAAAGATGCTTACCCGTTACCACGTATAGAGGAGTCTCTAGCTGCGTTGAAGTCTGCCAATTACTTCTCCACCTTAGATTTCACTAGTGGGTATTGCGGGTGTCCGTAGCCGAAGAAGACCGAGAGAAGACGGCATTCGCAACACCTATGGGCCTATGTGAATTCAACAGCATGCCCTTCGGACTATGTAATGCACCCAGAACCTTCCAGTGGTTAATGGAGAGTTGCCTGGGGCATAAGAACTTCGAGACGGTACTGCTCTACCTGGATGACGTAATCGTGTATTCCAAGACCTATGAGGAACAAGTCGCACATCTAGGAGAGGTGTTCAAAGCTCTTGCCAAAAACGGGATAAAACTAAAACCATCAAAATGCCACCTGTTAAAGCCAAGAGTGCAGTACCTGGGACACAGTGCTGAAGGCGTGAACCCTGATACAGACAAGGTGACAGTAATCAGAGAATGGCCAGAAGCCAAAACCATCAAAGAAGTATGTCAATTCCTGGGTTTGGTGGGCTACTACCGAAGGTTCATCAAGGAGTACACCAAGAAGGCTGCTCCCCTGCAAGACCTCCTAGTAGGCCAATCCAGGAAGGGCAAGCCGAAGGATTCTCCGTGGAGATGTGGCAAGGAACAAGAAGAAGCATTCCATACAATGAAAGAAGCCCTGACAGGAGAGCTTACCCGGACTATGACCTGCCATTCCTGTTGTATACAGACACCAGCAATGTGAGACTCGGAGCCGTCCTTTCCCAAAAGCAAGACGGCAAGGAGAATGTAATCTCCTACGCTAGCAGAAAGCTGCACCCCACATAGAGGAACCCAGAGAACAACAATTTCTTCAAGCTGGAATTTCTGGCCTTGGTCTGGGCCATCACAGAGAGGTTTAAACACTATCTAGCCTCTAGCAAATTCACCGCCTACATGGATAACAATCTGCTCACCCACCTGGAAACTGTGAAGTTGGGAGCTATGGAGCAGAGATGGATGGCCCGACTCTCCAACTACCAATTCACCATCAAGTACCGGGCTGGGCACCAGAATGGAAACGCGGATGCTCTATCCAGAATGCCTCACTTATTAGAAGAATGTGTAGATGAACACGAGCTGGAAGAAGTGGAGTTACCTGCCTTCCATCATGTAAGAGTAGCTCACTGCCAGCAGACCCATCCAGACCCCTCTCCAAGAGCAGTGAACCCATTATCCCACTTCGACTGGAAGGAGGCACAGGAACAAGACCCGGCTGTAGGTCCAATCAAACAACTAATAGTCCAGGAGTCAGTGAAGCTGCCTGTAAACCCTCCACCTGAAGTCAAACATCTGTGGAATGAGCGAGGTAAACTGTTTCAATACCAAGATAAATTGTGCCGGTGGTATATAAACCCATGAACTCATGAGATGGCTTGGCAGATCATCGTGCCAAAACTAGAGGTCCCCGTGGTCTTGAGCGCCTACCACAACCGAACCGGTCATTTCGGATGGAAGAAGCTCGAAGTGCTACTGAAAAATAAGTACTTTTGGGTCGGCATGCGGTCATCTATAGAAAAATGGTGCAGAAATTGTAAAGCCTGTAGCCTGAGAAGGAGAGATGTACAGAGCCAGTAGGCCCAACTTCATCCCATTGTAACCAAACAGCCTTTGGAGATAGTTGCCTTGGACCATGTAAAACTGACTCCAAGTAGATCCAGCTATACCTACGCATTGACCATGGTAGACCATTATTCAAGATTTTTGATGGTTGCCCCTGTAAAAGACAGCTGCAACATCTGCAAAAATCTTCCAAAATGTCTTCTGCAGACCATTGGGATATCCAGAACATATCCAAACAGATCAAGGACCAGCATTCGAAGCAGAGATCTTTCAAGAATTTTGCCAGATGTATGGGTGCAAAAAGATCAGAACAACGCCGTATCACCCCCAAACTAACGGACTCTGTGAGAAAATGAATAACATCGTCATTGACATGCTGAAAATCCTACCGTTAGAAGAACGAAACCAATGGCCGGAAAAACTACCTGATTTGATCGACATTCCAGTAAGTTCTACCAACTGTACACCCGCATACCTGATGAGAGCTCATACAGGAAAATTACCAGTAGACTTGGAACTCGGAGTAGTAGATCCTGCAGCAGATGAAGCCATTTCAAATTGGAAAATCCATCGCCAAGAACAGTATAGAAAGATTCAAACCAGTGTCGAAAACAACCTGGAAAAATTCCATGCAAAACAAGAAAGGGATTATAACAAGCATGCTCCAGCAGAACCAATACCTCCTGGAAGTATGGTCCTAAAAAGGAAAAGAACTCATCATAAATAGGCTGATCGGTGGGAACCTGAACCCTATGTCCTACTAGACTCAGGAAATGACATTGATAACGTCTGCGTCATCAGCAAAGATGGTGGAAGAACCAGACAGACTGTATCCAGAGATCACCTTAAAAAGTGTCCTCTAGGTTGGGAAGATCAAGAACCCTACAATCAGCCCATTCAAGAGTTTGAGCCAACTCCAGAATTAAGTCCTATCCTAGAACAGAAGAAGAAAGTAATCTCTACCATTTTAGGAGACTTCCCAGAAGATTGGCCTCAACAAAATAGAGCCATCATAGTGCCAGTATTAAACTTCTACCAACCCCGTGAAGAGATGCCCAGGAATCAGGAAGACATACCCGTTGCTAGAGAATCTGAGGATGCTGCAATTGGTACACCTGCTAGCCCAGTAGTGAGACTATGGCCACGCAGAAGCTTACCTGAAACACCTGCACCAAGCTCAACACTAGACACCTCACCTGAGACAGTGACTCCTGTAGTGCGGAAGTCACATAGGAGCACATGAGGTCATCCCCCGTCTAGGTTTGGAGAGTGGGTATAAAGTAAGGTGGAGCACATTGGGAAAAATGTAAATAGTAAACTGTACAAAAGAGTGTAAATAGTAGTGTACAGAAGGGTGGAGGAACTGGGCCCAGTCCCAGCACATTAAATTGGGAACAGAAAGTGCCTGGGGCGGGGAGGTACCAGGTCTCCTAAGCCGAGACACCCATAGGGACCCCTGTTTATTGAAATATTGGACTTTAAAAGACTTTTCCCCTTTCTTACTCGGAGCGTACAGAGACTTTACTATATAGACCCTTACGGAACTGAACCTTTCCCTTTTTGACGTTTTAACTTTTACAAATTCAAATGGACTACGGTTAATGGACTAACGTAGCCACAAACTTTTCAAAAGCCTGTGGTGGATGGACTAGCACCGTATGGACTTACCCGTTTTCTATTTTTCAAATATTTTTTGTTAATACAAAAATGCTCAGTCCAGGAGTACTGACGATACCTGGGGGGGAAGAGTGTCGCCCTGCTCACGCCAATAACCACAGACCTCTCTAATCCACAGCTGGGTTTCCACAGCAGGTACCTACTACATACAACACCTTCCTCCACCCCGGCACAGTAGGGGGAGCCCAACTTGCTGACCTTAGGCGAGATCCCCTATATACACTGCTGCTGGGAGGAGCTAGTCAGAGTGTGTGCAGATGCTAGAAGAGCTGCAAGGAAGTCCTGGTGGTCAGTTCTGCGTTCAGGCCCGAGCCAGTGACCCGGCGTGGCCCTTCAGGGTCCCACAAGCCTAAGTGGGACTGAAGGCAGGGAGCTCAGAGCAGAAAAGAGAGCAGAGAGCTTAAGAGAGTTTGTCCCAGGAGAAACGTCGGATATTGGGGATCCGCACCTGTGGGGAACTATAGGCCCACAGAAAACCCCGTTGCACCGTGGAAGCTTCAGCTACCCGGTATCCCAGGAGGGTCAAGAGAGGGAGCCTGGAACAGCAGGCCAGCTGCAGATCCAGAGAGGGTCATCCCAGAGACCGCACAGGAGGAGAAAGAGACAGGCAAAGGAAGAGAGTGGAGGCAAGTCAGGCTACAGCAGGCTGTGCTTCAGCAACTACACAAGCAGACCCTGTCACCCGTCGATGCGCTGGACATATTCCCGAGTACCCCATAGCCTGGGGGCGCATCATACACACCATTTCTATCCACAATTAGTTCAATCTTAGCTGTGGGGGTCAGCTGTGGAAATAGACTCTGTTGGGAGATTTTAATAACACTGTTCCTCTATCGGAAACAGTTGAAATCCTTCTCTGTACGGTGACAGAACTGTTTAGTTTCTTCATTCACTTGCTATGTAACCAGTATTGATATGGTGACAGAACCCATTTAAGTCATTTATCTATCCACATTTGTTTTCTGGACAATTGTGCTTCTCTTATCACCAGTTTCCTTGCATTTCCAGCCCTGTAGCTCTTAATGCAACCATTTTAAATATATTTTTCATCACAGCAAATTCCATTGACCTGTATCGGGTTTATTATCTGGGATCAAGTTTGGGTCAAGTCCAGTTCTCAAACTTAACTCATTAGTTAGTACTGCCGAACCCGCCAAACCTGAACATACACAGGTCTGCTTATCTCCAGGGCCGTATTTGGAGTTCCTGCTACCCTATGCACTGTCAGCGGCCGTCCCCCCCATCACGGCTCCTCCCCCCGTCATGGCTCCTTTCCCTGTTGCAGCCCCTCCCCTGTCATGGCTCCTCCCCTCGTAGCGGCCCCTCACCCCGTCACGGACAATCTTCCCCCCCGTAGCGGCCTTCCCCCCCCAAGCTTCATGTAGCTTCTCCCCCCACATTTCATCATGTAGTACATATAAAAGGTTTGTCCAACCACACTACAGAGACATACTGGCAGGATGTTTACATTGTGAGTCCCAATGGGGACAGTGTTGATGATGTATGTAAAGTGCTGTGGAGTGTATAGTGTAATATAAGTGCAAAAAATATTATTCTTAATATGATGTCACAATACCGGGATCTGAGGATCTTCTATTTGGAGGTCAGGGGCTCTCTGATACCATGTTGCTGCCTGTGTCGCTGTCGTCCTCTTTTGACACTGCAGTGCGGTGGACAAGAGAGCATTAACTGGTTAATAACAAGAAGCATGGAGTGTACTAACTGAGCCATAAACCCTCCCCATACCATGTCCAGCAGACATTGTAGGATTACTATATGGATTTTAGTATTAGGGTACAGACACACTGGCGTGAAACTTGGATGAGTGCAATGTGTGATTTCATCGCATTGCACTTGGACCAATGTTAATCGATGTCTGAGAGCACACTGACGAGTGTCGGACGCTTTTTTTCTTTTTTTTTTTTAAATAGATTTTATATTAATTTTTCTCCTTAAACAATACGCAACAAAAAAAAAAAAAAAAAAAAAAAAAACAAGAAAAATACATTTCCAACACAATATAATACAAGACACTACAAGATCCCCATTATTTGGAATTTCCTGTACATAATGTGACAGACAACTAAACACAAAAAAAAAAAAAAAAAAAAAAAAAAACACCCTTGTTCGCAACATTACAAAAGCAAATACACTCTTTTATAAATTAACCTTTATAATATTTACACATCAACCATGGTCTCCGCATCTTTCGGATTTCCTCCCCTCTGGTTCTAGATTGGTATAACATCATTTCATTTTGACACTGTATATTTACCCTCTCTATTACATTTTTTATAAGTGGAGGATTGACCTCTTTCCATTTGGTTGCTACCGTCATACGAGCGGCTATTAACACATGCGAAACAATACCTCTCATTTGTTTTGGTAACCTATTCATACCCATGTGTAGGATTACCTGAGATGTTTTTATTTGAATTGTTTCTCCAGTAATTTCTTTGATTAATTCTATCAGTCCGGACCAAAAGGACCCTAAGACCGGGCATGCATACCAAGTGTGTATCAAAGATCCCACCTGGCAGCACCCTTTCCAACATAATTTAGAATATTTAGTATTCATTTTTGCTATTCTATCCGGGCATAAATACCACCTCATTTGTATTTTTTTTATTTGCTCTACATGATTTATACACGCAGTGTATTTTTTAATTTCACTTATACTATTTCCCCATTCTTCCAATGTTAGCTCCTCTCCTAACTCCTGTTCCCATTTTTTCATGTAGGCCAATTTACTTCCATTCACCGGATTAATTAAAATTTTATAACATTTAGATAGGCATTTCATGTTATTCCCTCCTATCATAATATATCTCAAAATGTCTTCTTCCTTCCCATGCTCTCCGTTTCCTCTATATGAATTTTTATTTAAATAATGTTTAATTTGCAGATATTGATAAAAATATCTACGTACTCCCTCAAATTTACCAGCCACTTGATCAAACGGTAGTACTCCCATTGGTCCTTCTATCTCTCCTACTGTTTGTATTCCTGCGTCCTTCCAGTTTTGTAAGTTTAGATATGGAATATGTGGTTCTATAGATAGGATAGATATTGATGCTCTCATCGACCTATTATGATTGGGAGTTAATGATCTCCACACCCGTAAGGCCGCTTGCATTGTCAGTAGTGGCGGTACAGTTGTGCTTCGCTGTAGTATTTCTGCTTCCATTATAAATCGAGTCGAGCCCCGTCTAGAATAGACCTTCTCAATCTCCAACCATTTATGATCTTTCCGCATTTGCCACCAATCACGGAGCCCTCCTATTATGGACGCTTTATGATATAAACTTAAATCTGGTATCCCCATTCCCCCTTTATCCATAGGTAAGGCTAGTATATTTCTCGCTATCCGGGGTTTTTTACCCGCCCAAATAAATTTACTAATCAATCTTTGTAATTTCTTTTTTCTCAGCCAGATTCAGGAAGAGAAAAAAGTCACAACATTCTGCGACAGTCTGTGATTCGTGCGCGAGACTCACCAATGCAAGTCTATGGGTCAGACAAAATTACATACCGCACACTGACAGCACACGGACCATCCGAGAGGCATCAGTTTTTTTCATGGATACATTATCATTCTGTAACTGAGAACATTGTAAAATGTTCCTGTAAATGATTCTACACTAATAGCTGCTGAGGAAAGAACAGATTGCACACAGATGTGATCTGAGAGAAATGTCGGACACTCGCACAGCAGTTGGAAGCCAAACGGACCAAAGAACTGATGACACTCATCCGACTCTCCTGGATGAGAAACAGACCAATTTTAAGGCGGCGGGAGACAGTGTACCACCATATCCTCAGCTCCGTGCTGCGCACAGTGTACCACCATGTCCCCAGCTCTGTGCTGTTCAGAGTGTACCACCATGTCCCCAGCTCCATGCTGTGCACAGACAGTGTACCACAAAGTCCTTAGCTCTGTGCTGTGCACAGTGTACCACCATGTCCTCAGCTCCGTGCTGTGCACATACAGTGTAGCACCATGTCCTCAACTCTGTGCTGTGCACAGACAGTGTACCACCATGTCTTCAGCTCTGTGCTGTGCACAGTGTACCACCATGTCCTCAGCTCCGTGCTGTGCACAGTGTACCACCATGTCTTCAGCTCCGTGCTGTGCACAGTGTACCACCATGTCCTCCGCTCCGTGCTATGCACAGACAGTATACCACCATGTCCTCAGCTCCATGCTGTGCACAGACAGTGTACCATGTCCTCAACTCCATTCTGTGCACAGACAGTGTACCACCATGTCCTCAGCTCCGTACTGTGCACACACAGTGTACCTCCATGTCCTCAGTTCCGTGCTGTGCACAGTGTACCACCATGTCCCCAGCTCTGTGCTGTGCACAGACAGTGTACCACCATATCCTCAGCTCCGTGCTGTGCACAGTGTACCACAATGTCATCAGCTCCGTGCTGTGCACAGACAGTGTAGCACCATGTCCTCAGCTCCATGCTGTGCACAGTGTACCACCATGTCCTCAGCTCTGTGCTGTGTACCACCATCTCCCCAGCTCTGTGCTGTGCACAGACAGTGCATGGTACACTGTCTGTGCACAGCACGGAGCTGAGGACATGGTGGTACACTGTCTGTGCACAGCACGGAGCTGAGGACATGGTGGTACACTGTGCACAGCACGGAGCTGGGGACATGGTGGTACACTGTGTGCACAGCACAAAGCTGAGGACATCCCAGAAGAGACAGACAGGCCACAGACGGGCGGCGGGACAACATTGAGCCCACCTGGAAGAACAACAACTCCCAGCACCCAACACACTGCCCAGAAATCATATAGGACAGGCAGAAGAACTACAACTCCCAGCATATCACACCCTGCCAACACAGGAAGGTGGCAACAGCTGCATGGAGGCAGACACACGGTACAGCCGCCATTATCACCACACACAGCGCCAGCCACAGCCCCAGTCCTCCTGCACCCCTGTCCTTCTCTCCTCTGTCCCTCCTGCTGCTCTTGTCCTCCTGCACCTCTGTCCTCCTCTCCTCTGTCCTCCTCTCCTCTGCCCCTCCTGCTGCTCCTCTATCCTCCTGCACCCCCATTCTCCTCTCATTTGTCCTCCTGCACCCCCGTCCTGCTCTCCTCTGTCCTCCTGCACCCCCATCCTCCTCTCCTCTGTCCTTCTGCACCCCCGTCCTCCTCTCTTCTGTCCTCCTGCACCCTGTCCTCCTCTCCTCTGCCCCTCCTGTTGCTCCTCTATCCTCCTGCACCCCCATCTTCCTCTCCTCTGTCCTCCTGCACCCCCGTCCTGCTCTCCTCTGTCCTCCTGCACCCCCGTCCTGCTCTCCTCTGTCCTCCTGCACCCCTGTCCTGCTCTCCTCTGTCCTCCTGCACCCCCGTTCTGCTCTCCTCTGTCCCTCCTGCTGCTCCTCTTGCACCCTCGTACTCCTCTCCTTTGTCCCTCCTGCTGCTCGGCTGTCCTCCTGGACCCCCGTCCTCCTCAACTCTCTCCTCCTGCACCCCTGTCCTCCTCTTCTCTGTCCCTCCTGCTGCTCGGCTGTCCTCCTGCACCCCATCCTCCTCTCCTCTGTCCCTTCTGCTGCTCCTCTTGCACCCCTGTCCTCTCCTTTGTCCCTCCTGCTGCTCCTCTGTCCTCCTGCACCCCTGTCCTCCTCTCCTTTGTCCCTCCTGCTGCTCCTCTGTCCTCCTGCACCCCTGTCCTCCTCTCCGCTGTCCCTCCTGCTGCTCCTCTGTCCTTCTGCACCCCACAACTCACACACAGAGACACAAATAGAGACACAACTCACACACAGACACATCACACACAGAAACCACTCGCACACAGAGACACAACTCATAGGGACACAACTCACACACAGACACATCACATACATAGACACACAACTTACACAGAAGACACATACAACTCACACACAGAAGACACAACTCACACACAGACACAACTCACACAGAAGACACACAACTCACTAAAACACATACAGACACACAACTCACACACACATTTTACAGATACCTCACACATACACTTCTTTCTGCAGCAGGAATGGGGTACATATCCAGCTTCCCCTGCTCCCAGCAGCTGGGTCCCAGGCAGCCCCTCCCCCACTCCCTCCTTCTCTCTGCCTGGACTGTGCACAGCACAGGCACACCAGGAGGTCTGTCACCTTGTTACCCGGAGCTTGGAGCTGCCTCTCCTCCTTATCCTCCAGCACATGTCACTCCTCTAATCCTCTTCGTCGGCTCTCGCTTCTTCCCGCGCAGTGCAGGAAGGCAAGAGCACTGGCCAATGAGCGGGACTGATGACGACGGGGAAGGAAGGGGGGGTGTATGAGGGGGCGGGGCTTACGACCCGGCCAACACAGGGATGAGCGGGCCTGATGACGACCGGGGGGGGCGGGGGGTGTATGAGGGGGTGGGGCTTATGACCCAGCCAACACAGGCAGGATATGAATGGCGCTGCCCTAGGCACGTGCCTACGAGTGCCTAATGGCAAATACGGCCCTGCTTATCTCTAATTAGAAGTAGCAATCCTAAAAGTCAACAATGACTCTCTGTGCCATGTGACAAAAAGTCCTGTCACACATAACAAGATCGTTAACGAGATCATTGTAACATCACAGATTTTATATGACGCAACAACTATTCCGCTAATAATGTCGTTATGTGTGACACGCAATAACGATATGGCCCCTACTGTGAGATCGTTACACAATGCCCTTGGTCATTTCTGCGTTGCTGGTCTCCCGCTGGGAGCGCTACATTGTTGTGTTTGAAAGGTACAATGACCAACGATCTCAATGCTACGCTATGGAGTGACAATTCTCAATGACCTCGGTATAATTCTGGATCTTGCTGAGTCGTTGATAACATCGCTGGTGAGATACCTGTTTGACATCTTACCAGCGATGTGAAAACAACGCACCAGTGTGCCAAGTCATATCGTTATCGGTATCGCTGGTGCATCATTATGTGTGACAGGGGCTATAGGGTGCCATTACACACAGCAATGTTCCAGCGATCCCAACAATGACCAGGACCGCTGCAAAATAGCTGTGTGGTCGCTGGGGAGCTGTCAAACAGGCAGATCTCCTCAGCGACCATGGAGCCATATAACGACCTCCACATCGCTGGGTAAGCGGGACAAGGCTGGTAGCTAAGGTATACATCGGACAACTAAGCACAGCGCTGTCCTAGTTACCCGCTGTGTACCCTGGTTACACATCGGGATGCGCTGTGCACCCATCCGCGCAGTGCACACTGGGACATGTAGTCTTATGACTACATGTCCCAGCGTGCACTGGGCGGCCGAGTGCACGCCGCTGTGGCTGCGCCTGGTGGCGGTGCCACTGCTCGCCCCGTCTCACTGCATTCCCGGAACCAGTGCTCGTTGGTCTCCCACCGTCAAACACGCCGATGTGTGCTGCACAGCAAGAGACCAACAAGCAAAAAATGGCCCTGATCATTTTGTAACGATCAACGACCTCGCAGCAGTGGCCCCGTCACTGCTGCTTTTCACACACAGCGATATCGCTCTGTGTGAAGTACCCCTTAAGATATAAGCCAAAAAAGAATCTTAATTTGCAGACACGGTGTTTGGGCATATTACCCCTCATCACTGTAAAGTATGGGATCTGATTTGGCTGTATGAGAGGCTACAGACCCAGTCACACATAACGAGAACGTTAGCGAGATCGTTGTAACTGTGACATTACAACGATCTCTCCAGCGATGTCGCTATGTGTGACATCTAGCAGCAATCAGGCCCCTGCTTTGAGGTCGCTGATCAGGACCATTTTTTGGTCTTTGGTCTCCCGCTGGTCAGCACGCATTGCTGCGTGCGACAGCGAGAGACCAACGACCAGTGATCTCACGGGCTGGTAACCATGGTAAACACCGGGTATCTAGGCAGCATGCACTGCCTAGATACCCGGTGTTTATCATGGTTACCAGCGCTAAGCAGGAAGGATGCTGGTAACTATGATAAACAGCAGGTATCTAGACAGCGCGCGCTTCCTGGATACCCGGTGTTTATCATAGTAACATAGTTTTTAAGGTTGAAGGAAGACTTTAAGTCCATCAAGTTCAACCCATAGCCTAACATGTTGATCCAGAGGAAGGCAAAAAAAAACCCATGTGGCAACACTTAGCTCCACATTGGGGGAAAAAATTCCTTCCTGACTCCAGGTACGGCAATCAGACTAGTTCCCTGGATCAACGCCCTATCAAAGAATCTAGTATGTATAACTGGTAATATTATAGTTTTCAAGAAAGGCATCCAGGCCTTTCTTAAATGTTAGTAGTGACTCCTCATTACACCATCATGTGGAGAGAGCTCCATAGTCTCACTGCTCTTACAGTAAAGAATCCATGTCTGTGATTATGATTAAACCTTCTATCCTCCAGACGTAGAGGATGCCCCCTTGTCCCAGTCTCAGGCCTAAGAGTAAAGAGATCATTAGGAAGGTCTCTGTACTGTCCCCTCATATATTTATACATTATTATAAGATCACCCCTAAGCCTTCGTTTTTCCAAGCTAAATAACCCCAAGTTTAATAACCTGTCTTGGTATTACAGACCCCTCAGTCCTCTAATGACTTTTGTCGCTCTTCTCTGGACCCGCTCTAGTTCAGCTATGTCTTTCTTATACACCGGAGACCAGAATTGTACACAGTATTCTAAGTGTGGTCGCACTAGTGACTTGTATAGAGGTAAAATTATGTTCTCCTCATGAGCATCTATGCCTCTTTTAATGCATCCCATTATTTTAATTGCCTTTGCAGCAGCTGCCTGACACTGGCCACTAAATGTGAGTTTGTCATCTACCCATACACCCAGGTCTTTTTCAGTGACAGTTTTGCCCAGTGTTTTACAATTAAGCACATAATTATACCTTTTGTTTCCTCTGCCCAAGTGCATGACTTTACATTTATCCCCATTAAAGCTCATTTGCCATTTAGCAGCCCAAGCTTCTAGTTTACATAAATCCTCCTGTAATATAAAATTGTCCTCCTCTGTATTGATTACCCTGCAGAGTTTAGTGTCATCTGCAAATATTGAGATTCTACTCTGTATGTCCCCTACAAGGTCATTAATAAATATATTAAATAGAAGCGGGCCCAACACTGACCCCTGTGGTAACCCACTGTTAACTGTAGGGCCCAACACTGACCCCTGTGGTACCCCACTGTTAACTGTGACCCATTCTGAGTGTGTTCCATTAATAACCACCCTTTGTTTCCTATCACTAAGCCAGTTCTTAACCCACTTACACATATTTTCCCCTATCCCCATTGCCTTCATTTTATGTATCAACCTTTTGTGTGGCACCGTATCAAAAGCTTTTGAAAAGTCCATATACACCACATCCACTGCATTTCCTTGGTCCAGTCCAGAACTTACTTCTTCATAGAAGCTTATCAGATTAGTTTGACAGGAACTATAGTTACCAGTGTCCTCCTGCTTCCAGCGATGTAGGAGGTGGCTCCCAGGTCCCTGATCGCTGGGGAGATCTGCCTGTTTGACAGCTTCTCAGTGACCAGGTAACGACACTCCAGCGATCCCAGCAGGTCGTTATCGCTGTCGAGATCACTGGAGCATCGTTGTGTGTGACGGGACCATCTGACTAGCATCTTAACCCCTTCAGGACCCAGCCTATTTTTACCGTAAAGACCTTGGCATTTTTGTCAATTCTGACCAGTGTCCCTTTATGAGGTAATACCTCTGAAACGCTTCAACTGATCCTAGCGATTCTGAGACTGTTTTTTCGTGACATATTGGGCTTCATGTTATTAAATTTAGGTCGATAATTTTTGTGTTTGTTTGTGAAAAAATAAAAAATTTGGCAAAAATGTAGAAAATTTTGCAATTTCCAAATTTTGAATTTTTATTTTGCTAAACCAGAGAGTTATGTGACGCAAAATAGTTAGCAAATAACATTTTCCACATGTCTACTTTACATCAGCACAATTTTGGAAAAAAAAATGTTTATTTTTTTTGTTAGAAAGTTATAAGGGTTCAAAGTTCATCAGCAATTTTTCATTTTTCCAGCAAAATTTACAAAACCATTTCTTTTAGTGACCACATCACATTTGAAGTCCCTTTGAGAGGTGTACATGACAGAAAAATCCCACAAATTACACCATTCCAAAAACTGCACCCCTCAAGCTACGCAAAACTACATTCAAGAAGATTATTAACCCTTCAGGTGCTTTACAGGAACTAAAGCAACATGGAAGAAAAAAATGGACATTTTAATTTTTCTATCAAAAATGTTCTTTCAGCCTCAATTCTTTTATTTTCACATGGGCAACATGATAAAATGGATCCTAACTATTGTTGGGCAATTTCTCCTGAGTACACCGATACCTCATATGTGGTCATAAACCCCTGTTTGGGCGCACGGCAGGGCTCAGAAGGGAAGGAGCGCAATTTGACTTTTGGAGCTTATCTTCCGTTCAAAAAGTGATATTTCGCTTATTCCCTTCTGAGCCCTCTGACCACATATGAGGTATCGGTGTACTCAGGAGAAATTGCCCAACAAATTTAAGAATACATTTTATCATGTTGCCCATGTGAAAATGAAAAAAGTTAAGCTAAAAGAAATATTTTGTGAAAAAAAAGTACTTTTTCATTATTACAGATCAATTTGTGAAACATCTGGGGGTTCAAAGTGCTCCCCACTCATCTAGGTAAGTTCCCTGATGGAGTCTAGTTTCCAAAATGGGGTCAATTGTGGGGGAGCTCCAATGTTTAGGCACACAGGGGCTCTCCATACACAACATGGTGTCCGCTAACAATTTGAGCTAATTTTCCATTCAAATTGTTAGCGAACACCATGTCGCATTTGAAGAGCCCCTGTGTGCCTAAACATTGGAGCTCCCCCAAAAGTGACCCCATTTTGGAAACTAGACCCCCCAAGGAACTTATCTAGATGCATAGTGAGCTCTTTTAACCCCCAGATGTTTCATAAATTGATCCGAAAAAGTACTTTTTTTCCCACAAACATTTTCTTTTTTAATTTTTCCGGATCAATTTGCGAAGCACCTGGGGGTTCAAAGTGCTCACTATGCATCTCGATAAGTTCCTTGAGGGGGAGCTCCAATGTTTAGGTACACAGGGAGGGGCTCTCCATACGCGACATGGTTTCCGCTAACAATTGGACCTAATTTTTCCATTCAAATTGTTAGCGGATACCATGTTGCGTATGGAGAACTCGTGTGCCACCAGCAAAAGGGCAACTGGTAGAGTTGGGGTACAGCACCAGGAGTGAATGAAGCACCTCTAATGAATGCGCTATATTCTAGGGTGGCTGTGGGTTGCAATTTGCAGTGTGGGGGCCCATGTTTTGGTCTCACCAAGCTGAGGATTCTAGCCCCCCAGCTGCCAAGTTGTACCTGTCTGTCAACCAAAAATACAGCAAATGCCTTTATTTTTATATTTCCAGAACTGACTTTAGAAAAAAAAAATGACGTGGGGCTCAACCATATTTTTGGCCCAGCCAGGTACAACTAGGCAGCTGGGGGCTGGAATCCTCAGCATGGAGAGGCCTAAGCGTTCTGGTCCCCCTCAAGCTGCGAATTGCAGCCCGCAGCCGCCCCAGAAAATGGCGCATTAATTGAAACGCCATTATCTGGCACTGTACTCAGGCTCTACCAGTTGCCCTGGTGCTGGTGGAAAACTGGATAATAAAGGGGTTAATGCCAGCTTTTGATTGGCAGCTGGCACTAAGCCCGAGATTTCTAATGTCGGGCCAATGTTAGACCCAGCAATTGAGAATCTCTAGTAAATAGCAAAAAAAAAATACACCAGACAGAGAAAAATCTTTTTATTTGAAAAAAACACAAACAAAATTCAGACTCCATCTTTATTATAAAGATCTGACGTAGTCCACAAAGTAGGTCTCACGACGCTTGATCGCTTCTGCTCAATCCAAAGACTGCAGCAAGGGATCAAGTGTCCTATTTCTACAGGGTCTGGGGTCAGAGTTATGGTGAACTGTATTTTTCTGAAGGATCCACGGTCTGTAATGGGCGCTCAGGTAAAAGCAAAGGATTCCCAGGTAAATTAAAAAGGCTTTATTCCTCGTGCCTCCATAGCTAGTTTAATTTTTAATTTACCTGGGAATCCTTTACTTTTACTTGAGCGCCCATTACAGACCGTGGATCCTTCAGAAAACTGCATTGTCTCATTGAGCTACACAGCAGGAGCAGCTCGTTTCCAACACTGTGAGGACCAGGGGTTGCATGAGGTAACTAGGAAAAAAACCAACACATATATATAACCCTCTTGAGGGATTAATTATACAGATGGTATTGCACCATTGCGCCTCCTGTCTCCTTCTTGTTTATTGCATGGTGAACTGTATGGCAATAATCTGTCGACTATGATCCCAGAGACTACAACAACAGGACACTTGATGCCTTGTTGCATCCATCCATCCATCCATGCATTCATCCATCCACCCATGCACTCATCATCCACACATGCACCCATCCACGCATGCACCCATCCACGCATGCACACATCTATCCATGCACACATCCATCCATGAATGCATCCGCACATCCACGCACGCATCCACACATTCACGCACTCATCCACGCACACATCCATTCATGCACACATCCATCCACGCACACATCTATGCATGCACACATCCATGCATGCACACATCCATCCATGCACACATCCATCAATGCAACATCCATCCATGCACGTACGCATCCATACATCCACACATGCACACACGCAATTATCCATGCACACATCTGTCCTTGCACGCACACATCCACGCACGCATCCACCCTTGCATGCACACATCCATGCATAAACACATCCATCCATGCATGCACACATCCATCCATGCACACATCCATCCATGCACGCATCCACACATCCACGCATGTGCACACACACACACATCTCTCCATGCACACATCCATCCATGCATGCACACATCCACACATCCACGCATCCACACATCCACACATGCAGCCACGCACACATCCATTTATGCATGCACACATCCATCCATGCAGCATCCATCCATACACGCACGCATCCACACATCCAAGCATGCACACACACATATATCCATGCACACATCCATTTATGCACGCATGCATCCACGCACCCATCCACGCATGCACACATACATCTATCCATGCATACATACATCCATGCACGCACACATCCAAACATGCACACATGAACGCATGCACACATCCACACATGCACACATACATCTATCTATACACAGATCCATCCATGCATACATCCATCCATGCACGCACACATACACACATCCACGTATACATGCATCCACACATCCATGCACACATCAATGCATGCACACATTAACACATCCACGCACGCACACCCACACATCCATCCATGCACACATTCACGCACACATCCACGCATGCACACATCCATCCATGCATGCACACATCCATCCATACATGCTCACATCCATCCATGCAATATCCATGCATGCACACATCCATCCATGCATGCATGCACCCATCATTCCATGGATGCACCATGCATCCATCCACCCATGCATGCATCCATCCACCCATGCATGCACCCACTCACCCATCCACCCATGCACCCACCCACTCAAACATACATCCATCCACCCAAGTATGCATGCACCCACTCATCCAACCATCCATGCATGCATGCACCCATTTACCCATCCATCCACCTATGCACCCATGAATGCATGCACACACTCATCCATCCATCCATGCATGCATGCACCCACTCACCCATTCATCCTTTCACCCATGCATGCATGCACCCACTCACCCATCAATCCATCCATCCATCCAATCATTCATTCATACTTACCTCATCCAGGAGGAGGAGCCTGGGGGAGGAGGAGGGGCCCACATGGAGGAGGCTGGCCGGCAGGTGCACTGGCGGGTGCAGCCCGCCAGGAGGTGAGAGGGGGACATGGGGCACAGGGGGAATTTCAGCTTCCTCAGCCCCCTCCATAATCGCACCAGGAGGGGGCTGAGGAAGCTGACCGGCAGGTTCGGCGGATGACTGTTACCACCGGCGAATGACTGTTACCACCGGCGGATGACTGTTACCGCTGGGTTGGGAGGGTAGGAAAGGGATTTGGGGGTGAACTCATCATCCCTGGAGATGGAGGGGGCTATTTGGGAAAGGGCACTTGCCAACCCGCCCCTCCACATCTGATTGGAGAGCTCCAATCAGTGCTGGAGGGGTTACTCTCTCTGATTAGCTGTCTCAATTTCAACTGTCAATCAGAGCGAGTTTAGCCACGGGGGCACTAAGCCACCCCCCCTGGGCTAAAGTATGGGTCCTTGTGATCCTGCAGCTCCAGTGACTTGTCACTGAGCCGGTCACCGAAGCTGCAGGAGCGCAAAGAAGGCATGACGTTATAGAGACGTCATAGGTTGGGAACGCACCGACTTTCATTACATCTCTATAACGTCATAGGTCGGGAAGGGGTTAAAGGTAAGGTTTCTTCATATGGAGAGTGACCTACGAGGTCTGGCATGCCGGAATGAGGAGACTTGAGTTGAAGAAGCATGTCAGTCTCTACAAGGAGAAACCTTACTGTATGGACACTGTTATACTAGTGGTTGGTGAGTTTATTGCTTGTTCAGCTATTTTTGAAGCTCTTATAGAAATAAAACCTTTCTATAGTGTCATGAGGCCAAGCCTTGACCCCGACATAGGTGCAAATCCTAAGGGTGCTATTCATTTATGGCTTATTCCATGGATGTGTGAGATGAGAATATTCCTTTCTGGCAACCGCTGAATCTTACAGATGTAACACATGACCTACAGGTTCTCTGAGACTCTACTGCACCTCTGTTTGCCTCCAATTTCATATAGAAGAACATTCTATGGCCATCCAATAGCTGCTCCATTAGATACTATATTGCAGTGATATTCCCAGACTAAGAATGGAGTCACGCTGCTGTATGAGGCTCGCGAGGATCACATCAAAATGCCTGGACCCACCAGCGGCTCTCCTGACCCCAGTGTGCCAGCTACATAGAGATTCATGAAGATGTCGCACTCAGGTCAGGAGAGCCGCAGCAGGTCTGGGCGGTGGAATATGATCCTGAATTGAGCCTTGACAAAGATCTTGATAATTCCAGACCTTTGGTAAATGTCTGTTGGAATAATAATAGTTATAGAGATTTGGGATTACTAATTTTAAGTCAGATTTTTTTCTAACTTTTTTAAGATGAAATTCTTTGTAAATAAAATCAAATTCCGGGATCAAAATAATGAAGTCTGGAGCTTTAACGAGAAAGGAGAAATGCCTGAAAATCTGCAGATTGTGAACTGGGTAAGAAATTTCTCACAAGTCTATGGGAAAATCCGTTTCTCCCAGAGGATTAACGTGGGCGACTTCAATCCATCACTGGTGGGAGATGAACAGCTGACGATATTTCCACACAGGATAACATGGCGACACGGAAAGGTAAGAACATTCCTGTAGAAAATCTGCACAACATTTCCTGTTCATCTATTCCTATCTCCAGTTGGAAAGTTTTTGGTTTATCTTAAGGGTTCACCAACATCATCATTCTCATTCCTAAACCTAAAAACAATCCAGAACTGGATAAACACTACAGACTAGTGATGAGCGAGCAGTAAAATGCTCGGGAGTTTGATGCTCGGGTCGAGCATATCGAAATGCTTGGGTTCTCGACCCGAGCACCGAGCCCAATGTTATCCTATGGGAGACCCGAGCATTTTCCGGCAGCACCCCAGGCGGTCTGCACAAAGCCAAAAGATGTCACAAATGTATCAGAACAGTGTTCAAATGACAAGGGAACAGCACGGGGAAGAGCCCTGTAAGCATTTCTGACTTCCAGGTCACTGCGGTGAACAATGTTGTCTGAGTATTACGCCACTTTTACAGACTCACAATAAAACATACAAAAATGAAACCAAAACGGATTTTACAGGGGAAAATGTTAAGGGCTCATATTCACTTGTGAGACAGTGTTGGTGTATTTTTTTTTTTATTAGAAAAAAAATTGGGAGGCACTCCGATGCCCCTTGGAAGAGACGTGTAGGAGTGACTCATAGAATAATGTATGTTCCCATTATCAGGAAGGAAGTGGGTCTCCCATAGTGTTGCCGTATGCAGGACTGCCAAAAATTGGGAAGCACTACAATGCCCCTGGGAAGAGATGTGTATTATTTAATTAATCCAGCTGTATACAGGCAGTATATATATGCAGGGTGTATAGCAGACATCGGTGGATACAGCACAGGAGGCTCCACTCAACTCACTCTGGTGTTTCTGTAGCCTGTTACACAGATCCATCTCTAAAAAAAAGTGTATATAGGTAGTGTATATAGTCCTCCATTTAAAATGTGCAAGACGCATGGCAAGGGATGAGGAACTGGACGTGATGGTGATGGTGCATACCAAGGCCTAGGCCATGGGCAAGCTACAATTGTACCACGACAAATGCCCCAACCTTACTGTCCCAATTACTAGGGCTCCGCAGCACACCACTATTAAACCCAGAGCAGTGTCAAAAGTTTGTTGGTTGAATAGCGGATAATGCTTCCAGTCAATTTGCCACCACCTCAACCATCCTGTTTTCCATATGGTCAAGTCTCAGTAACTGTAAGTCTGGACCGCATATTCCTCACCCTGATCCTCCTTCCTCCCACCATGCCGAGGGGGATTCCACACTTGGACACGCTGAAGAACTATACACTTTTCCATTGATAGATTCGGGCCTCTCGACCGCTCCACTTGAGGGGGGCAAGAGGATATCGCATGTAGCCATGCCCAAATATTTGAGCAGCCACAGTCACATAAAGGCAATGGTGGGAAAGTGTCACGAGAGGTGGACGATGATGAGACACAATTGCCAGAAAGTCAGGAAGACGACCAGAGTGGGGAAGTGGAAGACGACATAGTGGATGATCCAGTTACTGACCCAACCTGGCAGGAGGACATGCAGAGTTAAGACAGCAGCGCACAGGGGGAGGGATGCGTAGCACCCCAACAGGCAGGAAGAAGCAATGTGGTGGCCGCATACAGAAGGTGGGCAAATGTTCCCCATAACACCAAAATGACGGAAGTTGCCAGTACAATTGTTAGGTCTTCCCGAGTCTGGCTGTTTTTTAAGGACTCTGCCGATAATTCTAAAAAGATCATTTGCACCATTTGCTATGCCAGCATCAGCAGGGGCAGCAAAACTACCAGCCTGACCACCAGCAGCATGATCAGGCACATGGCAGCAAAGCACCCGACTTTGTGGGCCGAACCCCAGGGACCAGGAACAGTGTCTGCAGGTGACACCACTGGTTCTTCCATTGATGTTAATGTAAGCCAATCCCCTGTCCATAGTGCATGAGAAGATGTTTCTTTTCCTGCACCTATTGTTGCACAATCTGAAATATCACATTTAGAAACCAGGTCCACGTCCTTGTCCCAGTGCCGCATTTAGAAGTCCATACCCCAGTCCTTGTAACACAACCGCAAATACGCAGCCAACGCCCCACAGGCCAGACTACTGAATTTGCACATTTTGCGACTGCTTGCACTTGAAATGTCGCCTTTTAGGCTAGTGGAGACAGAAGCATTCTGAAACATGATGGCGGCGGCCGTCCCTCGTTACTCGGTCCCCAGCCGCCACTATTTCTTCCAATGTGCCGTCCCTGCATTACACAAGCACGTGTTGCAAAACATTAGCTGTGCCCTCAAAGTGGACCTGTCACCCCCCTGGTGCATGGCAATCTAAATATACCACTGAATGCAGCATGCCTGCTGCATTCAGGGAAGGGGTTCCCCATATCTCAAGCCCCCCTGTGCGTTGAGCCGCCGGCTCCCGCCCTCACTGTGCACCTGCATGAGAACAGAAGCTTAGACCTCGGCACAGGCGAGGAGGGGGGCAGACATAATAAGGAGGAGGAACAGAGCAGCAGGAAGTGGTGCAGAGTGGCCGGATGCAAGGAAAAACCTCAATGCCAGCCCTGACTCTAGAAGAAGGAATGCCCTCCTGACTTAGTAAATGTAAAATTTATAAAGTGTATATCTCAGTGCACAGGGGGGCTAGAGACATGGGTGAGCCCTTCCCTGAATGCAGCTGACATGCTGCATTCAGTGAATTTAGATTGCCATGCACCAGGGGGGTGACTGGTCCTCTTTAACAACGCAGTTACTGTGAAAGTCTAACTAATAATGGACACATGGACAAGTGCTTGTGGACAGGGATGGTACATCTCGCTGATGGCACACTGAGTTAACATAGTGGAAGCCAGGACACAGTCAGGCCTTTGGATGGAACACTTACTTCCTGACGCCAAGGATTGCAGGCCCTAACTCAATCAGGGTTGCCTCCAAAGTCTACAGCTCCTTCATGTCATCCTCCTCTTCAGCCTCCTCCTCCTCTTCAGCCTCCATTTCAGTCACAAGATGGAAGCACCGCAGCACTGCCTCGGCTAAGCGGCAACAGGCTGTGCTGAAGCTAGTTGTGGACAGCTCTGAAACAACAGGCAGATCTGTGGCTCACACCGCTAAACCTACAGCCAGGCATGGTCGTGTGTGACAATGGCTGGAACCTGGTGGTGGCTCTGAGGCGAGGCGAGCTCACACATATACCATGCCTGTCCCATGTTCTCAACCTTGTGGTTCAGTGGTTTCTTAAAGCCTACCCAGAGCTGTCAGATCTGCTCGTCAAAGTGTGACCATTTTAGAAAGTCACCTATTGCTTCAGCCGCCCTTGCTGGGTTTCAGCAGCATTTGCAGCTTCCGGCTCACAGACTGCTGTGTGATGTCCCCACGCATTGGAATTTGACACTGCAGTTGTTGGTCAGGATTTGTTAGCAAAATAGGGCGGTTGTTGACTACCAGCATCAACAAAACCGTCAGTATTCGGTTAAGACTCTACGCATAAGACCTCAGGAGTGGACATGGATGTCCGACGTATGTACAATCCTCCAAAACTTTGAGGACTCCACCAAGATGGTGAGCGGCAATGACGCCATCACTTGTGTCACCATCCCGCTTCTCTGTCTTCTGAAACGATGTTTGCTCAAAATCAAAGATAATGCATTTCAAGCAGAGCACGATGAGATGGAGCACCGAAACATACAGGGTAATTACTCACAGCCCAGTCTCATCTCATCCCAACGTGGATTAGTCAGCAATGAGGAAGAGGAGGAAGAACAACAGAATCTAGTTTCATGCACTATAGACAGTACTACCTGCACAATTGTCATACCATTTGTTCTGCATGGATGGCCAGAGGACAGAGAGAAGGAGGGGGAGGAGGAGGAGGAGGAGAGCATGGTCAGTTTTCCTCTTGGTGAGGACAAGGATGTTTTGCCTGTTTCCAGTCTGGCGCATGGCTGAGATTATGTTACGCTGCCTTTCATGTGACCCTTCCGTTATCAGAATCTTGAGTGACACTCATTACTGGTTGGTGACACTTTTAGACCCACTCTAAAAAGAGAACTTTATGTCTCTTATTCCTGAGGCGGAGAAGTCTAGAAAAATGGTGCAGTATCAGAAGGCCCTTGTTGCGGAATTATTAAAAAAAATCCAATCTGAAAAGGCTGGTGGCTGGAGTCACAGTTCAGTGGACAACCAAGGAGTACAGGCGAGAGAGACACAACTCCAATCCAGCAGAAGCACGGGAACACTGTCAAAGTTCTGGGAGAGTTTTCTCAGCCCCTCCCATGGCACAGGTCCTGAGGCGCGTTGTACTCTCACAAGCAGTGCAAGCTTTGGAAAGATGCTGAAGGAGGACCTTGCCGACCGTACCATAGTCCTCCGTGATTCCTCTGTGCCTTATAATTATTGGGTATCCAAGCTGGACACGTGGCAGGAATTGGCTCTCTATGCCTTGGAAGTTCTGGCCTGCCCTGCCACGAGTGTTTTGTCAGAGCGGGGTTTCAGTGCCGCAGGGGAAATTATTACATAAAAGCGCACCCGCCTGTCAACTGACACTTCTGACAGGCTGACTCTTATCAAAATGAACAAGGACTAGATTGGGCCAGACTTCTCAACACCACCACCAAATGATAGCAAAAAAAGTTATACAGTATATCCATGTATACCCCCGGGGTAAATGTTTGTCAGTCCATACTTAGTGCATGGGTATTACAAGTAGAAGGGACCCGCTCCTTTGTAATGGGAATGTTGATTTTATGAGGCCCTCCACGTCTCTTCCAAAGGGCATTGGAGTGCCTCCAAATTTTTGGCAGCCCTGCATAGGGCAACACTATGGGAGACCCACTTCCTAATAATGGGAACATTATTTAAAGAAGTCCTCTTCCACATCTCTTCCAAGGGGCATTGGAGTGCCTCCCAATTTTTGGCAGCCCTGCATAAGGCAACACTATGGGAGACCCCTTCCTTCTTAATAACGGGAACATATATTATTTAAAGAAGCCCTCCTCCACGTCTCTTCCAAGGGGCATTGAAGTGCCACCAGATTTTTGGCAGCCCTGCATAGGCTAACACTATGGGAGACTTACTTCCTAATAAATGGAACATTATTTATTGAGGCCCTCCTCCACTGCTCTTCTCAGGGGCATTGGAGTGCTTCCCAATTCTTTGCAGCCCTGCCTAAGGCAACACTATGGAAGACCCACTTCCTTTCCTAAAAATGGGAGCATACATTATTTAATGTGGCCCAGCTATATACAGGCAGTGTACATAGGTAGGGTATATAGTGGACTTATAGAACTGGGTTTTTTTAGAGATCGATCTGTGTAACAGGCTACAGAAGCACCTGAGTGAGTGGAATAGAGCCTCCTGTGGTGTATGCACCGCAGTCTGCTATAAACCCTGCCTGCCTATATACACTGCCTGTATACAGCTGGATTAGTCCTGAAAAGGACTGTTTGTTTTGATGGATTGTGTACTCTATCTAGTACCTACATTACCTAAGACACACACTAAATCTGTCCCTAGGTCAGCAGCACCTCTCCCTATGCTAGCTGACTGTGGAGCAGAGTGACGAGCACAGCGCCGTCAAGTCTTATATAGACCTGATGATGCTGTTCCGCCAGCCAATCACTGTAATGCCGCAACCAACATGGCTTTGGCATTACATTGTGTGGCAGTCAATCCCTGCATGTAGGCTAGCTCTGTAAAGAGCGCCAATATGCAGGAAGGGGTATCCGAGCATTTTGAGCACTGAGATACACAGGCGAGCATCGAGTACCGGCGAGCATGCTCGCTCATCCCTACTACAGACCAATTTCCCTAATCAACAGAAGATATCAAGATCTATTCCATAACAATAACAAACAGACTTAAAAATATTCTTCCAAAAATTATATCTAATGACCAACTAGGTTTCATCTCGGGTCGCCAAACAACAGACGGTACTAGGAGAGCCATTATTCTAATAAACATTATGGGGAAATCTAGTGAACCCATACTACTTCTCACCCTGGATGCTGAGAAAGCTGATAGAATTAACTGGCAATATCTATCCTGTACCCTGCACAAATGTGGATTCACAGACCAAATCTTGAGTTCGATCATGACACTCTATTCATCCCCCACCACAAAGAGTCATCTTTCTAAACCTTTTGTGATTATGACCCACCCCAAGTCCTTTGGGTACCCGGTCCTAGGTGTTTGAGTTCATGGAGGATTGTCACTGGGGCCTGTGCTCAGTCCAATGGCCCTGACGGGCACTGAAAAAGAGGTTAAAATAAAATAAAGAGTTTGTGACGCCACCTACGGTTTCCGGTAATATTACCGGTGCTGCTTGCACACCTCCGGGGTGATGACGTTGCATCAAGTTGACTACGCTCCCCGTAGGTGAAGTGGGATCCCCGGGGCAGTTGTGGATGTTGGGAGTTGTAGGACAGTTCGTAATTGGAGCAGTATCAGGGATCGCAATAACAGGCACACGCACAGAGTTGTTGTTTCCGTACCTTTACTGATGATGTTGCAAGGTTATGTCCAGGGTACAAACCATGTGGTCAGGTGACATTTCAGGATTTCCACACCCGATGAGTTATGAGGCCACTCTTTTATCATGTGTGTGCTCTAGCCCTGGCCTGTCTGAAACCTGGCCCTGAATTCTCTTGTGTCCCTCACTTGTATAGCAGGCGATGAGATCCCTGCTGCTGGGCATCACTATCTCCACTGCAGTCCCTGGCTCTGCTGGTGGCTGTGCTACAAGTGCTGCACCAGGAGACTGAGTCCTCCCTGGCCCGCCAGTCCTCTCTACTGAGCTGACTGGACCAATGTAGACTCGGACTCTGGCATCCGGGTTGCCTCTCTTGCTCTTTTGGGGTGGACCCGACTGGTTCCTTTTCCCCTCTCTGGGGTGCCTTGCCTCCGACCCTCACTCTTGGGTCCCTCACACTGGCTAGGCTTCCCTCTAGCATTGGCCTAGCGCAGCTCCGTTCACCAGGTGTCTTCACAGTCCTCCCTAGCCCGCTGGTCTTCTCTGCTGGGCTGACTGAACCCATGCAGACTCGGACTCTCGTGTCCAGATTGTCTCTCTTGCTCTATTGGGGTGAACCTTATTCCCCTCTCTGTTATGCCTCGCCTCCGACCCTCATTCTTGGGTCCCTCACACTGGTTATGCTTCCATTTGGCACAGGCCTAGAGTAGCTCCGTTCACCAGGTGTCTTCACAGTCCTGTCTCTGGAACTGCACTGCCTAATTCCGCCTCCAAACCTGAATTTATAAGGGAACTTGCCTGAAGTTGGCAATTAGAGCTCCCACTTCAGGTCTAGGGAGGCAGGTGTTGCATGCGAGTTTACCTGATGTGGAAATCCCTCCCTGCTCCAGGTGTTCCTGTGGCAACTGAACGGTAGTGGTGCCACAATTACTAATGGCACAAGACTGGGCTGCCCCTGTCTCCCTTTATTTGTGATATTAATAGAGCCCTTGGCAAAACATTACAGGAATAACTGAGAAATTGAAGGTGTACCCACAAGCAAACGTGAACTTAAAATTAATCTCTTTGCAGACAATGTGATTCGCTCTCTTTCAAATCCTATCAACTTTACTAGAGAATCGATTAAACTTCTAAAAGATTTTGCTGAAATTTCATTTTTTAAAATTGACTTAGAAAAGTCTAAAATTTTGGACTTTAATATCCGCCCAACTATCAAGGAAGCTGCTGAGGACCTCTCAGCATTCGAGTGGGAAAGTCTTTCTATCCCATACTGGGAAATAGAGTTAAGGAGAGATAATAATATTACAGTCAAAATTAATTTAGAGAATATTATTCCAAAAATTCAAACCGACTTAAACAACTTTGCAAAAAAAGCGTTATTTTGGCTCGTGAGGATGAATTCATTTAAAGTGTTCCCACTTCTTAAAGTCTTTTATATTTTAAGAGCAAAACCTCTCCCTGTCCCAGCTAATTACCTAAATCAAATCCAATCCTTATTAAACAAATTTGTGGCTAATCAAAGGAAAACAAAGAGTCGCCATTGGCTCATTGATGAAAAGCAGATGCAGAGGTGGTCTAGGCCTTCCCAACATCACAAATATTTCACAACTCTAATTAACCAAAGTCAAGAGTGGCTAAACAACTCACATACATCAGCCTGAGCCGAAATCAGAACTGACAAAAGCAATAGAATACCGGTATACTCCCTAATCCTGAACCACACTCTAAACCCATACCTACCATTTCCTGAGTCACCAACTATCTCTGCCACTATACAAGCAAGGATAAAACTGGCTGCCTCCAGTAACAAATCGTCCAACTGCGAACACATAAAAGACTTCTCTCTGATCTTCCTTGGTTGCCTCTTTAGTACCAATATTCTGAGCTCTTGGGAAGATAAAAATCTAAATAAAATAAAAGACATTCATGATGGGAAAAGCTTCTATTCATTCTTTACACTACGAATCATGCTTTCTATTGTCAAATTGGATCTGAATTCCTTCCTCTCTATTAAAAATGCAGTTTTGGATTTGAGGCAATGTAATCGCCCAATAAGTCAAGAATTTGAAACCCTCATAAGTAACAGTAATAATAAACTATTAAAAAATAAAAAAGCCAAGAAGCCAGCGCTGGCTGTGGTTTGCATGCAGTACAAAAAGTGCATATGCACATATTAATTTCTAACTACACTTTCAAACTGAGACATTTGGCGAACAATTTATCAATTGATCAATTGAGCTACCCCGCCACTTCACGGCATTCTCAGATGGGGCAGTCCTACTGTACATTTTTTATATATGCTGTGCCATTATGGCCTCCTAAATGCATTAAAATCAAAACCACATTATATGCAAACGTACCTGAAGCATTTTTTAACCACTCCCACTGCACCAGAAAGGCAAGTACAGATAAAGGCCGACCAGTCCTGGACATGTGGAGCAAATGCTACAGAAATCCGGACATTGACATTAACATATCTGACCCCCACACTGCCAGACCAGCAACCAAGATGTTCATTTTTTTGTCTATTTGCCTCCTCTTCCAAGCTTTCCCTTCCCTCCTATTCCCTAATAAACAAGTTGTCTTCCCTTCCTTACAAATACTCCTCCCTCCCTATCTTAAAAACTCAACTGATATATTTGATTGTAAAATGTTAATAACTAATACAAATTATTTAAAAAAAAAATATTCTCAGAAACTGTCTAGGTGTCTAGGAGTAAAAGTTCAAAGTGCCTGTAGTAAGTAGTGTGCCAAATTCACACTTAAATGTGGATAAGATTCCTTCCGACCTGAACAAATATGATGTATCACAGTGCAGCAGGCAGCGCCCCTCTGACTTTGGGAATTGCTGAGGCCTGACTCAGTTATAACACCTATCTAAGTAACTAAAGCCTCTATGTCCATCTAATACTTTTGGAGCCAAATTGTCATTAGTTGCGTGCCCGGTCACACATTAATAAATAAATTGCAGTGGGCTTTTATTATCTTACTGACCTGGGTCTACTCCCAACCAGCAGCCAAAATATGGGAAGAGCAGGGGGGCTTCCAGAGGGTGAGAAACTGTGCTCTGAGTCCTCAGTGATGTCCAACAGCTCTCACACTAAGCAGCATCTTTCTCTGCCTCTTAGCAAAGCCTCTGGCATAAATCATCTCCTATCTAAACAGGATCTGGCCATAGATACAATCAGATCCACTGTGCCGCTGCTCTGGTTAGTGGAGACTGGGGTATTGGGGTATCTTCCGAGTGCAGATGTACCTTTATCTTCTTACAACACATCTCTCACTTCAGTGATCTCAGACTGCACTTAAGATGGTTGTCCTTCCACACCTGTGATACTCTTTTTGTCCATGTTGTAGCTCTGCCTTCATCTCGAGCTGCCAGAGTCTAATCAAAATATCAGTTTATGGGCATCATCAGGAATTGCATTTAATGTGGAACCTAACAGAATATCCCAATATCAAATACTTTCTTGTCTAACAACTCTTGTGTGTTTTATGCAGCACACATATTTCCAGCAGTCTTTTGGCTGTGCTAGTAAACAACAACCCCTGGTGGTTGAAAAGCAACATTATTTACAATAGGTGCATTTATTTGTAAGAGGCACATTGTTAGACTGATGTGGACAAAGGAGTACAAATTTATACCATGTTGATGAGCCAACACACATCTGATTTGGCAACTTACTAAAGGTTGGTCTCCTCGGCATCTATCCTCACACAAATTTGGGACACCCCAGAGTCCGGTAGCCATGATGGCATTGCCTCCCTTGAGGGGTGATGTCATGCTTGGAAGCAAGGAAGGGTATCCACACTAGGTAGGCCCACAGCATACAACACTTTTCCTGACTCCAGACCTGAAGGGCGAGCTCTAAAACTCAAGTTTAGGGGAGCTCCCCTATAAATCCTTACCTAATGGTGGGGTTAGTCTGTTCAGTTCCTAGGAGGTCTCTGAAGAGGGCCTGTGGACTGAAGCAGTGCTGAGCTTATCTGCGGTAGAGTCTAGAGTATTAAACAGCAAGCATGAGGGACCCATAGTAGAGGGTCTGAGTAAGGAGAGAAGCAGGCCTGGGGAGTGGAGCCAATTATTGGGCTCACCCCAGAGCAGAGCGCCAGAAACGGACACCAGAGTCTGAGGTTGTGAGGGTACCACTGACGCAGCAGCCAAAACCAGAGGACGGCAGACTCCACATCTCGCGGCCACAGCAAGACACCTGAAGGCACAGCAGCATCAGAGACCTCAGAGACAGTTGCCAGAGGAGTGGTGCCCGAGAGGGTCTTAAGCTGCCTGCTATACAGGTGACAGACTGTCCAGCAAGAAGAGAGGGTCGCAGCTTAGCTACAGGATCAGCACAGAAACACGCAGAAGGGAGACTGGTATAATCTGATGACCTAGGAGTAACAAAGATTTCACAGAAGTAGTTGGCAACTGTATTGACCGCAATACCTGACTAAATACCGCAACTAGAAGTAGCCATGGGATGTAACTAACCATGAGGGCCTCTTTAAATAATGTGCCCATTATAAGGAAGTGCGTCTTTTGTAGGATTGCCCTAGGCAGGGCTGCCAAAAAATGTGTGGCACTCTGATGCCCCTGGGAAGAGACGTACATGAAGGCCTCTGTAAATAATGTGCCCATTTTAAGCAAGTGGGTCCTTTGTAGTATTGAAAAAAAAAAAAAGACTCTTATGTATCACCTGGATGTGAGTGGCAGAGGCCTAATGGAGTCCATGTGTCTGCATTCACCACCAGCCCCCTCCTTGTTAGCATGGCTGGTCGCCTGGTTGCCACAAACCGCCCCCATGTTATGGGTTGCAGGGGGCTGTGCACTGGTGTCTGGACGCATGTGTCATCTCCTGGGGGAATCTGCAGCCATCTGCTAGATGCAAGGGGTAGAAAATGTGTCAAAATTTCGGTGAGTTTTTCTATATAATTCTTAGTACCATTTCGGTGATTTTTTTGCTTAAAGCTAAATTGTACATGTGTTATACATGTGGCTAGGTACTCGTGAGTGTAAGGGCCCTTGACGATGGGTCACAAGCTTACGATATTCTGGCGCCATAATACCAAACTGACACCTTACATCATTTATTATAGTGTCAACTTGCATCTTTTTATCCATTACAGTTGAGGTTGTTTTCCTCTAGGGGGCGTCTGTCACAGTGATGCATGTCCTCAGTGCTGAGCGGCCCGCCCGGTCTGGGGGCGTTACCAATAGGCTCCTCAGACACTTATGTATCACCTGGATGTGAGTGGCAGAGGCCTAGTGGAGTCCATGTGTCTGCATTCACCACCAGCCCCCTCCTTGTTAGCATGGCTGGTCGCCTGGTTGCCACAAACCGCCCCCATGTTATGGGTTGCAGGGGGCTGTGCACTGGTGTCTGGACGCATGTGTCACCTCCTGGGGAATTTGCAGCCATCTGCTAGATGCAAGGGGTAGAAAAAATACTACTTTGTAGTATTGCCCTAGGCAGGGAAGCCAAAAATTGTGTCGCACTCTGATGCCCCTGGATAGAGACGTGCATGAGTGCCTCTTTAAATAATGTGCCCATTATAAGGAAGTGGGTCTTTTGTAGTATTGCCCTAGGCAGGGCTGCCGAAAGTTGGGAGGCACTTCAATGCCCCTGGATGGAGGCGTGCATAAGAGCATCTTTAAATAATATGTCCATTTTAAGCAAGTGGGTCTTTTGTAGTATTGCTCTAGGCAGGGAAGCCAAAAATTGTGTTGCACTCTGATGCCCCTGGATGGAGGCGTACATGAGGGCCTTTTTAAATAATGTGCCCATTTTAAGGAAGTCGGTTTTTTGTAGTATTGCCCTAGGAAGGGAAGCCAAAAATTGGGAGGCATTGCGATGCCCCTAGGAAGAAACATGGAGGAGAGCCTTTAAAAATTGTTCCCATTACAAAGGAGCGGGTCTCCTGTACTTGTAATGCCCATTCTGTAAGCATGGACTAAAACATTTACCCCTGGGGGGTATACATGAAACTAATGCCTAACTTTTGAACGGTTAGGGTCATCATCATCATAAATATGATGTAAAAAATTATGGTTTTGTGGCATCATGAACCACGGTCACACTGATCATATGATGGTGGCAGATGAGGAGAAGGAGGAGCAGTACAGCAAGTAGCCAAAGACATGAAGTGTGTACCGATGTGTGAGTGTGCAGAGGTGCATGGCAATCTACCGGCACAAAATTTAAATTCCGCTATCATTTGGTGGTGGTGTGGTGAAGTCAGGCCCAATCCAACCCTTGTTTATCTTGATCAGAGTCAGCCTGTCAGCATTTTCAGTTGACAGGCGGGTGCGTTTATCTGTAATAATTCCACCTGCGGCACTAAAAACACGCTCTGACAAAATGCTAGCGGCAGGGCAGGCCAGGACTTCCAAGGCGTAGAGAGCCAATTCCTGCCACGTGTCCAGCTTGGATACCCAATAATTATAAGGCACAAAGGAGTCTAGGAGCACTTTAGTACGATCGTCAAGGTACTCCCTCAGCATCTTGGCAAACTTTGCAGTCCTTGTGACACTACCCCGCACCTCAGGGCCTATGGTGCGGGAGGTGCTGAGAAAAGTGACCCAGATCTTTGAGAGTGTACCCCTATCTCTGCTGGATTGGACTTGTGCCTCTCTCGGCCGGACACCTTGGTTGACCACTGAATAGTGACCTCTGCCGCTAGCGTTTTCAGAAGGGAATCTTTTGACTAATTCCTCAACTATGGCCTTCTGGTATTGCAGCATTTTTTTAGACCTCTCCGCCTCGGGAATAAGAGAAATAAAGTTCTCTTTGTAGCGTGAGCCTAAAAGTGTCACCAACCAGTAAGGAGTGTTCGCCAAGATGTTGATATTGCAAGGGTCACGAGACAGGCAGTGTAACATAAAGTCAGCCATGTGCGCCAGACTGTTAACAGGCAAGACTTCAGGGTCCTCACCAACAGCATGACTGGCCCTGCTTACCTCATCCTCCTCCCCTCCCTGTCCTTTGGACATCCACGCTGAACCGACGGTCTGACGGTTGTGCATGTTTTACCGTCAATTCCGCATGAAAGTAGCTCTATTTCTATATCCTCCTCCTCCTCGTCATAGTTCTCCAATGCACGTTGGGATGAGATGAGGCTGGGCTGTGTGTAATCACCCAGTATGGTTTCTTGCTGCAAGTCATCGTGCTCCGCCTGCAATGCATTGTCTTTGATTTTAAGCAGAGAGCGTTTTAGAAGACAGAGAAGTGGGATGGTGACGCTAATGATGGCGTCATCGCCGCTCACCATCTTGGTGGAGTCCTCAAATTTTGTAGAATAGTACATATGTTGGACATCCATGTCCACTCTTGAGGTCTTATGTGTGTAGTTTGAACCGTATACCGATGGCTTAGATGATGCGGGTACTCAACAACTGCCCTCTTCTGCTCACAAATCCTGACCAATATGTGCAGTGCGGAATTTCAACACGTGGGGACATCACACACCAGTCTGTGAGCCGGAAGCTGTTAATGCCGCTGAAAGCCGGCAAGGCCGGCAGGAGCAGTAAGTGACTTTCTAAAATGGGCACACAGGCGGCGCACTTTGACGAGCAGATCAGACAGCTCCGGGTATGATTTAATAAACCGCTGAACCACGAGGTTGAGCACATGGGCCACGCATGGAACATGTGTCAGCTCGCCTCACCTCATAGCCGCCACAAGGTTCCGGCCATTGTCACACATGACCATGCCTAGCTGTAGGTTCAGCGGTGTGAGCCAGTGATCTGCCTGCTGTTTCAGAGCTGTCCACAACTCTTCAGCGGTGTGGGGTTTGTCATCTACGCATATTAGCTTCAGCACAGCCTGTTGCCGCTTAGCCGAGGCAGTGCTGCAGTGCTTCCAGATTGGGACTAGTGTGGAGGGTGAAGTGGAGGAAGAGGAGGAGGAGGAGGAGGCTGAGGAGCATGATGTGCTAGAGCTGTACACTGTGGGTGAAACCCTGACTGAGTTAGGGCCTGCAATCCTTGATGTCGGAAGGACGTGTTTCATCCCAAGCTCAGACTGGGTCCTGACTTCCAGAATATTAACCCAGTGTGCCGTCAGCGAGATGTACTGGCCCTGCCCACAAGCACTTGTCCACGTGTCCGTGGTTAGGTGGATTTTGCCTGAAACTGCATTGTTAAGGGCACGTATGATGTTTTGTGACACGTGCTTATGTAATGCGGGGACGGCACAACTGGAAAAATAGTGGCGGCTGGGGACGGAGTAACCTGGGACAGCCACCGCCATCAGGTTGCGGAATGCTTCCGTCTCCACCAGCCTAAAAGGCAACATTTCCAGTGCAAGCAGTCACGAAATGTGTGCATTTAGAACTGTGGCATGCGGGACGTTGGCAGCGTATTTGCGCCTGTGTTCCAAAGATCGGGGTAAGGATAACTGAACTCTGCGCTGGGACAAGGACGTGGCTGATGATGGTGCTATTTCTGCTTGAGCAACTACTGGTGAAGGACAGGAGGCATCTTCGCCTGCAGTATGGACAGGGGATTGGCTTGCACGCACAACAGTGGAAGACGCAGTGGTGTCACCCACAGACACTGCTCTTGGACTCTGCTGTGCATCCCACAAAGTCGGGTGCTTTGCTGCCAAGTGCCTGATCATGCTGGTGGTGGTCAGGCTGCTAGTTTTGCTACCCCTGCTGATGCTGGCATGGCAGGTGTTGCAAATGGCCTTTTTGGAATTATCTGCAGACACCTTAAAAACAGCCAGACTCGGGAAAACCTAACAGTTGTACTGGCAACTTCACTCATGTTGTTGTTCCGGGGAACGATTGCCTGACTTCTGCCTGTGGCCACCACCCTGCTTCTTCCGGCCTGTTGTGATGCTACGCCTAACTCCCCCTGTGCACTGCTGTCCTCGCTCTGCATGTCCTTCTGCCAGGTTGGGTCAGTTACTGGATCATCCACCATGTCGTCATCCACTTCCCCACCCTGGTCCTCCTCCTGACTTTCTGGCAATTGTGTCTCATCATCGTCCACCTCTTGTTGAGACACGTTCCCACCGTTGCCTTCGTGAGACCGTGGCTGCTCAAATATTTGGGCATCGGTACATACGATCTCCTCATGACCCACTTCAAGTGGAGCTGGCGAGAAGCCAGAATCTAAGAATGGACAAGTGAACAGCTCTTCAGAGTGTCCAAGTGTGGGATCAGTTATGTCCAGGGCCGGACACTCGGCTTGGTCGGAGGAAGGAGTATCAAGGTGTGGAATGTGCGGTCCAGTCTCACGGCTACTGACACTTGACTGTGTGGAAGACAGGGTATTTGTGGTGGTGCCAAACTGACTGGAAGCATTATCCGCTATCCAATTAACAACCAGTTGACACTGGTTTTTGTTTAATAGTGGAGTACGGCTGCTGTCCCCTAGAAATTGGGACGGGAGGGTCGAGAGAGATGATGTTGGCGTTTGTCGTGGTGCAATTCGAGCTTACACACGGGCTCGGCCTCTGCCTGCACCACCATCACATCCAGTTCCTTGTCCCTTGCCACCGGCCTTGCGCATTTTCAATGTTGTGCTGACTGTATACAGCGAAATGAAGGCGTCCAAGATTTGATTTTTAGCACGACACTGAGATTTGAGATTGAGGCCCTGCAGGTGGACTAGTCAGACACAAACGTTGACAACAATAGCAAGTCTTTTTGCGTATCCTAATTTGCACTGCAACCTACTCCTGCCTCACACAAATGTTAGATGAATTCAGACAAGAGTTGTTTTTTACCACGACACTGAGATTTGAGATTAAGGCCCTGCAGGTGGATTAGTCAGACACAAACGCTGACAACAATAGCGACTCTTTTGGCGTATCCTAATTTACGCTGCAACCTATAGGAGCAGCACTAAGATGCTAAATGAGTGCAGACAAGAGTTGGTTTTTAGCACAACACTGAGATTTGAGATTAAGGCCCTGCAGGTGGACTAGTCAGACACAAATGCTGACGACAATAGCGAGTCTTTTGGCGTATCCTAATTTGCACTGCAACCTACTGTAGCTGCACTAAGATGCTAAATGAGTGCAGACAAGAGTTGTTTTTTAGCACGACACTGAGATTTGAGATTAAAGCCCTGCAGGTGGACTAGTCAGACACAAACACTGACTACAATAGCGAGTCTTTTTGCGTATCCTAATTTGCGCTGCAACCTACTCCTGCCGCACACAAATGTTAGATGAATGCAGACAAGAGTTGGTTTTTAGTACGACACTGAGACTTGAGATTAAGGCCCTGCAGGTGGACTAGACAGACACAAACGCAGATGAGAATAGCGAGTTTTTTGGCGTATCCTAATTGATGCTAAAACCTACTCCTGCCTATAGTGAGCTAATTTACTCCCTAAAAGCACTGTTTTGGGATGGATGGATGATATGTCCAGCCTGTACACCAGCCCCTGATGTGATGCAGGCTGGTATACTGGCACAACGAAGTTTGCTATATACCCTGCCTTCCTGCCTGCCTGTATACAGCTCTATTAGTCCTCAGAAGGACTGTTGTGGTAATTAGACTGGCAACCCTGCGCCTACACTAGCTGAAAGGCCACAAATCTGTCCCTCAATCAGCATCATCTCTCCCTACATTGACTGTCTGTGGAGCAGAGTGACGAGCACAGCGCGGTCAGGTCTTATAAAGACCTGATGACGCTGTGCGTCCAGCCAATGACTGTAATGCCACAACCAACATGGCTGTGGCATTACAGTGTCTGTCAGCCAATCCCTGCATGTGGGCTGGCTCTGTAAAGAGCGCCAACATGCAGGGAGGTGGACCCCGAGCATAGCAAGAGTATCGCGAGATTACTCGGTACTTGCCGAGTACCCTGAGTACCGAGTTATTTGTGCGAGTACCGAGTAGTGACAAGCATACTCGCTCATCCCTAGAGACATCCAGTTGTCAGAACACAGGAACAGAAGTAAACCGTCTTTTAAGCTCCTAAAAGGCATAAAGAGCCGCAGGGAACCAATGCTCCACATCAGCACCCCTCTTGGTCAAATTGGTTAACGGTTTAACCACGCTGTAAAAATTTACAATGAACCGACGATAAAAATTAGCAAAACCCAAAAATTTCTGAAGACTCTTCACAGACGTGGGCTGATCCCAATTATGAATAGCCTGAACCTTAACAGGATCTATCTCAATAGAAGAAGGATACAAAATGAAGCCCATAAAAGAAACCTCCTGGACCCCAAAGAATCACTTAGGGTACCGTTACACGTCGCAACTTTGCATGCAATTTCACTTGCAATTTGCTGGTTGAAGTGAAATCATGGACACATTGTTCTATTTTGTTGCTGTGTACAAATGGAACAATGTGTCCATGATTTCACTGCAACAAGCAAATTGCAAGTGAAATTGCATGCAATGTTGCGACGTGTAACAGTACCCTTAGACCCCTTAATATACAATGCATTGTCACGAAGGATCTGAAAGACCGTCCTAACCTGTTCCACATGAGAATCCCAATCGTTGGAAAAAATCAAAATATCATCCAGATATACAATCAGAAACTTGTCACTTAACTCCCGAAATATGTCATGCATAAAGGACTGAAAAACAGATGGAGTAAGCCCAAACGGCATCATGAGATATTCAAAATTATTTTCAGGCATATTAAATGCTGTTTTCCATTCGTGCCCCTGCTTAATACGAACCAGATTATATGCCCCCTAAAGTCAATCTTAGTAAACAAATCCTTGAAAACAAGTCAGAAATCAAAGCTAGATGATATTGAAACTTGACCGTGATCTTATTAAAGAGGCGATAATCAATACGGAGTCTCAGGGAGCCATCTTGCTTAGCAACAAAAAAGAACCCCGCCCCCAACGGCGAAGAAGATGGGCAAATATATCCATTCTCCAAAGAATCCTTAATATAGCTCTCCATGGCAGCATGTTCAGGCACAGACAAGTTGAAAAGTCGCTCCAGGACCAAGTGACTCCTGGTCCGCGCTGCTGCCACGAAGATGTAACAAAGACACCAGGATGCTTTGTATAAAATCTTTTTCTGCTTTATTTCCGATGCGTTTCGGAGCTAAAATCCCAGCTCTTTCCTCAGGGAATGACCTTAGGAAGGAGCTGGGATTTTAGCTCTGAAACGCATCGGAAATAAAGCAGAAAAAGATTTTATACAAAGCATCCTGGTGTCTTTGTTACATCTTCGTGGCAGCAGCGCGGACCTGGAGTCACTTGGTCCTGGAGCGAGTTTACATTCCCACATTGTGGAAGTGCGGCCCTTGCGGCAGCTGCTAAGTTTGAGCGATCAAGCTGGTTGGAGCTTCACAAACATATCAGGTGAGCAAATTTTGTGCTACACGTTACCAATCTCCTAAGTGGGATAAGACTCTATGCGCATTCTCATTTTTATAGAAGTTGAAAAGTCTGTCTTTAGGAAACTTACAGCCTGGCACAAATCAATCGCACAATCGCACTCCCTGTGTGGCGGAAGAGAACTGGACTTGGGCTCATCAAAAACATCCTGAAAATCAGACAGAAACTTCGCAATCTCCAAGGGTGAAGAGGAGATAGACATCAAAGGAACATCATCATGTACCCCCTGACAACCCCAGCTAGTCACGGACATAGACTTCCAATCCAAAACAGGATTATGGACCTGCAACCACGGAAAACCCAGCACAACCGCATCATGCAGATTATGCAAAACCAGAAATCGACAATCCTCCTGATGAGCTGGTGCCATGCGCTCTGTCAACTGCGTCCAAAACAGGGGCTTATTTTGAGCCAAAGGCGTAGCATCGATGCCCCTTAAAGGAATAGGGTCCTGCAATGGCTGTATAGGAAAGCCACAACGCCTGGCAAACTTGAAATTCTGGTGTCTAAATCCATGTCTTTCAGTTCGAGATAGAATCCTATCACATTGCATCGGCTCAGGAATCTGCTCTGAGGACAACACCCCCGAGTGGACAGTTCTGCGCTCCCGCAGATGCCGATCAATCTGAATGGCCACAGACATAGAATCATTAAAGGGATCCTGTCACCTCTAAAACGCCTCCTAAACTACCAAAACATGTCCCTGCAGCATCCTATCACTAATCTCACACTCCTTTTGTCTCCTAAAAGCATCCTGTGAAAGTGCATAAAAACAATTTAATACTTACTCATTAGGGATTATAATTAGCAGGGATATATTCTTTAGCCCTTAGGGCGTGTTGTTTTGCAGCCTCGAGGATCTAGCCTCTCTCTGTGTTGCTTTTCTTGTGCAGGCTTTGCCCTTCCCCCTCTCTGTCACTCACAGAATGCAAATCATTAGTCCAGCCTTCAGCTCCACATCACAGCAGAAGCAGCCCTAAGGGCTAAAGAATATAGCCCCTGTTAATTATAATCCCTAATGAGTAAGTATTAAAACGTTTTTATGCACTTTCACAGGATGCTTTTATTAGACAAAAGGAGTCTGAGATTAGTGATAGGATGCTGCAGGGACATATTTTGTAGTTTAGGAGGCATTCTGGAGATGACAGGGTCCCTTTAAGACTCGAAGGCATGGGAAACATCACCATAAACATCCTTAATGGAGTCAGAAAGACCCTTTCTGAAAAACGCCGCCAAAGCATCATCATTCCATTTAGTTAACACAGACCATTTTCTGAATTTTTGACAATACAATTCTGCCGCTTCTTGACCCTAAGAAAGGGCCAACAAGGTCTTTTCAGCCTGATCCACAGAGTTGAGTTCATCATAAAGTACACCCAAGGTCTAAAAAAAGGAGTCCACATTAAGTAAAAACAGATCCCCAGAGGCGGGAGTAAATGCACAATTCTGCGGATAACATCGCTGAGTGTGGGGGGGCGGTGTCCGGGGGCTGGAGGAGGCAGGGTGAGACTGTAATATGAGCGGCCAGTCATGTGGGACTGCTCATTAGTGCAATGCAATATGCACTGCATCCCCCTGTCCATCAGCGGCAGGGGGAGCTGTGCATATTACATTGCGCCCCCCCAGTGGTATATACAGGCCCCCCGCTCCCCCCAGTGGTATATACTGGCCCCCCGCTCCCCCCCAGTGGTATATACAGGCCTCCTGCTCCTCCCCAGTGGTATATCCAGGCCCTCGCTCCCCCCAGTGGTATATACAGGCCCCCTGTTCCCCCACCAGTGGTATACAGGTCCCTCGTTGCTGCTGCACACCTGTAAAATACTTACCCTCCTCACTGCTACCGCGCTCCTCTGGTCTCCTTCCCGCTTCTACCCGGCCGGCCGGCGCAGCCACAATGACGTCATTGTTTCTGCGCGGTCACATGACGCCGGGTAGAAGCAGGAAGGAGACGAGGACGCGCGATGACAGCAAGGAGGGTAAGTATGAAAGCTATTCTTTGACAGGTGTGCGGCAGCAACTGGGGACCTGTATACCACTGGGGGGGCCTGTATACCACTGGGGGGGCCTGTATACCACTGGGGGCCTGTATACCTTAAGGAGGTCCTGTATACCACTAGGGGGGGCCTGTATACCACTGGGGGGGCCTGTATACCACTGGGGGGGCCTATATACCACTGGGGGGCCTGTATATACAACTGGGGGGAGTCTGTATATACCACTGATGGGGGCTGTAACCTCTGATGGGGGTCCTGTATATACCACTAATTGCGGGCCTGTATATACCACTGAGGGGGGCCTGTATATACCACTGATGGGGGCTGTAACCTCTGATGGGGGGGAACTGTATACCAGTGATGGGGGATTATATACCAGTAATGGAGGACCACTTATCATGATGAGAGGGGCTGTATATCATGATGAGAGTCTGCTTCATTTATCCCCCTAGGCTTATACTCGAGTCAATAAGTTTCCCTAGTTTAGGAGGGTAAAATTACGGGCCTCGGCTTATACTCGGGTCGGCTTATACTCGAGTATATACGGTAACTCATTTTTTTTGGCCAGTTGTACTGTTATGATCCGATAATCTAGGGGTAACATAAAAGATTTCACAGAAGTAGTTGGCAACTGTACTGACAGTAGTACCTTACTAAATACCACAACTAGAAGTAGCCGTGGGATGTAACTAACCATGCCCTAGACACCTCGACACGGCCGGAGAACTAGCTACCCCTAAAGATGGAAACAAGAAAGTCTATCTTGCCTCAGAGCAGAACTCCAAAAGAATAGCCAGCCCCCCACGAATATTGACTGGGAAACAAGAGAAGGAAAAACACACACAGGCAGATAATAGAGTTTAGCAAAAGAGGCCACACTAGCTACATAGTAAAGACAGGATGGATTACTATTGCAGTCAGTATGAAAATACTATCAAAAACCTCCAACAGCAGATAGCGCCAAAAAATTACCCTGAGTCTCCTAAGACTTGCCGCCCTCTATATCTGCAGGAATGTCTGTGAATTAAACTAGAATAAATAGGTACTAACACCAACAAAACTGGAAGTAGCTGACAACAGTGGATAGCAATTCATATCTAAGAAGAAAACTTCCTAACTGAGAGCAGGTAAACAAATATGTAGACTAAATATCAAACTCACAACTCAGAGCAAGACAAGCAAAAAGCAGATCCACAAGCACACAACATGCGTGCCACAAAATAACAAAAAAACATTAACTTAGCTTGCAAGGATTTGAGCAGAGCAGTAAGAAACCAGGGAGAGGTGTGGAAACCTCCAGGAACTATTAAAACTGGCAGAGCTCCAAACCACCTATATGCTCCAAATTGAAGCAGACTGGCAATCATCAGGATCAGCTGTGGAACTCTCCAAAACACTGCCAGCTGCATCACTAGCAACAACCACAGGAGGGAGCTCACAACCAGAATTATTCATCAATGAATTCACAACAGGAGGCTTCAGAACTCGCCGGGTGAGGAGATTCCCAACTTGCTTCCAGGCCACCCAGATTCTTAACATCTCCTGTATACAGTGCCTTGGCCTGAACTTGCTACTACCAATAAAGATAAAGGAGAATACAAACTGTGTGTCTGTCAGTTATTCCGCTATTCCGCGCCCTCAGTCCTGCACCCCCAACAGCCTACCAATGCCATAGACTTTACCAGTTTCACTTGGGAACCGCTCCATCCGTGGGGAGCGATATCACCTTTGCTCCATTGCCATCATCCCGGAGGCCCCACACTGCAGCACCGGACATCAATAGCTCAATACCACATATAGCTTCATGACATTCACACTGACTGAGCCACAAAGCCAAGTCTCTACCCCTGTGACTCCCACAGCAGAACTGTTGTCCAGTCCAGAGTACCCCACAGCCCTGGGGGGGCATGTCAAATTCATCTTATACATAGTTCTGCAGATGCACACCAGTGTTAGGTCTGGCTATCTTATGTAGAGATGTAGGATCAGGGACAGCAGTACAGGGATTTGTTGGGAAAGGATCTGCCAGGTGTGCAACTTCCTGCTCGGGTGGTAAGTCCTCTGCCTCCAGAGTCTCTGTTGATGCTGGGATCAGAAATACTCACCATTCCTCATCAAAAGGGAGTCCTGTTGTGTTCAAGCTGGGAGTAGTTACCTCCTCCTTGACCATAAGAGACTGAGCATGTTATGATAAAGGTTCTGTGAGGATCCCCCAATCCCCACTGACTCTACTTCATAAACTCTTATCTATTATTTTATAATTTCCATAAATTCCAAACACCCAAGAAACTAAACAGATAAGAAGAAACAATTTTATCGACATATTTTTTTTAGGCTCCAGTGGGTTTGTGTTCTGAAACTTGTTCCCCAGGAAGTCGACTCTCTGAAGAGAAAGGCCAGTTCTCCTGCTGCCACGATTGTTCTCCATGTTCAGAAGGACATATATCCAATATATCCAGTAAGTATTAGAGATGGAAGAGTTAAAAATCAGACATGTGAGAGGGAGATCGGAAGACAAAGAGCATTATTAGATGTTTGCAGTAAGTCACTTACAGAATAAACTCATCATGCAGCACTATCCTCTACATCTAGAAGAAAGGAGGGTTCATCATAATACCAAAAAATGATTCTTTACAAGCAATGAAGCTATGAAACTCCCTGTTATGTGTGCTGTGATTGACAATTCATTGAAAAAGATCAACAAGGGCTCCATGACTTTCTTAAAAACATACAGAAATATCACAGGTTATAAGTAATGTGTAATGATGATCTGATATGTAAAGTCAAGAAGAATTTTTTTCCTCAATGTGGGACAATTACTTTATGATTTACTAGACGGGCACCAATGCTATCACATCGAGAGGGCGGTGACATCACAATGAGGGCTGGCTCTGTAGGGCTAGAGGTGGTGGCTGTCTCTCCCCCTGTGAGCTCTTGCCCCGGTCTGCTCTCTCACCCCACTTGTGCTGTCTTCTACTCTCTGTGTTATCTCCTTTAACCTTTCTCCCCCACCATGCACTCTCCCCACTGTGACTGTCTTCTCCCCACTGTGAGCTATCTTCTCCACTCATGTGTTCTCTCCTTTGTGCTATGTTCCCACTGTGAGCTCTCCCCATATTTGGTCTATCTTCTTCCTGTGCTGTCTTATCCCCTCTGTTCTTTCTCCTTTGTGGTTTCTCCCCTTGTGTTACATAGTAACATAGTTTTTAAGGTCGAAGGAAGACTTTGTAGTTCAACCCATAGCCTAACATGTTGATCCCGAGGAACGATGTGCTCTCCCCCATGTGTGGTCCCTCTCCCCTTGTGCTCTCTTCTTTGAGCTGTCTCCTCCTGTGCACTCTCACCCCTTGCACATTCTCCCCATTGCGTTCTCTCCCCCTGTGGGCTGTCTCTATTTCCCTGTGATGCCTCTTCCTGTACACTCTCTCTTACCCTCTGTACGCTCGCCCCCTGCACTCTCCCTACTGTGTGCTGTCTCTCCCCAATGTGAGCTGTCTCTGACCCCTGTGTGGTCACTCCCACATGCTCGCTCTCTCTCTCCACTCTGAGCTGTCTCAGCCCCCTCTACGCTTGGCCCTCCTGTGAGCTCTCCCCCCTGTGTACACTCTCTCTCCACATGAGAGCTCTCTCCCCCTTGTGTGCTCTATCTTCCCCCTGTGATGTCTCTTCCCTGTATGTTCTCTTTCCTCTGTGTGCTCTTTTTCCCCCCATAAGTGTGGGCTCTTTTTTGCCTATATGGGCGCTCTCTCCCCCTGTGGGCTCTTTCCCCCAAGTGGGATGACTGTCCTTTTGTGCCATCTCTCCCATTGTGTGCTGTCTCTGCCTTACTTGTGCATTCTCCCTGATCCCCAGCCACAGTGTATGTGCCCCCACCCTAAACACATACACTGATGTTGGAGCTGGGGCACATGCACTGATGCTGGAGCTGGGGGCACATGTACTGATGCTGGACCTTGGGGCACATGCACTGATGCTAGGTTTGGGAGGAACATGCACTGATGTTGGGGATGAGGGGACTTGCACTGTTGCTGGAGCTGGTGGGCACATGAACTGATGCTGGGGGTGGTGGACACGTGGTACATTTATTAACAGCTGGCAGCTCCTCTGCTCTTACTTCATGATTCCTACAGGCTGGGAAGAAGCAAGGGGCCCAGAGCCACATCACCCATTTATAATGCTCCTAATGTCAGCCCCCGGCCATCCAGCTCTGTTATCTGGGTAGGGAGATAAGTGGCAGGGCTCATTTCCTCACCCATCACACACTGAGGCTGTCAATCACCCTGGGGTCTGGTTTTGGGTGGCTTCGGTTCAGGTGTCTGTGACACCGCTGCCAGTACTGCACCAGTAATGCAAGCGAGCACCATATTTGCACATCCATCACTTTGGTGTGAATATATGGCTACTTGAACTTGTGCTGGCCAAGCAGAGGATAGAAGGAAAGATGATGGTGGAAGTGGATGACGGACGCCAAAAGGTAAGTATTATAAATGATGATTGAAGTTTTTCTTCCTCTGGATCATCACCATCAAGAATGAATAGTAGATTGAACCCATGAGGAACTATAAGTTACAGTGTGTACGGAAAGTGTTCAGACCCCTTTACATTTTTCACTCTTTGTTTCAGTGCAGCCATTTGGTAAATATAAAAAAGTTTATTTTTTTCTCATTAATGACACTCTGCCCCCATCTTCACTGAAAAATAACAGAAATGTAGAAATGTTTTCACATTTATTAAAAAAGAAAAACTGTAATCTCCCATGGTGATAAGTATTCAGCCTCTTTGCTCAGACATTCATATTTCAGTCAGATGCTGTTCATTTCCTTGTGATCCTCCTTGAGTAGGTTCTATTCCTTCGTTACAGTCCAGTTGTGGTTAGTTAAACTGATAGGACTTGATTTGGAAAGGCACGCACTTGTCTATGTCGTACACTAGGGAACGGGGTACTTGAGACCCCAGGTCCCAGATGCCAGGCCCGGTCCCGTCGTCCCAGATGCGGCAAGTAAAGGGAGTATTTACAGGGGGATTTGTCTTGACGCCACCCGGGGTATGGGGTTAGTAGAACCACTGCTGCCGTATTCCTGTTGGGGACGGTGACTTGGGGCAGCGTGGATGCTAAGCCCTCCTCGGGTAGGGCTGAGGGTCCCCAGGGCAGGAGTGGTAATGATAGATGAGCCTGGTGAGGGATTGTGTTCAGTGCAGTTCACTTACTTTGTTGCTGCAGCATCTCCAGCAGTGCTCTTTGTCCTGGTAGTCAGCTGCTCTGCAGGTAGAAGTCTCTGCTTTGGACTATAGGCAACAGGCACAATTAACAGGCAAACTCACTGTTCTAGTTTTCTCAGACCCTTTTACTAGAGCAGATGTTAAATGCTGTCCACAGAGTCTGGAGAGCAAATTGGTGTTATTCTCACCCGGCTGGATTTTTTTGCACCCTTGCTGCGCTTGTACTTTGGCTCCTGCAAATGCTTAAGCTAGGCTGTTGTCCTCGTCTCTTCCTGCGGGGTACCAGTATAACAGGCAACTCGAGTTCTTCACTTTCTCTACCCTGCACCTGGGTGTCAGTGTTGCTGGAGTCTATGCGTTGCTGCGTTTTGATACAGTGTGGCTGGGAAAATAGAACCCATACCTTCCGGTATTGACTGCTGGGATGTGTGACCCTGCACAGTCTCGGACTCCGGTGTCCGTTCTACGCACTTGTTCTTTGGGGAGAGCAAGGTGCTGTTCAACCTCCAGGTGTGTTTCTTCCTCTCCTTTCCTCAGACCCTAGCTTTAGGCCTGATGTTAGTCAGTGGACCTTAGGGTGAGCTTAGCACGGCTCCTTTACACCAAGATCTGTTTCACAGTCCTCTCAGGAATTTATCTCTTCACAGCCCTCTCTGGAACTGCATTGACTTCCTCCTCTCCAGACCAGAATATACAGGGAAGTTCACCCTGAACCCGGGCTTGGCCTACCCCTTCTGGCTTGGAGGTGTTGGTGTTGTGTGTGTGTTGCCAGATGAGAAAACCCTTTGTTGCTCTCTGGTGACACCACTACCCGGGGGAAGTGATGACACTGTGGCACATTGACCCTCAGGTGCCACAAGACCTCACAGCTCACAGTGCATGTCGGACCAAATGAGAATCATGAGGTCAAAGGAACTTCCCTAGGAGCTCAGAGACAGAATTGTGGCAAGGCAAAAAACTAGCCAAGGTTACATAAGAATTTCTGCAGTAGTAAAGCATCCTTAGAGCTCAGTGGCACCATAATAATTAAATCGAAGAAGTTTGGTACCACCAGAAATTGTGGGAGAAGAGCCTTGGTGAGAAAGGTAAAGAAGAACCCCAAGATCACTGTGCTCCAGAGATACAGTAGGAGATGAGAGAAAGTTCCACAAAGTCACCTATCACTGCAGCCTCCACTAGTCAGTCCTTTATGGCAGAGTAGCCCGTTGGAAGCCTCTCCTCAGTGCAAGACATTTAAATAGCCGCATAGAGTTTGCAAAAAACACAAGAAGGACTCCCAGACAATGAGAAATAGGATTCTCTGGTTTGATGAGATGTAGGCTAGGGTCACACATAGAAATCCGCTTTTGGAAGTGATTTCCATGACCAATTGATTTTTTTGGGTGCTTTTTGAGCCTCCTGTACCTCTGAATGTTTTTGGACTTAGTCATTTTTTGACCAAAATTCTTGAAAAAAACGATTCCGTTTTTCCATAGGGCCCATGTTAATTTTTTATTTTTTTTTTTAAACTTACCCCAAAAATGTACCTAGCAATGTTTTTAGGTGCATAAAAAAACGGATAGGGTGTTTATTACATCTAATCCATTTTTCTATCCGTTTTTGGACTGAAGTTAAAAATGAAGCCAAAAACGACCAAGGGCTTATGTGTGACCCTAGCCGTAGATAGAACCCTTTGGTGATAATTCTAAGTGGTGTGTGTGGGGAAATCCAGGCACTGCTCTTCATCTGCCAACACAATCCCAACAGTGAAACATGGGGGTGGCAGCATCATGGTATGGGGGAGTTTTTCAGCTGCAGGGACAGGAAGACTGGTTGCAGTTGAAGGAAACATGAAATGTGGCCAAGTACAGAGATATCCCTGACCTAAACCCAATTGAGCATCTCTGGAGAGACCAGCAAATGGCGTCCACCAAAATTCACCATCCAACCTGATGGAACTGCAGAGGATCTACAAGGAAGAATGACAGAGGATCTCCAAATCAGGGAGTGAAAAACTTGTTGCATCATTCCTGAGAAGACTCATGGTTGTACAAGCTCAAACGGTGCAAATCCTCAATACTGAGCAAAGGGGCTGAATACTTATGACCATGTGATATTTCAGTTTTTCTTTTTTTAAAAATTTGCAAACATTTCTACATTTGTGTTTTTTTCAGTCAGGATGGGGGGCAGAGGGTACATTAATTAGGAAATAAATGAACTTTTTTAATTTAACCGAATGGCTGCAATGAAACAAAGAGTGAAAAATTTAAAGGGGTTTTAATACTTTCCGTACCCACTTTAAGAGGAAGAAATTAATGCATGTTATCTCCTGCTGGGCCCTGTAATAATATGTTACATGAATATTTTTTTTATAATATTTCCAGATAGTGAGAATTGTTACAAGTGTCCTGATGAGAAATGGCCAAATGAAGGTAAAGACGAGTGTATTCCAAAAATGATGGAGTTTTTGTCCTATGAGCAGGATGTAATGGCCGCAGTCCTCTCCTCCATGTCTGGACTATTTCTTATCATCACCATCCTTGTATCAGGGATTTTCATTTTCTTCTCGGACACTCCTATAGTAAAAGCCAATAATCGGAACATCAGCTTCATTCTTCTTCTGTCCCTCAAGTTGAGTTTATTATGTGTGTTCCTGTTCATTGGTCGCCCCGATGATACAACCTGCATGCTACGACAAATCTCCATTGGAGTCACCTTCACTGTTGCAGTGTCTTCTATCCTGGCCAAGTCCATCATGGTTTCCATCGCTTTCAAAGCCACCAGACCTGGAAGCTCCTGGAGGAGATGGATGGGGGCGACACTGCCCAATTCTGTAGTACTGATCTGCTCCTTTATTCAGATTCTGAATGGCATTATTTGGTTGTCGGTTTCTCCTCCATTTCAGGAGATGGACATGGACTCTTACCCAGGAAAGATCATCATTCAGTGTAATGAAGGCTCTGTTGGGGCATTTTATTTCATGTTGGGTTATCTGGGGTTTCTGGCCGCTGTGAGCTTTGTTCTGGCTTTCATGGTGAGGACATTACCTGATATCTATAATGAGGCCAAGTTCATCACCTTCAGCATGCTGCTCTTCTACAGCGTCTGGATCTGTGCTATCCCAGCGTATCTGAGCAGTAAGGGGAAGAACATGGTCATGGTGGAGATATTCTCTATATTGGCTTCAGAAATTGGGATATTGGGTTGTATATTCTTCCCCAAATGCTACAATATTATTATGAGGCCAGAGATGAACAGTAGAAGACAAGTCCTGGAGAAACATTAACCATGTTAATTATACGTAGGACATGTTAATAGCATGGACATTTCATCTTATATTGATATCCTAAAAAAATTAATTAAGCATAAAGAGCAGAAACCGCAATATTGGATGCTGTTTCAGTTATAGTATATTAGAAGGCTTGGGCACTCTAATTGTAGAGACTGGGGAACAATTGAAAAAAAACAGATCAAAGGAAATGTCTCATTCCTTCTGGCTGAGGAGTAGAGATGAGTGAACACCTGAGTGTTCGGATTCGGTTTGGTTCGCCGAATGTCGGGATGTTTACCAAACTGTTTACCTAACAGTTTTTCGAACATCCAAAACTCCACTGAAATCAATGGCAAGTAATATCAAATGCATAGAACACAACTTCAAAGGTGTCTAAAAGGTGCCAAAAACAGCTCAAATAACACATACACACACAGACACACACAGATCGATCCTACCTGTCTCCCGCTGCTTGCTTCCGGGTCCGCTCACAGTCTCCTCCTCTCCCTCTCACTTACTTCTGGGGCAACCCATTAAGTTTACTGCATATTCACTTCACTGACCAGCAATGGACAATCACAGATGCTCATGCTTTGAGAGGGCGTCTGTGATTGGCTGTTCCAGTCAGCCTGCATTTCCACAATCTGTATGGTGTCTGTCTTTGGTTGTCATTCACATTAGTGTATAGCAACCAACCTGGCATCATAGTGGGTAAAATAAAGAAATAATGGTAAAAAAAATATGTACGGCTCCGTTTTAAATATCAGTCTAGCATAGATAAAGCGGACAGCTACAATCTGCCACCCTCGCCTGCCTACTTTTTCTTTGGCTGGCAAAATAAATTTGTAGAACTTCACACTATTTTTAATTGGCAGCCAAGGTAAAACTAGATAGCTGAGGTCTGGTATTCTCAATGGTGTGAGGGACTAATTATTATAGGGCCCTTCCATTCAAAAGAATAGCAGTCTGCAGCCGCCTCAGGAATTAGTTCATTTATAAGAAGCGCCAATTCCTGAGGCTTTACCAGGCTCTTCCAGTTGTCATGTAGCAGTGGCAAACTGGGTAATAAGGGGTTAATGCTAGCTTTGTATTTCTAACTGCCATTAAGCCTGAAATTCCTAATGTCAGGCTTATGTTACACTCGGCCATTAAGAGTTTCAATAAATAATAAAGAAGACACAACAAGAAGAGAAAACATGTGATTAAAAATAAAAACACAAAAACATATTTGGACTCCATCTTTATAAACCCCACAGTCATACCCTCCATGATCCTCTGTAACATCTTGATTGGAGGCTGGGCTGAAGAATTACAGTATCCTGTCGCCACAGCCTCCAGTCACTGAATGAACGAGTCGCCAGTGGCAGCCGGGTGTGCGGTGACTCAAGAGGTCACACGAGGACACCTCAGGTACGTGAACTTGAGTCTGAACCCCAAACTTGGACTTTATAGTTACAAGATGGGGCAGGGGGCAGTAAAGAAAGCTTACAGCTATTAAACACAAGCTCATACTTACTGCTTACCGCCTCCTACTGTTCCACCATGTTTACTTTTATGGCCGCTCATTAACTTCCTAGATATTCACTGCAGAGGGACCCAAAAGCTAATCATGGATGCTGTCATAGAGAATGGGCATTTGTGATTGGCTTTTGGAGTAATCTGGAAACTACTCAAACATTCTATATGCTAGAAAGTATGTGCTGGTTTTAGGTTACTTTAGCAGCCAATCACAGATGCCCAATCTCTGTGACAGCGTCTGTGATTGACTGTTAGGCCTATCACCCATTGACTGACATCATAGTGCTGTAAAAATAAATAAATAATTAAAAAAAAAATTTGCATATTGTTTTCCAATATTTTTGATTCTCAGCTCAGATAAAGTGGACAGCTAAGGGCTGCCACTCCCAGCTGCCTAACTTTACCTTAGCTAACAATCAAAATACAGAGAATCCCATTATTTTTTTAATTATTTAAATAAATAATAAAACAATACATGTGATTTTCGCTATTTTTGATCACCAGCCAAAGTAAAACCCAGGCAGCTGGGGGCTGGGATTCACAGCATGGTAATACTCAAGTGTTCTGTCCCCACATGCTAAAAATCGCAGCCCACAGCCGCCCCTGAAAATGGTGCATTCTTTGGTAGTGCCATTTTCAGGCATTCAACCTGGCTTTTCTAGCAGCCCTGGTGAGGGTGGCACATTAGGTAATAAAGGGGTTAATGCCAGCTTTGTATTGACAGCTGGCACTAAGCCCAAAATTCATAGTGTAAGGCCAATATTACACCCGGCCACTATGAATTTCTAGTAAACATTAAAAAAAACAACACAGAGAAAAAAACATTTTAATTAAAATAAAACATAAAACACCAAAACACATCCTTGGTTGCCAAAACCCTCTGACGTAATCCACAGAGAACATTTTCAGCACTGCTGCACAACTCTGTTAGCAGACACAAGTCTGCTCATAGCGATAGCAGGCTCAGACTGACAACCGGCCTTAAGAAAGATCATCTAATTTCACACCTGAGCCACGTAAGACGTTAACTCAGTTGACCCCATGAACAGCAACACGGCACAAGGAGCCCAGCCATAAAGTTAGTGCTTCTCTTGCTCACTTACGGCTGTTTACTGTTTGCCGAAATGCTGTTCATGGGGTCATCTGAGTTCACGCGAAACACGGCTAAGATTCATGACCTTTCTCACAGCCAGTTGTCAGTATGAGCCTACTAGTCTCTGTTAACAGATGTGTGTCTGCTCACAGAAATATGCAGCAGAATTAAAATGTTCCTTGTGGATTAGTTTGAAGGGTTTGTTTCTTGGTTAATATAAATTTTAACCAGGTATGTGTTATATGTTTTATTTCAATTAAAATTTTATTTTTATTTTTGTTGTGCATTGTTACTGTTTACTAGACAATAGTGGTAATATTGGCATGACATCATGAATTTCGGGTCTAGTGTTAGCTGCCATTTCAAAGCTTGCATTAACCCTTTATTTCCCTGCGTGCCAACCACCAACAGGGCTGCTTTAAGAGTTGGGGTACAGCGCTAGAAAATGGCTCTTCAATAAATGCACCATTTTCTGGGCCACCCTGCGCTGAGATTTCCAGCTCTCAGCTACCTATTTGTACCTGGCTGGAAACCAAAGATGCGGAAAAACACCACGTCGGGTTTTTTTTTTTCCAAAAAATAAGCACAAAAAAAAAAAATAATCCTTATATGCTGATAAAATTACATTCCTGAAAAAATAATGGTATCCTTGCACACTCACTAAGCACTGTACTGCTTTCTCCTACACTGTACCGAATATGGCGGTATTTCATGGTACTGTTCTGGTGACATCACGTTTTACATTTTTGGTGACAAAAAATAAGCACCAAAGCAGCGATGTGGTTTTTGCTTTGGTTTTCACTTTTTTTAGTGCAATTTTGGCACATAACTGCACGCATTGTGTTCAATATGTTCATCTGCATCTCCTGGCCAAAAAAATCCCCACATCACAACACATTTTTTGCTGCAGATTTCATGCTTTTTGGTGCAATTTTGATATAAAGCTGCAAAAAAAAAAATCATGTGGGTCTTCACAGTATCTTTGTATGCCCTCCAGGTACAGCAGGTAGGTACTTCCAGCGGCCTATTTTTACCTGGCTGGAAACCAAAAACATAGGGAAGGCCTTTTATAAATTATTTCATGAGCTTCATGAAATAATTAAAAAAATTATGTGGGGTTTTGCTGCATTTTTGGTTTCCAACTAGGAAGATAGGGGCTGGAATCCTCAGCATTGGATAGCCCAAGCATTTTGGGTCTCCCACCCCACTGTGAATTGCAACCTGCAGCCGGCTTAGAAAATGGCGCATTTATAGAAGTGCCATTTTTGGGTGCTTTACTCTGGGTGATGCCAGCTTTGTACTGACAGCTGGAACTAAGCCAAAAATTCATAGTGTTAGGCCAATATTAGACCTTGCCACTATGAATTTCTAGTAAATAGTAAAGAAAAAACCTATTACAGAGAAAAAAGAATATTTTAATTGAAATAAAACAAAAGACATTCCTGGTTCAACTCTTTATTAACAAAAAAAAAACAAACCCTCCAACAACATAATCCACAGGAAATATCTTCAGTAGTCATGAGTGAGTGTTTTAATCACTATTAGCTATTCACACCGCACGGTATTCACATTGCTCATTATTCTACGAGTATTTGTGTAATCACCCCGCTATATTCAGATGTCCCACCCTACAGTTTTGGTGCCTCCTTTGCAGCCACTAAACATGCTGGACTTCTTAACCAACCATAGTAATGCCGCGGACATCTTGGTTGTGGCATTACTGTAATTGTATTGCCATCAAGTGTTACAGGGTCTATTTAAGCCCTGCCGCTGACATTTTGCCTTCATTGCATCCGGAGTCAATGTTGGAGAAGCGTAGGAAGAGATTGCTCAACTGCTAGGGAGACAAAAGCCCTTTTGAGGGCTACCTCTAGTGTATACTATGTCAGTGTAGATTAGGAAGGGTAAGATACTCAATCAGTAATATGGGGAAGGAAACGGTGTTCACCAGTCCGCGCTGCCAGGATCCACTTATTCCAGGGAAGAAACTCACGATCAGATGTGATATGATCAAAACCTTTTATTGCATCCAACGCGTTTCAACGCCTTTCCTGGCGTCTTCCTCAGGGATCCCTGAGGAAGACGCCAGGAAAGGCGTTGAAACGCGTTGGATGCAATAAAAGGTTTTGATCATATCACATCTGATCGTGAGTTTCTTCCCTGGAATAAGTGGATCCTGGCAGCACGGACTGGTGAACACCGTTTCCTTCCCCATATTACTGTGTGATTCCATGTGCAAGTGGTCGGTGGGAGTCCAGCAGCAGCCATCCGGATAAAAACCCTACATGTCTGTATACCAGTTGTGGGTCGCACAACTGAAATAGGTGAGTGGTTCCTTTATACCACCGTATTATAAGTGTCTAAGTGATAAGGCACTATTGCGCCTCTTGTTCCCCTTCCCCCTTTTTCTTTCATAACATACTCAATCAGGAACAGTTGAAAGGAGCTGTTCAGTATCTCCATAATACCAACAAAACAATAACTCTTTTAGAAGCTGAAGACACATAACAGAGTCAGACTATAGGAGAGAGCAAGATCACTCCAGCAAGATCAGTGTAAATGCTCAGTAGCTCCTTAATATCCCTCAAAAATAGCTCTTTCCAGAGCTGAAGAAACACAAGAAGGTTATTTTTCCCCACTGTTTTTGGGGTGACAGCCTGCCTTCTGCTCTCCATTACAAACAAGCGGTTAGTGCATTCCAGAATGCAGTAGTCTAAACATTTCCAAAAGCTCGCACCAGGCCATGTTACCCGTTGTTTTTGGGGTGACAGCCTGCCCTCTGCTGTCCACCATACTCCACTTAAAAAGGCGGTTATTGCTCTCCATGAAGCAGTAGTCCAAAAATTTGCTACTGCCTGCTACCAAGCAAGCACAAAGCCATTTTCCACGCTGTTTTGGTGCTGATATTTAGGTAGGATTGTGCCACCAAACCTTCACAAATTAATACAGTCCTATAGAGCTTGTAAAATCCTAAGAAGTACTACTAACATGTAATGCTGTTTGGCAGAAGAAACGCATTTTTCAATGTTCCCCCTGTCAGTTTTGGGGGTCACATTTTGCTTGACACCAGAAGTATATATGATATTCGTACACTTTCCAATGCTAAATGTTTGTTGTGTATGTGCAACTGCCGGTTGTGTGCAGGTGGCATCAGGGCAAACATATTGGGAAGCAGGTAACACAGGAAAAGTGCCAGTGGTTTTGCAGCCATACAGTTTTGTTTGTACTCATTCCAGCAACCAAGTGGGATGCTGCATATGTAAGCAGTATGTTCAGAATGCTAACAGAGGTATTTAGTTGAATTAGGCCGGCTTCACACTGCGGCGTGATCCGGTCCGGGGCTGTCCGGGTGGACCCAGACAGCAGCGGACCGGATCAGCACACAGGGCTGGGGGGCTAATATGCTCTCCGGTCCGGTAAGCAGCGCACGCAGTTCCTGCTGCTGATAAGTCAGGACCGCGGGCGCCGCGGTCGTGACCTGTCAGCGGCTGAAGCTGCTTGCGCTGCACACCGGACCGGAGGGCATATTAGCTCCCCAGTCCTGTGTGCTGATCCGGTCCGCGGCTGTCTGGGTCCTCCCGGACAGCCCCGGACCAGATCACGCCGCATTGTGAAGCGACCCTTACACTTTTTATTGTGGGTGAGTTGATGCCACTTTGGTGCAATCTGGTCATGCATTTTTCAAATGGAGAGACATTCAAATGGGGAGACATTTCTTGTAGTGTGTGTGGTGTGTTTTGTAATTTTAGCAAGACTCTCAGAGCACCCTTCCTACACCTGTTACTTATTTCCATATTCCTTATTAACATTGAAGCTCTGCCTTGGTGATACCACTATTGTGACAACCAGGGCTGTGGAGTTGGAGTCGGAGTCAGAGTCGGTGCTCATTTTGGTGTAGTCGGAGTCGGTATAAAATGAACCGACTCCGACTCCTAAAATATATAATAAATTGGGTGCAGTAGTTCAATGCAGAATGTGTTGAAGAATTTGAAATGGGAATTTGGGAAAGGTATGAAATGCCCTATAAATGACTGTTCTATTCCTGATCTAAGGCTACATTCACACACAGCGTTTTTGCTGTGTTTTTTGAGGATATGTTTTTCAGCTGCAAAAGCAGATCAGCTTTTTAAAAAAACACATCACCTGAAAGGTTTTTGAGCTCATAGATAATGATTAGCAAAAGCATATTATAAAAACGCCGCACAAACTGATATCTCATTCTTTGAGAGGATCCGTTTTTGATCCCAAAAAGGGATCGTCACAAAACGATGTGTCTGAATGTCATGTCTTGACACCCATTGACTTTGCTGCGATGCCCAGAGTCACTGCATTTCACTGCAGAAAACAGATCCGCAAAAATGCTGTGTGTGAATCATGGCCATAGCCAGCGAGAGGCAGGGGGCAGATGCCCCCACAGAAGCAGGGGTACGCACCTATCAAAGCTCACTTGTATGCTTCAGTGCTCTTATCCTGCACCGGCTCCAGACTCCAGTGGGCAATCTCCCCTCCTCTGTCCTATCTCCTGCCATTTTCACCAGAGAGAGGAGGGGGAGGGGTGCCTGCCCTGCAAAGGATCTGATTCCTGGGCCCAGAGCTGGAGTAAGTGAGAAAGTGAAAGTAATACTGCTCATTTCTGTCACAGGAAGGTAACTAATGCTAATATTGTAGATGATTATTATGTGCTCTCTGTACAATGTGTGATATCTGCAATGTACTATTTGCTGTCTGTAGCTGTCATCTGTCTATACCATTCCATCCCTCCATCTATCTATTCATCTATCTATCTATCTATCTATCTAATCCATCCATTTATGCATATCTGTCTATCCATATCTTATTTGTCCCATGAAGAATGAAAGCCGGGCAGCACACAGACTAACATTCCTTTTTTTAACACCAGTCAGGTACACCTCATAGCTGCCCAAAAGGACACCCAGGACAGGCATTGCTTGTCTTCAGTAACACATCAACATCAATTGATAGTTGGAATAAATAGACTGCATTCACCACATCTTCTTAAGGTGCAGGCTTTATTTTCAAGTGTAGGGGTGTACAGTATAAGGTTCTGCAGCAGCTGAGGTGTGCAGTATGAGGTTCTGCGGAACAGTATGAGGTTCTGTCATCCCCCCTAGTTTTGATCCTGGCAACACCCATGGTATGAATGTAGTCTGAGGATCTAGGCTTTGTCTAGATTCTTCGGCTAGCTTCACATCATGATTTTTTGGCATATGTGTGTATCCATTTCAAAACGATCCGATTTTGCCTCCCATGTATCCCTATGGGCTCGGATGTGTCCCTATTGGCATCCGATTTTAGCACCATCCGTTGCAGTCCGATTTAGTCACGGAGCCAAAATCGTAGGCTGCTACGATTTTGGTGTCCGTGACGGATCTGTTGCATTCCGCGTTACATAACATGGGAGCTTATGGGCATTGGATCCGTGTCAACATCGGATCCGATGTTGGCGCTATTGTTATGTACTGAGCATGCCAAGAAGCAATGCTCAGTACATAACCTGTCTCTCCCTGTTCTCCCTGCTCCTCCATCTTCTCTCCCCCCTCTCCTCTATCCTGTCCCCCTTCTCCTCTGTCCTGTCCCCCCTCTCCTGTCCCCTGTCCTCTCCCATTCTCTTTCCTCTAGTATGTAAATAATAATAAATCTCCTCACGTACGATACTTCACCTGTCCAGCACCTCCGGGGATGCTATCGTGTGGCTGTAGGACATGTAATTACGTCACTGAGCCAATCAGCTGACGTGTCAGCTGATCAGCTCGGTGACATGACAAGGGGTCCTGCAGCCAATTACAAGCTGGAAGAATTTGCTATTTTGCCTGTCCCAAAGAGCACATTTAATCGCAGATGGCATTTCTTCTTCAATGAAATGGAGAGAGACACAGCTATTGGAAAATAAAATGTTTCTGGTAGCTGTTTATGTGGACCCAAGTCATTGTATACTGCTTTATGATCAGCAGATTACTAAAGGAAAAGAAGCTCTGACTGAGGTAGCAGTTAGGATAAGTGGCCTACAGGAGGACTGCCAGGTGCAAGAGGATTTGGGTCCTGACAGTGCTACTGCTGCCATATCTTCATCTTCATCAGTTGAGGAGTTTGACTTTGACAAGTATTTGGATGACATGGAGCAGGCAAAGCGTTGCAGCAAGAAAAAAGATTTCACTCCATCTCCTATAGCAGCAGATTGAACAGATTTCAGCAAAAGTTTTCACTTGCTCTCAAATAGAAAAATTCAAACCGCTCATCAAAACTGACTGTGCATGAGGCAATTCCTTTTTACCCGGAAATTGTTAGAGATGTTGCCCATGTGGTTACGGCTATGCCTCCAACCCAAGTTAGTGTAGAGAGGTTGTTCTCTAGTCTTAAAATTATTAGGTCAGATTTGAGGTCATTTATGAAGGAGGATCTGATGGAGGCAAGTCTATTTCTTAAAACAAATTCATAGACTGCACAAATGTTATTTAGTATGTTTTTGTTGAAAACTGTTTTTCATAGTTTAGATAGTTTATTACATAGTGTTATAAACAGTACCTACAAGTAGTCTTCAACCCCCTGCAGATTTAGGTGGTTTGATAAGATGCAAATAAGTTAGAGCCTTCAAACTGCAACCGAGAGTAGGATTTATTAACAGAAGCATAAATCTTACAAACCAAAAAGTTATGCTGCCCAGTTGAATTTTAATAAATTTTAAACATAAAAGTGTGGGTCAATTTTTATTAAACCCCTAGGTTTAATATTTTGTGGAATAACCCTTGTTTGCAATTACAGCTAATAATCGTCTTTTATAAGACCTGATCAGGCCGGCACAGGTCTCTGGAGTTATCTTGGCCCACTCCTCCATGCAGATCTTCTCCAAGTTATCTAGGTTCTTTGGGTGTCTCATGTGGACTTTAATCTTGAGCTCCTTCCACAAGTTTTCAATTGGGTTAAGGTCAGGAGACTGACTAGGCCACTCCATCACCTTGATTTTTTCCCTCTTGAACCAGGCCTTGGTTTTCTTGGCTGTGTGCTTTGGGTCGTTGTCTTGTTGGAAGATGAAATTACGACCCATCTTAAGATCCTTGATGGAGGAGCTGAGGTTCTTGGCCAAAATCTCCAGGCAGGCCGTGCTATCCATCTTCCCATGGATGCGCACCAGATGGCCAGGCCCCTTGGCTGAGAAACAGCCCCACAGCATGATGCTGCCACCACCATGCTTGACTGTAGGGATGGTATTCTTGGGGTCGTATGCAGTGCCATCCAGTCTCCAAAAGTCACGTGTGTGGTTGGCACCAAAGATCTCGATCTTGGTCTCATCAGACCATAGAACCTTGAACCAGTCTGTCTCATGTCCTCCAAGTGATCGTGAGCAAACTGTAGACGAGCCTTGACATGACGCTTTGAAAGTAAAGGTACCTTACGGGCTCGTCTGGAACGGAGACCTTTGCGGTGGAGTACGTTACTTATGGTATTGACTGAAACCAATGTCCCCACTGCCATGAGATTTTCCCGGAGCTCCTTCCTTGTTGTCCATGGGTTAGCCTTGACTCTTCGGACAAGCCTGGCCTCGGCACGGGAGGAAACTTTCAAAGGCTGTCCTGGCCGTGGAAGGCTAACAGTAGTTCCATAAGCCTTCCACTTCCGAATGATGCTCCCAACAGTGGAGACAGGTAGGCCCAACACCTTGGAAAGGGTTTTGTACCCCTTGCCAGCCTTGTGACCCTCCACGATCTTGTCTCTGATGGCCTTGGAATGCTCCTTTGTCTTTCCCATGTTGACCATGTATGAGTGCTGTTCACAAGTTTGGGGAGGGTCTTAAATAGTCAGAAAAGGCTGGCAAAAGAGATAATTAATCCACACATGTGAAGCTCATTGTTCTTTGTGCCTGAACTACTTCTTAATACTTTAGGGGGACCGAACAGAATGCTGGTGGTTGGAGGGGTTGAATAATAAATGACCCTCTGAATTAACTTTTAACGCTTTAAAAAAAAAAAAAATTGAAAAATCTTTTTGGCTGCAGTGCATTTTCCACTTCTAGGCTGATCTACAGTCCAAATGTCACAATGCCAAGTTAATTCCGCATGTGTCAACCAGCTAAATCTGCAGGGGGTTGAAGACTACTTGTAGGCACTGTATATATATATATATATGTAATCAATATTACATAGTGTATTACATATTTAATTTTTGTGTTCTAAAGTTGTATTCCAATAAATATATATTACGTTCTATCTAAATATCTTGATTATTGTATCATAAAAATGATTCAATGTCTGATGTTCAGATTGTACTACAATCAATTTTTCACTTAAATATAAGCAATATATGTAGGCGTCAGAGTCGGAGTCGTGGAGTCGGAGTCGGTGTAAGGGAATTTGGGGAGTCGGAGTCAGAGTCACACGTTTGACTTACCAACTCCACAGCCCTGGTGACAACATTGATTTGAACGTGATTCAGTATTTCATTGACCTTTTTGCCAATATAGTGGGTGAACATATGCCCGTTCAGCAAACCAAATACAAACTTTACAAGGTTTGTTCATTTGTAGTTCAAATCATTTTTAAAAGTTAACAGTTTAGTAGAATTTAATTTGTGTTGCTTTCACTTGGGGGAATTTGATTACAATCTAGTTATAAATCTAGTCTTTCTTGAATTTAATCAGAGTAAGTCTGCCTGAATTTCCATAACAAGTCTTGTGCGAGTGGCGCCCCTGCGACCAGGAGGCCACATAGGGAACTGCAGCCAGGTAAGATAGGAAGACAGTTGCACCACAACACCCTCACAGACTTCCCACACACCACTAGAGGGCAGCACCCAACCCGGAGCCCGGGACTCTAGGCGGGCATGGGGTGGTGGGTTTAGAGAAAAGTGGGTGGGACAGCAAGCAGGTCAGGTGATAGATGGTAGAAATAGAGAGCGGTAGGAGGAAGGAGTCAATAAGCCAGAGTGAGCCGACCAGAAAAGACCAGAGAAGGCTGAACTAGGCTGAACAGACCAGAAGCACACGTCTTTAAGGAGTGGGGTAAAAGGAGCGCAGAATCCGAAGAGCCAGTGTGTAGCCACGGAGAGAAAGCCCATCCAGAGCCAGCACCCCAGGAGTGTGAGGGAAGAGAGGACCAGCAGCACTGGGTCCTAGGAACACAGCTGAGGTGACCGACTGCAGGCTGAGTAGCCTTCTTATAGAACCTGAATCAAACGGTAGAATTGAGCCTGATAGAGCCTAGCACAGCAGGACTATTGGAGGCTAGGCTAACAGCAGAGTCTCGGCTCTGAAGGGGACCAACGATTTACCCGGTTTCCCCAGATTAACTGACGGAGAACTCCAGCTTCACGTTAGAGTTCCTACCCCAAAGGACAACAAAACAAAGTATTCACTGATCTCAGGGAGACCAGTTCAAGAAAACACTGCGGGCAGCCGGCTAAAGCGCTCAACACAGTGAATTCCTAGGCCCATTGCCCCCTGGGAATTTAGAATATGCAAATAGAGTCTGTGGAGCCTCGTTTAGGAGTCTCAACACAGGACTAGCCAGATCTTTCTCTAGTGAAGGACCTAGCCATGATACCCAGGAATTCACTGTGTTGAGCGCTTTAGCCAGCTGCCCGCAGTGTTTTCTTGAACTGGTCTCCCTGAGATCAGTGAATACTTTGTTTTGTTGGTCTACTAGGCATTGCTCCCACCTAGCCAGAATCCTACTCCACACTGATGAGGGGCAACACCCCGAAACAGCTGTCTGTGGATGGATACCTGGCCTTGGTATTCCCTTGTCATATCTTCAAGCTTGTAAAGAGCTGGATATTGACTCAAAGGGCCACTTAATATGGTGGGTATCATGGCTAGGTCCTTCACTAGAGAAAGATCTGGCTAGTCCTGTGTTGAGACTCTTAAACGAGGCTCCACAGACTCTATTTGCATATTCTAAATTCCCAGGGGGCAATGGGCCTAGGAATTCACTATGTTGAGCGCTTTAGCCGGCTGCCCGCAGTGTTTTCTTGAACTGGTCTCCCTGAGATCAGTGAATACTTAGTTTTGTTGGTCTACTAGGCATTGCTCCCACCTAGCCAGATTCCTACTCTACACTGATGAGGGGCAACACCCCGAAACAGCTGTCTGTGGATGGATACCTGGCCTTGGTATTCCCTTGTCATATCTTCAAGCTTGTAAAGAGCTGGATATTGACTCAAAGGGCCACTTAATATGGTGGGTATCATGGCTAGGTCCTTCACTAGAGAAAGATCTGGCTAGTCCTGTGTTGAGACTCTTAAACGAGGCTCCACAGACTCTATTTGCATATTCTAAATTCCCAGGGGGCAATGGGCCTAGGAATTCACTATGTTGAGCGCTTTAGCCGGCTGCCCGCAGTGTTTTCTTGAACTGGTCTCCCTGAGATCAGTGAATACTTAGTTTTGTTGGTCTACTAGGCATTGCTCCCACCTAGCCAGATTCCTACTCTACACTGATGAGGGGCAACACCCCGAAACAGCTGTCTGTGGATGGATACCTGGCCTTGGTATTCCCTTGTCATATCTTCAAGCTTGTAAAGAGCTGGATATTGACTCAAAGGGCCACTTAATATGGTGGGTATCATGGCTAGGTCCTTCACTAGAGAAAGATCTGGCTAGTCCTGTGTTGAGACTCCTAAATGAGGCTCCACAGACTTTATTTGCATACCCCAAAGGACAGGCAGCTCAGTGGCAACCACGAGGGCCCACAGGGGTCCGAGCCACCGCCATACCGTCCGGAGACACACACACCAAATGAGAGAGAGTGAGAGAGAAAAAGCCTGGAAAGGACAGAGAAGGAGTGAGGGGTCACAGAGAGGAGCAACCTGGTTGCAGGGAGTAAAGGAACCCGGAGGCGAGAGTTCTAACCTGTGTAAAGACCTGTACCTTGAACTGTAACTGAGCTGTTATGCTGAACAAACTGCAAAGTAAACACGGTGAACCCTGCCTCTGACTCCCTTGCATGATTCTCTATTGCCTGCACATGATTCCCTCCAACATGACTGCAGAGAGATCCAACCTGGAGAGCCACAGCTTGTCAGCTCTGGACACTGGAGAAAGGAAGGCTGCAGCAGCAGGACAGTATGTGTATTGTGGCACCCTGTGCCAGGTCACCACAGACTTCCTTGGGACATGGAGGGATTTCTTACAGCGAGAAACCCACTAACACACCCCAGGCCTGTAGGGGGAGCTCCACTGGTTGCCTTAAGCCAGTTCCCCCCATAAATACAGGTCCTGGAGGGAGAAATACCACAGTATGCAGTCACTACTGAACTGTGAAGAGCTGAGTGAGCTGAGCTGGTACTGGAGCCATGCTAGGCCCATACCAGCAACCACCTGAGACAGTGGTAGACCCGCAGAGTAGGGGTCGCAGGCAGAGGAGAGAAACGTTCTACAAGAAGGGGGCAGAGGAGTCATACTGACTCACCCCAGCAGGTTTCCGGTCACTGAGTCCAAGCTACAGGGACATAGAGAATAGGCCCTGCTGAGAAACCAGCACTACAAAGAGGTTTAGCTTCCAGGACACCCGAAGCACCACCAAATGAGAGCCAGGAGCCTAGGCCAGACAGGAGTCCCATAGAAGTGCCCTCAGTGCAGCAAACCTGGGTGTGGAGAGTCATACAGATAAAGGAGTAACGGTCTGGTTGTGTTCCAAACCTGCCAGACTCTGACAGAATAACTGAAACAAGGAGGCCTATAACCCTACTCGCTGTGGAAGTCCTAAAGTGTTTCCCTCACCTCCGGACAAGTGTACCCATACAGAACACCAGTAAAGGTACCAAAAGACTTTTATGTGTGCGTGTCCCTCCTTCCATCCGCACCACACTGACCGCGCTATCCTATTACAGTCACTCCAACTTACAGTCCCGGAGACCCCCGCTCGTCCTGTAGGGAGCAGTTCCACCTTGCTTCCACCCATCACCCCAGAGGCCCAAACAGCGCCGGTGCTATCACCGGAACCCTACAGGTGGCATCACGACAGACACTTTTATTATTTTCTCTCTACCCATCTTTTATCTGCATCCTCCGGGCCCACGGCCTCAGGCACCGCTACCAGTGACTTCCCCCAGAGACCACGCCTGAGTGAACCAAGTACCCCCATGGCTTGGACTGGACAGATCCTGGCGTCATGAACAGGATCCCGTGCCCGGTGTAAACGGGTACTGTGCGCCATTTATTGACTGTGATTGTGAACTGTAAATTTGAATCGCTATTGCTGCGCCGCAGAGCGGGAAAGGAAGGGGGCGTTACAGTACAAGGGCGCAAAGATAGGCCCCGCCCCACGCTCTGACGAGATCCGCCAGACGCAGCAGTCGGATCCGGAAACTGCCGAGGTGCTCCGCTCCCCGCCGCCGAGCCGACTACTTCCGTTGATTTGAAAGAGACTGGTACCGATTAACTAGGGGGGAGCGAGAATGAGTGACCCGGACCCCGACAACGCAGTAGCCCCGATTGTGAACCCGCCTGTCGCCGTGGCAGGAGCCCCGAACAGACAGCCCGTAGTCGTCAATCCACCCGGCGGCATCATGCCGCCACAGACACCTGCACCGTTGGCCCCCATAATGCCAATCTCTCTGCCGTACGTCCCGAATGCAGCCTGGTTACCCAAGTACGACGGCAAGTCAGGCGCCCTAGATGCGTTCCAGAGGAAGATATGCACCGTGCTGGACAAGTACGTGATGACCGGTAAGCAGAGAGCATCAGTAGTAATGGGGCAGTTAACAGATGCAGCAGAGCTGGAAACCCGAAACTGGTCTGTGGAAGATCAGGAGTCTGTTGAACATATATTTGCAAAGCTAAAGAGAGTTTTTGATCATCATACTGAATCTGAATTAAGACTGTTGTTTTATCATTGCAAACAAGGGGCACAGAAGAGTGTCCTAGATTATTCCCTGTGCCTGCAAGAGGCACTGAGGCTCCTTAAACAAGCCGATCCTGGTGGCGTTCGTGATGAAAATAAAATGCTAATTGAACAGTTTGTGATAGGTCTCAAGTTACCCGATGACAGGAAACAGGCAAGCTGGTGGGCTCTTCAAAACCTTGATGCAGAGTTTGCTATGCTGAAAGAGTTAACTGTTAAGGGACAGCAGCTCCTGGCAGTGCCAGACTTAACCCCCCAGCCGCAATGGACTAAAACCCCTTCCCTGCCAGAAGCACCCTCTTCGTCCCATGCAGTAGAATCCAGTATGCAGGCTGTAATCCCTGACCGGTTTGACAGTCTGTGTTCAGAGGTGCACCAGCTGACAAAAGAGGTGGCTAAACAGAAGCAAGGCCATCAGACAAGATCCAGCTCGCTGACAGCCCCGACGATGTTCCATGGATGAAGAGGAGGACACCAACGCTTTGAGGGAGGACCACAGATCGCTACAGTGTCGATGGAAAGCCCATCTGTCGCAAGTGCGACGAAGAAGGACACATCTACCGGTTCTGCCCTTTAAACGAGCAGCCGCTGGGGCCGAAGGGCCAACCCCAGGAGTAGACAGTCCAGGCCCGTCCAGCTGTGAGCGCAAGTACCTGGGAGATCGTCCGTACCTGTCCATCATCATCGACGGCACTGCCACCACTGCATTGGTAGATACGGGATCCCAGGTGACCACCATCGCGAGTATCCTTTACAAACGGTTCTGGTCCGACATCAAACTGGAATCCCCAAAGCCTGACTTGAACATTGAGGAAACCAATGGGTTGCTTGTTACTATAGAAGGGCAGTGGGATGCAACAGTAAAGGTGGGGAGGGTACAATTAAGGGACCAGGGACTCATAGTGGTCCAGGATAAACCAAATGAGCGGGATCCGCATGTGATATTGGGTACCAATGTAATGGATAACTGCCTAGAGGAAGTGTTGTTTTTGCTCCAACAGAGTGCAGATACCGCTAAACCCAGCGATTGGAGAGCCCTCCAGAGGGAGATCTGAGCCCTTGTATATCAGCAGCACGTAACAATGTCTAATGGTGAAATTGGTAGTGTACGTGTAACAGACCCAATTCCTATTGTAGTGCCACCAAGAAATGAAATGATGATCTGGTGTCGGGCAGCAGTAGGCCTCAGAGGGCAGGACTACCAGGCAGTAGTGGAGCCAGTGATGTCTGACAGTAGTCCTACACTCCTGACAACCAGGGGGGTGGTTGATATAAGAAAAGGAAGGGTCCCTGTACGTGTACTAAACTATTGTGATGATGAAGTAAAGCTGCCAAGATATTCCACTGTCTCAAAACTATACCATGTAGATAACAACTCGATACATGAAGCTAAATCATCCGCTCAGACAGTGTCAGACGAAACCCATTATTCCAAGGATCAGCTAGAGAAATGGTGTCAGGAGCTCAGTATAGGAACTGACAACACATCTTCTCACCAGAAAAATGGAGTTTATCGGGTAGTTCAGGAATACGAACAAGTATTTAGCAAGCATCCACTCGATTTTGGGAGGATTAAAGGGGTACAACATCATATACCCACAGGTGACCATGCACCCATTAAAGAAAGGTACAGGCCTATACCACCAGCACACTACCAAAAAGCAAAAGAGATGTTACAGGACATAAAGAATGCAGGGGTCATTAGAGATAGTTGTAGCCCCTGGGCAGCATCACTGGTCCTGGTTAAAAAGAAAGACGGTAGTATGAGGATGTGCGTAGATTATAGGCAGATCAACAGAGTAACACCCATGGATGCATACCCTTTACCCCGCATAGAAGAGTCACTAGCTGCATTAAAGTCTGCCAATTACTTCTCAACTTTGGATCTTACTAGTGGGTACTGGCAGGTCTCCGTTGCAGAAGAAGATCGTGAGAAGACAGCCTTCACGACACCAATGGGCTTATGCGAGTTCAACAGCATGCCATTCGGGTTATGCAATGCACCACAGACATTCCAGAGGCTGATGGAGTGTTGCCTATGCCACAGAAATTTCGAGACTGTACTGCTATACCTGGACGATGTTATAGTGTACTCCAAGACCTATGAAGATCACCTGCAACAACCGCGTTATCCAAGTATGGTATGAAGTTGAAACCGTCAAAGTGTCACTTGCTAAAACCCAAAGTCCAGTACCTGGGACACGTCATCAGTGCAGAAGGCGTAGCGCCCAACCCGGACAAGGTTACAGTCATCAAGAACTGTCCAGCGCCAACCACCTTCAAAGAGGTACGTCAATTCTTGGGACTGGTCGGATACTACAGGAGGTTTATCAAAGGCTACACGAAGATGGCAGCGCCCATGCAAGATCTCCTGGTGGGTCAATCCAAGAAAGGCAAGATCAGAGGCCCTCCGTTCCGGTGGGGACCAGAACAAGAACAGTCTTTCCAGAAGCTGAAAGATGCCCTAACTGGAGAAGAGATCCTGACCTACCCTGATTACAATTTAGCATTCCTGATATGCACGGATGCAAGCAACGAAGGTTTAGGAGCAGTCTTGGCACAGAAACAGTAAGGCAAGGAGAAGGTGATAGCCTATGCGAGCCGAAAACTCCGTCCAACAGAGAGGAACCCTAAAAATTATAGCTCTTTCAAGTTAGAGTTCCTAGCCTTAGTCTGGGCGATCACAGAGCGTTTCAAGCACTACCTGGCGTCCTCTCCATTCACGGCTTTCACTGACAAAAACCCTCTAACGGAGGAAGAACAATGGCAACAGTATCAAGAGATGCCCTGATCAGTTAAAACCCATCCAATAACTTATCCCTTATCAACAGTTGAAGAACCAAGAGAAAAGGTAATCCACACTGAAATTGGAGATCTACCAGAAGACTGGCCTCAATATAATGGAGCAGTTATCATCCCTGTCATTTCATTCTATGAACCTGTAGAAAATCAAGTCACAATTCAACCTATAGAAGAACCAGAACCAATACCAGAACCAAGAAGACAAGAATAACCCGTTCAAATGCAAGAAATGCAGCCTGTTGTACCGGAACTAGAGATTCCTGCAATCGGTGAACCTGTCAGTCCATTAGAGAGATTACATGCGTACTACGGTATCCCGTAATCACGTAAATCAAATGGAGGAAGAGAGAGTGCACGCCCAACACCAGAAGCAGACATAGACGCACCAATACTGCGCAGATTTACCCGTAGTACTTTTGGTCAGTTACCACTCAGATTCAGAGAATAGACTGTAAGATGTCAAAATGAAGAAATGTAAATAGTGACTTTAGTCCGCAAGTGTGAATAGTAGTGTACAGAAGGGTGGAGGAACTGGGCACAGCCCCAAGCATATCAAGTTGGGAAAAGAAAGTGCCTGGGGAAGAGAGTAGGTAGGACCCGGCCTCGTAAGCAGAGACACCCATAGGGATTTGTGTAAAGTGTAAAGTATGAAGTGTGTTAACCCGTAAATGTGTTCAAAGCCATCAGAGACTTTACTGCTGGACTTTACCTTTTCTCGTTTGTTTGAACCCGGACTACCGTCACAGGACTAGTGTGGCTAAAAACTACTTTTCCCTTTTCTCAGCCTGCGGCAGATGGACTAGTGCCGCAAGGACTGCTTTTCAAAATTTTTCTCATTTTTCAGTGGTTTTTGTATGTTTTGAATTTAATACCCTGTAAATACCTGTTATTATATATATATATGAGTTGTAACAAAAACATTTGCTCTGTCCAGGAGAACTGAGGTTAACTAGCAGGGAATGTGGCACCCTGTGCCAGGTCACCACAGACTTCCTTGGGACATGGAGGGAGTTCTTACAGCAAGTAACCCACTAACACACAACACCTTCCACCCCAGGCCTGTAAGGGGAGCTCCACTGGTTGCCTTAAGCCAGTTCCCCCCATAAATACGGGTCTTGGAGGGAGAAACACCAGAGTGTGCAGGCACTACAGAACTGTGAAGAGCTGAGTGATCTGAGCTGGTACTGGAGCCGTGCTAGGCCCATACCAGCAACCACCTGAGACAGTGGTAGACCCGCAGAGTAGGGGACGCAGGCAGAGGAGAGAAACGTTCTACAAGAAGGGGGCAGAGGAGTCATACCGACTCACCCCAACAGAGTTCCAGTCACTGGGTCCGAGCTACAGGAACATAGAGAATAGGCCCTGCAAAGAAACCAGCACTACAAGAAGGTTTAGCTTCCAGGACACCCGAAGCACCACCAAATGAGAGCCCGGAGTCTAGGCCAGACAGGAGTCCCATAGAAGTCCCCTCAGTGCAGCAAACCCAGGTGTGGAGCGTCATACAGATAAAGAAGTAACAGTCTGGTCGGGTTCCAAGCCTGCCAGACTCTGACAGAATTACTGAAACAAGGAGGCCTATAAACCTACTCGTTGTGGAAGTCCTAAAGTGTTTCCCTCACCTCCGGATGAGTGTACCAGTACAGAACACCAGTAGAGGTACCAAAAGACTGTTATGTGTGTGTGTCCCTCCTTCAACTTGCACCACACTGACCGCGCTACCCTATTACCCTGGCTACAACTTACAGCCCCGGAGACCCCCGCTCGTCCTGTAGAGAGCGGTTCCACCTTGCTGCCGCTCATCACCCCGGAGGCCCAAGCAGCGCCGGTGCCATTACCGGAACCCTACAGGTGGCGTCACGACAGACATTCCTAATATTTTCTCTTTACCCATCTTTTATCTGCATTCCCCCGGGCCCACGGCCTCAGGCACCGCTACCCGTAACTTCCCCCAGAGACCGCGCTTGAGTGATCCGAGTACCCTCAGGGCCCGGGCAGGACACTTCTCGGTCCACCACAAGGGACGTCAGCTCGACAGCCCGGTCAGCAATTCAGCTGCGGACCACCCGCTACATTGTCTGCGCCAGGTTGTCCCATAACTCTCGGAAGGCGTCCCTCTAGAACTCTGCATTTCCCTCATTGGAAAGGAGGGAGACCGTGTCCAGGTCCCCGCAGCCAATGCGGGCCTGCTACTCCACCTCGCGCATGAGATCTGTCCACTGGGTCTCCATTGCATCGGGTATTACACGCTGTTCCTCGTGTCTTTCTCTTCCGGTTTGTCCTTCTATGGCTTTTTGGTAGTTCCCCTCGGTCACTTCCTTTGGCCAGCCCCCTTGTTTGATTTGCGGCCATAGGGACTGGCAAACAATTTTGCGCCCCTGGCTAGGCCCTCCCATGCCAAGGCCACCAACTGAAAAACAACGATCAGAAGTCCTTTGATTGCATATAAAACATCAATTTATTATCCAGTTCAGGTATCAGAGAGTTAAAAAGTGCAAATACAGCAAAGTACAGACCTGGTCAATTTGGCAGTAAAATTTCATTACATACCCCAGTTTCCATATGCACAACTATCTATCTAGTAACAATTGCATGGGTCTGTTTTTTTACTTCACAGACACCTAACCTTTATCATGTATACACTGTATGTGCACATAGATAATTTGCAAAAATCTGGTTGACTGAGAATTCCTATGTATAGCTATCTCAAAGTTTACTCTCAATCTTCTTACTCACAGATACTATATGGCACTATGATGTCAATTGTAGACATAAATGCTGGAGTGGTATTTCCCTTATAGCTAGGCTTATCCCTCCATGCAAAAGTTTTTTAGCGGCTCATAATTACCTAGATCATTTTGATCTAACTTTCAAGGGGATTTATCAATCTCACTCCTAAGGCTTCTAGTTAATCACCTAGTCGCCTCAGGTTACAGGTACATAAGGAACAATCATTACCTGCTTAATGGCGCTTACCTGGCATCCTCCTCTACAGCCTGTTTCGATTAAATCTTCATCATGGGGCGGAATTACGGCGGCAACATGGGGAATTTAAGGGCTGAATTAGCCAATCTTTATTCAGCGTTGGTGTGACGCGGTGGTTGCTAGGGAGGCGGCGGCCGCGTCTTTCGCAGCATCATCGGACGCATCACCAGTCATGTGACTGGTGTTTACATCTGGAGCTGACACTGCTGAGATGCACGGAGGCTGCGTCTCCAGTAGCAGGTGCCTGCGAGCTGAAGATTAAGCCCTACTGGCCATGTCAATCTCAACTAGGGGGTATTGTTCTGTCCCCATCTGATGGCTGTAAATCTTAGCGCTCTAATTACCACTCCCTTAGATAATTGTATGCTCAGTACTTACCCCATCAGGGGCAACAGACAGTTTTCAACTCGATCGCCACTGCAGCTGTAGTAAGACAGGAGAACACCGTAGTTTTCTTCCAAATCTTGTATTAGTCGCAATAAACAATAGGTAAAAAGGAATAATCTGTACAGGGGGTATGCACATGTGTCTTCAGTAACAGCTTCTGCAGATCAACTGAGGAAGAAGGGAAGGACATCCTGTACAGACTCAACTAAGGGAAGAGGACAAGGACAAACTTCATAAGACTACCTAGCAAACAACAGGAATTTCCTGATTGGAGGAAATATATACAATGCAAGAGTAGGCATTACAGGTTGTTCCCATTCGTGGGACACAACACTCCCCGTCTGAAATTGTCCGATTTCACAAGTCCTGTGTGACGTAAGGAGTCGTCTCTGTCCTCCACAATATAAATCCTGTAATGAGAAGGGAGAAGAACACAAATGCAAACAATAATGCAGAATTCAAGACTGTACTTGCAGTGAAACGTGGTCCTTAATTCAAATGGGAAAAATAAAAAAATATAAATAAGTCCAAGTTCAACAAAACCCATCTTCGGATTGGGGAAGCCGCAACATGCCAACTCTTCCACCAACCCAACAATCCAACGGTAATGTCCTGGTTCGAAAGAAAGGTTGCAAGTTCAGTTGGACACTGACAGTTCTGTGTCCTGGTACAACCGGGGTTAGAGAAGGTTGGCTCCCCACCGTGATAGAATCCAACAATGGAGTTTAGTTCATATGACGTCCTCCTTTGGTAAAAGTAGCATGAGATCAGTGACCGGACGAAAGAAAAATCAAGCACTGGGTTCAGTTTGAAGAGCGAACTTTTTTTAGTAAGGTTGACGCTCCTTGTGATGCTGTCGATCTTGTGGCGATATACTTCTAGCAGTACACACCTGAGGATGACTTGTTCAGCTTGTTCCTTGTCGACGACGGCAGGATTCTTCTGGCACATGTGCCAGCCGTGACACGTTGAAGACTTGTCGTTCGTGAAACAGTGAGCTATGTGAATAAGACAAGCGACAGCTCGTACCGCCGACGACCAGCTTGAGAAGCGTTTGAAGCGATGAGGTCTCAACTTCTGTTTTAATATCACTGAAGTATAACGAGCGGAGACAGTTGGTCTAATTTCCATGTTGGATTCTGGTTCCACCAGTCCGTACGTGTTGCTAATGTAGTTATCACAGGTATCTTCATACAAGATTCTTGGAGGTATCAAACACATGTTGTCACCAAGTTTGGATGCAGCCGTGAGTCTCGTTCCTCGGTCAGGTGGATTTAGATCGGTGGGAATGTGATGCCATTGTTCAGGATGAGCGAAGCTTCTGATGCGTTCTACTCTGTTACTCACATAGACATAGAACTGCTTTGTTTGGTTATATATGTACCCCAGTACCACTTTACTATCAGTGTAGAATGTGAAGGAATTGATTGTGAGGTCCATTTCATCTCTCACAACTTCAGCGATTTCTACCGCCAATACTGCTACACAGAGTTCAAGTCTAAGTATTGAGCGTGCGGGTTTGAGTTTGGCTTTACCCAAGATAAAACCGCAGTCCACTTCATTGTGTGTTCCCAAGGTCTTCAGATAAGCTACCACAGCAATGGCTTCTGTAGACGCATCAGAGAAGATGTGAGCTTCTCTTCTAACGACAACTGAAGAGGACTTTGCAGAATAACAACGCGGGATTCGGAGTTGTTCTAGTGTCTTCAGCAACAGCTTCTGCAGACTAACTGAGGAAGAAGGGAGGGACATCCTGTACAGACACAACTAAGGGAAGAGGACAGGGACAAACTTCAAAAGACTACCTAGCAAACAACAGGAAGAAGAATGGTCTAAAATTCCAGCAGAGCATTGTAAGAAACTCATTGATAGTTACCGGAAGCGGTTGATCGCAGTTATTTTGGCTAAAGGTTGTGCAACCAAGTATTAGGCTGAGGGTGCCAATACTTTTGTTTGGCCCATTTTTGGAGTTTTGTGTGAAATGATCAATGTTTTGCTTTTTGCTTCATTCTCTTTTGTGTTTTTTCATTGAAGACAAATAATACCAAAGAATTTGTGATTGCAATCGTTTTCAGGAAGAAACTGAGTATTATCTGACAGAATTGCAGGGGTGTCAATACTTTTGGCCACAACTGTATGTACCTATAGTTATCCTGTGGGATTACATTGCTAATATCACTGCTTTAACCCAGCACCTATCCAGCACAAATACTGCAGCAACATCAAGGATTAGTAATTGCCAAATCAAAAAACCTAATATTGCACTTTACCCATCATGTAATATTATTTATGCATAATAATAAGTTAAGATTAAATTAGAACACATCATCCATTTATGGCGCTATAAGAACATATATAATAGCATACAGATATATTACAATGTTAGGTGATGCAAGCTATCTAGTAAATCGCTTTATCTCCCCAAACAGCATAACAAAACATTTTTTTTTTACTATTATTCATTTACCTCACTAAAAAAATAATAAAGTGCATGCAAGTTTAATCCATATAAATGGCTGGTTCATATATGAAGATAATATAGATCTCCAATTATCTCCTAGACAGGTGAACAGACATATATCTGGCGGGATTTTTCGTGTCTCAAATCTTGAGGTACAAGCCTAATATCCACGAGTTGTATCTAGCATTCTCCGATAAATCCTCATCTACGTCACCTCCAGTCATCCACATATGAAAGCAACAATGCACTAGAAATAAAAAATCATAAAATTACTTAAAATTCCTGTGACTACAGAAAGGATGAGAAACTCAAGCACTCCTTTAAGCCCTTGGGGTTTACCGTGTCTAAAGCCCATATCCATTTAGATTCTAGCTGGGCTAGACGTTGGCTAATCTTCCTACACGTATATTGGACTCCAACCGGTCAATTCCTCGGACCTTCAGGAGACTGCCATCACATTGGTTCCAACTTCTAAAGTGTTTGGGTAGAGCTTTTAATGTATCAGCCTCAGTGGCATTTTGAGCCGCATATATTCCATTAATATGCTCCCTCACCCTAACCTTGAGCTGTCTCGTTGTGAGACCCACATATATCAGTGGACATGGGCAAACAGCATAGTACACAACTGCTGTGGTGGTACATGTGATCGGCTTCAGTGTCTTAAAGGACTTAGTGCCCGATGAGATAGTGAATGAATCGCAACGCTCTATATTCGGGCAGGCTACACCCTTGCCCACAAGGGCGGCAGCCTTTCCATACTCTAAAGTCATCCAAGAATGTTGGTTTAGGTTCACCTTGATAGTGACTTTTTACCAAAAGTAAATCCCGCAGATTCCTACTCCTGCGAATAGTTATCTGTGGCTTATTTGGTATCAATTTACAGATTACGGGATCTACCCGCAGAATCGGCCAAGCCTTTTCCAGGCATTCCCTCATCTTGTTAAATTGACCATGATAATCAGTAATAAACCTCACTTGGTCAGTAGAGTTCTTTACTACTTGTGAATACAAGAGATCTTGGCGGTCCGCAAATCGGGCTCTATAGGAGGCCTTCTTCACGCAGCATTCGCTGTAGCCTCGATCGTAAAATCTTTGTTTAAGTTCTATTGAACGCCGCTCAAAATCAGAATGAGTGGAGCATATTCTATGCAAGCGTAGAAACTGTCCTGTAGGGACCGACCTAATCATATGTGGCGGACGTGAGGAGGAGGCGTGCAACAACATATTTGATGCAGTTGGTTTTCTGTAAATATCGGTTTGTAAAACATCCGATTTATCCCGTTTAATAGAAACATCCAAAAAGTCTACAGAATCCTTTCTCCACTGATAAGTTATATGAATATTTTGACTGTTGTTATTTAAAGCAACCATGAATTCATGAAGAGAAACCTCTTCTCCTTGCCAAATCAGAAGGATGTCGTCGATGTACCACATCCAAAAAAGGACACGGTCAATCGACGACAAGCCCTCCGACTGGTAGAGGTCCCTCTCCCACAGCCCCAGGAACAGGTTGGCATATGAGGGGTCAAAGGATGGCAAGGGGCTCAGGCACTCCCCCGGGCCTGCACATTGTCCTTCACATGGTTAGACCACCATTTTGGGATTCCAGGTAAAATGGCGGGAACCAGATCTCGGTGCCGTGTATAGACTGTGAAAGTTCCAAAGTTGGTAGTACAGTTCACGGAAGACAACCGTTGTTAAGCAAGGATAGCTTGCCGGGTAGTCACAGCGGGCTCCAGGATCTCTTGTAGTTTCACATGGTATGCTCTCCTTGTCTTTAACCTGTGTCCTGCTGCTACTGCCTGTCCTGGAACAGCCCGCTTAGTACCAGGCCCGATTGGGGTGCTTCCTGAGTGTGCCAGCTTCCCGCTCTCTCCTGCACTGGATCTCAACCCCGGTAATTGATCCTGGTGTGGCTGGTTTCCCTTCTGACAGGGTGTCGGGGCCAGTAGACGGACCCGCGACCTTCGGTGTTACGGCTCAGGGGCTAAACTCCCTGTTCCGCGTCTTCGGAACCGGCACTCCGGTGTATGGACCAGGGTTCCCCCCCTGAGTATGGATGCTTGGGGGTCCCCTCCTTCAGTCTGGGCTGCCTGTTCTCTCTCTCCAGGCCCCCTCTCTGGAAGTCTCCCTTTCTCTCTCAGAAGCTCCCCGTGCTCCGTCTTTCCTCAGTGCAAACTAAAACTCACTTTTTTTCTACCTCCCTCCTCTCCTAACTCCCCCCCTAGGGTATGGGACCTCACCATCTGCCTAAGTGGGTGTGTAGGAGTGCTAGGATGGGATCCTCCTACAAATCCTACATTCCACTGTGACAGGGGTAACCGCACACACATTTTTGGGTGCAGTACCACAACTGTAACGCCTGATCAGTGGGGCGCAACTGTGGCGCCCCGCAACGAGTGCGTCACAGGAGTGTATTGCAGCCCAGACTGCAGCTGCAATATTCTCTGACTAGGTGATGACACGGTTAAAACTCAGAGCTCCATACCCTACATGCACCTCCCTCCTCTCCTAACTCCCCCCCTAGGGTATGGGACCTCACCATCTGCCTAAGTGGGTGTGTAGGAGTGCTAGGATGGGATCCTCCTACAAATCCTACATTCCACTGTGACAAGGGTAACCGCACACACATTTTTGGGTGCAGTACCACAACTGTAACGCCTGATCAGTGGGGCGCAACTGTGGCGCCCCGCAACGAGTGCGTCACAGGAGTGTATTGCAGCCCAGACTGCAGCTGCAATATGCTCTGACTAGGTGATGACACGGTTAAAACTCAGAGCTCCATACCCTACATGCACATCAGCATAGAGGGCCAATAAGGTCCTGGTGGGCGGAGTGTAGGAGTAGTGTGTTAGTGGAGAAGTTAGTGATTAAAAAAAGAATGTAGGAGAAGGAGGAAGGAGCAACGTGGCCGGGAGGAACGTAGGAGAGGGGGCCCTGCACAGTTCCGTGCAGCCCTGGGCCACCACCACCGGTTGGGCGCCATTATCCGGTGCCTCAACAACCGGACTCTGGGCGAACATCCACGGGTCAAAATCCTCCCACGCCCATCTACAACCGGATCACTGGTTCCGAAGTTGGTAGTCGTTTATCACTGCTATGCAAACCAGGAGTGGAGGGACCGCTCTACAGGAGTACCCCACCGCCGCCGCAAACAGAGCCATCTTGCCAGCGGAGAACCTACCAAAAGGACCCAGACTACCCCTCACACTGGAACGTACACACCGGCAGGGCAATATAAGTAGTCCCTTGTACCGGACCTTGGCACTCAAAGGCGACATTGGCAACTCACCTAGAATAAGTTAGAATGGAGGAACACTGCGGAGCTCTGAGATAACACTGGTCATTGCCAAGTCCACCCAGTCCATTACCCGTTACCTGTATACCATGTATCACATGCTGGTTACAGTAAAGTACCCGTTGCAGAGACTTATGGTGTCCGTGTTTCTTAAGAACTGTTTCACTACACATGCAGAAGGTAACTAAGCTGCCTCACAACATCTTGTGCAGCTCCTGGCTGCGGGGACTCCCGCTTATCCTGTGGGGAGCGTCCCATCTTGCTGCATTCCATTCTCCGGAGGCCCAAGCAGCGCTGGTGGACATTACCGGAACTCTCACAGGTGGCGTCACGACAAGACACAACCTTTAATCTGTTTAGCCAACCCTATTGAATCTGGACCATCGGGCCCCACTATGGCAGGCGCAGTTCCGTGACAGGGAGAAGAGAAACGCCTGCCTCGTGAAGTCCCGGCTACGGTGAGTCAGATATTTGGCGTCACGAACAGGATACGAGCAGGCCCGTTACCTAACGGGTATTGTGTGCTTAAAAAGACTTTTATTTCATCAAAAAGGACTTTGCTCGTCCCAAAACAAACTTTTCCCGCCTTTTCACCATTGGGCCAAGATGGCGACCAAGATCGCGGATCCCCGCCATGTGAACCACCACGTGCAGGCCCAGGGGTGAGCCTCCGCCCCTCTTCGTGGGAGGGCCAAGGCAGAGGCGCCAAAATCATTGTCCGCCCCGATTGCTGGAAACAACCATGGGGCGCGGCCAAAGACTTTATCCCACCTATGGACTACAAAAACCCCAAGAAAGTGGGAGTGTCGAGGCTTTTCCACCAGCTCTTCAACAGGAACGGTTACCAGTTTGGATGGGTGTGGTTCTCCCAACAAGGAAAATGACCAGCATGAAGCTCATTGAACTGATGCAGGAGGTCAAGGCGGAGGCCAGAGCAGCCATAGGCCATCCGGGTCCGGGTCCCATCCTCACTATAGACGGCAACCCCGACTTTTGGCAAGAGGCACTGCAAGACCTACGGGTGAGACTTATGGAGACTACAGAGTGGACGATCCGCAGCTGGAGTGCGGGTCTGGCTAGCCGACTCCAACGAGCTATCCAGCAAGGACTTGCAAGTGGTTCCACTTTAGAGCCGGAATGCAGCTCCTGTTCCGCTGCTTCACTGGTGCCTACAACCTGTCTTGCCTCATCACCAGAGCCCGTGAACTGCGTTATTCCACCGGAGCCCATCACCGATCCCGTTCCATAGCCGGAGCTTGCAAACTGCTCCACCACCAAAGCTGATACCTGTTTAGTTCCCGCAGAGGAACCCACCACCGGTCTCACCACCATCGAACCAGAGACTGTTACCTGTTTACCCCCAGACCCGGAGGCCCACTCTGAAACTACAGAGGCCTACCCGGTTATCGGAGTAGAAACAGCACCACCACCTGAAAGCGCTGAAGCCACAGACGAGGAGGCAGACAGCCTGGAAGCCCTGCAAGATGACGATAGGGAGGACTTCGTGGCCCCAATGCCCATCTGTCCGGAAGAATCCGATTCAGCCTCTCCACCAGCAGCGCAGCCCGTTGTGATCGTCGAAGGAGTGGAGGAAGAGGACAACGAGGCCCACAGCAACCCTGAGGACCTCTATCACACTGGTTTCGAATGGGGAGATGCAGAGGAACCTCCGGCCGAGCAACCTGCTCAGGTACTCTGGTCGGGTGCAGCCACGGCGCCTTCCCCTGTGCCTCTTGTCCGGGTGCCCATTCAGACTTCCCGCCAAAGTCAAGCTTATCAGCAGCCCCTGCATCGCAGTGACTACGTCCATACCCCATGTCGTACAGACGACGATTTACGTCGGCTCCGCAGGGCAGAGTGGCGGGCTCGAGAGCAGGCCAACATGGAAGCCTGTGTTGAGGTCCGTCGTCAACCCCTGCTGCCTGAGGAACTCCGTAAAGAAGGTAGAGTGACATCGTTCAATTTGTCTACCGGGTTGGGTTTTGCCAGGGAGGAGGGAGTGTACGAAGAGTTGTTTGTGGGGCGTCGCGATGTAGAACCGCACTTACCGAGAGGACATCCAGACCGCGATCTGTATAGAGGGGACATTGTCACTTATGAGCGACACGCTTGTTATGATGGTTGGTTCGCCATACGGGTGCGAAATTGTTCTCTCCACAAATAAATTTTTAACTTTGAAAGTGACTTTTCCCGTTTAACCGCCAGAAGAGCGGCCCGGCGGCAAAAACCCTGGACTTGCATTAAGGACAGTAGACCGCGCGCCGCGTCCGCAATGGTTAACCTGTTGATACCGGTTTTGTTTATTTGCAACAGTCTAAGTAACAAGCATACCTGTTATTAATAAAAGCATTTACCGTATATACTCGTGTATAAGCCGAGTTTTTCAGCACACGAGTCAGTGACGGCTGAGTGGGGGGGGGCCGGTGTCCGGGGGCTGGAGGAGGCAGGGGGAGGCTGCACTATGAGCGGCCGGTCACGTGGGGCCGCTCATTAGTGCAATGCAATATGCACGGCATCCCCCTGTCCATCAGCGGCAGGGGGAGCCGTGCATATTACATTGCTCTCCCCCAGTAGTTTATACAGGCCCCCCGATCCCCCCCCCCCCCGTAGTTTATACAGGCCCCCCGATCCCCCCCGCCCCGTAGTATATACAGGCCCCCCGTAGTTTATGCAGGCCACCCGATCCCCCCCCCGTAGTATATACAGGCCCCCCGATTCCCACCCTCTATGTAGTATATACAGGCCCCCCGCGCTCTATATACAGGCCCCCGGTTGCAGCCACGGACCTGTAAGAGAATCGCTTTCATACTTACCCTCCTCGCTGTTACCCGCGCTCCTCCGGTCTCCTTCCCGCTTGTACCCGGCGCGTCCACAATGACGTCATTGTGGATGCGCCGGGAAGAAGCTGGAAGGAGACGAGGACGCGCGATGACAGTGAGGAGGGTAAGTATGAAAGCGATTCTCTTACAGGTCTGTGGCTGCAACCGGGGGCCTGTATATAGAGCGCGGGGGGCCTGTATATACTACATAGAGGGTGGGAATCGGGGGCCTGTATATACTACGGGGGGGGGATCGGGTGGCCTGCATAAACTACGGGGGGCCTGTATATACTACAGGGAGGGTGGGAATCGGGGGGCCTGTATATACTACGGGGGGGGGGGGGGGATCGGGTGGCCTGCATAAACTACGGGGGTGGGTAATCGGGGGCCTGTATATACCACACTGCTGGGGGCTGCTGCCTGTATATACCACACTGCTGGGGGCTGCTGCCTGTATATACCACACTGCTGGGGAGGCTGCTGTATACCACACTGCTGGGGAGGCTGCTGTATACCACACTGCTGGGGGCTGCTGCCTGTATATACCTCACTGCTGGGGGCTGCTGCCTGTATATACCACACTGCTGGGGGCTGCTGCCTGTATATACCACACTGCTGGGGGCTGCTGCCTGTATATACCACACTGCTGGGGGCTGCTGCCTGTATATACCACACTGCTGGGGGCTGCTGCCTGTATATACCACACTGCTGGGGGCTGCTGCCTGTATATACCTCACTGCTGGGGGCTGCTGCCTGTATATACCACACTGCTGGGGAGGCTGCTGTATACCACACTGCTGGGGGCTGCTGCCTGTATATACCTCACTGCTGGGGGCTGCTGCCTGTATATACCACACTGCTGGGGGCTGCTGCCTGTATATACCACACTGCTGGGGGCTGCTGCCTGTATATACCACACTGCTGGGGGCTGCTGCCTGTATATACCACACTGCTGGGGGCTGCTGCCTGTATATACCACACTGCTGGGGAGGCTGCTGTATACCACACTGCTGGGAAGGCTGCTGTATACCACACTGCTGGGGGCTGCTGCCTGTATATACCTCACTGCTGGGGGCTGCTGCCTGTATATACCACACTGCTGGGGGCTGCTGCCTGTATATACCACACTGCTGGGGGCTGCTGCCTGTATATACCACACTGCTGGGGGCTGCTGCCTGTATATACCACACTGCTGGGGGCTGCTGCCTGTATATACCTCACTGCTGGGGGCTGCTGCCTGTATATACCACACTGCTGGGGGCTGCTGCCTGTATATACACACTGCTGGGGGCTGCTGCCTGTATATACCACACTGCTGGGGGCTGCTGCCTGTATATACCACACTGCTGGGGGCTGCTGCCTGTATATACCACACTGCTGGGGGCTGCTGCCTGTATATACCACACTGCTGGGGGCTGCTGCCTGTATATACCTCACTGCTGGGGGCTGCTGCCTGTATATACCACACTGCTGGGGGCTGCTACCTGTATATACCACACTGCTGGGGGCTGCTGCCTGTATATACCACACTGCTGGGGGCTGCTGCCTGTATATACCACACTGCTGGGGGCTGCTGCCTGTATATACCACACTGCTGGGGGCTGCTGCCTGTATATACCACACTGCTGGGGGCTGCTGCCTGTATATACCACACTGCTGGGGGCTGCTGCCTGTATATACCACACTGCTGGGGGCTGCTGCCTGTATATACCACACTGCTGGGGGCTGCTGCCTGTATATACCACACTGCTGGGGGCTGCTGCCTGTATATACCTCACTGCTGGGGGCTGCTGCCTGTATATACCACACTGCTGGGGGCTGCTGCCTGTATATACCACACTGCTGGGGGCTGTATACCTGTGCTGGAGTCCACCCTCGGCTTATACACGAGTCAATAGGTTTTCCCAGGTTTTGGGGGCAAAAGTAGGGGGGTCGGCTTATACACGGGTCGGCTTATACACGAGTATATACGGTATTTACCTGCTATAATAAAAATGTAAAAATTCTCTGTAATGTTGGGGTTTCGTGACACTTGGGGACAAGCGTAATTTCCCAAGGGGGAGTGTGGCGCCACGCAACGAGTGCGTCACAGGAGTGTATTGCAGCCCAGACTGCAGCTGCAATATTCTCTGACTAGGTGATGACACGGTTATCAGAGCTCCATACCTTACATGCACATCAGCATAGAGGGCCAATAAGGTCCTGGTGGGCGGAGTGTAGGAGTAGTGTGTTAGTGGAGAAGTTAGTGATTAAAAAAAGAATGTAGGAGAAGGAGGAAGGAGCAACGTGGCCGGGAGGAACGTAGGAGAGGGGGCCCTGCACAGTTCCGTGCAGCCCCTGGGCCACCACCACCGGTTGGGCGCCATTATCCGGTGCCTCAACAACCGGACTCTGGGCGAACATCCACGGGTCAAAATCCTCCCACGCCTATCTACAACTGGATCACTGGTTCTGAAGCGGGTAGTCGTTTATCACTGCTATGCAAACCAGGAGTGGAGAGACCGCTCTACAGGAGTACCCCACCGCCACCGCAAACAGAGCCATCTTGCCAGCGGAGTACCTACCAAAAGGACCCAGACTAACCCTCCACCGGAATGCACACACCGGCAGGGCAATATAAGTAGTCCCTTGTACCCGACCTTGGCACTCAAAGGCGACATTGGCAACTCACCTAGAATAAGTTAGAATGGAGGAACACTGCGGAGCTCTGAGATAACACTGGTCATTGCCAAGTCCACCCAGTCCATTACCCGTTACCTGTATACCATGTATCACATGCTGGTTACAGTAAAGTACCCGTTGCAGAGACTTATGGTGTCCGTGTTTCTTAAGAACTGTTTCACTACACATGCAGAAGGTAACTAAGCTGCCTCACAACATCTTGTGCAGCTCCTGGCTGCGGGGACTCCCGCTTATCCTGTGGGGAGCGTCCCATCTTGCTGCATTCCATTCTCCGGAGGCCCAAGCAGCGCTGGTGGACATTACCGGAACTCTCACAGGTGGCGTCACGACAAGACACAACCTTTCATCTGTTTAGCCAACCCTATTGAATCTGGACCATCGGGCCCCACTACGGCAGGCGCGGTTCCATGACAGGGAGAAGAGAAATGCCTGCCCCGTGAAGTCTTGGCTACGGTGAGTCAGATACAACACTCCCATCTTGTGAGTGATGTGGAAGGTAATTCAGCATAGGATGAGGAGGCAGAGGAGGAGGAAAAGGGGAGACAGAACGTATATGATGAGGCAGAAACCCTGATAGAATTTGGGCCCTCTATTTTTGGCGTGGGTAGGATATGTGATGGTTCAGTTTGTGACTTTGTCCCACCTTCCACCAGGTTGAGCCAGTGTGCTGTGACTATTTTCTTACCTATCATGTCCATGCTTTTTTTCATTCCTCATGATTATTCTAGCATGACTATAAGTGGCTACGCCAACCCCTTACTCTTTTTTATGACCTGTGTTTAACTCTCAATGTCTAGTCAGTCCATATCCACCCACCCACCCCCTCATCCACACCTGATTCCTCTTCCAGAGTCTAGTCTAATCCAGGCATTTTTCAAACTACATCTTTCAAAGTACAGCTTTCTAAGTACAATACTTTATATTAGACTTGAATAGTACTGGAATGGACTGGAAGGTAATGGAATAGAAAGCCACTACAACCTTTCTGTTTCTGTTCACTTTCACCCCCATACTACTCCGTTTCTTACTTACTCTTCTAATCCCTTCACCTACTAAGAAGCTAGTCATCTCTCCATCCTCTCCATCCATCTCACCTCCACATACAATTCTTTTTCTCCTGGCACCCACAGCCACATCATGCCCTATCCTGCTCCCACCTTTTATCGCTCTTTCTGCTGCTCCTCATTGCTGTCCACATATACCCAAATCCTGTCCCTCCTCAACACATTCCCACACACATTTCTAAAACCCTGCCATGATCCTCTACAAGTTTTTGCAACCCTGATAACCTCATATCCAGTCAGCCAGCCCCCGCTCCCCCGATTTCCCTACCTGGAGCACTATGGAATGCATGCTCTGTCTGCAACAAACTGTCATTCATTCATGACCTCTTTATCACTAACAAACTCTCCTTCTTGAGCATCACTGAAACCTGGCTCACCCCCTCTGACACAGCCTGTCCAGTTGCACTTTCTTATGGCGGATTCCATCTATCTCACACCCCTCGCACAGCAACAAACATGGTGGAGGAGTTGGCTTGCTCCTGTCTGACAACTGCTCCTTTACACCAATTCCACTACCACCCTCCACTACTCTTCCCTCACTTGAGGTGCATTCTAGCCTCATCTATTCCCCTTCCAACCTCCAGCTGGCTTTCATCTACCACCCTCCAGAGCTAGCCATCTCCCACTTTCTCTATCACTTGACCATCTAGCTACTTCATTTCCTTTCTTGTTGTGAATTCTGCTTGTGGGCTCCCTCCTGTGGATGTGGCTGGTAATGCAGTTGATCCTGTTTTGCACTCTTGGTCAGGTGAATTGGATAATTTCAATTTTGACTGGGGTATTTAGGTTTGCAGCATTTCCTCAGTCCTTGCCAGTTGTTAATTGTCCTGGAGGTGTTTCATCTCTGCCTGGTCTCTTCCCGCCCTGCTGCAAAACTTCCAAGCTAAGTGAATGATTTAGTTTTCTTGTGGCACACATGCTGTGTGCTTGTTTTCAAATTATCTATTTTTGCTCAGAGTGCATGCTGTCTTAACATGCTCTCTGTTAGGAAGTTTTCTTCCTAGGATTTATGTGCTATTCATTTGTTATTGGTTTGTTCAGCTTTTGATTGGGTCAGCATATATTTAGCATAGTTGGATTCACAGGAGTTCTGCAAATTTAGAGGGCGCCGAGTCTTGAGTAGACTCAGGGGTACTTTTGTATTATCAGCTGTGGATGTTTTTGAAAGGATTTTTATACTGACTGCAATAGTATCCTGTCCTGTCTTTACCTATCTAGCTAGAGTGCCTCTTTTGCTAAATTCTGTTTTCTGCCTGAGTGTGTCTTTTCCTCTCTTACTCACAGTCAATATTTGTAGGGGGCTTTCTATTGTTTTGGGGTTCTGCTCTGAGGCAAGATAGAATTCCTGTTTCCATCTTTAGGCGTAGCTAGTTCTCCAGCCGTGTTGAGGTGTCTAGGGTATGGTTAGTCACATCCCACGGCTACTTCTAGTTGCGGGGTTAGATCAGGAACTGTGGTCAGTATAAGTACCATTTACTCCAGTGAAGTATATTCATGTGGCTCCAAGGTCACCGGATCGCAACACTTTCTGCTGACATCCCCATTATCATCATGCGTGACTTCAACTTCCCCATTGACACTTCCACCTCAGCTGCCTCTAAACCTTTATTCCTGACTGCCTCTTTTGACCTCATTTAATGGTCCTCCACGGCCACTCACAGAGATGGCCGCATCCTGGACCTTATCTTCACATGCCTCTGTTCCATTACTAGCCTCTCTAACTCACCTCTCCCCCTGCCTAACCTCAACCTACTGACTGTTTCTTCCCTGTCCTTCCCTTGTGCACAACAGCCACTCCACCAGCTCAATCATCTTCCCAGAACACACCTTAATTTACATTCATTCTCTGAGTCCCTTCTTCCTCTTACAGACATAGCTTCGTTACATGACACAGATGCTGCTGCCACTTTATATAACCCCACAATAACAGCAGCGCTTAATTTAGCAACCCCCTCACGCACAGAAAAGCTCATACAATCAACAGGCAACCCTGGCTGATCAGCCTGACTGAAGAACTAAGACGAACATCCAGGGTAGCTGAGCGGAGATGGAAGAGATCCCGTTCTGCCGAGCTCTTTGTCGCATACAAGCAGTCCCTCGCCAACTTCAAATGCATGCTTGCTGCTGCAAACAAACTTACTTCTCATCCCTCATATCCTCCCTGTATCACAACCCTAAACAGCTTTTCAACACTTTCAATTTTCTACTCTGTTCCCAATCACCTCCTCCTTCTCTCATTTCTACTGAAGACTTTGCCTCTTTCTTTAAGAAGAAAATTGATAATCTCAGAGAAAGCTTTGGTCCATACCCCCTATGCCTCTCCTCATAACTGCTAAGCCCTGATCTTCCAAAGCCAGCTACTCCACCATGACAGAGGATCAGCTCTCCTCCCTTCTGTCAAGATCACATCTTGCATGCTTGACCCGCTCCCAGTCCACCTCATCCCCAACCTCGCCACAGTTTTCATCCTAGACCTAACAAATCTCTGCAACTTTTTGCTGACAAATGGTGTCTACCCCTCATCCTTCAAACAGGCCTCAATCACACCCATCCTCAAATAGCCCTCCCTCAACCTATCCTCTGTGTCTAACTATCACCCAATATCACTGCTCCCTTATGCCTCAAAACTGCAGGAACAGCATGTCCATCTTGAATTGTCCTCCCACGTCTTTTCCTGCTCCCTCTTTGACAAGTTACAATCTGGCTTCCGACTGCATCACTCTACTGAAACTGCCCTAGCTAAAGTCACCAAATGACGTACTAACCGCCAAGAGAAAGCGGTACTACTCTGTTCTCCTTCTCCTCAACCTGTCTTCCACCTTTGACACTGTAGACCATTCCCTCCTGTTACAGATTCTCTCATCTCTTGGTATCACAGACTTGGCCTTGTCCTCGATCTGGTCATATGTAACACATTGGACTTTCAGCAACTCCCTCTCCCATACTACCTCCTCACCTCGCCCCCTGTCTGTCTGTGTTCCCCAAGGCTCATATCTAGGACCCCTACTCTTTTCCATCTACACATTTGGCCTAAGTCAACTCATATAATCACATGGTTTGCAGTATCATCTCTACACTGATGACAAGCAGATCTACCTCTCTGGACCTGACATCACCTCCTTACTGACCAAAATCCTACAATGTCTGTCTACTATTTCATTCTTTTCTGCTTGCTTTCTAAAACTGGACATGCACAAAACAGAATTCATCATCTTTCCCCCATCTCACTCTACCCCTCCACCAAACTTATCCATTAAAACCAATGGCTTCTCACTTTCCCTTGCTGGGTGCCTTGGGGTGATTCTCGACTCTACACTTTCTTTCAAGCCAAATATCCAAGCCCTTGTTACCTCCTGCTGACTCCAATTCAAAAATATTTCCCGCATTCGTGCATTCCTTGACCAAGAAACCTGAAAAACACCCGTGCATGCCCTCATCATCTCCCTACTCGAGTATTGCAACCTCCTACTCTCTGGCCTCCCCTTTAGCACTCTTGCACCACTCCAATCTATCCTAAACTCTGCTGCCCGACTAATCCACCTTTCTCCCCACTATTCCCCAACCTCTCCTTTGTCAATCCCTTCAGTGGATTTTTGTATTGTCCAGAGGCTCCAGTTCAAAACCCTAACTATAGCACACAATGCCATCCACAACTTGCCTCCTATATACATCTGTGACATTGTCTTCCGGTACTTACCTACATGCAACCTCCGATCCTCTCAAGATCTTCTTCTCTACTCCCCTCTTATCTCTTCTTCGCACAACCACATGCAAGATTTCTCCCCTACTTTCCCTATGATCTGGAACTCTCTGCCCAACCACATCAGACTTTTGAACACCATGGAAACCTTCAAAAGGAACCTAAAGACACACCTCTTCTGAAAAACCTAAAACCTGCAGTGATCCTCACTCTACATGACCAACTTTACCCTCTCCTAGTGTATCTGTGGCGCCCCACCAATGCAGGTGTCACAGAGGAGTATTAAACCCGTAAAAGTGGTGTAAATGCTCCAGCTGCAGGTAGATCCCAGGATGGTGGGTGGCACCCTTTCCCAGCACTCCCACATTAGTTGAGGGTGGAAGGTTACCCCAAGAGGGAATAAATTCACCTCTAGGGGGACCTAAAAGGTGTCAAGGAGCAAGGAGGTCTTTGCTCTTTGGTCTTTGACCGAGAATGGAGGAAGAGGAGAGATATTAGAAAGATCAGCTTAGTGGAACAAGGTGGAAGGTCACACCGAGTCGGTTACAAGCCGAACCAGAGGAAAGAAGAAGGGGCCTTGAGGAGGTCCTGAAATGAAGCGCCCGACGGGAAAGTTCGGGCCCCAGAAAGAAAGGGAGATCCTCAGAGTGGAGCATCCATACTCCAGGGGATACTCCAGTCCACCAGGGGAACACCGGGCCCTAGGAACCGGCCAGAGTTTAGCCTGTAGTCGGCAAACGGCTGCTGTGGCTTGTTCATCAGCTGCAGCACCCTGACATCGGAGAGGTCTGCCTGCTTCCTCACCAACAAAGGAGGACTCCTGGTACTACCTACACGGAGCTACTGGGTATAGATTGATCCAAAGCGGGGAAGAACGGACACGGGTTAGTTAACGAAGGTACACCAAGGGTTCCACCATACCACCTGGGATCTACTTTCAGCCACCCGTTAAGCTACCTGTCTTTGTAACATCAAGAGTGCTGAACTGTTAACTGTAACCGCTGCTGCTACAACCAACAGTAAAGTACCTGGGAGAAAAGTGACTTTGCCTCCGTCTGTGTTTCTTTTGCATGAACTTGTTCCCTTTCCAGGAATGCTGCCCCGGACGTCCAGCCCTACCTGTAGGGGACTTTGCCAACTAGCCGCAATACCATCTACCTTTGGCGGACTGTGGCGGCGCTGGTGACGTATCACCAGAAACTACAGGTGGCATCACGACAATGGTATATAAACTCCCCTGTAAATAATTCCCCTTTTTGAAGATATACCCAGGACACGGGATCAGGCGCGGCCACCATTCCCCATGACACAGCAACGCTACCCTGAAGCCTGATACCCGAGTACCCCAAAGCCTGGGCTCGACATATCCTCACCCATCCCTTGTAGACTGTGAGCCCTTGCAGGCAGTGTCATCTCTCCTTTTGTACTTGTGTGTGCATTGTATTGCTCATATTTATTTTACTTGTCTGTGTGTATGCCCCTTTTCACATGTAAAGCGCCATGGAATAAATGGTGCTATAATACTGAATAATAATAATAGTCACATTCTTTGCTATCAATTTGGCAATAAGCGCATTTAGTATGTGTGCCTGTTGGTGTGTGGCTTGGCATTTACGCTTTCTTTCATAGATCTCACGCACGGACTACTGGAATCTTGACTTGGACAAAGAAGTGGATGAGATTGATGTGCCCTGTGTCTGTACAACTGGAGCTTGTGAGCCGGAGGTATGAGTGCCTGCTTCCTGGCAAGCAGATTGGGAAGGATGGATCATAGGCGACATGGCAGTGGCTCAGGTGTTCCGAAAGATTAAAGGATACCAGCAAAAAGCTTGCGCCGCCTGTCACACAGCCAGAGCAGACAAAAGGAGGTCTCAGCACAGCTAAACGCAGCCAGGGGATATAGACACTAAAACAGAAGGTAGGCCTCAGAACTTGCCTGGAGTGGGTCGCCCCAACTTGCTTCCAAGCCTGGATCCCCGACCACCACTGTGGACAGTACCCAGACAACCTTACTGCTCAGTGAAAGATAAAAGAGAACTGTGCCCTCTGTGTCTGTTTGTTCTTCCATACGCTGCATCCTGCATCCCCAACGCTCAGCACTCAAATAGGCTGCATTCCCACACCTGCCCTGGGGACCCAAACCCTGCCCGTGGAGGATTCAACATCCTATGCCACCGTCATCACTATTCCCAGAGGCCAGCATGGCAGCGGTAGCTAAAACTGGCCACAGCCCACGGGTGACGTCAATGACTTTAATTTAATTTAATTTTTTTTTTTTTTTAGTTTTACTCTTCAAATTTTTTCCCTTTTTACTGAACTCGCCCAACAAGGGTATCAAGGACCGGGTCGCGCAACTGTGACATCCCAGAGAGGCCCAGGCGCCCTCCAGAGGACCCGGTTCCAAGTGTCCCAAGGTCCCCGAGGTGAGTCATATATCCCCTAGTGGTAACATATGGAAGTGAAACCTGGACGATAAGGTTGAAGAACAATCAATACCTTCGAATTGTGGTGCCGGAGAAGGACATTATCAATACCACGGATGGCAAGAAGAACAAATACATTTTGAAATATCAAGCCAGACATAAATTGAAACAATGATCAGCAAGCTATGACTTGCGTACTTTGGACACATGATTCGAAGAGAGAAATCACTATAGACATTATGGTAGGAAGAATAGAAGGATCAAGGCAAGGAGGAAGATGAGCAACCCAATGGCTTGATACTGTCAAGATAACGGACAAAAAAACCCTAGTGGACTTATCTAGGCTTGGAGAAGACCCTGATGGACTTATCTAGGATAGTGCAAGATCAAGTTTTCTGACAGAGCATTCATTTATGAAGACTTTGGCTCGAGATCGAGCTAAAGGCTGGGAAATAATAAAATAATACTAAATATTCCTAAAGCAAATTGAGAATCATAAAATTATAATATTATCCCTGTGCAGAGCTAATTCCATCCGCCACTTGTGAGACGCTCCCCGGGGTCTATTATTTTCCAGCAAATGTAAAAATGTAACACAGGTTTGTATGACAGTGAATAGGAGACATAAGATATATAAACCTGATCACAGCGGAGACTTCACCCCATCATGGTGACTCTGTGCTGCTGTCAGTGATGAGGACGTCACATCTCACAATGTCTCTGATGTATTGCAGATCTCTGAATTGTGATTTCCTGCAGATCTTCCTCTGGTTTCTTCTTTTCTCTCTGATCTGTAGATCTGGTGCTCAGCTCTCCGGATGTGGTGTTTACAACTATCAATACTTATTTGAGTATGAATATTGTCAACAAGGCGACATCTTCATCGGAGGGATATTCACTGTCCATTCCCACGTCACACAGATTACTTATAAAGGGATTGAGGCTTATGAACCTCGTAAATTCTGCACATTGTAAGTATTTACACCCTCTGGTTTGTGTTGTGCAGACGACTCCAATCATCTTTGCTCAATTCTGGTTTTACTCAAATCCTCAACAAGTAACAAACCCTATTATATCCACATCCACATAACCACATCATATTAAATCCACATATTCATACCTACGCTGGAGCATAGACGTCTAATGCTAGGGTCAGAATTGCGTCTGTCCCTGAGCCTGCGGGATCCGGCAGATCTTAGTTTCTGGCCGGAGTAGTGCATGGTGTTACCAGCAGGTAACGCTATGTGCCAACTGTCTATTGATCCCTATGATATCCGACCGCTTACTGCAGCCGCCGCCTCCACAGGATATGCGCTTTTACAGAGCGCACAGGAAACACTGTTTGCATATCCTGGAGATCTCTGAGGAGCCGGCGGCTGCGGTAAGCATCCGGTTACCATAGGGATCAATAGACAGTTGGCACATAGCGTTACCTGCTGGTAACACCATGCACTACTCCGGCCAGAAACTAAGTTTTTGCCCGATCCCGCAGGCTCAGGGACAGACGCAATTCTGACCCTAGTTTAAGGTTAGTTTCACACCAGTGTTTTTTTGCAATCATCCTGTTATTGCCCATTCATTTTAATGGTGTCCGGTAGCATCCTGTGTCTTCAGGTTCACAGCGGATCCTGTTTTTGGCCAAAAAAATGTTGCATGCAATGTTTTTTGTACTAGTCAAAAAAACACATTATACAGGATCTGTACCGGATCCAGCATCATTATAATGGAAGTCTATGTGTACCGGATACAGCTTTACCAGATCATGACAGATCTGGCAAAATCAGATCCTACATGCGCACTGAGCATGCCTGGAATAGTGCAAAAAACATGTGGGCAAAAAGGGATCCGGCAAAAAATGAACACTAATGGACTGAACCGGATGGTACAGTTCCGGAAGTATGTCAGATCCGGCAAAAAAAACTAATCGGTACCATCTAGTTCAGTCCATTAATTTAATTTTTTAACCGCCGGTTATTGCATTTTATAGCAATGTTGCAGCGACCAAAAAAATGTAATTTTGGCGTTTGGACCATTTTTTCTGTTACGGAGTTCACGGCTCTCATTAACGGATATAATATGATGATAGATCGGGTATGAAATGAACATGCTGCGGAGGAGCGGACTGCCGGCAACCCACACCGCAGCTCCAAACACGCTGCAGGCAGGTTAAGCATAGTGAGGATGGGATTTCTTACAATGCCATCCACTATGCTGCTACTGTACTATGCAGCGTTTTGGCTGCCGCACAAGACGCTGCCTATACTGATCATGAGTATGCAGCCTTACAATGGCCTTTTCTTTTAAAGTCGATTATTTTGTGCCGCTCATTTCAGGATTTGTTAAATGAACAAGCCAAGAGGAAAGGTAAGGAAAGCCAGAATCTGAAATATAGGAAAATACAACTTATTATTATTATTATTATCCTACTTTTAATTAACCCTTGAAGGACGGAACCACTTTGCACATTAATGACCGAGTTTTATTGAGTTAATAACTCTGGAGCACTTTAACATATCCCAGTGATTCTGAGATTTTCTTGTGACATGTTCTACTTTATGTTAGGGGTAAATTGTGCTCGATATTATTGGAATTTATTTACGAAAATATCAAAAATTCGGTGAAAAATGTGGACGTTTCATAGTGTTCAAAATGTTACTTTTTATGCTGTTAAACCAGATTCTAGCTGCATCTCCATGAATTAGAATTTCATCAAAAAGTTAATGTCTTTCAGTAATTCAATCCATAAAGTGACACATATATTCTATAGAGTCATTACACACAGAGGGATCTATTTCATGTGTTTATTTCTGTTAATGTTGATGATTAATGAAAACCCAAAGGTCATTATCTCAGAAAATTAAAGTCAGGAGGATGAAGGGTCTGAGAGATAAAATATGACCTATATAGGTATCAGAGGCTTCACCTTGTGTGGTTGTGTGAGTCACAACCACTATAAAAGCAGATCACAGCTGCTGCAGTCCCCAGCGTGGTACATATAGAGTAGGGAGGATGAAGGGTTAAACACCGAGCTGCCATATTCCACCAGACATCAAAGGGTGAATATAATGTTGATTTATTAGCCCTGAAACATGGCAATATGATATTGATTTGTCCTGGGGAAGAGGCCAGGGAGCCCTGAAATACCCTGACTAATAAATCAATGTTATATTCACCCTTTGATGTCTGGTGGAATACGGCAGCGCTGTTTTTCACCCTTCATCCTCCCTAATTTATATGCACCACGCTGGGGACTGCAGCAGCCGTGATCTGCTTTTATAGTGGTTGTGACTGTCACAACCACACAAGGTGAAGCCTCTGATACCTATTCAGGTCATATTTTATCTCTCAGACCCTTCATCCTCCCTACTTTAATTTTCTGAAACCTTTGGGGTTTCATTAATCATCAACATTAACAGAAATAAACACATGAAATAGATCCCTCTGTGTGTAATGACTCTATATAATAGATGTGTGTCACTTTATGTATTGAATTACTGAAATAAAGTCACTTTTTGATGATCTTCTAATACATTGAGATGCTCCTGTAGTTAATAAGTAACATTTCCCATATGTCTCCTTTACATTGGTATCATTTTAGAAGCAGCATTCTTTTTATTATAAAGCTAAAGTTTATCAGCAATTCCTCATTTTTTCCAACAAAATGAAAAAAAACTATTCTTTAGCTGATTATACATAGACTAGTAAAAAGGCCCGATGCAATTGCATCGGGAGCAGGGTGAAATGAATTGTGTGTATACAGGCGGGTCAGTGGGTAGCAGAGTATACAGGGGCTCTGTGGGTAGCAGAGTATACAGGCGGCTCTGTGGGTAGCAGAGTATACAGGCGTGTGTGGTGGTGTTGGCAGAGTATATAGGTGTCTGTGGTGGCATAGTATACAGGCATCTGTGTGGTGGCAGAGTATACAGGTGTCTGTGGTGGTGGCGGCAGAGTATACAGGCGTGTGTGTGGTGGGCAGGTATACAGGCGTGTGTGGTGGTGGGGGCAGAGTATACAGGCATCTGGTGGTGGCGGCAGAGTATAAGGCGTCTGTGCTGGTGGCGGCAGAGTATACAGGCTTCTGTGCTGGTGGCGGCAGAGTATACAGGCGTCTGTGCTGGTGGCGGCAGAGTATACAGGCGTCTGTGCTGGTGGCGGCAGAGTATACAGGCGTCTGTGCTGGTGGCGGCAGAGTATACAGGCGTCTGTGCTGGTGGCGGCAGAGTATACAGGCGTCTGTGCTGGTGGCGGCAGAGTAGGTATACAGGCGTCTGTGCTGGTGGCGGCAGAGTATACAGGCGTCTGTGCTGGTGGCGGCAGAGTATACAGGCGTATACAGGCGTCTGTGCTGGTGGCGGCAGAGTATACAGGCATCTGTGGTGGTGGCGGCAGAGTGTACAGGCGTGTGTTGTGGCGGCAGAGTGTACAGGCGTGTGTGGTGGTGGCAGAGTATACAGGCGTGTGTGGTGGTGGCAGAGTGTACAGGCGTGTGTGTGGTGGCGGCAGAGTGTACAGGCATGTGTGGTGGCGGCAGAGTATACAGGCGTCTGTGCTGGTGGCGGCAGAGTATACAGGCGTGTGTGGTGGTGGCAGAGTGTACAGGCGTGTGTGTGGTGGCGGCAGAGTGTAGAGGCATGTGTGGTGGCGGCAGAGTATACAGGCGTCTGTGCTGGTGGCGGCAGAGTATACAGGCGTCTGTGCTGGTGGCGGCAGAGTATAGAGGCATCTGTGGTGGTGGCGGCAGAGTGTACAGGCGTGTGTGGTGGCGGCAGAGTGTACAGGCGTGTGTGGTGGCGGCAGAGTGTACAGGCGTGTGTGGTGGTGGCAGAGTGTACAGGCGTGTGTGGTGGTGGCAGAGTGTAGAGGCATGTGTGGTGGTGGCAGAGTATACAGGCGTCTGTGGTGGGCGGCAGAGTGTACAGGCGTGTGTGGTGGTGGCAGAGTGTACAGGCGTGTGTGGTGGTGGCAGAGTGTAGAGGGTGTGTGGTGGTGGCAGAGTATACAGGCGTCTGTGGTGGTGGTGGCGGCAGAGTATACAGGCGTCTGTGGTGGTGGCAGAGTATACAGGCGTCTGTGCTGGTGGCGGCAGAGTATACAGGCGGGTGTGGTGGGGGCAGAGTATACAGGCATGTGTGGTGGCGGCAGAGTATACAGGCGTCTGTGTGGTGGCGGCAGAGTATACAGGCGTCTGTGCTGGTGGCGGCAGAGTATACAGGCAGGTGTGGTGGTGGCGGCAGAGTGTACAGGCGGTGTGTGGTGGCGGCAGAGTGTACAGGCGTGTGTGGTGGCGGCAGAGTGTACAGGCGTGTGTGGTGGTTGGCAGAGTGTACAGGCGTGTGTGGTGGTGGCAGAGTATACAGGCGTCTGTGCTGGTGGCGGCAGAGTATACAGGCGTCTGTGCTGGTGGCGGCAGAGTATACAGGGGGTGTGGTGGTGGCGGCAGAGTATACAGGCATCTGTGTGTGGCGGCAGAGTATACAGGCGTCTGTGCTGGTGGCGGCAGAGTATACAGGCGGGTGTGGTGGGGCAGAGTATACAGGCATGTGTGGTGGCGGCAGAGTATACAGGCGTCGTGTGCTGGTGGCGGCAGAGTATACAGGCGTCTGTGCTGGTGGCGGCAGAGTATACAGGCAGTGTGTGGTGGTGGCGGCAGAGTGTACAGGCGTGTGTGGTGGTGGCAGAGTGTACAGGCGTGTGTGGTGGTGGCAGAGTGTACGGGCGTGTGTGGTGGTGGCGGCAGAGTATACAGGCGTGTGTGGTGGTGGCAGAGTGTACAGGCGTGTGTGGTGGTGGCAGAGTGTACAGGCGTGTGTGGTGGTGGCAGAGTGTACAGGCGTGTGTGGTGGTGGCAGAGTGTACGGGCGTGTGTGGTGGCGGCAGAGTATACAGGCGTGTGTGGTGGTGGCGGCAGAGTATACAGGCGTGTGTGGTGGTGGCGGCAGAGTATACAGGTGTCTGTGGTGGGGGCAGAGTATACAGGCGTGTGTGTGTTGGCAGAGTATACAGGCGTCTGTGTGGTGGCATAGTATACAGGCGTCTGTGTGGTGGCGGCAGAGTATACAGGCGTGTGTGGTGGTGGCGGCAGAGTATACAGGTGTCTGTGGTGGCGGCAGAGTATACAGGCGTGTGTGTGTTGGCAGAGTATACAGGCGTCTGTGTGGTGGCATAGTATACAGGCGTCTGTGTGGTGGCATAGTATACAGGTGTCTGTGTGGTGGGATAGTATACAGGCATCTGTGAGGTGGCAGAATATACAGGTGTCTGTGGTGGTGCTCCTGCAAGGCAGGGGTTAAAAAAAATAAAAAAAAGATTATGCTCACCTCTCCCCGAGCCCCCGGAGTCTCCCGCCGTCTCCCGCTAGGCTCCCGGTGGCTGTGCAGGCTCCCGGTGCGTGCAGTGGTCTTCTATCTACTGCACTCAAGGACCTGTGGTGATGTCAGAGTCACGTGACCTGCGATTTGCCTGGAGTAAGCTGGTGTCACGTGACTCTAACATCACCACAGGTCCTTGAGTGCAGTAGATAGAAGACCACTGCAGGCACCGGGAGCCTGCAGAGCCACCGGGAGCCTAGCGGAACACGGCGGAAGACGGCGGGAGACTCCGGGGGCTCGGGGAGAGGTGAGGATTTTTTTTTTTTTAACTGTAGAGCGGCTGCGGCTCGTGATGACGCTGCGCGTCATCACTCGCAGTCGCGCAAAGGAGTCTGGGATTGGGCTACAGTGCCCAACTCCCGATTATGTAAGTAGATGGAGGATGAGTGGAAGCGGATAGGTGTTCTTAAGTTATTTCGTTTAGTTCACGGAAATCGAGGCAGGGACGAAGACCTCCATCTTTCTTTTTAACACAAAAGAAACCGGGGGCTACCAGTGATGAGGAAGGACAGATGTGGACGGCATGGTGGGTGGCACAGTGCACTGCAGCACTGAGGTCCCGAGGTCCTACCTTCAATTCCCACCAAGGACAACATCTGCAAGGAGTCTGTATGATCTCCTTGTGTTTGAGTGGGCTTTCTCCGGGCACTGCAGCTTCCTCCCACATTGCAAAGACATACTGAAAGGATGTATAGATTGTGAGCCCCAATGTGGACAGTGTTGCTAATGTATGTAAAGCACTATGGAATTAATAGCATAGCACTATATAAATAAATTAATGTTATTATAGATATGACCTTTTCATATACTTTTAGCAATATACCGTATTTTTCGCCCTATAAGACACACCAGATTATAAGACCCCCCACATTTGATGAAGGAAAAGAGGAAAAAATCATTTTTAATGTTAAATGCGGTTCACCTTATAATGCCAGTGTCGGTCTTACAATCAGTCCTCCATCCTGGTATATATATCCTCCATGCTGGTACACATAGCCATCATGTTGACACACTGTCCCCCCATCCTGGCACTGTCCCCCATACAGGTACACTGTCCCCCCATGCTGGGTCCATCCCCCATGCTGGCTTTGTCCCCCATACTGGTACTGTCCCCATGCTAGCTTTGTCTCCCATGCCAGCACTGTCCCCCATGCTAACTTTGTCCCCCATGTTGGCACTGTCCCCCATGCTGGCACTGTCCCCCCTGCTGGCACTGTCCCCCATGCTGGCACTGACTACCCTGCTGGCACTGTCCCCCATGCTGGCTTTGTCCCCCATGCTGGCACTGACCCCCCTGCTGGCACTGTTCCCCATGCTGGCACTGCCCCCCCCTGCTGGCACTGACTACCCTGCTGGCACTGTCCCCCATGCTGGCTTTGTCCCCCATGCTGGCACTGTCCCCCCTGCTGGCACTGTTCCCCATGCTGGCACTGCCCCCCCCGCTGGCACGGACTACCCTGCTGGCACTGTCCCCCATGCTGGCTTTGTCCCCCATGCTGGTACTGACCCCCCTGCTGGCACGATCCCCCATGTTGGCACTATCCTCCCTGCTGGCACTGTACCCCATGCTGGCTTAGTCCCCCATGCTGGCACTGGCCCCCCTGCTGGCACTGTCCCCTATGATGGTTTCGTCACCCATGCTGGCAATGTCCCTACGCTGGTATTGACCCCCATGCTGGCTTTGTCCCCCATGCTGCCGCACACTTAAAATAATAAACGATCATACTGGCCCTTCTCCTCATTCCCTGCTGTCTGTGCTATCCCTGCTCTCTGTGCTGTGCCCATCATCTAGTCCTCTGAGCAGTGCGCAGGTGATGACGTCACTCTGCAGTGACGCTTACAGGACCCGGATGCCAACAAAGACAGCGGGGATGGCGCAGACAGCAGGGAGCGAGGAGAACGGTGAGTATGCTCGTTCTCCCAGGGATAGTCAGTGCTTTCCATGCTGTCATTGCGTGGAAAGCACTGACTATCCACACAGGACCGCAGCCGCTGAGCTGCGGAACCACTCCTGTAAAATGCGCTGCTCCTGCTGGTGTTTGACAGCGGGATGCAGTTCATATTACAGGAGATAATGAGCGGCCCCACCTGACCACGGAGCCACAGCTCTAGCTCACTCCTGGCCTCCTCCAGCCTCCTGCCAGACTCCCAACACCGCTCCACAGCCCCCTTCCCCCACCGCGCAGCACAGTGTTTCACATTATAAGACCCCCACTTTCCCCCAATATGTGGGGGAACAAAGGTGCGTCTTATAATGCGAAAAATACAGTAAACTTTCATGGCTGTCCGCTCCATACCAGATAAGTTATACAAGCGAGCCTTGGGCAATTTGGCATTGGGAATGAGATTAATAGCACAATCAAAGGGGCAGTGAGGAGGTAAGATATCAGCCTCTTTTTCCAAAAAACTATCTCAGAAGTCTTTCAGGTATTCTGGAAGATGCTCCAGACTAACAGAGCAAACATGCACAGATTTAAAACAGTTTTCCACACAATAGGGACCCCATTTTACAATATCTTTTAGATTCCAGTCAATTATTGGATTATACATATGCAGCCAAAGAATACCCAGCACAATTGCAGCAGGTAAATTACCTAAAGCACAGCAGGAGATTAATTCTGTGTGAAGGCACCTCAACTTGAATGTGAACTCCACAGTAAATAACTGAACCAAATTCTTGAGCAACAGAGTTCTATCAATGGACACAATTTGAATGGGGCTTTCTAACTTAACTATCCCCAATTGTAACTTCAGAACCAGTCCTGAATCAATGAAATTAGCCGCTGATCCACACTTAATAAGGGCAAGTTTTGACAGATGCTGATTTTGAAAGAGAAATTCAGAATTCAACAATACTTTATCGAATGAGTGAAAAGGTACCTGGCAGTCTGGGTAACCTCCTCGAAAATCACCAAGACTTAAGCGTTTCCTTATGGCTTGTTTGCTGCAGGTCTTGTCAAGCAATCCTTTAAGAAATAACCAGCTTGGCTACAATAGAGACAAAGTCCAAGTTCCCTACAGCGTCTCCTCTCTTTAATCCTTGAACTGGCATCTCCAACCTCCATAGATTCCATCTTAGGAAAAAAAAAACGGACCATATGGACAAAATGGGACCTCTTGCTGAACCTCACGTCTATACCACATCCTCCGATCCGTGCAGATAGCCTGAGTCATGACCTCCAACAAACAACCAGGTGGAGCATGTAGAGCCAGAGCGTCCTTTAGAGACTCCAAGAGACCCCTGAAGAATTGGTACCTAAGAGCTGTGTCATTCCACAGGACCTCAGTAGACCTCTGATGAAGCTCAGTACAATAGTCTTCTGCTGGGCTGTTGTCCTTTTTCAGGTTCCTTGTCTCTGCCACCTTGACCCTGTCAGGTTCATCAAACTTATGTTCTAAAGTGTCAAAAAAGGTGTCCACTGAAAGACGTTCAGGAGCAAAAAAGGGTTGGGAAAAGTCTGAGACCCCAACCCCACCGCAAAAGCCACATTATAATTCCCACCTGCTATTACTCATTCCCAGATGACCGAGGGTGTAAGGTAAAAAATAAATTACAACTCTCCTTTAAAATTCTGAACTGGTCTTTTTCCCCAAAAAAATTGTCAGGTAGTGCTACAACAGGTTCAGAGGGGCTCAAAGATACGTCAGAGGGTTCAGAAGTCATGACAGCAGTAAGAGGAGAGAGATTCTGAGGAGCAGGAAAAGCACCAGACATCTGGCCCTGTAACTGAGCCTGAGAGGCTGTCAATTTGCGTTGTTCCAAGGCCAGATCCTGGACTAACTGAGTCAGATCCACCATCTGATCACACAAAGTACGCAACAGATCCATAGCTGAGGGAAAAAAATTAAACTGTCAATTGTAATGTGACGCGAGTCACTACAGTAATGTGACGCGAGTCACTACAGTAATAACTATTCTATGCGGTAAAGAAAAGAGAATGTAATAACAGAAAGTAAATATAATAATAAATAATAATAATAATACCGTATATACTCGTGTATAAGCCGACCCGTGTATAAGCCGACCCCCCTACTTTTGCCCCAAAAATCTGGAAAAACCTATTGACTCGTGTATAAGCCGAGGGTGGAACCCAGCACAGGTATACAGCCCCCAGCAGTGTGGTATACAGGCCTCCCCAGTGGTAGTATACAGCAGCCCCAGTGGTAGTATACAGATTCCCCAGCAGCCCCAGTGGTAGTATACAGATTCCCCAGCAGCCCCAGTGGTAGTATACAGGAGCCCCAGCAGCTCCAGTGGTAGTATACAGATTCCCCAGCAGCTCCAGTGGTAGTATACAGATTCCCCAGCAGCCCCAGTGGTAGTATACAGGAGCCCCAGCAGCCCCAGTGGTAGTATACAGGAGCCCCAGCAGCCCCAGTGGTAGTATACAGGAGCCCCAGCAGCCCCAGTGGTAGCATACAGGAGCCCCAGCAGCCCCAGTGGTAGTATACAGCAGCCCCAGTGGTATACAGCAGGCCCCCAGGGGTACATATAGCAGCCCCCAGGGGGTACCCAGCAGCCCCCTGGGGGTACCCAGCAGCCCCCTGGGGGTACCAACAGCCCCCTGGGGGTACCAACAGCCCCCTGGGGGTACCCAGCAGCCCCCAGGGGGTACCCAGCAGCCCCCTGGGGGTACCAGCAGCCCCCTGGGGGTACCAACAGCCCCCAGGGGATACCAACAGCCCCCTGGGGGTACCAACAGCCCCCAGGGGTACCCAGCAGCCCCCTGGGGGTACCAACAGCCCCCAAAAGCTGGCACTGTCCCCCCTTGTAAGGGCCCTCCCCCCGCTGCTTATACATTACCATCCCGGTGTTCTGATCGGCGCCGCTCCTCGGTGCTGCGTCTTCATCCTCCCGTCCGCGCTGGCTGCATCCGGGATCTCCGGCGGTCGCGCGATGACGTCATATCGCTGCGACAGCCGGAGATCCCGGATGCAGCCAGCGCGGACGGGAGGATGAAGACGCAGCACCGAGGAGCAGCGCCGATCAGAACACCGGGATGGTAATGTATAAGCAGCGGGGGGGGGGGCCCTTACAAGGGGGGACAGTGCCAGCTTTTGGGGGGCCATATGCACTGCTTCCCCCTGCCGCTGATTGACAGGGGGAAGCAGTGCATATATAATGAGCGGCCCCACGTGACGGGGCCGCTCATACAGCAGCTCCCCCCGCCTCCTCCAGCCTCCACAGCCCCCACCACCGTATATGACCCGTGTATAAGCCGAGGGGGGGACTTTTCAGCCCAAATTTTGGGCTGAAAAACTCGGCTTATACACGAGTATATACGGTAAATCTTTATTTATATAGTGCCAACATATTCCGCAGCGCTTTACAATGCAGAAGTTCATAAACGAAACATTTACAATACAATACAGTAATTCCAGTAGAGAAAGAATACAGCACAATAATAAGAAACATTACAATAAGCATAGAATCAATGTACAAAATACAATACAATAGATAAAGCAAAAAATAAAGGTGACCCTGCTCAAAAGAGCTTACAATCTACAACAAGATAGGGGTTACACAAAGTACAGGGGCTTATCACATTGATGGTCCAGGGGAGAGGGGAGAGAAATAAGCTTACATGAATGGTCACCAGACCATCTGTGTAGACCTTTTGGGTTTGGTGGAGTTTGAAGAAGTTATGTCCAGAGAGATAGTGAATGGGCTATATACAGTACAGAGGACTTCTATTAGGGTGCATGATAGGCCGCCTTAAAAAGATGTGTTTTTAGGAGCGTCTGAAGCCATGCAAGTTGTGGATGGTCCTGATTTCTTGGGGTAGAGCATTCCAGAGAATTGGTGCAGCTCGGAGGAAGTCTTGGAGCCAGGAGTGGGATGATCAGATTAGAGCAAATGTTAGTCAAAGGTAATTTGTAGAATGTAGATAACGGGTGTGGTGATAGACAGAGATGCGGGAGGGGATGTAGGGAGGTGCTGCATTGTGAAGAGCTTTGTGGGTGAGAACAAGCAGTTTGAAATGGATCCTGTAGTGTATAGTCAGCCAGTGCAGTGACTGGCACAGAGTGGATCCTATAGTCTATAGGCAGTCAGTGCAGTGACTGGCACAGAGTGGAGGCATTTGAGTAACGATTGACCAGATGGGTGATCCTGGCTGCTGCATTAAGTATGGACAGGAAAGGGGAATGTTTAAAAAGGGGGAAACCAATTAATAGAGAATTGCAGTAATCAAGGCGGGAGTGGATTAGGGCCACGGTGAGGGCTTTTGTTGTTTCCATGGTGAGAAAGGGGCGGACTCTAGAGATTTTCCTCAGGTGTAAGCGACAAGAGCGGGTGAGAGATTGTGTATGGGAGGTGAAGGAGAGATCAGTGTCAAACATAACACCCAGACAGCGAGCCTGCAGCCTAGGCGTTATCGTAGGGCCACACACTGAGAGAGATATCAGATTTAGGGAGGTCAGTAGAGGGCGGGAGCAAAAAAAGTTCAGTTTTGGAAAGGTTGAGTTTCATATAGAGAGCTGACATGATGTTGACAACTGCAATTAGAGTGTCATTGGTGTTCTTTAAAACCGCAGGGGTAAGATCAGGGGCTGAAGTGTATAATTGTGTGTCATCAGCATAAAGATGGTACTGAAAGCCAAATCTGCTGATGGTGTGTCCAATCGGGGCTGTGTAGAGACAGAAAAGAAGAGGTCCGAGGACTGAACCCTGAGGGACCCCAATAGTGAGAGGAAGAGGGGAGGAAGTGGAGCCAGAGAATGATACACTGAAAGAACGGTCAGAAAAATAGGAAGAGAGCCAGGAGAGAGTGGTGTACTTTATACCAATGGAGTGCAGCATGGAGAGTAGGAGATGGTGGCCAACAGTGTCAAAAGCTGCAGAGAGGTCAAGAAGAATAAGCAGAGAGTGGTCACCATTAAGTTTTGCCGTCAGAAGGTGATTGGTCACTTTGATGAGGGCAGTTTCTGTAGAGTGGAGGTGGCAGAAAACAGACTGTAATGGATCTAGAAGAGAGTGAGTGGAGAGGTAACGAGTGAGGCGGGAGTAGACCAGGCGCTCCAAGAGTTTAGAGATGAAGGGGAGATTGGAGAATGGGCTGTAGTTATTTGTGCAGGATGGGTCAAGAGAAGTTTTTTTTAATAATGGAGTAATGAATGATAGAATGTTTGAAGGAGGAGGGGAAGATGCCAGAGGACAGGGAGATGTTGAAGATTTTGGTTAGGTGAGTAGTGACAACCGTTAAGAGAGACTGGAGTAGGTGTGAGGGAATGGGTCAGTGGTGCATGTGGTGGGACGAGAGGAAGTGAGGAGCCTGGAGACTTCTTCTTCTGTAACTGGGTCAAATGTGGAGAGTGAGCCAGAGGAGATGTGGAGAAGAATGGGAGTGTCAGCGCTTGGAGGCTGGGAGCTGATTTCCTGGCGGATGTTGTCTATTTTCTCCATAAAGTAAAAGGCCAGATCATCAGCACAGAGGTCAGTGATAGGGGCCTGCAGTTTAGGTTTAAGGAGAGAGTGTGTCACGCTTCCGGGGGAAGGCGCCTTAGAGTGGACCCACTGGACCGTGGTACCGAACTCCCTTGGGTGAGCTGATCCTAGTTTAACCAACCCCTATACAGGGGATTGTCAGGGGCAAGCCAAGGGGGTCTAAATACCACAGCTGCTAGTACCGGGGGGGTTGGCTCGTAAGGTTAGCCTATGCTACGGCACAGCTAAGGATTCAAAGCTAGGAGAACATGAATGGTGCTACCGGGAAAGAGCACAGCAAGGGTTCCAGGAGACAAAGTACAAGGAAGGCCTGACAAACAGTCAGCAAGGCAGAAGCAAACTAACTTAATAATCAAGCACCTCCCATCAGTGAAGGTGGCCTGATATACCAGAGGAAGAGCAGCTATTGGTCAAAGGGAGTGTCAGGTTGGACCATGCCGGCCCCTAGAGTCACAGGGAAGAAGTGCACCTAGTGCGCCGCTGATTGGTCACATGAACACAACCATTGTAATGTGCTCATGAGTGAGCCCGGTGGTCAGCTGACAGGAAAGGAACCTGGCAACGGCTCCGAGACACAGTACGCCTGAACACTGGAGCGGTGCCAGGGGACCTAACAGTACCCCTTCCCTCACACCCCCTCTTCTGAAGGCGCGCTAAAAACCTCGCCAGAATGCGTGGCACATCAATGTTCTCTCCTCAGGACCGAAGCCAACCCAGTCAATCAAGAAAAAGGTCTTGCCTCTTCTCTTCTTCATGGCAAGGATGTCCTTGACCTCATAGACATTCTCGGAGCTGAGAGGCCGTGGCACGGTGCCGGAGGATGGATGGAGGCGATTAAGCACCACAGGTTTCAACAACGAGACATGAAAGGAATTGGGGATGCAAAGTGAAGCAGGCAGTCTCAACTTGTAGGCAACGTTGTTGATGCATCCAAGGACTTCAAAAGGACCGATATAACACGGCCCTAACTTGTAGGACAGCACCTTCAACCTGACGTATCTGGAAGAAAGCCACACTTTATAGCCCTGGAGATAAGACAGTGGATATTAGCGTCGCTTATCGGCATGTCTCTTCATCCTGCCGGAGGCTTGTGTAAGGGAGTCTCTGGTCTCACTCCAGATCTTGGTAAAGTTCACAGACAATGCATCGGCCACCTGGTTGCCGGACGCTGTGGAGAATGAAAGAGGTAAACCAGGATATTTCCCGGATACCATGACAAAAGGAGATTTAGATGACGACTCACTAGAGTGATTGTTGTAAGCGAATTCCGCCCAAGAAGGAGACTGGTCCAGTTTTCGTGATGAGCATTGGCAAACTGCCGGAGGTAGGTGGTGAGGACTGGGTTAATGCGCTCCACCTGCCCGTTGGACTGCGGATGATAAGCCAAGCAGAAGTCCAATGTGATGTCCATATGCTTGCACAGCGCCCTCCAGAACCAGGAAGTGAACTCCCCTATCGGACACGATGTGACGAGGAAATCCATGGAGCTGGAAGATCTATTCGATTAATATCTTGGCTAACTAAGGAGCGGATGGTAGACCTGGTAAAGGAACAAAGTGAGCCATATTAGAGAAGCCATCCACGACTACCCATATGACTGTACAGCCGGAGGAGCAGGGTAGATCCGTAATGAAGTCCATAGCTATGTGTTGCCAAGGAGCTGATGGGACCAGGAGAGGCAGTTGATGTCCAGCCGGTAACTCTCTGGACAACTTATTTCTAGCACAGGACGGACAGGAAGCAACAAAGTCGTAGACGTCTTGACGGATAGTAGGCCACCAATAGCGACGAGAGATCAAAGAGAGAGACTTTTTAACTCCCACATGACCGGCAATTCTCGATGAGTGTCCCCATGCCAGGACCGCCTTCTTCTTATCCTGTGCCACGAAGGTCTTTCCCGGTGGAAGTCCAGCTACAAGTAAGGGAACCACGGTAATTATCTCGGTAGGATCGATGATATGGAAGGTCTCCTCTTTCACATCCGACTGCTGGAAGGACCTTGACAGAGCATCAGCCTTGACGTTTTTACTGCCAGGCCGGAAGTGCAGTTCAAAGGTGAAACGGGCAAAGAACGGGGACCACCGGAACTGCCGGGGGTTGAGCCTCTGGGTGGACTGGAGATAAGCCAGGTTCTTGTGATCCATGTAGATAATGAATGGATGAATGGCACCCTCGAGGAGGTGTTGCCACTCCTCCAGTCCCAGTTTGATGGCCACCAATTCATGATCCCCAATAGAGTAGTTGCGCTCCGACGAGGTAAAGGTTTTGGAGAATAACCTGCAGGTGACTAACCGACCTGAAGAGTATTTCTGGGAGAGGACAGCCCCAGCTCCTATGGAGGAGGCGTCTACCTCTACGATGTACTGTCTGTTCACCTCTGGTCGGTGCAAGGCAGGAGCCTTGGATAAGGAGCGCTTTAAGGTGGAAAAAGCATTCTCAGCCTCTTGGGTCCAGTTGCAGGCTTTTGCTCCCTTACAGATGAGAGCCGTGATGGGCTTGATAAAGGACAAGAAATGGGGAATGAATTGCTGGAAATAATTTGCAAAATCAAGGAATCACTGAATAGCCTTAGTCCCCACAGGACGGGGCCACTTCAGCATGGCAGAGAGCTTCTCAGGATCCATCCATAATCCGAAGTCAGAGATGATGTATCCGAGAAAGGGCAAAGAGGTCTGCTCAAAGACCCATTTCTCCATCTTGACATACAACCGATTCCTCCTCAGTCGCAGGAGGACTTGCCGCATGTCCCATCTATGAGAGGACAAATCTGGGGAGAAGATGAGGATAATCACAATCCCATCAGTGGAGGTGGCCTGATATACCAGAGAAAGAGCAGCTATTGGTCAAGGGGAGTGTCAGGTTGGACCATGCAGGCCCCTAGAGTCACAGGAGAGGAGTGCACCTAGTGCGTCGTTGATTGGTCACATGAACACAACCGGAACCCGGCGACGGCTCCAAGACACAGTACGCTTGGACGCTGGATGCCCGGTCGGCAGAGGGGCAGAGGATGCCGACCCGGGAGAGGTGAGTTGGGGAGCGGTGCCAGAGGACCTAACAGTGTGAAAGGTGTCAAAGAGTTTTTTTGGGTTGTTGGATAGATCAGGGTGGTGAAGTAGGTCTGTTTGCCTAGATGAAGGGCAGAGTTGTAGGTTTTTAGCACAAATATATCATGGATAAAGTTTTCTGTTGTGCGATTTTTCCTCCATAGATGTTAGCACTCCTAGAGCACCGCTGGAGGAATCGAGTTTGTGATGTGACCCAGGGCTGTTTTGTTCTATGTTTGGCGGTTCTGAGGGTGAGTGGCACTGCTTGGTCCAGGCTGTTTCTAAGAATGCCATTGTAGTGATTTACTGCCAGATCTGGACAGGAGAATGAAGAGATTAGGGACAGTGATGAGATGAGGGAATCTGTGAGTGCATGAGGGTTAACGGCCTTTAGATTTCTGGATGTGTGCTAGGTAGGAGTGGGCTGTGGTGAGCGAAGGTTAGTGAGCATGAAGGAGAGAATGTTGTGGTTAGAGAGGGGAAGCGGTGAATAATCTAAGGAGGAGGTTGAGCAGAGCCTGGTAAAGACCAGGTCAAGGGTGTTACCATCCTTGTGTGTCTCAGAGATTGAGAGCTGTGAGAGGCCAAGAGAGGTGGTTAGAGATAGGAGCTGGGATGCAGATGGGGAGATCAGGCTGTTTATGGGAATGGTGAAGTCTCCCATAATAAGGGTTGGTAATTCTGAGGACATGAAATGCGGCAGCCACGCTGAGAAATGATTGAGAAACTAGGTGGGTCACCCTGGGGGGTGGTATACCACTGCTACTCTGAGAGGAAGGGGGTGGAATAGCCTAATGGTGTGAACCTCAAAAGAAGGGAATGAGAGTGATGGGGCTGGAGGGATGACCTGGAAAGTACATTGTGGGGACAGGAGTAAGCCGACTCCACCACCATATTGTTACCAGGTCTTGGGAATGGGAGAAGTGTAAGCCGCCATGAGAGATAGCAGCAAGGGAAGCAGTGTCTGAGTCCTGGATCCAGGTTTCAGTGAGAGCCAGTAGATTGAGAAAGGTAGTGAGAAAGTAGTTAAGAATGAAAGAAAATTTTTTGCATACAGATCGTGGATTCCAGAGAGCACAATCAAAAGAGGGAGATTAAGGTGTGTAGGTAATGGTAATCAAGTTAGTGAAGTTTCTATGTAAGGTGGGAGAGGGGTTGAAGTTAGCAGAGGGCGGACCAGGCTTGGGAGAGATATCACCTGAAAGGAGCAGCAGTAGAAAGAGAAATTGCAGATAGTTTTTGTATTTAGGACTTGTTTTATTATGAAAAACTTTGGAATGTGATGGGGTGAGAATCTTTAGTAAACTGAAGAAAGCATGGAAGCTGTGCATAGGGGAGGGAAGGAGAGAGGGGCTGATGTGAATGAGTGGTGATGGAGGGGGGATAGGGTGATAAAAGTTGGTGGTGAAAGCACATAGGAAAACAAACAATGAAATCAAAGACATGGTAGAGATTAGTAGTGAGTAGAGTTATACACATTATTTGAGTGGCCCTATATGTCATTACCTTCCAGTCTATCCCAGTCAATGCTGGTCAGTTTCTGGTCTATTTCCTATTTTGACGCAGTAAGGGGCAGTGAAATGGGGAGATACATCCATAATTGAATACAATAAATTTCAGCAGGGAAATTGCATCAGAGAAGCAGCAACGCTGGATGCAGAACTATGTACAGTACTTAAACATACCTGTAGAGAGACACAGAATGAACATGATAAGTAGGTGATGATCACAGCAATGCAGAAGGATTATGATAGCTGGCAGATGATAACGCCTAGTTGCTTCATATCATGTAATTTCTGGTCTATTTCATATTTTAGACACTTTAACCAGACACTTTGGAGCAGATACGTCTGGAGCAGACACATCTGGAGCTGACTAGTAGCAGCTCCAGATATGCTCACAAAAAGTAATGGAAATAATATTATATTGGTAGTAAAGAGAGTTCAAAACAATCTGGGCTCAGGTGCAGGAAATAGCGCAGTAACATCTAGGGATACTCAAAAGCGAAGTCAAATTTAAGGCGAAGCCCGGAAACCAGAGAGACAAAACAGAATACAGAGGAGCAGGCAGAAAGAGGAATCAGGTCACAAGCAGAGAGTCAAGTCCAGGTAAGGTAACTAATCTGATACCACATTTAAACAGATAAATTGTGTTATTTATGATTAAATTAATTAAAAAAAGGCAGAAAGTAAAAACACAGCTCCTGCAATAAATTTCACCGCAAACGTTGCGCACACCTAGAATATACCGCAGTTGTAAACTTGTAAAAGGTAACTAATCTGGTAAGGTCTGGCTCAGAGCTCAGAGAAATCAGTCCTACACATCCTAAGGCAAGTGTACAAATAGAATAGGGCAGCAAGCTTGCTGAAGAAGAGTTCTATTCATGAGCGGGAAAGGAAGGTGATTTGCAGCACAGAGCCAGCCCAGACTGACAATCTCCACAACATCGTATGAAAGGACAAAGGCAGTGTGTAAATCGTGACACTTCTTATGGGCTTTTTGCTGTCCTACACTGGGTTGTTCAAAATGAAATGCTCATGGGAGGGGTGTTGCATCATCTTGAGGATTTTTTTGCTCCTTTGTGATTCTGTTTCCTCTTTTTTTATGATGCTTTGCCAAGGTTTTTTGAGTTAATGGATCTTTTCAGGGTGCCAATGGCAGTGGAAAGCAGGGTTTTTTCCTTATAAGCAGTTGGAATGGGATGACCATTGACTCTCAGAGGATGGAATGTAGTCTACTTTGGGTCAAAGTGGTGAAACTGAATGGTTTGATTTTTAAATTGCTCAGTAAGAAGAAATGTTTGTTGCAGGATTTGCATTCCCAGTTGGGCCTGTTGCATCTTGCATTACACATATGTGGAGCCCACTGGGATGGGGTACTCGGTATCGGACCGGGTTACTGCTGGGGATATCACGGCGGTCTTGGTCCAGACTGTGTCCCGAGTTCTGCAAGTAAATGGGGGGTTATTTACAGGGGAGTTTGTCTTGACGCCACCCACGAGTTGTGGTCAGGGTGACCACCGCTGCTGCAGAATCTCCGGGGATGATGTTTGGCAGCTGGAGATGTAACGGCTCTCCGCAGGTAAAGCCTGGTTCCCCGGGGCAATGATAGTTAAAGTCTATGATGGATGCAATAGATGCTGCAGGATAGGGATGATAGTGGAGATGGTGGTTGCTTGTGAGGCAAAGTAGGGCTTGAGTACAAGGATCACATACACTCACAGTTTTGAAGTTTTCCAAGACTTTACTGCAGGTGTTGGTAGCAGAGTACTGTCCACGGAGTCTGTGCCGGGGCCAGGTGGCTCCCACCCTGACCAGGTCCTCAGCTTCCCACTGCTGTGCTGTGTATGTGGCTGCTGCTGCTTTAGCTGAGCTGCTGGCACTGTCTCTCCTCACAGGTACCCCCTTTGCTAGGCAACTTGAGTCTTTCCGTGTGCTTCTGACCTCGCCGTGTTGCTTTGCTGAGGTACAGTGTAGATCTACAACCTCCACTATCCTTGGTGTTTTCTGTGCTGCGTGTTTCAGTCACAGATTCGGATCCGGTATCCTGTATGTGCACTCCTCCGGGGCGAGTTATGAAGTCGCTCAGTCTCCCAGATGTGTTCCTCTGTTTCTTGTACTCCTTCCCCCAGACCCGGGCTAGGCCTGTAATCGAGGAGCAGACTGTAGAGAAGCCTGAGGCAGCCTCTTTACACTACAGTCTCTCTTCCTCAGTTCTCCCAGGAACTGAGCTAACTACTTCCTCTTGAGATCAGAATATATAAGGGAGCTGCTTTAGCTCCCCCTTCTGGCCTAGAGGTGCTAGTGCAGTGTCAGGTGTTGTGTGGGGAGTTAACTCTTGGTGATGTTTCTGTGGCACTTAACCCCTGGGGTGCCACACATATTACCTATGGGAGGGTTTTTCTAGGCGGATGTATGAAGCCACTAAAGATGTTAGGCCCCATGCACTCTCATTCGACTCACTAAAGGTATAAAGGAGGATCTCAGAATGTGGCTCTAATTTTTGGTCATGTTCAATGGCCAGTGTTGTATTCCAGATGATTTTATTTCCTCAAGTGAGCTTTTCCTCTTTACGGATTTGGCAGTGTCAGCTTTGGTGCTTTCATAACATTGTTTATACACCGGAGCAAACAAATAAGTGTAGCGGGTGGGTTTGCTGCTATAAGTCTGCGTGGCACCGTGTGTAGCCCTACCCTGATCATATATGATCTTGAAACAGATATATATCTTTATGACTATTTTTAAGGATAGACTCAGCGCTACCCTTTTTGCTTCATGGCTTATTTTTAATATGAGAACACTATGCGCTCTTAGTACCTATGTTTACATAGGTACTAAGACTGCATAGTGGTCTCATTTTAAAAATAAGCCATGAAGCAAAAAGGGTAGCGCTTAGTCTATCCTTAAAAATAGCTTTGGTGCTTTGTTCGGCTTCCAATGATTGGTGGAAATGTTCGTCATGATTCCAGGAGGGACTGATCATGAACATAGTTTTGTTGGAATTTTTTCCAGTGTTAGGCTAGGGCCACACTTACCAGGTCCCCCACATTAAATGGATCCAGTAACTGCAGAGGCAAGCCTGCTGTAACAGACAGCGTTAACGTCAGGGGCTGTGTGCAAATGCTGCTCCATAGTAACCCGATATTTACGATGGATGCAGCCACACAGGAAGCCTCAGGAACTGACATGCAGCACAGAGGCTGCAGATGGAGTTAATATGCAGGTTAACCGCGCAAATTTCAAAATGGGGACATCAGCTGTGTTTTTATGAATGATCTTTCACCGCTGCTGTCACAGCGGTGAAAGATGACTGCATACTGTACTGGGAAACCGGCAAATTCAAACTCTGCGACTTTAACAGCCGCAGAGTGTGAAGCCATTTTTAAGGCATACATGTGCGACTATCGCACAGTGTGCTGCATGGGTGCAAGATTTTTCTCGCACCCATATACTTACATTGGCTACTCACACGGGGAAACCACGCTCAATCGCAGCATGCTGTAATGTGACCAGTATCATTTAATGATACTGGTCCGTATGCAATGCGAGTCTCCCTCGCTTTGCACTTGCACGAGGCACATGGACAGTGTGCCTTCAGCCTTAGGCCCCTTTCACATTTCTGGATTGCACAGGGAAGATGTGTCCTTTGGCAAGGGTTCCGTCTTACTTCACATCTTGCGTTCTAGGACAGATCAGTTGGGCAAAGGAACCATGATTTAATGGGGAATGATACAAGGGTCCTTTGCCTCCGTATCAAATCTTCAGCGTGGGGTGTTTTAAGGTGTTTGTTCACCACCAGAATAGGTCTACGGTTATGGTATTTAACTTATTTGGTGTTGAAAAAATGGTTAGCTTAACTAAATTTACATAATGATAAGATTTCTTCTCACTATTATATTGTTGGAAAATAATCGTGGCCTTTTGGCGTCTTTCGGATGTGCTCCGAGACTTCATATGGAAAAGATACCAAAAGTGTTCTGGGCAGAGTGTGCGGTCTTGGTCCAAATCTATCTGCACCCCAGTGCATCCTAAAGGGTTTTGGCAGGAAAAAGAACAAAAATTATCATCAGACGAATCAAAAATCTTACCCTTTAGCCAAATATTACATTTCAAAACAAAGAAATAAAATTTCTCGTAAGACCTCATGAACCTTGTTATTCCTGGAAGGTAAGATGTTTAAAAACATCACTAAACCTAAATCAGATGACTGAATCAAAATCCTCTTGTTGGCTAAAAGGTCGCCCCCAAATGTAGCGCAACTAAAATAGAAAAGGCCTTGTGAAAGCTCGACCCTTAAGAAATTAGAAAAGATGACCAACAATCAGGCCAAGGCTCACAGACCCATTTTGAGCCAAAATAAATTAAAACACGGGAAAGGTCGGAGCCGTCTATGAACAAACTCAACTCAGAAGAAACAATAAACTCCTCTTATATGCAACATCGGCCATTGAACTGCTCCAAAAAATTAAGCCAGACCCGTAAATCGGCCTTCATTGCCAACGATAAGCGAACATGGGCGTTAAGTGAAGAAATACCTTTAGTACCGTCATAAAACACACAACCGGCAGGCATGATACGCAGGGCAAAGTTAAGGCTGCCCACTAGAGATTGGAGTCGTGATAATAAAATCTTATCACTATCCAAAACACTCAATATTTTTGATTTACATTTAACTTCAGGCAAGCTCAGTTCCATAGTAGATGAATCTATCTGGATTCCAAGAAATTCAATGCGTTCACAAGGGGCAACAGTTTTGTCATCCGCCAGGGGGATACCGAAAGATTCCATCAAGGAACAAAAACCCAACAAAAGCTGACTGAAATCAGAAGTAAAAGGAGAACCCAAAAATGAAAAATCATCCAGGTGATGCAACATCTTACCCACTGAAAACGAAGCTTCTGTTGACCACTGAAGTAAAGAGGAAAATGACTCGAAATAATAACAGGAAAGAGAAAACTCCATAGGTAAACAGAGGTAAGCACCGATCAAATAATAATAATAATAAAACTTTATTTGTATAGCGCCAACATATTCTGCAGCGCTTTACAGTACAATGGTACGTATAAGAAAAATATACAATACAGAATGGTAGGTAATACAGAACAGTAGTTACATACAATAAACATAGAATCAATGTAGGAAATACAATAAAAAGGCAAAAAAATAAAGGTGACCCTGCTCGAAGGAGCTTACAATCTAAGACGGGATGGGAACACAAAGTACAGGGGCTTATAACAATGACTATCTTATGTCTAAATGACTACTGTTAGGGAGAATGATAGGCCGCCCTGAAGAGGTGTGTTTTTAGGGAGCGTCTGAAGCTATATGCAAGTTGTGGATGGTCCTAATTTCTTGGGGTAGAGCATTCCAGATGATTGGTGCAGCTCGAGAGAAGTCTTGGAGTCGGGAATGGGAGGTTCGGATTAATGCCGATGTTAGTCTGAGGTCGCTTTCAGAGCGAAGGGGACGGGTGGGGTGGTAGACAGAGATGAGGATATAGAGGTAGGGAGGTACCGCACCATGAATAGCCTTGTGGGTGACAACAAGCAATTTTAATTGGATCCTATAGTGTATGGGCAGCCAACGCAGTGACCGGCACAGAGCAGAAACATCTGAGTAATGGTTTGCTAGATAGGTGATCCTGGCTGCTGTATTGAGGATAGACTGGAGAGGGGAAAGCTTACTGCAGGGAAGGCCAGCTAATAAAGAATTACAGTAGTCAAGGCAGGAATGAATCAGGGCCACGGTGAGGGTTTTAGTTTTTTCTATGGTGAGGAAAGGGCGAATTTAAGAGATATTTTTCAGGTGCAAGCGACAGGAGCGGGTGAGAGATTGTATATATTGGGTGAAGGAGAGATCAGCCTCCAACATAACATCCAGACAGCGAGCCTGCTGACTGGGCATTATCGTGGTGCCGCACACCGAGAGAGATGTCAGGTTTAGGGAGGTTGGCAGAGGGTTGGAGCAGAAGAAGTTCAGTTTCGGAAAGGTTGAGTTTCAGATAGAGAGCGGACATGATATTGGAGACTGCGGTTAGATAGTCATTGGTGTTCTGTATTAGAGCAGGAGTAAGCCCAGGGGAGGAAGTGTATAGTTGTGTGTCATCAGCGTAAAGATGGTACTAAAAGCCAAATCTGCTGATGGTCTGTCCGATCGGGGCTGTGTAGAGAGAGAAGAGAAGAGGTCCAAGGACTGAACCCTGAGGGATCCCAATAGTGAGGGGAAGAGGGGAGGAAGTGGAGCCAGAGAATGATACACTGAATGATGCACTGGAGTGCAGCATAGAGAGTAGGAGATGGTGGTCAACAGTGTCAAAAGCTGCTGAGAGGTCAAGAAGGATAAGCAGAGAGTGGCCACCATTATGTTTTGCTGTCAGAAGGTCACTTTGATGAGGGCAGTTTCTGTAGAGTGTAAGGGGCGGAAGCCAGACTGCAATGGATCTAAAAGAGAGTGAGTGGTGAGGTAATGGGTGAGGCGGGTGTAGATTAGGCGCTCAAGGAGTTTTGAGATGAAGGGGAGATTGGAGACAGGTCTGTAGTTATTTGTGCAGGATGGGTCAAGGGACGTTTTCTTTAGTAGTGAAGTAATAATAGAGTGTTTGAAGGAGGAGGGGAAGATGCCAGTAGAGAGGGAGAGATTGTAGATTGTGGTTTAGTGAGTGGTGACCACTGGAGAGAGGGTCTGGAGTAGGTGCGAGGGAATGGGGTCAGTGGTGCATGTAGAGGGACGTGAGGACGAGAGGAGCCTTGAGACTTCTTCTTCTGTGACTGGGTCAAAAATGGAGAGTTAGCCAGAGGGGATGTAGGGACAGATGGGAGTAACAACACTTGAAGGTTGGGAGCTGATTTCCTGACGGATGTTTTCTATTTTCTCTGTGAAGTAAGAGGCCAGATCATCAGCACAAAGGTCAGTGATAGGGGCCTGCACTTTTGGACTGAGGAGAGAGTGAAAGGTGTCAGAGTTTCTTTGAGTTGTTGGCTAGTGAGGAGATCAGGGTGGTGAAGTAGGTCTGTTTGGCGAGGTGAAGGGCAGAGTTGTAGGTTTTGAGCATGAATTTATAATGGATAAAGTTTTCAGGTGTGCGGGTTTTCCTCCATAGGCGTTCGTCACTCCTAGAGCATTGCTGGAGGAATCGAGTTTGTGATGTGAGCCAAGGCTGTTTTACTCTGTGTTTGGAGGTTCTGATGGTGAGGGGCACTACTTGGTCCAGGTACTTTTGAGAGTATCATTGTAGTGATTCACAGCCAGATTGGGGCAGGAGAAGGAGGAGATTGGGGACAGTGATGAGAGAAGAGAGTCTGTGAATGTATGAGGGTTAATGGCTTGTAGATTTCTGAATGTGAGATAGGTCAGACTATGCTGTGATGGGCGAGGGTTTGTGAGTGTGAAGGAGAAAATGTTGTGATCAGAGAGAGAAGGAGATGAATTGTCTAAGGAGGAGGTAGAGCAGAGTCGGGTAAAGACCAGGTCAAGGGTGTTACCATCTTTGTGTATCTCAGAGGTTGAGAACTGAGAGAGGCCAAGAGAAGTGGTTAGAGATAGGAGCTGGGATGCAGATGTGGAGTTGAGGCTGTTTATGGGGATGTTAAAGTCTCCCAGGATGAGGGTTGGTAATTCTGAGGACAGGAAGCGATATTTGGGAGGCAGAATAGCGGGGCACCGATCACTGAAGATCCAAAATAGCGGTATCAGCAGTGTCAACTGCAGCAGAACCTGAGGTGCACAGTCTTATAACAGCCTGAGAGGTAAAATCACATCGAAGAAAGAGGCACTCACCCGGTGATAGTTGATCCTCAATGGATGACTTTAATCGGCATTAGGGTGCAGGGTGCTGGGGAGGGGGTGTCAGAGGTGCAGACGACGGCACCGTTTCGGATCAACTGATCCTTCGGCTGGTCTTGGCTCCTAAGACCAGCCGAAGGATCAGTTGATCCAAAATGGTGCCGTCGTCTGCACCTCTGACACCCCCTCCCCAGTCCTGGATCCATGTTTCAGTGAGGACCAAAAGGTTAAGAGAGTTAGTGAGAAAGTAATTGTGGATAAAGGGAAGTTTGTTGCATGCAGACTGTGGATTCCAGAGGGCACATTTAAAAGAGGGAGATGAAGGTGTGCAGCTAATGCTAATGAGGTTAGTGGTATTTCTATGTGAGGGGGGCAGGGGGTTGAATTTGGAAGAGGGTGGCTCAGGATTGGGAGAAATATCGCCTGACATGAGCAGTAGTAGAAAGAAAAGGAGGGAGTAATTCTTGGCTCTATGACATTGTTTTTGTTGATGTAAGACTACGGAATATCATGAGCTTAGTTTATTGAGTAGGGTGAAAGAAGAAAGAAAAATGCATCCTTGAAGTGAAAGCACAAAACAATTGAACCCAGCAGGGGAAATGGGTAATATGTGGCAGGCTGATTTAATATCCGCCTTTGCAAGCAAGGCATGCCTACCAAGTTTGTGTAAATGATTAATCACAACAACAAAAGATGTATAAGATACAGTCGGTAAAATAGAGGCAACTTCATTATTTAAAGAAGATCCCTTAGGAAAAGAGAAGTGGTGAATGACCCTGATGGAGCCTGGCTCCTTTTTAGGAACTTCACCAAGTAGGGAAACCCTAAAATTAGAGAATGGCGGAGCGGGCACAATGGTATTGAGGACATGGAGGCTGGCGCAGCTGCCGCACTAATATCTATACCCCGTGTCCTGCTGTGAGAACCCAACATAGAAACCCTGCATAAGTGCTTATCCAGAGAACTGACCTCCCTTAAGACCCCGAAGACCTTACCAGATCCTCCGGTTGTAGGCAGATCAGCTATAGCGGCTTCTCTGGGGTCTGCGGGTCAGTCCTCCTTGTTCCGCCTCTTCTTCTCATGGGCGCGCGCTGAAGCAGAGTGCTTGTCTTGTGAAGCTGCAGCTGGACAAGCTTTCACATGAGACCATCTGTCTCCTCGCCGGCTCTTGACAGGGGATTGTGGCGGTGAAAATCTCCTACACTCCATCCTCTTCATGCTTGAGTATCCTCTCCTGGGCTGCTCCATAGAAATGCCTGGTGTTAGTTGTCCGGCTTCTTCTGTTGCCGCCAGCATGGCAGAACTGCAAGGTCGTGATGTAGATGGTCCATTAGAGGCTAAGCAAGCCCTCAGCCAGTCCAGACCACCCTCAGCGGACAACCGCTTGCGAAGTTCAGTCAGTAGCTCCTACATGACATCTTTGGCTCTTCCAGCCGCCGAGTGAATGCAAAAACACCTCAGCACAGGTAAAAAGGATTTGAATTTTTGTGCTCAGAGAGAATCAGCCAATCAGCAGGCTGAACACCTCACAGCAGTCCAGGTGGCCACTCACAGCACACTTGCACCCTGTAACCTAATTGATGCAGCAGATTTTACCTCAGAAACAGCATTGAGGTTGCTGCAGATAAATAATCACAGTACAGCATAACATTTTAAACAAAAAACAAACATTAAGGGGAACCTGACCGCTAAAAATGAGACCCCAGCCTTTAAGACCTGTCCTGCACCATCCTAATCAATTTCTAGCCATCCCTTTGTCTGAAAAATGGCTATTTGTAAAGTTTATAAAAGTTAGTTTTTTACCTGCAGAACTGCGGCTTCTCATTTCTTGAGAAGTCACACAGGGCGTTCCCTGTGGCTTCTCATTGCCGCCTGCAATGTAATTATTCACGCCCTTATGCCTCCTCGTCACTGTAGATGGGCGGTATAGCCGCTATGACGCTGATGTCAGTACACCTAATGGGTGTACTGCTTACTTCGTGATGTGCATTGCGCATGCGCGAGCTTGGATTACGGCAGCTCATCACAGATAAGCTGCTGCAAACCAAGGTTCCCTTTAAATAATGCTTGAAAATAAAAACATAGACATGTAAAGAAATGGAGAATAACAGTAAACAGTAGGAGGGTGGCTGTGTTCCCATGTGACCCCTACATTATATTCTCCGTAGGTCACCCAAATAATCACACCTAGAAATATTTTATTTAAAATTCCCCCCCCCAATACATTCCTCTTTCATCATACTATTTTTTACATAAAATCCTTTTGTTAAAAGTCTCCCACTCCAGCCAACCCCACCAAAAAATGCAAAAAATAATTAGAGGCCCCCCCACCTAATTTTGAAACCCAAATAAATGCGTGAGTAGTCCCAGCATGTGGGGAGAAAAATCAGTAACCGCATCCCCATATGGTGAGACGCCAAACACTGCACTTTCCTGGCAGTTTGACAAGCCATGACTTCCAGTTATTTACTTTGTATTTAGCTTGTGACATAGGCTTTGTGACTTTGTTCCCTGGTCTGTTTTGTATTTCCTGTGTTCTGACTCTGGTTGTATTTTGACTTCACAATTGACTCTTAATTTTGTACCTTGTGTCATGTCTGTCCATGGTTGCTTTTTTGAGCTTGTGGCCTCTGACAGGTGTAACAAAGGAAGGGAATAAGACAGCTGGAAGCTGCAGGACAGGTGAGGGGTGAGGTACAGTTGTGGCCAAAAGTATTGACACCCCTGCAATTCTGTCAGATAATACTCAATTTAGCTTGTAGCTTGCAGCCTTGAGATTGCTCATGCTTCCTCACAATTTGGTTTCTCAAGTCCTCAGACAGTTCTTTGATCTTCTTTCTTTTCTCCATGCTCAATGTGGTACACACAAGGACACAGGACAGAGGTTGAGTCAACTTTAATCCATGTCAACTGGCTGCAAGTGTGATTTAGTTATTGCCAACACCTGTTAGGTGCCACAGGTAAGTTACAGGTGCTGTTAATTACACAAATTAGAGAAGCATCACATGATTTTTCTAAGGGTGCCAATACTTTTGTCCACCCCCTTTTTTATGTTTGGTGTGGAACTATATCCAATTTGGCTTTAGGACAATTCTCTTTTTGTGTTTTTTCATTGAAGACAAATTATATGAAGATAATAATACCAAAGAATTTGTAATTGCAATCATTTTCAGGAAGAAACTGAGGATTATCTGACAGAATTGCAGGGGTGTCAATACTTTTGGCCACAACTGTAAGTATATGTTTTAAAAAAATTTTTAACTTTCTTTTTTTAGTGTCTGGGTTTTGGGAGACCACAAAGCATTAATTAGTCTTTTATTTTGGCTCAAATAAATTCAAAGCAAAACAGAGATAATTTAGTGCATTGAACTTTGTCAGAATCACTCTACTTGCTTCTCTCCAATCAATATCAGTTGCAGAGGGCCTGTATCAGGAGTAAGGAGCCTGTATCAGTTGCAGTGGATCTGTGTAAGTTGCAGAGGGCCTGAGTCATGATTAAGTGGTCTGTGTCAGTTTGCAGAGGACCTGTGTCAGGATCAAGTGGTCTGTGTCAGTTTGCAGAGGACCTGTGTCAGGATTTAGTGGTCTGTGTCAGTTTGCAGAGGACATGTGTCAGGATTTAGTGGTCTGTTTCAGTTGCAGAGGGCCTAAGTCAGGATTTAGTAGTCTGTGTCAGTTGCAGAGGACCTGAGTCAGGATTTAGTGATCTGTGTCAGTTGCAGAGGACCTGAGTCAGGATTAAGTGGTCTGTGTCAGTTGCAGAGGACCTAAGTCAGGATTTAGTAGTCTGTGTCAGTTGCAGAGGGCCTAAGTCAGGATTTAGTAGTCTGTGTCAGTTGCAGAGGACCTGAGTCAGGATTTATTGGTCTGTGTCAGTTGCAGAGGGCCTAAGTCAGGATTTAGTAGTCTGTGTCAGTTGCAGAGGGCCTAAGTCAGGATTTAGTGGTCTGTGTCAGTTGCAGAGGACCTGAGTCAGGATTAAGTGGTCTGTGTCAGTTGCAGAGGACCTGAGTCATTCGAAAAGGGCCTGAGTAGTGAGCAGCAGTCATGTTACAGCAATTGAATATTGTAAACATCTTGAACTCTGAGTGCACCAACTTACATAGGTTATACCTTAAACCTCTGTGACTGTTCTGGGTGTAGTAGACCAACAACCCAAAACAAAAAGGGGAAGAGATCTCCTTGCCAGAGAGGATCCTTGTGAGAGTTACAGTATCCAGGGAAGGATGGCAAATGCATGGAGCCGGAAGTAGCTCTAGACACCAAACAGGCAGGTTGATCGAGTAACCGAATACTTGATAGGTTCTATCATGTATTATTTCCCCTTAATTATATTAATAGCTTACTGCATTATGTTTATACAGTATATGTGGTTTTTTTGGTTGATTTTATATCATCTTTTACCCGCAGTGTGAGTGTCAAAGAATATCAGCAACTAATGGCTTTTATTTATACCATTGATCACATTAATCGGAGCCCTGATCTCCTTCCTAATATTACCCTGGGGTATCACGTGTTTGATTCTTGTGGAAATATAAATAAGGTTATTAAAGATGTTCTGCATATAATGACCGGTATAAGAAGTAAATTTGTTGTTCCCAACTATTCCTATAGGAATCACGGATTACTGGCCGGTTATATTGGAGATCTCCATTCTCTCACTACAAACCCAATGGCGGAGTTACTGAGAGTTTTTGGCTATACTCAGGTAATTGCACTTTCCAAGATTGCTAAAAATTGTTGATCCACTAAGACTCTGCTCCTTCACTAATGCCCCCACCATGACTGTCAGTAGTGAGCAGGCACATATCTTAAGCTCTTGAGGGTTCTACGGTCTCCGAGATGACAGCGCTGTCATGCGTTCCTACTGTGATCTCCAGTGATGTTCTCTCATCCCGGAGACTGCAGAACTCATGAGAGCTCTCTGCATGGTGCTTGAGGGCCTGGCACTGCACCATTTGACTGAGTGACGTCACTAAGTCGCATTATCAGAGTCCTGGAGGCCCCAATCACTGCAGCCTCCAGGATGAGGACATCACTGGAGATCACCGGGGGAGTGCAGGAAGGTGAGTAAATAGCGCAGCAGCATTCACACACACAAGACTGCGTTTTGTGAGAATCAGTTCTTGCTTCGGTTTCTGCATCAAAATGAATCCTCACAAAAACACAGCCAAAACGCTCTGTGTTAATGTAGCCATATAGTAAGCCATGAGGTCACCATTGCCATAGTAACCGCTAACAGCTATGACAAAGATGAACTTACCGCTTGCTATATAACAGTACTGAGACATGCGCTTTACCACTTTACTATAGTGCAAGTCTCAGCGTTGTCCATAATAATATAAGCGGTTACTATGGCCAGGGTCACATCGGCGTTTTTTGTTTAAAATCCTGATCCGGTTTTGAGCTTTAAAAAAGCTCAAAACCGGACCAGGAAAGGCTCCTGATAGAAGCCTATGCAAAACACCGGATGGCTTCACAAGCCATCCGGTGGCCGGATCCGGCACTGCTGCCTGCGTTTAAAATCATGCAGGCAGCAGTTTTCGCAGCGTTTACCGGGACCGCACTGCGGTCACCGGATGGCTCAGGATGTGTAATCCCTGAGCCATCCGGTAACTGCATAGCTTGCGGTTCCCGATCTGGCAAGTTAATAAAGAGTTAAAATAGCTGACCTAAATGACTTTTTGAGGTCTGTAGGGGGGCTTAGACCCCCCTACAGACCGGCCGGCGACTTCTATAGTGTTCTTCTACAATTTCTCAATGGTCACAGGCTCTTCGGAGCCCGTGCATGTAAACCAAAGGGGCCCCCCCGTATCACTATACTGGGGTGCATAGACCCCTGTATTACAAATAAGCTGTATTGATGTCTAGTAACGGTTAAATGTGTACATTTGCATTGTAAGTATATACTTACAACATTCTTTCGTAGGCAGAGTGAAGGAAATCCATGGGCGGGGCTGTGTGCAGCAGCCTCCGCCCGCTCCTTCTTGATGCCCGCCCCCTCTGGCCGTAATCCAGTCTTGTGAGGGCGGGGACGTCGTTAAAGGGGCGTGGCTAACTATGTGCTGCGGTTAGCCACCCCCCGTTAACGACGTGCCCGCCCTCAAAACACTGGATTACGGCCAGAGGGGGCGGGCATCAAGAAGGAGCGGGCGGAGGCTGCTGCACACAGCCCCGCCCATGGATTTCCTTCACTCTGCCTACGAAAGAATGTTGTAAGTATATACTTACAATGCAAATGTACACATTTAACCGTTACTAGACATCAATACAGCTTATTTGTAATACAGGGGTCTATGCACCCCAGTATAGTGATACGGGGGGGCCCCTTTGGTTTACATGCACGGGCTCCGAAGAGCCTGTGACCATTGAGAAATTGTAGAAGAACACTATAGAAGTCGCCGGCCGGTCTGTAGGGGGGTCTAAGCCCCCCTACAGACCTCAAAAAGTCATTTAGGTCAGCTATTTTAACTCTTTATTAACTTGCCAGATCGGGAACCGCAAGCTATGCAGTTACCGGATGGCTCAGGGATTACACATCCTGAGCCATCCGGTGACCGCAGTGCGGTATTCAGCACACAGTTTTGAAAAAAACTGTGTGCGACCGGCATTGCGTTCACCGCATCCGGATCCGGATGCGGTGAATGCAATTCATGTTTGCAATGTGACCCTACCCTTTGGCAACGGTTAGCGCTTAGTATATGACAGTGCTGACACCTGCACTTTATCACTGTAACAGGGTGTGCAACAGAGCAGGAAGGGACACCAGGCCGATGATCAATCCAACAAGTTCTATTGAGGCAGGGAGCATAGAACATCAAATATGACTCTTGTTCTTTAGAATCCACACTAAGTCCACAATGAGTCCTCAAACTTCCAGGGGCACCACCCAGCAATTCTGACACCAGATAAAATGTAGAAAAAATCCTTGGAAGAAGTCAATGGATCCAAACCAATCCCATGCCACAGCTTTCACAAATCCACACACGGGTGCCGGGGTCGTGCCGCAGCTTCAGACCTTTCACCATCAGGGATCGCACACATCTTGCTGGGGCAAACATGAGCCTATTGTTCTGACTCCTGGGATCAGCCCATGAATAGGGGAAGAGATCACACCTACTTTTGAATGGCTTGCTCCAGTCAGAAGATTCTAGAAACTCATGGCTTGTATTGGATGAATCCCATGCTGAGAAGCACAAACAAACAAACACAGAATCCCCCAACTATACACAGGACAGGAAACACTAAAGCAGTTTACATTTCATCAGAGTCCATGAACACATGCCGGGGGAAGGTACACATTGTTACAGTCACCATTGCCATTGAAACAGCGGATACTATGGCAATGGTGATCTGCACTTTATCACTTAGGGCCAATTTACACGCCGCTACAGGATGGTGGAGACAACCTGGTACATGAGAGAAATGTATCTTGCACCGCCAAATCAACCCGATCTGGCGGCGTGTAAACTCGGTTGTTGCCACCGGTCACCTCATGAACCTGTTTCCGAGCAGTGCTCATAAACAGGTTGATTTTAAGGCGATGGTAGCCGATAGTAACGGCGTGTAGTGGCGTGTAAAGAAGGTAGGGTAAGGTTTTTTCGCCACCTAGTTACATCCCTGGGGCGTGACACAGGCACTGTGAAACCACCCCCCTTCAACGATCATTGGAGGAAGCTCCTGTGTTACGATTGGTTGTCGCTGCACAGGGCGGCATATTTAAGGAGATGACCAATTACACTACACAATTGGTATAGCATCATGTATTAGGCAGCCTCCCTGCGCTGGCTGACCAATCATGATACTATTGCATTGTCAAATCACCGTACGAGCATCTCGAAATCCACAACTATTGCACGCCTATGTGTTGTCTCTGCTGCCCCTGGTCCGCCCACATTACCTAGTGGTAGTGGCGTGTGAAGGAGGGACGCTACGCTACAGGGAGTCAACTCGGTGCATCCAGGGATAGAAAAATCCATCTGTAGCCAAGTTTGTAGCGGCGTGTAAAGGTGGTGCGGGTACCGTTTGCAACCGTTTGTGCGTGCTCGTGATGTACCCGGTTGTTTCCACCATCCTGTAGCGGCATGTAAAGGGGCCCTTAACTATAAATTATTTGATCCAAAACAAAACACTATTTATTGCTTTGTGATCCCCCAAAACCTAAGCTATAAAAAAAGAGTTATTTTTTTTTTTTTAAGATATTATACTTACCTCAGCCCTCACCTGTCCTGTTACTGCAGCTTCCAGCTGTCTCATTCCCTTCCTCTGTTAGGCTAGGGTCACAGTTGCATTTTTCACAAGCGTTTTTGGAGACCTGCGTTTTCAAAAACGCATGTAAAAACGCACCCATAGGCCCCCATGTTAAAAAACGCATGCCTTAATAGCAAAAACACATGTGTGACAGTACCATGCGTTTTTGGTTTTGGGCCCTAAGGGAAACGCATGCAAAAACGCTTGTACAATTAGTACCATTCAAAAATGCATGCGTTTTCCATAGGAGCCCTTGTTAAAAAAACGCAAGCGTTTTAGAAAACGCATGCGTTTTTTTAACATGGGCTCCTATGGAAAACGCATGCGTTTTTGATTGGCACTAAATGGTACTAATTGTACATGCGTTTTTGAATGCGTTTTCCATAGGGGCCCATGTTATAAAAACGCATGCGTTTTCTACAAAAATGCATGCGTTTTTCAAAACGCACCAAAAAATAGTGCATGCACTATTTTTTGGTGCGGATTTAAAAACGCAGCCAAGAACGCAGGGAGCCATCACACATCTTAAAAAACGCATGCAGAAATGGAAAAATGCATGCAAAAACGCATGAGTCACTAAAAAAACTCATGCCAACTGTGACCCCAGCCTTAGGGTGGTTTCACATTTGCGTTTGTGAACGCAGCGTTCCGAACGCAGCTAAATGCATTCACACTGCGTTCCTATGTTTAACATGGGAACGCATGGTACCTGCATTTGGCTGCATTCGGTTGCGGTTGCCTTCTGATGCGCATAATTTGTGCACCCTCCTCCGCCCTCCGAATGCAACCTGTTGCATTTTTTGTGCGCTCACAGGCACTTGTTTTATCAGCAAGCGACCGCAAGCGCACAAACAATGCATGGATCTCAATGGATCCGCAGTGTCCTCCGCATGACAGCGTAGGAGAACACTGCGGATCACATTGAACTCTCTCCCGGTGGCTGCAACTGATCTCCAGGGAGATCAGCTGGAGCAACTGCTGATGTTTCGGGCATGGATGCCGCTAATCTTCTGCCGTGGGTGAATTTAAGGAAACAGCTGATCTGACAGCTGTTTAAATCTCCCGCGCCGACACCATCGGGAGATCAGTGGCGGCCGGGAAGAGGAGAACTCTGCTGCCGGGCACCATACTGATATAAATGCATGCGAAGAATCTTCACTGCGTTCACATTAGTATGGCAGCGTTTGCACTGCGTTTGCATCTGCATGTCCTCCACATGCAGACACAAACTCAAATGTGAAACCAGCTTTACACCTGTCAGAGGCCACAAGCTCAAAAAAGCAACCTTGGACAGAGTCGATACAAGGTACTAAATTAAGGGTCAATTGTGAAGTCAAAATACAACCAGAGGCAGAGCAGAGGAAATACAAAGCAGACAAGGGAACAAAATCACAAAGCCTATGTCACAAGCTAAATACAAAGTAAATAACTGAAAGTCATGGCTTGTCACACTGCAGTGCCTGGTGCTCACCATATGGGGATGCTGTTACTGATCTTTCTACCCATATGCTGGGACTACTCCCGCATTTATTTGGGCTTTAACATTTTTTGGGGGGCTTCTAATTACTTTTTGCATTTTTTTGTGGGGGGGGGAGGGGAAGCGTGGGGGCCTAAAACAATGGGCCCTCACCCTGCTGGGATTACCAACCCTCAGCTGCCTAGTTTTACCTTGGTTGGCAATGAAAATTAGGGGGCAGCTCACGCTTTTTTTTTGCCAGCCAACGTATAATTATGCAGCTGAGGGTGGCAGCTCACAGCTGTCACTGAGCTAGACTTAAAAATACTGTGAAGCACCACAATTTTTTTTATTATTTATTTATTTAACACACTATGATGGCAGGTTGGTTGACATACACTAATGTCTATGGCAACCAAGCTCCTGGTTGTTACAGCTACCAGACTGTGGGACTGCGCTGTCACTGTGATGCGACAGTCCAGCATTGAGTTCACATAAGTTCTCAGCTGGTGCCCCACACAGCAGGTAGCATGAGATATACCAGAAATGACCTTAGTTTAACCTGTTGTGAGACAGTAGGGACTGTACTGCTGCCATGAAATACATTATGACTGTCATGCTTAGGAGGTGAGGGAATCAGGTAACTAGATGGTTGATGGGCAAAGGGATTCAGGGGGAGCTAATGTGACCCTTATACAGGGGGTCTCTGACTCACCCTGATCTCAGAGATACCTCTGATGCTGAGGAGGTGCGAGTCGCAACTCTTTCACCTAAGCTTATGATTAGCCCTAGGCTGAGGGATCCTACCTCCACCCATGGAACAGGAATTACAGCTACTCCCAAGACAAGGGAACTCCTGGAAAGACTTCAGCCCAGCAGCAAAGCGTCTTCACAGCTCAGTAACCAAGAGTAAATAACTCTTTCAACAGCATCTGACAGAGGAGAGGTGTGGCGCCCCACTAAGAGTGCGTCACAAAAGGGTACTGCACCCCTGAATGAAGGTGCCATATCCTTTGTTCTGGTGATGAGTAAAAGAATCCTGAAGCTCCAACACCACACACACACACACACCTAGTGATAGGGGACCAATCAGACACCCTTTGCTAGGGTAACAGGTCCAGGTGGGAGGAGAGCTAGGTTATATAGTGAGTGGGAGAGCAGCAAGGAGTTAGATCAGGAAGTGAGAACAGATCTGTGCAGAAGTCAAGTCGTGACAGGAGAAAAGCTACAGCAAGGGGCTGCACAGGACCGTGCAGCACAGAGAGAGCAAAGTGAAAGCAACAGATGTAGCAGAGTTGGAGAAGTTGCAGAAGAGCACTGAGAAAGCTAACTGGGAGGGAACCTCAACCTGGTGACCCAGAAGAGAGAGAGAAGCCAAAGAATAGAGAGGATATTCGACTATCCTGGCCCAGTCCACAGAACCCAGAGTACCAGCACGACATGGTTCAGCAGGTTCATCCCTGAATCACAGAACCCGGAGTGGTCGATGTGTCTATAGATGCACGACCCACCAACTACCAACTACCGCAGCTTATACCAGGAGCACCCACCATTGAAGGCCAGGGGCCGTGAGGCGCAGCGGTAAACCGATGGCCCTCAGTGTTCCCGATTGGGTATAGCAGAGTAGCGAAGAGAAGGGACAGACAGTGATAGAGAAAGACACCTGTGGTGCTTCAGAGGGACGCTGCTCATTGCCAGAACCACCCGGTCCACTGCCTTAGCTGACACCATCGCATACTTTGTAAAGTTGCCGTTTACCAGAGTAAAGAACCCGTGCAGAGTGAGCAACGTGTCCGAGCTTTATTCCAGAACTGCCATTCACCTGCATTGCTTTGCAGAAACAACTGAGCTGCCCTATTCCACCATTACAGCTCACAGCTCCGGGGAACCTGCTCGTCCTGTAGGGAGCGACTCCATCTTGCTGCTGCCCATCACCCCGAAGGATCAAGCAGCGCCGGTGTCATCACCGGAACCTACAGGTGGCGTCACGAACAAAAGACTTTATTTTTCCCTTTTTATTAATTTTCTTTTCCTCTTTTTATTGACCACCGGTCCCACAGCCTCAGGCACCGAAACGGTGACCTACAGACTGCGCTTGAGACCTGAGTCCTCAGGCCATGGTGAGTCAGAGGGAATTCTATTCAAAGGCTCAGGGAGGGGATTTCAGGTAAGTCACATCCAAGCCTCACATGAACTAGCAGCTGAGCACAAGACCTTCACTCCCATATTGACATCACCTCATGCAGCTCCTGAAGAAATGCAAACACAAACACACAGCAACATCCAGCATAGTCAGCGCAATCTAAGCACATGACAACGACAGTCCTGCATTGATTTCCCTTGAAGTCTCAGCTCGCAGCTCACACAAGCAGGTACCATGAAAAATGCCAGAAGTGATGTCAGGAAAACTCGGTGCCAGACTGTCGGACTGTGCTCTTGCCAGGAATTGCACTCCAACAATTCAGCATTGAGGTCACTTCTAGCAGTTCCCACAGTACTGCCAGTGTTTACTGGAGACCACGGTGAGCAGTCACATCTTGTAATGTCAACGCTGACCAAGGCCTCTGAATGTAACATAGATGGAATTTGCGTAGGATCTCATGTGTGGGTTACTTCAGACCTGTATGGGTGTTTAGTGGTTAATAATTTGGTGAAAGAGGGGATGTTTTTTATTTAAAATACCGTATATACTCGTGTATAAGCCGACCCGTGTATAAGCCGACCCCCCTACTTTTGCCCCAAAAATCTGGAAAAACCTATTGACTCGTGTATAAGCCGAGGGTGGACCCCAGCACAGGTATACAGCCCTCAACAGTGTGGTATACAGCAGCCCCAGAGGTATATACAGCAGCCCCAGTGGTAGTATACAGCAGCCCCAGAAGTATATACAGCCCCAGTGGTAGTATACAGCAGCCCCAGAGGTATATAGAGCCCCAGTGGTGGTATACAGCAGCCCCATAGGTATATAGAGCCCCAGTGGTAGTATACAGCAGCCCCACAGGTATATACAGCCCCAGTGGTAGTATACAGCAGCCCCACAGGTATATACAGCCCCAGTGGTAGTATACAGCAGCCCCACAGGTATATACAGCCCCAGTGGTAGTATACAGCAGCCCCACAGGTACATACAGCCCCAGTGGTAGTATACAGCAGCCCCACAGGTATATACAGCCCCAGTGGTAGTATAAAGCAGCCCCACAGGTATATACAGCCCCAGTGGTAGTATACAGCAGCCACACAGGTAAATACAGCCCCAGTGGTAGTATACAGCAGCCCCACATATATATGCCCCAGAGGTATATACAGGCCCCCCCATCTATATACAGGCCCCCCGCCGCAATCCTGTAAAGGAACAGATTAGTATACTTATCCATCCGCTGCAGCTGTCCCGCCGCCATCGCGATCCAGCATCTTCCGTCTTCCAGCGTCTCGCGTCTTCTTCCGGTTTCCTCCTCAGTCGCACAGGCAATGACGTCATTGCCTGCGACCATCGGAAGATTACGCGGGACAGCTGCAGCAGATGGATAAGTATACTAATCTATTCCTTTACAGGATTGCGGCGGGGGGCCTGTATATAGATGGGGCACTGTATACTGTATACATTGTATACAGTATACAGTGACTCGCGTATAAGCCGAGGGGGGGACTTTTCAGCCCAATTTTTGGGCTGAAAAACTCGGCTTATACGCGAGTATATACGGTAAATCATTTTTGTGTTTGTGTTTTTTTTTCTTTTTACTTACAGGGATGGTAATGGGGGTGTCTCATGGATATATTTTGATTACAAGCCCTAGGCTTGTTGGCACCTGTGGTTTTCGACAAATCACAGCTGTCATTTACCCCTTACATTGCCTCAATTGCCACGGCACCAGGGCAATTAGGATGAGCATTGTAAGTGCCAAGATTGGCACATCTAACGGATGTGGGAATTGCAGAGCAGCTGCGTGCTGCTATTTTAATAATAACCAATAATCATCGGCTTGCCTAGTATGAGAATACCAGCCCCCAACTGTCTGCTTTATCCTGCTTGGATTTTCAAATTGGGGGATCCTGCATAGTTTTTAAATTATTTATTTAAATAATCAAAGAAAACTCATATAAGGTCCCCTGTAGTTTAATACTCAGCCAAGATAATGCACATGGCTGGGGGCTGCAGCCTCTGGCTGTCTGCTTTATCTTGGCTGTGTATCAAATATGAAGGACACAACTTTTTCCTTTATAACTTTTTTTAACACTCCTCTTCGGGGATCCAGTCAACTAGTGTAAGAACAAACAATCACAGATTCCAGTAAAGAGGGTGGGGTGCAGTTTGACTGGAACAAATCATGCTCCCTGTCACAGAAGGGGGATTGGGAAAGCAGTGAATAGTCACAAGATTTATTGAGCAGACCCCAATGCAGTGTGACAGCGTCCAGAAATTTTGTAAGTGTAATTTAACTGCTTTCATCCCCATTTTACTTTCTTTTGCAGCCCCATAATCCTTACTACCACCATTTTATAGCACTAAAGTTCAGGTCTCTATAGATTTATATGAGGTTCAGGGTTTGGGTTCAAGTCTGAGTCTAATCCGATCCCAAACTATACTTTTTTAAAAATCCAGTTGGATCCACCAAAACTGAAGATCTACGGGTTTGTCCATTTCTATTTAACATTCCTTCCGTTTATCTCTGGATCTCTCATTATTATGAACAGATTGACCAAGTGCATTATCAGGTCTTAATTTCCTATTTCTAGATAAGCTATGGAGCCAGAGATTCACTTCTCAGCAACAGAATACTGTATCCAGACTTTTTCCGAACTGTCCAAGACTATGAGACCCAACATGAAGCGATTGCAAAGTTAATTAAAAGTTTTGGATGGAACTGGGTCGGGGTAATAACATCAGACGATGACCCTGGAGAACGTGAGTCAGAACATCTGATCCGAACACTCAAAAAATATGGAATTTGTACTGAATATGAAGTGAAGATTTCTATAAAAATCTTTAAACCATACGATGAAAAACTGAAAAAGACATCTTCTGAGATTATTATCATCTGTGGGACATTATCAGTAAATTATATGAGATCGTTTGGTCATGTATCATCTATTCTGAGGCAAAGAACCATTATCCTTCCGGCATCGTGGTCAGATGCCATAGAACTTATACATCATAATGTGGATGATAGACTGGATCACAGTTTGGTGTTCGCTCCTCCATTACGTTACGTCCCTGGATTACAGGATCATTTATATACTTTCCATCCATCCAAACGACCAGATGATAAGTTACTGGAGGACGTCTGGATGTATGCACATTTTTGCTTCTCTGAAGATAGATATAAAAATTATCTCTTTCCAGCAATTACTGGTATTATTCTTCATAACTGTACAGGAAGAGAGAAATATGCCGGTCTTCTAAATTATTCTGGAGACTCAACAACCTACAAAGTTTATGTCTCAGTCATGATTATGGCACACGCTCTACATGATTTCTATACCGTCTTACATAAAAATGACCCGAATGGATTGAAACCATTTAAATTCCAAAATAAAGTGAGTGACAGTATTATATTTAAAGACTAGAGATAAACGAACCTTACCCTAACATGTTCGCCAATTTCAAATTGACACAAACATTGCAGATTCAGATTTGGGATTGCGATCCCGAACACTTTGCTAAAAAGTCGCTAAACTCCGATTTGTTCTGTAAGTGATTAAATTAAAAAAGCATTACTGCCTTAAAGTGATGATTTGTTTCCTACATTCCAATGTGTTTGATGTTTGGAAGGGGGTTGGGAGATCTCAGAGGAGTGTCAGAATCCATTTTTTACCCCACAATTTTCTGTGTGGATGTTTCGGGCTGGGATCTGATAAAGGTGCATAAAACATCCACGAGTTGCAGACACAAGCGCTTGTGTCATTCTTTCAATGGCTTACAAAGTCACATGTGTTTTGGGATATAAAGTGCCATTTGCTGTCATTGGCATTTGCAGAGTGTCACCGCTAGGGGCAGTGATGCTGCCACTCGTGAGAGTGTCCATCCGTACCTAGGTATTTTTGCTGAAAACAAGTGTGATTCCTAAATCTGTGTGTGTTGCCAAAGCTACATTTTTTGCATACAACAAGGGATTGCAAAATCTTTCAGTTCCCTTAAAAACGCATTGTTAGGTCATAAACCAGTTCTTGCAAAATCTTTCATTTTCCCCTAAAAAGGCAGATAGGCCTCAAACTAGTTCTTGCTAAATCTTTGTTTCCCTCGAAAAAGGCATTGTTAGGCCTGAAACCAGTTACTGCAAAATCTTTCACTTTCCCATAAAAAGGCAGTGTTAGGCCTGAAACCAATTATTGCAAAATGTTTCACTTTTTCCTACAAAAGCAGTGTTTTGCCTCAAACCAGTTCTTGCAAAATCTTTGTTCCTCTTAAAAAGGCAGTCTTAGGCTAGAACCACACTTGGGAGCCTGCGTCCACTAACTGGATCCATTAATTGATCTAGTTTTTTTCCTTGTCCATTTTGAGGCATTTTTAGCCCTTGCATTAACGCATGTGTTAACGCATGGTACCTATATGTACCATGCATTAACACATGCGTTTCCTATAGACACCCATGTTAAAAAAACGCATGCGTTTTTGAATATGCACCAAAAAACATTGCAGATCCAATTAAAAATGGATTTCTCATAAAACGCAATGCATTAACTGGATTGACTTTTGCACACTTTTGCAATGCGTTTGTTTGAATTGGAGTCTATGGGTGCGTTAACACATGCGTCTTTCAACATCACAAAATGAAAAAACTGGATCTAGTAATTGGATTGCAGACACATGTGTGGCCCTGGCCTTAGGCCTGAAACCAGTTATTGAAAAATTTTGCCCAAAAAGGCAGTGTTAGGCCTCAAACCAGTGGAGGAAAGCATCTGTACCGATGCTCAAAATCTTTTGGAGTTGGATCTGAGGAAAGAGGAAGTAGGATCCAAACAAAATCCAGACCCTTTTCACCAAATGTTAACCCCTGGGGATGGAGGAGATGATGATGATGATGATGATGATGATGATGATGATGATGAGACTCAGATACCTGAGGAGTACCCACACTGTACCATGCATTCAGGGCAGGAAGAGGAGGATGATGACTCTCATGGCGAGGAGTGAGACAACAGAGAGGATGAAGATGAGGGTCATGATCCCACTTGGAATCAACCCAGAGTCACGAAACTGAGCAACTTAGCAGAAGAGGCAGAGGAAGACAAGGAGATCAGGTTGCGTATTCCATCACATAGACTGAGGGCTGCAAGCACAACAAGCACTGCATCCTCAGCCACGTTCCTGGCTCTAGACAGCAGTGATTGCAGGTCTGCAGTTGTACAAGGCAGCAAGGGTTGCCTTGCATGGGACATTTTTGAACCCACAAAAGATGACCCAACCTCACGTAATTTGCAAACTTTGTACTAAAAAATTAAGTAGAGGCTAAAAAAACAACAATTTGACTACTACATGCAGGAATCACAACATGCCCAGAACCATGCCTTAGTCTGGGAGAAATACTGCAGCAAAATGGTGCCTAGCGGGTATCACTGAATGCTGTCTGCTGCATCAACTGCATCTTTTTCCTCCTCCATCACCGTGGCAAGTGTCTGGCTACATGAACTACACTTGTTTATCCGCTACAGTCGAGGGAAGTTACAGCCCCTCAGCTGTAATGTAAGTAGACACACCTGCTGGTTTTAATAGATCTCAGACACTGAGCGCAGCAATTGTTTATCACTCGCCAAAACAGCTCCAGCAGTACCTCCTTCACAGTGTAGCAGTTTTCCAGGTACACCCTACTCCACCCTCTCTCAGCACTGCAGCCAGTCCTCAGTCCCATAGCTTAGGTCATGAAAAAGTTTATTACCTCCTACACATCCCAAAGCAAAAAGCTTGAACTTCATCATCTCCCATTTGTTGGCCACGAAAATTCTGGCCACTTAGTGACTCTGGTGGCTGCGGGTTCAGGCGGGGAGGATGCTACTCTTCACGTCTTCAAATCCCCAAGAATGTTCGAGGATGTAGCACGTTTGGTGAAATTAACCAAATTCAAACTTCCAAAGGTTTGCTCATCTCAAATCAGGAGAACTGGGTGGAATTTCTGTCTCTTCTGATTTCAGTCTTAATAACCGCACCTCTCTGACTACTAGTACCAGGATCTCACCTTTGTTTGTTGTGTAGGTTTTCATTCAGTTTTGTGGATTTTTTTTCTTTGCTTTCCTTTGTAACAGAGGATGAGTAATTTTCTTCACAATTGATTAAAGTCCAGAGGGAGGTCAAAAAAGTTTTCTTTTTGTAACTTGTCACTGGTCCAAGAAAACTGATAACTGCAGATGTAGGAGTGGAATATCTTTGGAGTGGGATAATTTGTGTGGTTGTCCTCAAAAAATGTATGTCTTATAGTTCCATCTAAGAAATCGGCTTCTGAATTTGTTCATCCGTATAAGATAATTAAAATCCTTAATCCGGTAATGGTCAAACTGTAAGTCCCAATGGCATGAAGGATCAATAATTCAACTGTAGGGAAGGAATCTGGGCACTAGAGGGCTTTTGGTGTTTGTCCTAGGCTTGTATGTGCTGCCAGCAATATGGTGTTGCACAGGTCTGCACAAGGGCCAGTCACAAAATTGTCCAAAAATTTAGAAGAAACAGACGGCACTCACCATTTAATGAAGGTTCTGTAAATCCAAGTGCTCCGTTAGGAGGTGCGGGTTACAAACATTATGTGGGTGGGAGGCAGGTGCGGGGAGGACGACGGGCGCACGTTTCGCCTGGTTAGGCTTCCACGGGTCCAATGCGGGGGAGTGGTCCCTACACCTGGATGTGTTTCACCAGATCTGCTGCCACTGGGGGACTCCAAACGTGGACCTAATGACTTCTTGCCTGAATGTCAAAGTCCCTGTCTTCATAGCCAGGTCACACGATCCAGTCTCTATCGGAGCAGATGCGCTAGTCCAATCCTGGCACCTGTTCAGTCTTCCATACATTTTTCCTCTGCTGCCCCTAATTCCAAGGGTGCTCAAGAAAATCAAGTCGGAAGGAGTATTGGTCATCCTCATTGCCCCAGACTGGCCCAGATGCGCCTGGTACGCCGACCTGGTGCATCTAGTCGCAGACACACCCTGACGACTTCCAGACCCGCCGGACCTCCTCATGCAGGGTTCCCATCTCCCACCGAGGTTCGAGGGCCCTGAATTTGACGGCGTGGCCGTTGAGACCTGGGTTCTAACAAGTGAGGGTTTCTCTCCAGAAGTTATTGCCACCATGATTGGGGCCTGAAAACCAGCCTCATCACGAATATACCATCGTACATGGAAAATATTTTTTTCATGGTGCAAGGAACAGTGACATTCCCTTCTTCCATTGTCTATTCCCATGGTCCTCAGTTTCCTTCAATCGGGTTTACAATCTGGTCTAGCCTTAAGCTCTTTGAAGGGACAGATCTCCACCCTTTCGATTTTTTATCAGCGCCGACTTGCAACCCGTCCTCAAGTCAAAACCTTCCTCCAGGGTGTATACAGATTGGTTCCCCCTTACCGCAGGCCACTGGAGTCATGGGACCGTAATCTGGTCCTCAATGGTCTTCAAACGCCACCTTTCGAACCTCTCAGAAAGGTTTCTCTCCTGTTTTTGTCTTGGAAGGTAATGTTTCTAGTAGCAATAACGTCCATCCAGCATGTTTTGGAATTGGCAGCTTTTTCTTGTAAAGAGCCCTTCCTCTATTTTCATCAATACAAGGTAGTACTGCATACAGTTCCTACCTTCCTCCCTAAGGTTCTGCCGTCTATTTGTCCTGTTTTGGCGCACCTTGTGGAAAAGGCACTGCATACTTTGGACCTCGTACATGCCCTCAGGTACTACATCTCCAGGACGGCACCCTTCTGGAACACAGATACTTAATTTGTTCTTCCTGAAGATCCCAGAAAGTGACAACCAGCTTCAAAGGCCACTCTGGCTTGCTGGATACGCTCGAACATTTCAGAAGCTTACCAACTGAGGAACATGCCGGCTCCTACCGGATTGCTGGCTCACTCCTCTCGTGCTGTGGGAGCATCCTGGGCCATTCGGCACAAGGCCTCAGCTGAGTAGGTATGCAGGGCTGCTACCTGGTCGAGCTTACACACCTTTGCAAAGCACTATAGGGTTCATAACCAGGCTTTTGCGGATGCCAGCCTTGTTAGAAGGGTTCTCCAAGCGGCGGTGTCCCACCTTACATCATAAGTGTCTCAGGAAGTATACAGTCGTCCTTTGCTCCTTGGGTTGTATTTTTCTTGTTTATTTCCCACCCAGGGACTGCTTTAGGACATCCCATGGTCCTGTGTCCCCCAATGAGGCAAAAGAGAAAAAAGGATTTTTGTGTACTCACCATAAAATTGTTTTCTCTGAGCCATCATTGGTGGACACAGCACCCACCCTGTTGCCCGTTGGGCCGTTATTATTTCTTTATCCTTTGAGTTTTGCATGTTGACAAATGTTATTTTTTGCACTGTGTTCTCTAATTCTCCTACTGCTTGTTTACTAAAACTGATGTAGCCAGGCCCAGCCAGGAGGTGTATGCTGCAGGGGAGGAGCTAGCTCTGTTTAACTGTTTGTTTAGTGTTGCCTCTTAGGGATAAGCAGCATAACCCATTGTCTATAGTCCTGTGTCCCCCAATGATGGCTCAGAGAAAATGATTTTACGGTGAGTACACAAAAATCCGTTTTTCTTGGGGGGAGGAAACGTAAAATTTTGGATTTTGGGGGTGAAGTTTGATAAGATGCTCTTTGATAGGCTTGTTTAAAATGTTTCCCTGTTGGGGGAAATCTTAAAATTTTGGCTGTGAAGGTGAACTCTGACTAAACACTATGAGGGCCTTTTTACAATTGGGGTGAAATTTTCAAATTTTACACAATACACGTCCCACTGATGGCAGCTTGGCATTGCCTCTAGGCAGCCTGGCACACATGCGCAAATACTTACTGCAGTCACTTGCAAGTGACCGCCAAGTTCCCTTGACTGTTACAAGTGCTGAGTACTAGGTGGCCACCCTGCTGGATGCCCCCTACTAGGACAATGTGCCATCCTTACCTACAACATGGACACAGTACCATCAAATCACGAAAGGGTAACAGCTGTTGGAACCAGCATGGATTGTTCTATCAAGTGACAGGCCCAAACCTGACCTCAGTAGAGATGAGTGAACCTTTTGAAGTTCAGATTCGGTTCAGTTCGTCGAACAGACATACAGCATATTCACCATGCTTCCGGGCACCATGAACTTCAGACATCCCCATGACTTCCCTGAGGTTGCCTCAGGTTACACAGTGGGTATCACGCAGCAGGGAATCCAGTCACGTTTGGCCCTGAACTCAAACTTTACAAAACCCCAGTGGCATCAACGCTCATAACACTCACAGTCTTGTGAGAGCCACACTATCACGCGAGACGTAATGGATGTACTAGTGCATCTCAATGAATTAGGATATAATAAAAAAAATCAATCAAATATCATACAGGGAGGCAGATACAATCCGGGACCACAGAGGGATTGCTCCACAGAAAAGGTGCCTGACAGGCTGTACTGCTCCAGCGAGGTTGAGTGACAATTGGACTATTCCTCATTATTAAAAGAGCAAGACCTGTACATCAAGGGCTTATCTGATTTTCTGGCTGGCATCTATACTAGATGTATCACGATCCTAAATGTGAAACTGTGAAGAAAGGAGGAGAAAACAAAAGAGGCTGTTTATGAGACAAAAAACCACCCCAGAGAGTTTAATATAGAGGGAGTGGAAAACAGACAAAGTAAGGAGAGGATACTCTATTCATACAAAGGGTAACGTCGACTGGACACTCTGAAGTGCAGCCTGTCGTCTGCTCTTCATCCCTGGTACTTTAAGAAAACCTCTGATAAAGAGAAGAACCATTGGTTGCGGCCTACCGTGATCTCCCTAACACAGAATTCTAGCCCTGGACCTGTTTGATAAACTGTAAAACTCCATGGTTCACATTGAAATCATGTGAACCTGTATGAAATTGATGTAGCATAACAATATTGCCCCTGACGAGCCTTCTTATAGGCGAAACGCGTCGGGCAAATCTCCTTTGCTAAAACAGACCATATCACTGATCTGTACAACCTGACATTGACCAACACCACGTGTGTGGGTTTAGACTTGGGTTGGTGGGTGTGGACCCCGAAACAGGAGGACGACGGTTTTTGACTTGAAACTGACCTTATGTGGGAACCTGTGTGACCTCCTTAAGACGCACAGTGTGTCGGGTAGTCCCCAGGTGACCACAATCTGAACACTTTATGACAATACCGTAACGTCATCCAACCCTCTAGACCTTTGTCTTGACATCACCTCGTGGGAAGTTTATGTAGTTTGTCTTTGTGGGGGTGGGTAGTCTTTTCATATCGTTTGCACAATATCACTTTTTCACTAAGTGCCTTTTAACAATTAAAATACTTTAAGTAGACAAATAGAGTTATCCCATTGTTTTTATACTTAAATACTGATTAACTCCCGAAACGTAAAATTCGGTGATGAACCTTTTGAAGTTCAGATTCGGTTCAGTTCGTCGAACAGACATACAGCATATTCACCATGCTTCCGCGGCACCATGAACTTCAGACATCCCCATGACTTCCCTGAGGTTGCCTCAGGTTACACAGTGGGTATCACGCAGCAGGGAATCCAGTCACGTTTGGCCCTGAACTCAAACTTTACAAAACCCCAGTGGCATCAACGCTCATAACACTCACAGTCTTGTGAGAGCCACACTATCACGCGAGACGTAATGGATGTACTAGTGCATCTCAATGAATTAGGATATAATAAAAAAATCAATCAAATATTGCCATGTTTCGGGGCATTTCTGGGAGCCCTGAAACATGTTGGCTAATAAATCAATATTATATTCTCCCTTTGATATCTGGTGGAATACGGTAGCACAGTTTTTAACCCTTCATCCTCCCTATTTTAATTTTCTGAGATAATGACCTTTGGGTTTTCATTAACTGTAAGCCATAATCATCAACATTTACAGAAATAAACACATATAGATTCCTCTGTGTGTAACGACTCTATATAATATATGTGCTTCACTTTATGTATTGAATTATTGAAAAAATTTACTTTTTAATGATATTCTAATTCATTGAGATGCACTAGTATCTTGCTGGTATCATGAGACAGCACATGTGAGGAGCGGTGATGTCAGGGAGTGCAGCGCAGTTCAAACTTGCGGGATAGTTCCTGTGTGACCCCTCAAGTATGAAGTGCAGTAATGTTTGTGATGGCCCCGCTTGTCACACTCTCATGCCTGCCTGCTGTCACAGCATATGATTGATGTTTTCTGTGAATGTGATCCCACCATATTGTGTAAGGCCCTGTGTCCACGATACATTGTTTTATGCTTCTGTTGAAGCAGATTTTGACAATCTGAATCACAGTGTGCATGTCTACCCTGCAACCAGCTACGTCTATGAGAGCTCAGAAGTAGAGATGGGCGAATCCAAGCTGTAAAGTTCGGGGTCAGTACTGAACACTTGTTACAGTTCGGATTTATTTTGTGGATGGGAGAGCTATAAACAAAAATAAGATAGAAATTAAAAATAAGGGTTATACCTTCAGAAGTAGGGATGGGCGCAGGGGTGAACTGAGCCTCCCCGCCGCCTGAGGCAGAAAGTGGGGAGGGTGCTTTTGCGACTGTGGGAGTGAGGAGCGGGGGGGAATTACTATCAAGGCCGCGGGGGTGAGAAGCAGGGGGAGGGGTGCTATCAATATTACCTGGGGCTCTAGGCAGCAAGCTCCGGCAAAGGAGGAAGGAAGCCGCTCTGTGCAGGGCTCCGCCCCCATGCAGCACTACCGCTCCCCAGCCTTCTTGCCGCCTGAGCAAAAGGCTCAGGTTGTCTAATGGGTGGTGCGGCCCTGGATGGGCGAACCCAAACTCTGAAGTTCGGGTCTGTACTGAGCACCTAGTTATAGTTCAGGTTTTTGTCGGGGGTGTGGGAGCTGTAAAAGGAAAAAAAGCACAGATAAAGCTGACAGCTAAGGTCTGCAACCCCCAGCAGCCTGGCTTTTCCTTGGCTGGCAATTAAAGTACAAGGAAATCCAATTTTTTAAAAAATTATTTAAATAAATAATTACAAAAAATGTGTGAGTTTCACCCTATTATTGAATGCCAGCCAAAAATTGGCAGCTGGGGTCTGAGATTCTCACTTTGGTAAGGCCCAAGCATTTTGGACCCATCATGCTGAAAATTGCAGCCTGCAGCCACCCCTGCAAATTGGCGCATTCTTTCATAACGTCATTTTCAGGTGATTTACCCGCCTTTTCCATTGGCCGCAGTGGCATTGGCACACTGAGTAATAATGCGGTTGATGCCAGCTGTTTAATGTCAGCTGGCATCAAGCCTAAAATTCATAATGTCAAGTCAATATTAGACCTGCCCATTATGAATCTCTAGTAAACATAAAAAAACACAACACAGAGAAAAAACTTTTAATTGAAATAAAAGACAAAGACATCTCTGTAGCATCTCTGTGTATGGCTGTTCCGCCCTCAACAGTGAATACCCAGGAAGTTAATGAGCAGCCCAGGAAGTACAAGCAGGTGGATGCTGGTAAGTATAATGCTGATGTTTAGTCTTCTTTCTTTTTACAGCCCCTTAGCCCTCATCTCATAACTTTAAAGTCAGAGTTCGGGGTTTCGACTCAGGTTTGAGTCACGTTTGGCCCCGAACTCAAACTTTACAACAAGTCTGGTCGGATCTGCCAAACACAAAACATCTGCAGGTTCACCCATCAGTATTCAGCAGTGCTGTGTCAATGTGTTTTTTTTCCTTGCAGATTTGGTGCAGATTTTAAAGCAGAAAAAATACATCAGAACTACATGTACAAGGAAAATAAATCAACGTGGATGCTGCACCTTTCATAGACTCTGCTGGCCCCAGGATAGACATGCATATTTTGAAGCAGATTCTCAAAATTTGCATAAAAAAATCTTCAAACAATGCACCATAGTCAAAGGGCCTAAGAGGGTATAGAGAGAGCTGCAGTTGTGGTGAAAAGGTTTTAGGATCCCTATTGCTCCTTTGCTGCTTTCAGGGCCCTCTAGGGCTGCGGTGGCCAACTACAGTACACAAGGTCAAAGTTTAAGAATTTCCTTAGCATTGCATGGGTACTAATTTCCTCACATGCAGAGCAACTTATGCAATGCTAAGAAAATTCTGAAAACATTCACTGTTTGCGGCACTTTAGGACTGCATTTGGCTAGCCCTGTTCTACCGGAGTGTGTGTAGTGTCTTGCATTTCCATATCTCAGACCATCAGGACAGAGATTTGCGGCTTGCTCACAAGTCTCTGTAGGGCAGAATCAAAGCACCCATTTGCAGAAACAGTCCATCCCACAAGGAGTTAAGTGAGAAAACTTTACTCTTACACACAGATTATAGGTCTCAAACACAAACATATGAAAATACATAGTATATAAATATAACAAAAGGGATCAGCAGCACACAAACTATTCAAGTGGTGAAAACTCCATGAAGAGCAGAGTCCATTAAGGTCTTTGATTTGTACACAAAAGGCTGCATGCACATCTGCTTATAAAGTATGTTGAAGCGCAAATGGTGCAAAACATGGGAAGTGGAAATAAGTTTAACAAAAACACAGGCCCTGATCAAGGAAAAATTGAAAAAAAAAAGTCCTTTTCTGGACAACATGTCAACCAAGGGTTGGGTCATTGACCAAACAAGAGGCTTTTTTTAGGAATGTCTACTGTACTTGGTATTAATACTGTCTTCCACCATTCTCAGCATTGTCCGGGCTGAAGGTCGTCCTTAATGATGGCACTCCACTGTCAGACAGTCTCAAGGGGTCACAGGGGCTACTTCTGCAGGGACATTCTTCACCACCACCTGCCCTCAGCACACAACATCATGGCGACTGCTGAAAAAGATAATCGAGGAACTAGAGGATGACCACACCCTATAGGCTAGATTGGAGAAGCTTGTGGCACACCGATAGGCCCTATGGATTTGAGTACAGGTAGCTGGATAACCAAGAGAAGCCTTCACCCAATGCCACATTCTCTCCTGCTCTGCCTCCATCTGCCATTTCACAAAGTTGTCCTCATTGGCAACCAAAGATATGCCAACTACAAGCCAGCTATTGCTGCCCATCACCTTCATGAAGGGGAACTCCTACAAAGATGGTGCATAGGCTTTTGGGAAGATGGTCACGCAGCAGGGTAGACCAGTTTATGTAGCAGCCATGCCCAGTACTTTGTTCCACTAGGAAGCCAAGCCCCCTATCCTGCAAGAATGTCACGAGCTTGCCTTGGGTACATTGGTCATAAAAGTGATTGGCCTTAAAGGGAACCAACCACCCCAAATGACCCCCCCGGACTAATAATATCGTTCCCTACTTGCAGCACATACATGTGCTGCAAGGTTTTTTGCTAAAAAAACTGCTTTATAAAACTTAAGATAATGCTTTAGAAACTTTATAACCAAGGGACGGGTGGGCGTGACTTACATGTGGCAAAAGCCGAGATTCTGCTGTCACTCATTCTCCTCTCTGGCTCGCAGCAGTAACGGCCAGCCCTTTTTGCAGCGTCCCAGGCTGGTGCACGGGATGTCATGCCCGTGCACACGTCATCATCTACAGCCGGGAAGCGAGCGCGCGCTCTGACTTCCTGCGCTCGGCTGTGGAAGTCAGAGCGCGCGCTCGCTTCCCGGCTGTAGCTGATGACGTGTGCACGGGCATGACATCCCGTGCACCAGCCTGGGACGCTGCAAAAAGGGCTGGCCGTTACTGCTGCGAGCCAGAGAGGAGAATGAGTGACAGCAGAATCTCGGCTTTTGCCACATGTAAGTCACGCCCACCCGTCCCTTGGTTATAAAGTTTCTAAAGCATTATCTTAAGTTTTATAAAGCAGTTTTTTTAGCAAAAAACCTTGCAGCACATGTATGTGCTGCAAGTAGGGAACGATATTATTAGTCCGGGGGGGTCATTTGGGTGGTTGGTTCCCTTTAAACCCATGCAACCAGTCCCAGGCCATGTTAACTGAAAAATGAATCTCCTCAATAAAAGAGACAGGGTCCTGCCATGTATTATAGTGGCTTGGAGGCGATAGAGGTTCCCACATGGCATTGTCTTAGTTGAAGACCTCTGGCAGGGCTGATACACATGGCTGGAAAAAAGGGCTTCTGCCTCTTTACCTCCTCTTCCCCCTCCCCCTCCTCATGCTCCTGGTGTAATTGGTGATCTAGTAGTTGCGGCACCAGCTGCAGGTAGAACACAGCCTTGTCAGTGCAAAGTATGAAATCTGATTTGGCTGTCTCATATGAGAGGCTAAGAAGGTGATCTAAGAGATAAGGCTTCTCCTTATGGAGAGTGAAATGCTAGTATGAGGAGACTTACGTCCCAGTAGCATGTCACTCTCCACATGGAGAAACCTTACTGTATGGACACTATTGTACTAGTGGTGGGATATTTTTTTGTTTAGTCAGCTATTTATCAAAGTTTTGTAGAAATAAAACCGTTCCAGTGATAGTGTCATGAGGCTGGACCATGACCCGGAGATAGGTACAAGTTCTATGGGTGCCATACATTGATGGCATTTTCCATGGATGTCTGAGATGAGGATATTCCTTTTTGGCAACCTTTGAATCGTACAGATATATGGCTATGGTCACACTTGCGTGGTGGATGTGTGTTTCCCATGCGATTTTGACACTTGTCTTTTGTGAAAAATGCATGCAAAAACGCATCCAAAGGGCAATATGCAAAAAAATGCATGCACCAATTGCCAAAACGCATGGCTAAAGTGCCATGTGTGTTTTGGATGTGATTTTGGCTCAGCATCAAAAAACGTCTCATGAGACGTTTTTTGATGCGTGTTCAAAAACGCATGTGTTTTTTTTTTTAACATGGGGCCCTATGGGAATCGCATGCGAAAACGCATGGCACTAAATGGTACCATGCGTTTTCGCATGCAATTTTACTTGCGAATTTAAAGGCTGCTCAACACCTAACCGCAAAAATGCAGCCCAACATCGTGGGCTGTCTAGAACAACCTTAAAAAACGCAGCCAAGTGTGACCCTAGCCTATATCTGAGAGCACCTCTGCAATATTGTATCTAAGGCTAGGGTCACACTTAGGCTGCGTTTTTAGGATGGTTTTGGCAGCCTGTGTTTTTGGGCTGCGTTTTTGTTGTTAGGTGTGGAGCAGCCTTAAAAACGCATGCAAAAACGCATGGTACCATTTAGTGCCATGCGTTTTTGCATGTGTTTCCCATAGGGCCCCATGTTAAAAAAACGCATGTGTTTTTGAACACGCACCAAAAAACATCTCATGAGACTTTTTTGGTGCTGGGCCAAAAACGCATCCAAAAAAACGCATGGCATTTTAGCAATTGGTGCATGCGTTTTTTGCATGGGGGTCTATGAATGTGTTTTTGCATGCGTTTTTCACAAAAGACAAGTGTGAAAAACGCATGGAAAAACGAATTCATGACGCAAGTGTGACCCTAGTCTAAGACTGGAGTCACACTGCCATAAGATGGGTGCAGGGATTGAATTAAAATGCCATTTCAAAGACATAAAAATACCTGAAGCCCTCACACTCAGGTCAGGAGAGCCTCAGCAGTTTTGGGCAGTGCGATGTGATCCCGATCCAGGTTAGGCTGGGGTCACACTTGGCATGCATTTTTTAAGGTGCTTTTTGGCAGCCTGCGTTTTTGCAGATAGGTGTGGGGGACCTTAACAAACTCATGGAAAAACACATGCAAAAACGCATGTACCATTTAGTGTCATATAAAAATGCATGTGTTTCCCATAGGGCCCCATGTTAACAAAAACGAATGCGTTTTTAGAAAAAGCACCAAAAAATGTTGCATGCTGCTTTTTTGGGTGCTTTTTCCAAAAAATCATGCATCATGCAGTACTTTTTGGTGCTGAGCCAAAAACGCATCCAAAAACGCTTGGCCCATTCAGACATGCGTTTTTGGCTTTGGGGCATGCATTTTTAACATGGAGGTCTATGGATGCGTTTTTCCATGCATTTTTCAGAAAAGACTAGTCTGAAAAATGCATGGCCCTACACACTACTGTGACTCCGGCCTAAAGCAAATGTGCCTATTGCTCCTTAGTGCAAAGCTGAAGGGTCTGGACGTGCGGCCTCACAATCTCCCGCTGTCGTCTTAATTCCAGATCTTTGGTAAATGTTTGTTGGAATAATAATAATAATAATAATAATAATAATAATAATAATAATATAGAGTTTTGGAATTGCTAATTTTAAGTCAAGTTTTTTCTTTTTTTAAGCTGAAATTCTTTGTAAATAAAATCAAACTCTGTGATGACTATAATGAAGTCTGGAGCTTTAACGAGAAAGGAGAAATGCCTGAAAATCTGGAGATTGTGAACTGGGTAAGAAGAGATGTCACACAAGACCATGGGAATATCCGTGTCCCCCAGAGGGTTTACGTGGGCGGCTTCAATCCATCACTGGTGGGAGATGAACAGCTGACGATATTTCCACACTGGATAACATGGCGACACGGAAAGGTAAGAACATTCCTGTAGAAAATCTGCACAACATTTCTTGCTCATCTATTCCTATCTCCAGGTGGTAGACATTGGAAAGGTTTTGGTTTAGTTTAAAGGCCCCGTTACACGGTACAACATTGTTAACGATATCAATTAAACGTCACAGATTTGGAGTCGTTCAAGCGACATCGTTACGACCTCGTTGCGTGTGACTCTGCAAAGTTGTAGCGATAAATCATTGGGTTGCTGATCGCAGGTTTGAGAACATGTTCTTAAATCAAAGATCAACGATCAGCCAACCTGGCATATCATTGTATGTGACACCGCGATAACGATGGCGTTTATGACTTCGCCCATTCACAGCAATGAGCAGGGATCGTTCGCTGGGTTGTGCGAATTATACCTGCTCACTACATCATTGGTGTTCATGATATCTAGATGTGGGACACCTCACCAGTGATGTTGAAACGATGTCAGATGCCGTGTAACGGTACCTTAAGGGTTCACTCACATCTGCGTATATCGACTCGCTGAGATTCTCAGCCAGAAACGTGGCTGAGTATTAGGCAATAGTCATTCGACATGGGTATGACATGTATATACCATCTGTATGCAATGCGATTATATCATCTTTTACTTATGACAATACTCTCTGTACATTGAGTATTTCACTCCACCAAAAATGTGAGCATATAAATAGACAGATGGATATCTATATAGATAGCGACAGATAGATAGTAATATAACAATAATAAATCTTTATTTATATAGCGCCAACATATTCCGCAGCGCTTTACAATACAGTGGTTCGAACACAGAAAATATACAATACAATACGAAATTATAGTAGAGAAAGAATGCAGAACAATAATTGGATACAATACAATAAGCATAGAATCAATGTAAAAAAACACAATACAATAAATAAACCAAAAAATAAAGGTGACCCTGTTTAAAGGAGCTTACAATCTACAACGGGATAGAGGTTATACAAAGTGCAGGGGCTTATTACACTGATGATCCAGGCATCTTATCAAAGAGGGGGATAGAAATAAGGTTACATGAATGGTCATCAGACAATCTGTGTAGACCTTTTGGGTTTGGTGGAGTTTGAAGAAGAGTTATGTCCAGAGAGATAGTGAATGGGCTATATACAGTACAAAGGACTTCTATTAGGGAGCATAATAGGCCGCCTTAAAAAGATATGTATTTAGGGAAAGTCTGAAGCCATGTAAGTTGTGGAGAGTCCTTATTTCTTGGGGTAGAGCATTCCAGAGAATAGGTGCAGCTTGGGAGAAGTCTTGGAGCCAGGAGTGGGAGGATCGGATTAGTGCAGATGTTAGTCAAAGGTCATTTGTAGAACATAGAGAATGGGTGGGGTGATAGACAGCGATGAGGGAGGAGATGTAGGGGGGTGCTGCACTGTGAAGTGCTTTGTGGGTAAAACAAACAAGTTGAATTGGATCCTGTAGTGTACAAGCAGCCAGTGCAATGATTGGCACAGAGCGGAGGCATCTGAGTAACAATTGGCCAGATGAGTGATCCTGGCTGCTGCGTTAAGGATGGACTGAAGAGGGGAAAGTTTAGAGAGGGGGAGGCCAATTGATAGAGAATTGCAGTGGTCAAGGCAGGGATGGATTAGGGCCAGATAGACAGATAGATAGATAGATAGATAGATAGATAGATAGATAGATAGATAGATAGATAGATAGATATCCTACACCTATATAATTTCCAAACACCCCTACATGTTTTACACTTGTGCCCTTTAGTGCATTTCATGTGGCACTGAAGTGTGATTTGGCCTTGATTTCACATAAGAAATAAATTCAATAATGAAATAATGAAAAACAAACTACGTGGGGTTCACCCTATTTCTGATTACTAGCCAAGGTTAAGCAGAAAACTGCAACCTGCAGCCCACAACTGGCAGCTTTACCTTGGGTGGTAATCCAAAGCAGAGGTCACCCCACACTGTTTTGTTAAATTCTAAATTTATAAATAAATAACTTAAAAAAAGGGAACCTGTCACCCAAAATCACCTTCCTAACCTGTTAATACCTGTCCCTGCAGCCATACACTACTATCTAAGCCATCCCTATCTGACCTATTTTAGTAATCTAGGAGTAGAATAAAGTAGTTAGCAAACTTACAAAATCCATGCCAGCGGGGTATTCCTCGCGGCGTTTGTGATGGGTAAGCGGGTCCCCTGTGCTGCGCTACCCCCGCCTTGTGTGGTGCCCCACCAAGCAGGCGTCACAGAGGGGTACTGCACCCATAAAAGAGGTGCAGATACTCCAGCTGCAGGTGGATCATAGGATGGTGGGTGGTACTAGGGATGGGCGAATCTACTCGCTAGGACTCGTTACTCGGCGAGTAGTAAGGGACTCGCAGGACTCGCTACTCGGCGAGTTTCCCAGTGATTACTCGCACGAGTCCAATGCAAATCAATATCAATCCTAGTTTTGTCAGAAACGCTGACAAAACTAGGATTGCCATTGTTTGCATTAGACTCGGCTACTGTGCCAGTGATAGCAGGGAAACTCGCAAAGTAACTGCTGTTACATTGCGAGCCGAGTCCAGCTGTCTTCTCTGTGCAGGCTGCCAGCTCCAGGGTCCTAGAGCCCGCCTGCTCACAGACATGATGTAGCAGTGCTGAGATTGTTCTCAGTCTGCTCATTCCCTGTGCATAGACATCTATGTATGCACAGGCGATGTAGCAGAGAGGACATCGCGTTTTGGACTACGTCGGACGGAAGAGGATTTTTTTAATTAAAGATGGAGTCCCTAATGGCTTTTTTTTTTATTTCAAATAAAAATTTTTCTCTGTGTTGTGTTTTTTTAACCCTTTATTGGAGATTCTTAGTGGCTGGGTCAAACGTGGCCTGACATTAAGAATCTCGGGCTTAATACCAGCTTGTATAACAAAGCTGGTATTAACCCCTTTATTACACAGCATGCTACCGCCACCAGGGCCGCTGGAAGAGCGGGGTTCAGCGCCAGAATATGGCGCTTCAATGAAAGCGCCATCTTCTGGGGCGGCTGCGGGCTGCAATTTGCAGCGGGGGGTGCCCAGAAAGCTTGGGCATCCCTGCGCTGCGGATTCCAGCCCCCAGCTGCTTAGCTGTACCTGGCTAGACATAGAAATTGCGCGGAGCCCCACGCATTTTTTTTTAATTATTTCATGAATTTCAGAGTCAGAGTCTCAGAGTCAGAGTCTCAGAATTTCATGAAATAATTTAAAAAAAATGCGTGGGGCTCCGCGCAATTTCTATGTCTAGCCAGGTACAGCTAAGCAGCTGGGGTCTGGAATCCGCAGCGCAGGGATGCCCAAGCTTTCTGGGCACCCCCCGCTGCAAATTGCAGCCCGCAGCCGCCCCAGAAGATGGCGCGTTCATTGAAGCGCCATCCTCTGGCGCTGAACCCCGCTCTTCCAGCGGCCCTGGTAGCGGTGGCACGCTGGGTAATAAAGAGGTTAGGGCCAGCTTTGTATTATCAGCTGGCCCTAAGCCCGAAATTTATGGCGGTCACGCCAATATTAGACATGACCGCCATGAATTTCTATTAAATTGTTTTAAATAAAACACAACACAAAGAAAATTTTTTATTAGAAATAAAAAAAAAGCCATTAGGGACTCCATCTTTAATTAAAAAAATCCTCTTCCGTCCGACGCAGTCCAAAACGCGATGTCCTCTCTGCTACATCCCCTGTGCATAAATATAGATGTCTATGCACAGGGAATGAGCAGACTGAGAACAATCTCAGCTCTGCTACATCATCTCTGTGCACAGACATTCATGTCTGTACACAGGGAATGAGCAGACTGAGAACAATCTCAGCACTGCTACATCAGGCAGCAGGCAGGCTCTAGGACCCTGGAGCTGGCAGCCAGCACAGAGGAGAAAGCAGGACTCTTATCTGTGCGAGTTTCCCAGCCAGCGATTACAGTTGCAAAGTAAACGAGTCCAATGCAAATAAATGACAAAACTAGGATTGCTTCAGGCTGAAGCTTCCGAGACACATCTGCGATTTGTAAATCTCACACTACTCGCTATTACTCGCTTCCCCATTCATTAACATTGGACTCGCTAGACTCGCAACGAGTAGCGAGTCCTGTGCTCGGACTCGCTAGAGTCAAGCGATTCCGAGTAATTTAGGATTCGCCCATCACTAGGTGGTACCCATTAACCAGCAACCCACACTAGGTCACATGGTGGGAGGTCACCCGGGAGGGAATAAAACCACCTCTAGGGGGAACAAGGAAGTGGGTCAGACAGGGAGTCTGGATCAGACAAGGGGTGTCTGAGACAGGCTTGCTGCAGAGTCTTTGACCGGGGAGTTGAGGAGTGAAAGGAAGCAGAAGAGTCTCTCGGCTGAGGGACCGGGAGTAAAGAAAGATCCCAGGAGCAGACAGCCAGAAGTGAGTAGGAAGAACTTGAGGAGGTTCAGCCCTGAAAGCTTACCGGGCACTGGAGCCCGCACCTGTGGGATACTTTAGGACCACAGAAAATCCGGAGACCCATGGAGTCTACACTTCTCCCGGGCACCTGAGCGACTGAAAGAGGGTACCAGGCCTTGATGGTTCAGCGGTCAGCCAGCAGAGGGTTATCCGATGGGAGAAAGGAGAGAGACAGCAGGAGGTCAGGTTGGCTTTAAGGAACAAGACTTCATCACCACTGGGAAACAGGAAAGAAAAAGATGAGGGTAGAGCACAGCTGCACACAACAAGGGTCCACCATACCACCTAAGATCTGCCTGCAGCCACCCGTTCAGCTACCTGTCCTCACATCATCAGGAATTCTGCACTGTAACTTTTGTATGCAACTGACTCACCGTAAGCCGTGTTCTCAGGTCTCAGGCGCTGGGTGTGGTCACGGTTCGGTGCCTGAGGCTGTGGAGGCCCGGTGGTCAATAAAAGGTTTAAAGTGTAATGATTTCTGTTTCATGACGCCACCTGTAGGGGGTCCGGTGATGGCACCAGCACTGCTTTGGACCTCTGGGGGATGGGCTGCAGCAGGATGGATCCGCTCCCTACAGGATGAGCGAGAGTCCCCGGGGTCAGGAGCTGTAGTGATGGAATACGGCAGCTCAGTTGATTCTGTGGGTGAATCGGTTAGTAACAGTTCTAAAATAAGGCTCGGACACGATGCTCCTCTGCACGGGTCTTAACTTAGTTCACACACGGTACACTGGAATAACGGTTTCACTTTCAGGTAACGGACCGGGTGGTCCCTGTAATGAACAGTGTCCCTCCAAGGCTCCACAATGTCTCTCTTAATCTGACTGTCCCTTTTACTCTTCGCTGCCTTCCACGTACCAGGTCGGGATACAGAGGACCTTCTGTTGGGCACCCGAGCCGTTGGCCTAGCGACTCCCGATGGGTCCCTAGACTTCAATGGTGGGTACCCCTCCCGGTACAGCTGCGGTGATGGTGGTTTGTGTATTTCCTGTGAAGCTCTCAATCACCCCGGTTTGTAGCGCAGCGGTAGATCATCTGCACCACCTCGGAACCGATTCTCCGGGTTGGACTGGACTCGGGTCGTCTTTCACCCGTTACTTGTTCTCTTGGCCCCCCTCACTTCTGGGTCACCACTACTCGGTGCCCTCTCTGTTAGCTGTTCTGTCACGGCATCTGTTCTTGTTCCTGTCTCTCCAACTTTCTAAGTCCTTCTGCTCTTTCTCCACTGCTATGCATCTAACTCTCCTCCCCCCAGGACCGGTTGCCCGGGAAACGGGCCTCTAATTGGTCCTCTGCCTCTAGATGTTGCATGTGGTACATGGAGCCTTGGGATTAACTTGTACATCACTGGGATGGAGAATACTGCACCTTCAGTCAGGGTTGCAGTACCCTCCTGTGACGCACTTGTTGCGGGGCACCACACAACCAATACAATTGACAGTAAAGTACCCGGAGGAACAGTGACTTTGGACTCAGTTTGCTTTCTTTCCATGAACTTGTTTCCTTACAGTCCTACCTGTGGAAGACTATACCATCCTAGCCGCGATACCATCTACCTCTGGCGGGCTGTGGCAGCGCTGGTGCAAATCACCAGAAACTACAGGTGGCGTCACAACACCAAACTGTATATAATCCCCTGTACGTAAACCCATTTTTGAAAGATAGGCCCAGGACATGGGGTCAGATGCGGCCGCCATTCCCCGTGACAATACTAAAACCCTCAGAGCCTGACACCCGAGTACCCCAAAGCCTGGGCGCAACACTCGCCGCTCTATTACGCCCTAATGGGCGTCATTACAGCCTGCAGAGCTCAGGCACGATTTAAATCTCACACCCGCAACGTCACCGCTGAGACGCGGTCACGTGACGCCGCTGGTCTCACACAGGCCGACTTGAGCATGCAATCTGCGCATGCGCTTAGTCGGCCTGTGTGAGACCTACAGCGAACAGAAGTGACTCGATACTGGCGTCACGTGACTGCGTCTCAGCGGTGATGTTGCGGGTGTGAGATTTAAATTGTGCCCGAGCTCTGCAGGCTGTAATGATGCCCATTAGGGCGTAATAGAGCGGCACAGGGGACCCGCCTACCCGTCACAAACGTTGCGAGGAACGCCCCGCTGTCATGGATTTGCTAACAACTTTATTCTACTTCTAGATTACTAAAATAGGTCAGATAAGGATGGCTTAGATAGTAGTGTAAGACTGCAGGGACAGGTATTAACAGGTCAGGAAGATGATTTTGGGTGACAGGTTCCCTTTAAGAAAACATTGTTGGATCTCGTTGGGTCTCTCCTATTTTTAATAAGGTAAAAGATGTTTGTAAAGTGGATTAAAAAACAAAAAAAAACAAAATACACCCTCATTAGCCAATTTATTCCCCATACAAATCCAAAGCAGGTGTGACATGAAGGTCCCAAAACAACTATGGAGGCACATTTAGAGATCGCATCTCCCATAGACTGGAAGAGCAGGTACTCTGGCTCTCACGCAGCAATTTGCAAGAGCCAGTGATGAGGCTACAGCAGGCACACTCGTCGGGTCACACAGGGGGTGGGTCTGAACTATGGTAACCACTGACAACCAACTCCCAAGCTGCTGGACACCCGTTGTGTGACCTGATGAGTGTACCCTGCAGTAACCTCACTGACATCACCACTCATCACACTTGGCACTCTGCGCAAGGAGGTGGGACATTATATAGCTGTTTGACATCTATCAATCTATCCATCTATATATCTATCATCCATCTATCTATATCTTTATATGTTTGTTTTCTTCTTGTTGAGTAAAACATAATGTACATAGAGTAATGTAGCATGTACAAGATGATGTTAAAAACTAGAGATGAGCGAGCATCTCGCTGGTACTCGGTGCTCGCCCGAGTATCACAGTACTCGCGATGCTCGGCAAGCACCGAGTACCGCCGAGATGCTCGGGCTCATGCTCGGGTCCACCTCTCTGCATGTTGGTGCTCTTTACAGAGCCAGCCCACATGCAGTGATTGGCTGCCACACAATGTAATGCCACAGCCATGTTGGTTGTGGCATTACAGTGATTGGCTGTCCACACGGCGTCATCATGTCTATATAAGACCTCACAGCACTGTGCTTGTCACTCTGCTCCACATTGTCAGCTATTGTATTGAGAAGTGATGCTGAGTGAGGGACAGATTTTGGGTCTTTTAGGTAGTGAAGGTGCTGGGATACAAAATCCAACAAAACAACAGTCCTTTTGAGGACTAATTTAGCTGTATACAGGCAGGCAGGGTATATAGCACACTACAGTGTACCACAAATGGCTGTATACCAGTCAGCACATCTGGGGCTGGTGTACAGGCTTCTAATATCTATCTATCTAGATTCCAAAAAAACAGGCAGCACTCCTTCACTTCCTCAAAGTGGACTTTTCTTTATTCCAGCCTTATGTGCAACGTTTCGGAGGTTGCCATCCTTTCTCAAGCATCGGAGGGCAACCTCCGAAACGTTGCACACAAGGCTGGAATAAAGAGAAGTCAACTTTGAGGAAGTGAAGGAGTGCTGCCTGTTTTTTGGAATCTATGGTTATGACGGATGGAGTACTGTTGGTTCAGGATGTATTGCACCCACCAATAAGGATAAGGTTGTGCTGATTCTATTTTTTCACTTTCTATCTATCTATCTATCTATCTATCTATCTATCTATCTATCTATCTCTCTATCATCAAAACAGCAGTCCTCCTAAGGATAAATGTATAAATTTAGCTGTATACAGGCAGGCAGGGTATATAGCACGCTTTGATGTACCACAAGAGGCTGTATACCAGTCAGCATATCTGGGGCTGGTGTACAGGCTTCTAATGTATATCCATCAAAACAACAGTCCTTTTTAGGATAAATTTAGCTGTATACAGGCAGGGTATATAGGACACTTTTAAAACCCATATAGCACATCGTTTAAAATACGCAAGGCTGGTGGCAAGGGACAAGGAACTGGATGTTATGGTGATGGTGCATGCAGAGGCCGAGGCCGTGGGCAAGCTAGAATTGTGCCACAACAAACACCCACATCTTCTAGCCCGACCTTCCTGTCCCAATTGCTATGTGATGTGATGGCAGCACACCACTATTAAACCCAGAGCAGTGTGAAAAGGTTGTTGGTTGGATAGCGGATAATGCTTCCAGTCTGTTTGCCACCACCACAAATACCCTGTCTTCCACACGGTCAAGTCTCAGTAGCTGTGAGGCTGGACCACATATTCCTCACCCTGATCCTCCTTCCTCCCACGATGCCGAAAGCCCGGACAAAAATGATCCCACACTTGGACGCTGTGAAGAGCTGTTCACTTTTCCATTCATAGATTCGGGCCTCTCACCCGCTTCACTTGAAGTGGGGCATGAGGAGATCATTTGTAGCGATGCCCAAATATTTGAGCAGCCATGGATACACAAAGGCGACAGTGGCAAAGTGTTACAAGAGGTGGAAGATGATGAGTCACAATTGCCAGAAAGTCAGGAGGAGGACCAGGGTGCGGAAGTGGATGCGACGTGGTGGATGATCTAGTAACTGACCGAACCTAGAAGGAGGACATGCAGAATGATGACAGCTGAGTACAGGGGGAGGGATGGAGGCATAGCACTCCAATAGGCAAGTGTGGTGGCCGCAGACAGAAGGCGGGCAACCTTTCCCCAAAACAGCAACATGATGGAAGTTGCCAGTAAAACTCTTAAGTCTTCCCAAGTCTAACTGTTTTTTAAAGATGACCTGTCACCAAACCACACATGGTGATCTAATTACAGCACTGGATGCAGCATGTCTGCAGCATCCAGGCAAGGGGTCCCCCAGCACTTGAGCAGCCCTGTACCCCGAGATAATACACTTAGAAAACTTACATTCTCCAGCCAGAAAGGAGGTGGCTAGGGGCTGCAGCCAAGGGCAGATTAACACCCCCTGCATGTGTAATCTGCCCACCACTGCCAATCATTGTCTCCCTGTCTGCAGCATTTAAACAGAGTTTTTTTTTTCCTAGAACTTACCGTTTGGCTCTGCCCCTCAGGGGGCGGGGCTAAACAGACTTTCTGGGAGAGAGAAAAAAAAACTCTGTTAAATGCTGCAGACAGGGAGAGAATGATTGGCAGTGGTGGGCAGATTACACATGCAGGGGGTGTGAATCTGCCCTTGGCTGCAGCCCCTAGCCACCTCCTTAGTGGCTGGAGCATGTAAGTTTTCTAAGTGTATTATCTTGGTGTACAGGGCTGCTCAAGTGCTGGGGGACCCCTTGTCTGCATGCTGCAGACATGCTGCATCCAGTGCTGTAATTAGATCACCATGCCTCGTTTGGTGACAGGTCCTCTTTAAGGAGTCTGCTGATAAATAAAAACAGACCATTTGCAACCCCTGCCATGCCAGCATCAGCAGAGGTATAAAAAAACCTACCAGACTGACCACCACCAGCATGATCAGGGACATGACAGCAAAGCACCTGACTTTGTGGGCTGAACCTCAGGGTCCAGGAGCAGTGTCTGCTGGTGATATCACTTCTTCTCCCACTGTTGTACATGCAAGGCAATCCCCCGTCCATAATGCACGTGAAGATGTGTGCCGTCCCAGCATTACACAAGCACGTGTCCCAAAACATTTGCCGTGCCATTAATGACACAGTTTCCAGCAAAGTCCACCTAACCACCTAACCACAGACACATGGACAAGTGCTTGTAGGCAGGGATGGTACTTCTCGCTGACGGCAAACTAGGTTAATATAATGGAAGCTGGGACCCAGTTGGACCTTGGGACGGAATACATCATCCCGACGCCAAGGATTGCGAGCCCTATCTCGATCAGGGTTGCCCCCGCAGTTTATAGCTCCTGCACATCATCCTCCTCAGTTGTCTCCTCCTCATTATCACCCTCCACATCAGTCAGAACCTGGAAAAACTGCAGCACTGCCTCGTCCAGGTGGCAACAGACTGTGCTGAAGCTAATATGTGTAGGTGACAAACCGCAAAATGCTGAAGAGTTGTGGAGAGCTCTGAAAGAGCAGACAGATCTGTGTCTCACACCGCTGAACCTAGAGCCAGGCATGGTCGTTTGTGACAATGGCCTGAACTTGCTGGTTGCTCTGAGGCGAGTCGAGCTCACACATGTCCCATGCCTGGCCCATGCGCTCAACATGTGGTTCAGCGGTTGCTTAAATCCTACCCAGAGTTGTCGGACCTGCTCGTAAAAGTACGCTGCTTGTGTGCCTAGCCTATTTTTGAAAGTCACCTACTGCTTCGGCCGCCCTTGCCAGGTTTCAGCAGCGTTTGCACCTTCCGGCTCACAGACTAGTGTGTGATGTCCCCACGCGTTGGAATTCGACACTGCAGATGTTGGTCAGAAGAAGAGGGCAGTTGTTGACTACCAACATCAACAAGACCGTCTGTATTCTGTTCAGACTCCACACATAAGACAATAGGAGTGGACATGGATGTTTGACATGTACCGTCCTCCAAATCTTTGAGGACTCCACAAAGATGGTGAGTGGCAATGATGCCATCATTAGCATCACCATCCCGCTTCTCTGTTTTTTTAAGTGCTCTCTGCTGAAAATCAAAGAGGATGTATTGCAGGCAGAGCATGATGAGAAAGAGCAAGGAACAATACAGGGTGATTACACACAACCCAGCCTCATCTCATCCCAACATGAATTAAGGGACAATGAGGAGGAGGAGAAGGAAGAACAGGAGCTAGTTTCATGCGCTATAGATGGTACTACCTGCACAATTGTCATACCATTTGTTCAGTCTGGATGGCCAGAGGACAGGGAGGACAGGGAGGAGGAGAACATGGTCAGTTGTCCTCATGGTGAGGACTTGGAAGTTATGCCTGTTACCAGTCTGGCACGCATGGCTGACTTGATGTTATGCTGCCTATCCCTTGACCCTCGCATTATCAGAATCTTGGGTGGCACTCATTACTGGTTGGTGACACTTTTAGACTCATGCTACAAGGAGAACTTAATATCTCTTATTCATGAGGCAGAGAGGTCTACAAAAATGGAGCAGTACTAGAAGGCCCTTGTTGCGGAATTAGTAAAAAATTTCCCTTCTGATAACGCTGGCGGCAGAGGTCACAGTTCGGTGGACAACCAAGGAGTACAGGCGAGAGAGGCACAAGTCCAATCCAGCAGAGGCAGGGGAACACTCTCAAAGTTCTGAGAGAGTTTTCTCAGCCCCTCCCATGGCACAGGCCCTGAGGTGCAGGGTAGTGTCACAAGGAGTGTAAACTTTGGGAAGATGTTGAAGGAGTGCCATGCTGACCGTACCAATGTCCTCCGTGATTCCTCTGTGCCTTATAATTATTGGGTATCCAAGCCGGACACGTGGCATGAACTGGCTCTCTACGCCTTGAAAGTTCTGGCCTGCCATGCCGATAGCGTTTTGTCAGTGTGGGTTTTAGTGCCGCAGGGGGAAATATTACTGATAAGCGCACCCACCTGGCAACTGATAATGCTGACAGGCTGAATGTTATCATAATTAACAAGGGCTGGATTGGGCCAGACTTTTTAACACCACCAAATAATAGCAGCGTAATATAAGCTCAAAGCCATTCCCATGCTCCTCTTCACCCACACACATGGCTATACGCTTCCTGATTTTGGCTATTTGCTGTAGTCCTCCTCCTTCTCCTCATCCTCCACCATCATATCACCAGGGTGATTGTGGTCCATGATGCAACACCCACATAATATTTTTAAAGGGTGATTATGATGCCCGTACATTACATTATTTAATGAGGCCCTACTCCACAACTCTTAAAAGGTTCATTGGAGTGCCTCCCAATTTATTTTTTTTAAATCTTTAATGTAAATGTCACATGACCGCATCTGCTGAGTGGTTTAAATCTATTGCCCGCCGATCGGTTTTGACAGGCGGGAGATTTAAATCGCTCAGCTGATGCCGGTCATGTGACCAATCAGCTGATTGGGTAGCCCCGCCCCGCCAGGTCCTTTTCGGGAACTAGATGGAGGCATCGTGGTACACACCAGAGAGGTGAGATTTCTTTTTTTATTTTTAACCCTTGCTTTTGTTAATTTCATACATTGCGGAAGGGAAATTAAAGGGACACAGAGCAGTTTTAGTGTACTGAGCATGCTCAGTACACTGAAATCGGGCCTGGGAAATAATCCGATGTTTTCCCGGACCCATGCTCCAAAGGTCCCCAAGTTAATGGCCGCGAATCATGTCAGATCCGATTGTGTCCGATTTGGTCCACTATGCCCAAAATCGGAGCAGTCTCTGATTTTGGGTACAGCAAAAAATCGGACAGAATCGGATCTGACACAAATCGGATGGCAATAAGGCTAAATCTGATTAGATCTGTCATCCATAGGTAAACATGGGGGCCAAATTTGATCCGTGGCTATCCGTTGTGAAATGGACAGCCACGGATGGCAGAAAATCGCTATGTGAAAGCAGCCTTAGGCTAGGTGCACACTGGCCGGCGGGTTGGTCGGCGGCGGCTGGGCGGACCCGCCAGGATGCCGGTGGACGGCTCCGGAGCTTCCTGACGGGTATGTGCGGCGGGTGACGGGCGGGTGCCGGGCGGGTGGCCAGCGGGTTAGCGCCGGCGGTGTTGCGGCGGCTGGAAGCAGTACATGATTCTGCTTGCAGCCGCTGCAGAACCGGCCGGTTTATAGAACATGCTCATTCGTTGCTAACCCGCTGGGAACCCAGTGGGTTAGCAACGGATGAGCATGTGTAAACCGCCGGTGTGTGGACACCGGGTGTCGGTTTACATAGGTTTTAATGTTAATCCAAACGCCGGTTTGGATTAACATAAATTTACATGAAATTTATGTAAACCGACCGGCGGTTTACACATCTAAACCAACCCTAACCCGGCCAGTGTGCACATACCCTAACATGCTTCAAAGGTGATCCCTCTTACTCATAGCCTACAGTAAGAAGGATTACCCTCAAAACATGTAAGCCAACGCTATGGTTTCCACCACTATGTCCGTCTGAGCACTTTGATTATACCATTTTTTTTAAACATTTGGAGGAATAAACATTGAGCTCTTTTTTACCCAATGGGCTGGATCGCTTGTTTTTTTTCTGGATATCCGAAGGACGTCTCCGTACACAATCAGGGTGACAGGTGAGCTGGAATAATTTCTTTTACAATCCCCCACTAACCCCTTCCCGACCTTGATATTTTCCATTTTTGCACTTTCATTTTTTCCTCAATTTCTTCCAAGAGCCATAACTTATTTTTATTTTACTGTCCCCATAGCAATATGGGGTTTGTTTTTTTGCAGGATGAGTTGAATGACATTATTCATTTTACCATATAGCATACTGTAAAACTGGAAAAGAAATTTCAAATTCCGTGAAATTCGAAAAAAAGGGCAATTTCACAAAGATTTTTCATTTAACATTTTCATAATCTGGTAAATCTGACGTATCAGTATGAATCTCCAGGTCAGTATGCGGCGCCCCGCAACGAGTGCGTCACAGGAGGGTATTGCAGCCATAAATGCAGCCGCAATATTCTCCGACCCAGCAGTTATATGGTTAACTTAGAGATCCAACCCTGCATGCATCACTTAACATAGAGGGCCAATCCTAGGTTCTGGTGGGCGGAGTGCAAGGGTAGTGTAGAGGGAAAGTTAACACAATTAGGAGTTAGGAGTCGAGACGAGACACCGACTTGAACTTGGAGAGTAGGAGCGGGGGCTCTGCACCACCGTGCAGCCCCTGGGCCGTCACCGGTCGGGTGTTCGCACCTGAGGCCTCAACAACCGGGATCGGGCATCATCAACCACGGGTTTCCAAAAGACCCCGTGCCCCAAAAGACCACAGCCGGTTCACTGGTACTGAAGCTGGCAGCAGTTCACCTCTGCTACGCGAACCAGAAGCGTGGAGGAGCAACTTCACAGGAGCACCCCACCACCAGCCAAATTCCAGTCGTCTAACCAGCGGTGTACCCACTGAGGGACCCAACGCTCCCCAGAACATCCATAACGTATAGCTTGGATAGGGATTGAAGCAGCCTCCCCGTACCCGACCTGGTATTCCTGGGCGACACTGGCAACCACTTAGCTAGAATGGAGGAACACTACGGATCTCTGAGGGACACCTATCACTGCTGAGTCCACCCGGTCCACTACCCGATAAACTGTATGTCATGTACTGCCTGCTGGTTACAGTAAAGACCCGTTACAGAGACTTTCAGTGTCCGTGCTTCCTTATGATTGAATCCGTCCACACGCAAGGTAACCGCAGCTGCCGCACAACATCTTGAGCAGCTCCAGCCTCCGGGGATCACCGCTCAGCCTGTGGGGAGCGTTCCATCTTGCTGCTATCCATCCCCCGGAGGTTCCACAGCGTCGGTAATGATTACCGAAACTACTCATAGGTGGCGTCAAAAATAAATTAAAAACCCCTTTAATCTGTTCCCGCAAGACGTCTACGACTTTTGATCTGCACTACACCGGGCCCCACTACCGGCAGGCGCGGCCCACCCGTGACAAGGAGGAAGGCGCTACAGCCTGTCTAAACCGAAGTCCCCGGCCGCGGTGAGTCAAGTACAAGTAGATGACCCGTATCGTTCTCATTTTTCGGGATCTGGGGGTCTGTGACGACTTATTTTTGGCATCTTGAGCTGGCGTTTTTAACATTTTTGGGTAGATTTGATGTTTCGATCGCCTGTGATTGCATTTTATTTCAATGTTTTAGCACCCAAAAAATAAAATGTTAACGTTTTAATTTTTTTGTCATTACGTAGTTTATCAGATTAATTTATTTAATAATTTGATAGATTGGATATTTATGAATGCAACGATACCAAATATGTGTATTTTTTTTATTATTTTTATTTTCTATGGGGGTGATATGAACTTTGTGTTTACTTGTTTTCATATGTCTTTCTCCTTCGCCTCATTGGGGGACACAGAATCGTGGGTGTTATGCTGCTGTCCACTAGGAGGCGACACTAAGCAGAATCTGCAAAAGAGTTAAGTGTCTCCTCCTCTGCAGTATAGACCCCTGGAGCAGGCTCTGCCTCACCAGTCTTTGCTTAGTGTCGTTAGGAGGCACATAGGGATGAGCGAGTCTACTCGTTAATATTCCTTGCTCGCAAAATATTAGGGCACTCGGGCTACTCGTTACTCTGCGAGTTTAATAGCAATTACTCGCACAGTAACGAGTCCAATGTAAATCAAGGGAAATGCAATTCCTCTGCTGCTGGAACCTATAAAGAGGTCTGACAGCAGAGGAAAAACTTGCAATTCCCTAATTCATTGTTTAGAAGCCTGCGGTAAAAAGCCGTAAGCTGTAAATTAAAACCGGATTGTCCCGGATTGACCCGGTCTGGGGCAATCCTGAACCTTGGAGTCCCATGTGACGGTGCGTCGGATTTTCCCGGACTGGTTTTGTCCGATTTTTATAACCGGATCAAACCAGATTGCCCCAGTCCGGTGTAATCCGACGCCATAGACCCCCATGTTAATTTTCACCGGATTGCAGTGGACCGGGGGAATCCGGTTTTGACCGATTTTTAGCATCGTACTATAAACCGGATTCTCCCAGATTGCCCCGATCCGGAGCAATCTGGCGCCCCCTAACATGGGACTCTATGGTATTGGATTGCTCTGGACCGGGGCAATCCGGGAGAATCCGGTTTTCATTTAGAGTTTATGGCTTTTTATCGCCAGCTTCTAAACAATGAATTAAGGGAATTCCAGGTTTTTCCTCTGCTGCCAGACCTCTTTATAGGGTCCAGCAACAGAGGAATTAATCGCAATACTCGCTACCCCATTGGCTTAAATAGGACTTGCTATACTCGTAACGAGTACCGAGTATCGTGACCTACTCGTTATGAGTCTAGAGAGTCTGAATATTTTAGTACTCGCTCATCCCTAGAGGCACACCTAAATTTTAATATTCTTTTAAATTTCAACGTTTTGATTTTTTCTTCACAAAAGAAGAAAAGTGGGTCCGGCGTGATCCCCGGCATGCTCCTGCCTCGGCTCCCCACTGTTGGGGCGCTAGGTAGAAGTTGAGAATCCCTTACATATGCCGTACTCCTTCCTCAGCTCCCCACTGTTGGGGCGCTGGGTAGAAGTTGAGAATCCCTTACATATGCCATACTTCTTCCTCAGCATCCCACTGTTGGGTCGCTGGGTTGAAGAGGAGACCGACCACCAGGTCCTTTCCTCCTTCCTCATCTCCCCATGAATGGGGCCCTGGGTAGAAGTCGAGGTCGCACAGGAGCCCTCTGAAATGAAGTGGAGCATAAGTTCTCCCTGTTCACCCCTCTGGGGTATGTAGGTTGAGCACCACAGGTAAAGCTGCATGTGCTGCTGCAGCACACCTATGCAGGCACTCACTCCAGGAGTATCAGCTTTTGCTGCCCTCTCCTAATGGGTCAGAGGGCCTATATTGTGAGCATTCCAGAAGCACCAGTTTTACTGTGCTCCTTACAGAGTCTCTGCCCCAAGAATGTACAGTACCTGGTTTCCAGGAGACCCAGTTCCTCTGCGTTCTCCGGATGGGGGGCTGCGCTGGGCAAGCGATCGATGTGGCCACAGCCCCAGGAGTCCGGCCGGGTCCGCATCCATTCCGGTCCCTGACCGGACCTCCACGCCGACCTGCCACCATTTTCGGCCTTTATTTCTAATTGAAATCGGCCTAGCGTGGAGCCGACGCCTCTTTCCCCACCCCCAGCACACCTCCCGGATGACGAGAATGACTCAGACAGCGTTATAGCAGGGGCGAACCGGAGCTGCAGCCGCATCCCAAAGGGGGCGGAACGGCCTTTCCTGGCACTGCTCATTCATCGCGAGATCTCCTGCTCGCCCTTTTGGCTGGTTGGCCCGCCCCTTCTCTCCAAACAGCGGTGTCCATTACCAACAGAGCACATATACAGTGCAACAGTGTGCCCACCCCTCAGTATAGCAGCGGTGGCTCTTTGGAGAGATAATAAGCATCGGGCAGCACATATACTATGGCTGGATAGCGCATAGCCCAGCAGTCACAGACAGCAGCATAAGGGCAAACACTGTGACCTCAACAGTCATGAAAGGGGCGGGGCTACCGGTATGATGTGATTTAATCCCCGCCTCTTTCATGACACAGCCAGGCTCTCAGCACTGCTGCTAGCTGAGAGGGGGCGTGCATAATTAATAAGCGGGCAGAGGGAGCAGCAGACAGCCCGCCTATACAGAAACTGAAAATCACACAACACGTAATTATAACCTGTATTCTCTATTTTAATGCATAGTTTTATTCTGCAAAAGGGATAGATAGAAAAGATAAGAGGGGTGCAGGGATAGGTCTACCGACACTGGGGGGTCAGTTTGTGGGGTCATGCACGCAGCTCTAAGGAGCCCAGCGCTTTTGTACATTACAGATTATAGCAGAATAAGCCAACCTGAGTGTGTGTAAGGTCTCTAGGGGGACTGGGCACCCCCTAGAGACATTAATCAATCATTTATTTATTAAATTAATTGATTTACTATACACAGAACAGCAAACTATCCAGTAACCGGATTGCTGAAGGTATGATGACAATTGCGTTCATCGCATCTGGATCTGGATGCGGTGAACGCAATTCATGTTTAAAGTGTGACCCTAGCCATATTTGGAGTAGAAATGAGAAAATGAAAATAGATTTTTCAGATCACCGCCAATTCATCTGGAATATTGAATAAGGCTAGTGTGCAGCAATATATGGACAAGTCCAATATTAATGCTATAACACACTTGTGCACATACCGAAAATCTGTGTCCTAACTGTATGGGAGGAATGGAATGTAAAAAAAGGGATTACACATCTTCAAGAAGCAATATCCATATTATAGTGATTTATGAGTGTGAACAAACCTATATGATTATGTATGGCAAGGGTCACACATGGCATCGGATTTTGCTAAAGCACCGTTTTTGGGAAAAAAATGTTCTTATTTTTCTAAGTCCCAATATTGGATCCGTTAACAGATGTTGCACGTATGTGTACCTCCGTTTCTCTAAAACGGTAATCCAGTATTCCTGAGCTCAAAAAATACATTGCTTGCAATGTTTTTGGGTGATGGAAAAAAACTGAACTTTTTTTTTTAATATGGAGCCCTATGGGGGAGCTATCCATTAACGCAGGGCACCTATAGGCACCATCTGTTAACGGATATCCATTTTTGGTGAAAAAATGACAAAGTCCAAAAAACGGCCAGGTACACAGGAGGCACAAAATGCAGCCTAGGAAAAACGGATTTGGCATGGAAAACACTTCCAAAAATGGATTGCTATGTGTGACCCTAGCCTATGTTATACATATAATAGACATATGCTATATTGCTAGCATATAAGTGTAGAAGAGGTGGCCTCCCACGCTGCTGACCCTCTGCAATAATAAAGTTTGTCTCTCTAAAAAAGTAAAAGCTCTTTTAAAGGGATGTCACTTTTAAACTCCCTTAAATTCACTTTGTTAAAAGAAACTTGCAGAATCAATGGCTGAAAACTCAGCTAACATTAAGTTAGTGTTCTCAGGCACCGGGTCTTCCTATGAGTGTTTTGGCCGCAAACCTTTAAGGAAAGTTTTAGGGACATTTTAAAATTTCAAACTTTTCCCTCAAACAAAGCTGCTTTCACCCATGTTTCAGTTATTTGCTTGCATTTTCCGATCATGAACTGAATTGTCAATGTTCATACCTACTTTGAAATTAGCCAACCTTGTTTATAAAAAGTTCACTCATCTCTAAGGCTAGGGCTTAAATAGCATCTGCCCTCAGCCTGCCGGATGCGTTTAAAACTGGCATTAACGCTATACGCCGCCTGTGTATAGTAATCCTATGGCAACATATAGCATCACACAGCCGCCGGCCCAACTTACAAGTCCCAAATATGCGCTTTTGATGAGCGCACAGGAAAATGCTGCAAACAGCCTTTCCTGTGCGCTCATCAAAAGTGCATATCCGGGTCACCTGTGTGGAGCCGGCGGCTGCACGATGCTTCACGTTGCCATAGGGATACTATACACAGAGGGCGCATAGCGTTACATGCTGGTAACGCTATGCGCTAAGCCTGGACATTTCTAATTTTTAAATGCATCCGGCAGGCTGACGGCTGATGCTAGTCAGACCCTAGCCTAATCCTAAATACGGTACACACTTAGATGTGGCACTGTTTTAAGCCTTGTACCGGGTGTGTTTCTTAGAATACCCCGAAACTATGGATTAATATACAAACTCTGAAACCAATACACTCTACCGGAAATATTTTACCACATTATATGAATACACCATGTTCCAAATTATTACGCAAATGTTCTTTTCACTGATTTACGTAAATGGTCGGTGCAGATGACAGTCAGTGTAATAAAAGTCATCACCCGTTAGAGTATACATCAAATGTTATTGAAGAAATCTCCCTATGATAACAGTATAATCTTCAAAATTAAAAAAACTATAAATGCCCTCTTCCAAATTATTAGGTATAGTAGAGATTCTAAACATTTGATGTTTGAAAGAACTGAAAATGCTGATTTGTTGAATTTGCAGCATTAGGAGGTCACATTCACTGAAATAAAAAGCTATTTAACTCCAAAACATCCTAACAGGCCAAGTTACATGGTAACATAGCAACCCTACTTTGATATTACCTTCACAATTCTTGCATTCATTGAACTTGTAAGTTTCTCAAGGGTTTCTGCTTGTATTTCTTTGCATGATATCAGAATCGCCTCCCAGAGCTACTGTTTTGATGTGAACTGCCTCCCACCCTCATAGATCTTTTGCTTGATTATACTCCAAAGGTTTTCTATAGGATTGAGGTCAGGGGAAGATGGTGGCCACACCATGAGTTTATCTCATCTCTAGGGCAGCATGGTGGCTCAAGTGGTTAGCACTGGAGCCTTTGCAGCACTGGGGTCTTGAGGTCCTGGGTTCAATTCCCACCAAGGACACTAAAAGACAACATCTGCAAGGAGTTTGTATGTTTTCCCTGTGTCTGCGTGGGTTTCCTCCAGGCACTCTGGTTTCCTCCCACATTGTAAAGACATACTGATAGGATGTTTAGATTGTGAGCTCTAATGGTGGGTTTACACACACCAATCATTGTATCCAATCTCTGAACCAATCTCTGGTTGCAGTGAAATCATGGACAGATTGCTCCATGTTGTACACAGCCACAAAATGGAACTATGTGTCCATGATTTCACTGCAACCAGAGATTGGTTCAGAGATTGGATACAATGATTGGTGTGTGTAAACCCACCATTAGAGAGACAGCATTACTCATGTATGTAAAGTGCTATGGAATTAATAGCGCTATATAAATGAATAAAGAAGATCTCCTTTTATGTCCATAGCAGCCAATGACACAGAGGTATTCTTTGTAGCATGAGATGGAGCATTGTCATGCATGACGATGATTTTTCTCCTGTTTTTGCTTTTTGTACCATGGAAGAAAGTTCTCAGTCAGAAACTCTATATACTTTGCAGAGGTCATTTTCACACCTTCAAGAACCTTAAAGGGGCCTACCAGCTGTATCCCAATGATTCCAGCTCAAAACATGACTCCTCCACCTCCTTGCTGACATCGCAGCCTTGTTGGGATGGCCATCCACCAACCATCCACTACTTCATCCATCTGCACCTTCCAGGGTTGCTCCGCACTCATCAGTAAACAAGACTGTTTGAAAATTAGTCTTCATGTATATCTGGGCTCACTGCAACCGTTTCTGCTTGTGAGCACTGTTTAGGGGTGGCCGAATAGTAGGTTTATGCACCACAGCAAGCCTTTGAAGGATCCTACACCTTGAGGTTTGAGGGACTCCAGAGACACCAGCAGCTTCAAATATCTGTTTGCTGGTTTGTAATGGCTTATTAGCAGCTACTCTCTTAATCAATGAACTTGCCAGGCAGAAACCTTCCTCATTCTGCCTTTATCTGCACAAACACATCTGTGCTCAGAATGAGCCACAAATCTCTTCACAGTACAATGATCACGCTTAGGTTTTCGTGAAATATCTAATGTTGTCATCCCTTGTCCAAGGCATTGCACTATTTGTTGCTTTTCGGCAGCAGAGAGATCCTTTTTCTTTCCCATGTTACTTGAAAACTCTGGCCGGCGTAATATTGTGGAACACCCAATTTTCCTTTTATTGGGCTCATCTGCCAAACTAATTATTACAGGTATCTGAGATTGATTTCAGTTATCCAAAGCACCCTGAGACACAATACTATCAATGGGTTTCATTGACAAAAAAAAAAGAAACCATTTGACACTTAAAACCAATTTACATAATAATTTGGAACATGGTGTACTCAATTAACAAATAAGTGAAACAATCAAAACCTAACATACACACTCAACCTGGAGGCAGAGACCGATGTGCTGGACAGAGTGGTGCTCCAACAATATGCACCTAAAATGATCTCTATAAATTTACCAACTAGCACCTCTGTCTAAACCGGTCCGTTACCTGATAACACTCTTAAAACTGGAGTGAATATATGAGTTTAAAATACGGGCCTGCCTGCGGTTTAGCACAACAGTTTCCAATACTACAATATATAGTATTATCTGTACTTCCAAATATCCTCGTCCTGCCCCAATTTATGTTAAATGAATTCAGAGGAATATTCCTTTCTAAACTATACCTTAAATCTACTATATAATTGACTTGTAACCACTTCTGTCTAAAGTCGAAATTGCGCGCCACCGTTCATTGGCCACCGCTAGCCGCAGCGACCAATAATATGCAAAACAGACACACGTGGAGGTCCGTGGCGAGCCAGCCGGGAGATGACCGGCGTCAGCCGGTCTTTTCCTGGCTGGGGAGCCGCTGTCCTCTGTGCAGCATAAGCTGAGCTGCGGCTACCTGCCTCACAGAGGTGCGAGGTGAACTCGCTGCGGTAGTACCCGAGCGTGATTCAAACCACGCGCCAAGCCACGCTACTTCTCTGATTGGTCAGCGTGGCAGCAGACACCAATCAGCAAAGCAGCACGGCTTGTCAGGAAATATGAATCCCGCGCTCAGCAGGGACAAAATCAGTGGTGCGGGATTCATATATCCCGCCAAGCCGCGCCGCTTCGCTGATTGGACCAATCAGCGAAGTAGTGCGGCTTGGCGTACAGTTTGAATGCCACTTCTCTCATTGGTCGCCGCTATGACCAATGTGAGAAGCGGCATTCAAGCCGCGCGCCAAGCTGTGCACCGCATCTCTCATTGGTCGCCGCGGCTTGACATGCAGTTTGAATGCTGCTGCGACCAATGAGAGATGCGGCTGACGCCGGTCATCTCCCGGCTGGCTCGCCACGGACCTCCACGCGCGGCTGTTTTGCATACACTACGCTTATTGGTCGCCGCGGCTGGTGGCGGCCAATAAGCGCTGGTGCGCGATTTTGGCCTCAGACGGAAGTGGCCACAAGGCAATTATATAGTAGATACATAGACACGCGGCAGCTCATGCCATCTACTCTATAATCGTCTAATTCTGTCTCTCTGTAACGGAAATCCCGCGTCACTGATTAGACACAACCAATCAGCGACAGGCGCAGTCCAGCCGTGTATTGGTGCGAGATTTGAACCATACACGCCACCGCTATCGTCAGTAGCTGCGGGTCATCTCCTGCCAAACGGAGGTCAGCGGCAAAGCAGCCGGGAGATGATGCAGCGGAAGTACCCCGACCGGCGCTAGCGATCTTGCTCAGTGTCACGCGCAGCAGCGACCAGGCCTCCGCTGTGACATCGCTGATCCTGTCACAGACATTAGCAGCGATGCAGCAGTGAGATGACGCAGCGGAAGTACCCCGACCGGTGCTAGCAATCTCGCTCGGTGTGACACGCAGCAGTGACCAGGCCCCCGCTGAGAGATCAATACTATGCCCTAGAGCAGAGGTTCCTAACTCCAGGCCTCAAGGCACACCAACAGTGCAGGTTTTGAGGATTTCCTTAGTATTGCACAGGGGTTTGAATCATCACCTGTGCAGATGATCACATTGCCACCTGTGTAATATTAAGGAAGTCCTGAAAACCTGCACTGTTGGTGTGCCTTGAGGCCTGGAGTTGGGAACCTCTGCCCTAGAGTTAGGCTGGGGTTACACATAGAAATCCGTTTTTGGAAGTGATTTTCATCACCAATCCGTTTTTTTTAGGGTGCTTTTTGAGTCTCCTGCACTTCTGAACGTTTTTGGACTTAGTCATTTTTTCATGAAAAACGCATGTGCGTTAACGCATGCGCAAACGCAAGTGCCTATATATGCCATGCGTTAACGCATGCGTTTCCTATAGGGCCCCATGTTAAAAAAACGCATGCGTTTTTTAACTGATGCCAAAAACGTTGCATGCAACGTTTTTGGCTCAAAAACGGACAGAGCAATGTTTTGAGCTCCAGAGAAAAACGCACAGGGTGTTTATTACACCCAATGCGTTTTTCTGTCAGTTTTTGGACTTAGAAAAAAAAATTAACAAAACTGAAGCCAAAAACGGACTAAAGGCTCATGTGTGACCCCAGCCTTACAGAGTCCCAACGACCGCCATAACTTTACTGCATTGCTGGTGAGTTCTGACTGTTTGACATCTCACCAGCGACCACATACTGACGCTTCAGCGATCCCTACTTGGTCGTATCGTTTGTCGGGATGGCTGGACGGTACCTTACTGATCGATGGTGAGGTGTCACACGTGCAGATATATTGAACGAAGCTGCGTCACTCATTGGGAAAAATAATGTGTATTCATTGCATTATTTATAAATCTTCATAAATAAACTACATACATATTCTAGATTACTGGATGTGTTAGAATCGGGCCACCATCTAGTGTTTAAAAAAAAAACTGACTGCAGCAGCAGTTTAGTTGGAAGTGTAATACACCTTCGCAGTTGTCTAATGTTAAAATGTTCTCAGACAAGAGTTCAAATGTGACCTACAGTCCATAATGTACTAAGCTGACACTTAAGGTACCTTTACACGCCGCTACAACAGGGTGGATACAACCAGCTACACGCTACAAATGTAGCTTGCATCGGCTATATACCCCGTAGTAGCGGCGTGTGAAGACGGTAGGAGACAGCCGGCAGCGGATACATCTGTTTCCGAGCACTGCCCTGAAACAGGTGGCTACACAGGCGATTGTAGCGAGCTGTATCGGCGTGTAAAGAAGGAACAGAAGGGATGTCTGGACACCAGGCTATGTAGCTGGTACGTAGCTAGGGCGTGACACAGGCTCCGGGTTACCGCGCCCCATCAGCGATCATTGGAGGAAGCTCCTGCATGACGATTGGTAGTCGCTGCATAGGGAGGCATATTTAAGGAGATGACCAGTCACACTACACAATTGCTCGAGCGTCATGTATTAATCAGCCTCCTGCGCTGGCTGCCCAATCATGATGTTCTTGCTTTGTCCTATCAGCGTACGGACGTCTCGTAATTCACAATTGTGGCACGCCTATGTGCTGTCCCTTCTGCACCAGGTCCGCCCATATTAGCTTGTTGTAGCGGTGTGTAAATGAGGTAAGGTAAGCTACAGATGGCTACTTGTGGCACCTGGTGGTGTATCCAGCTATAGATGTAACGTAGCGTAGCGCACCTTGTGGCGGCGTGTAAAGGTGGTGCGTTTACCGTTTGTAACCATTTATGCGTGCTCGTGCACGTGAAGTAGCTGGTTGTATCCACCCTGTTGTAGCGGCGTGTAAAGGTACCTTTAGGCGTGGATAAAATTCCTTCCTAACCAAACACATATGACACGCCACAGTGCAGCGGCTGCGCCATACTCATGCTTTGGCAATTGCTTTGGCCTGACACAGTAAATACACCTATCAATCGCTTCTATTTCAGTCTTGTATATTTTTGAAGCCAAAATGTATGATATGTTGAAGTGGGCTTTAATTCTCTTATCAACCAATTAATGAGGACAGTGGGGTTAACTTTAAAAAGGTGAACAATACTGTTAAATACTGTTCTCGGAGTCATCAGTGATGTCCAACAGCTCTCACACTAAGCATCGTCTTTCTCCATGTCTTAGTAGTGCCCCTGGTAGACATTTTCTCCCATCTAAATAGAATCTGTTCATGGAAACCACTCTGGCATTTCTCCAGTCATCGGAGTATTATTGAAGTGCAGATGTACGTGGATTTCCTTTCAACACATCCTCACTCTATTCATTAATTTTAGACAGCACTTAAGATGCGTTGTCAATTCCAAAGGCAAGGAATCGAAAGCTGCATGGATGGATGAATCTAGTCTTCATTTTAATGTGCAGCAAATGGGTTTTATTCAGTGCAGGGAGGGGATGCAGAGTCCTCGTGCTATGGTGACCGTTTCGGGCCTATCCGTAGAAGCGCTCTCAACGTGAAAAGGGTCACTGTAGTCCAAGGACTCTGCTCCCCCTCCCTGCATCATATGGAACCTGTTGGCTGCACATTAAAATTAAGACTTGATTCATCCACCGGTGAGTTACAGCTTTTCATTCCTTGCCTTTGATCTGATTATACTGCTGTGTATTTGTCTGGGGCCACAAGGGGCTGGGTACTCAGGTCTTGGGTGGTCAGCGGCAGGGATGTCACGGGTGGTCCGTGCCCGAGCCTGTGCCCTTGGGTGACAATAAAAAGGGGTATATTTACAGGGATTGGAGTTGTCAGTCGTGACGCCACCTGTAGATTCCAGTGAAGGCACCGGCGCTGCTTGGACCTCCGGGGTGATGGCGGAAGCAGGGTGGAGTGGCTTCCTACAGTAAGAGTGGGGTCCCTGGGCTAAGGGTGATGATCGTGGAGTAAGGCAGCACAGTTGTTGCTGCACAGGGTTGGATTAGGGGATCGTAGTTGGTGTGGTGCAGGATGAGTTGAAGGAGGGACACGCGCACATTAAAGCCTTTTAATACCTTTACTGATGACTGGTTGCAGGTACACATGTCCGGAGTGAAGGAAACATCTTAGGACTTCCACAGCGAGTTGGGATATAGGCCTCCTTATTATCCTCTCCCGTTCTGAGTCTGGCAGGTATGGAACCTAGCTGGACCGTTACTTCTCTCCCCACACCCATGTTGCTGCACCGAGGGCTCTCTCATGGGTCACCGCCGTCTCTCTCCCCCCGGTCCCTGGCTCTCAACAGTTGGTGCTGCGGGTGTCCGGGAAGCTCAGCCTCCTCGGTATTCTGGATTCTCTGCCGGGTCTATCTCTTCTGTCTCCTGCAGACTCAGGCTCCAGTGACCGGTGTTTTGTTGGGGTGAGCCGGTATGGCTCCTCTGCCCCCGGTAAAGTGTTTCTCGTCTCTGCCTTTGGTCCCTACTCTCTGGACCCTCACACTGGTTTTTGTATACTGGTTCGGGCCTAGCACGGCTCCGGGTACCAGTTCAGCTCACTAGTCTCTGAGCTACCTTCTCAGCTCTTCTAGCGTCTGTACACTGTGTCTAACTCCACTCCCAGCACCTGTATTTATAGGTGAGACTGGCTTAAGGCAACCAGTTGGGCTCCCCCTACAGGCCTGGGGTGGAAGGTGTTGGGTGTAAGTGTGGTTACCAGCTGTGGAAAATCCTTTAGTGTCCTAGGGAAGCCTGTGGTTACCTGCACAGGGTGCCACATATTTAAGCAAGCACCACTAGTGTAGCGACCTGGTCCTGCAGGATTTTTGGTGCCCGGTCATTTCTCCTTCTTTGTTGTCTTAAGATGTGTAGTACTTCACCATCTATCTTGCTGCAGTCAATGTGGTTGCTGTTTCACACCTATAATGGACTTTTTCTTCCAGGTTGTATCCGCCTCAGACTGATGTGGCCAATGGTGTTCATATTTATACCACATGGGTGACTCAATAAAAAATGGGGGAACAAGAGGCGCAATAGTGCCCTATCAAAAGTGACACTGACAGTATGGGTGGTGTATATAGATTCCACTCACCTATTCCAGTTGTGTGACCCACAACTGGTTTGAAGGCATGAAAGTGTTTCCTGTGGACTCAGCAGCGCAGACTGTTACACACCTTGCTTCCCAAAATTTTTTGACATGGGTGACTCGGCACACATCTCATATGACACTTCACTAAAGATTATTCGTCAGCATCTATCCTCATACAAATTCATCTTGCTCATAATGCTGCAGAGGCACACCATTGTTAGGTCTGGCCATCCTATTCAGAGTCGTAGGATCAGAGACGGCACTACAGGAACTCATTGGGGAAAGAGCCTCCGGGGGTAAAACTCCCTCCTCAGATGGTAAGCCCACTGCCACTGGAATCTCTGTTAATTCTGGGACTGGAAGTACCCACAATCCCTCATCAAAACGTGCTTCTGCTGTGTTCAAGCTGGGAGTAGTTACCTCATCCTTGACCATAGGTTCCTCAAAGCGGTAGAGTCTCAGCATGTTATTGTGAAGACTTAGTCCACATTGGCTTTACTCCATAAAATCTTATCTATATACATTTTTTTTTTAGGCTCCAGTGGGTTTGTGTTCTGAAACTTGTTCCCCAGGAAGTCGACTCTCTAAACAGAAAAGCTATTTCTCCTGCTGCCACGATTGTTCTCCATGTTCAGAAGGACATATATCCAATATATCCGGTAAGTATCAAAGAGGGAATTTTAAGAATCTGACATGTGAAAGGGAGATTGAAAGACAGAGAACTTTTTTACATGTTTGCAGAGTAAACACATCACACTCAGGAATCCTCTACATGTAGGGTTCATCATATTAATAGACAACGATTCTTTACAAGCGATAAAACTATCAAACTTTCTGTTACGTGTGTTGTGAGGGTCAATTCATTGATAAAGTTCAAGTAGGGATCGATATTTTTATTGAAAAATATACAGAAATATCACAGGTTATAAGTAATATGTAAAGATGATGATCCAACATATTTAAAGTTGAGAAGATTTTATTTGTCAATATCGGACAATTGCTTGACGAATCTATGAGGGATACCTCGGTCTAAATTATAAAACCTCCTTTTAAGGCAAAACCTATAAATAATGACATGACTACTTTGATTGGACGAATAGCCACAGCTTTATTTTAACAAGTATATATATATCTTTCCGCGACTAACCATGCCGCCCTTTTAATTCAACCATAACCGATATATATATACATAACATAACCATAAAACCTAACACCAATAGGTCTATGCCAGAAGCAACCAATTATTTCTATCCACCTCGGCCGTGACCAACCGACCAGAGGTGTGAGGTATCTATGTTCCATCGTTAAATACCCCTTCCCCGAACTTGCAGGACCTACGCCCACAAGTTCCCAACTTCTTTTATGAAGCCACTACCCATAAGTGACTTTGTACCACCACCGAATATCGGTATTCCCAGCCTCTGGAATCGGACCTATCCCCCGGCCACAGACCGGCCACGTGACCCCTTATGTGGCCCAGGCCCTCCACACCCCTATGAACTGCTCCAAACCATCCCGCAATCCCAGCATCCACAAATCTAAGCCAATGTCCGTAAGATGCACCCCATCTCGCCGTAAATATTGGCCCACTGACTCCTTCAAATCTCTGTACCGTACCACCAGACCTCCATTCCGTGCAACAAAACGGCCAATTGTCCTGTTCAGCTTAATACGGGCTTTACTAATCCGTTCGACCGACCTGGCGAAACGCCAACTCGTCCGAGGCACTATGTCCAACCAAATTATACTTAGACCTGGGAACTCTCTCCACAATCGCAGCAAGTCCAACTTAATCTCCCTCTTCAGGTCTCTGGTTGCCCTTACTCCCAAATCGTTCCCTCCCACATGCAAAACCAGAACATTGGGAATCTGATCAACCCTGGCATAATACGCGACTTCCGGGAGTACTCTCCCCAACATCATGCCACATATTCCAATCCATTTTACCCACGCATCCTCTCTTGCCAGTCCAAGCTGCCGGCAATCCAGGCGCACATCCACACACAATGCTCCCCAGTAAACATAGGAGTGCCCGAGTTTTCAGACCAAACACGCACCTATAAAATAAACACCATTAACAATCACCAACAAAACATGCCATACAAACGTTAACCGTCCCATATTAAACAACGAACTCCATCCTGCCCCATGTTCAATTCTCGTCTCCCCTCAACAAATGCGGCCGCACATAAAGGCAAAAACGAGAGGACTTCCATCTCCCAATGAACCGGATAATCTCATCACTCAACCCCCATCTAGAAGCCTTAGTCACCACCCCACTTCAAAAGGAATGCGACCCATAATCACCTGGCACCTTTCCCCCCTTTGCCAAACAAACCTTCAACACTGCTATGAACTGAAATTTTGACAACGAAGACCCATTCTCATGTAGCAATAAGGACCCAGGGTATCCCCCGTGCATCCTTAAAAAACCTGCCACCTGCGAAACTGGACAAAACTGATGTCCCGGTATACCATACACCACTACCAAATGTCCCCGACTCAAATGATTAGTTTTAGAACGACGCAACTTACATTTCACCGGATCCTCCGCAATCACCACATCCCGCAACAAAAGACCTCCTTGTACATGCTTCGCAGGACTAACCAATTCACTAATGCGAAATGCCCCAAGTAACGGCAAAACAAACGCAACAGTAAACAATTTCTGTTAATACTGTGATGAACACACCTCCCCCAAACTGCGCACCAACTGCGCCAACAATTGAAATGCAATAGGCCTCCTGGTGTCCCGGGCCCTCGCCCCTACTTAAGACCTTTCATGGCCTGCCGCACCAAAAAATCCTTTGTGGCATGTTTGACCCCTTGCAACTTGAACCAAAATGCTAAAGCAGCTAACCTGTGCCCCATCACCGATACTGACCGGCCTACTGCAAAATCCCTGCTCAGAAACGTCAACACCCCAAAAACCCTTCCTTCATAGCCCGGCCCCAGTAAACTGCCATGTTCCAAGTCCTCCCACTCCTGCCACACCGACCAAGTAGCCTCGGTCACCGATCTCCTAATCCCTTCATAGGCTAAACCGATGCCAGATCCCATAGCCAATCTGGACTCTGCTGTCCCTCCTCATCTGCTCCTGGCACCAGGCTCTGAAACCTGCAAAACTGAAAACGGGACAGCGCATGAGCTACCTGATTTTCCACACCTGCACATGCTTCGCCACAATGCAAATGTTGAAATCCAAACAGCACAGCACTAGATGCCTCAACAACTCCACTGGTGATTTCACAGAAAGAGTATTAATTGAGTGCTCCAAATTATCAGAATGCAAGCAAACCTTCTTGCCCACGAAGTCCGAACTCCACAACTTAAGCACCACCATGATCGGGAAAAGCTCCAGCAAAGCTAAATTTTTAACCAACCCCTTCTCTCTCCATAACTGTGGCCACTCACCCACACACCAATGATTCAGAAAAATTGCTCCGAAGCCTGCAGCTCCTGCCGCATGTGTAAACAGCACCAGCTGTCTATTGGACATTACCTTACTCATCCATAATGTCCTCCCATTGTACCTGTCTAAAAAGGAGTCCCAAACAACCAAATCCCCTTTTATCACTTTAGTCACCCTGACAAAGTGATTTGGAGATGTGACACCCGCAGTTGCACTCTCTAACCTCCTATTGAATATCTGCCCCATCGGCATAATGCGATACGCGGAATTCAGCTTTCCCAACACGGATTGTAACTCCCTCAACCTCACCTTTTTAACAGAAAACAATGCTCGGACCGGCGCCTTCAGATCAATCAACTTCCCCTCTGGCAGTCGACACTCCATGGCCACCGTATCAATTTCAATGCCCAAAAAAACATAAAACAGTCGCTGGCCCTTCCGTTTTCTCCTTTCCCAACGGAATACCAAAACTAAGCGCTATCCGCTCCAAGGTGACCAGCAACAATGAACAAACCGAGGACCCACTGGCCCTACACATAAGAAGTAGGGATGAGCGAGTACTGCAAGAATTGGACTTGCTATACTCGCAACGAGTAGGTCCCAGTACTAGGTACTCATTGCAAGAATAGCGAGTCCAATGGCAGTGAATGGGCGGGCGAGTACTTTTGCAGTGTATCTATATATACACTGCGAAAGTGCACTAAAAGTGAATAAAAGTTGTGAAAAAAAAAAAAATCTTACTCACCTATCCAATGGCTGCTCCAGGACCGGCAAAGAAGACATCCGATCAACACGAAGGACCTATGAGTCTGACAGCCAATCAGATGGCTGGTAGTGATCTAGCTAATCAGATGGCCAGACGTCACAAACCATGTGATCGCTACCAGCCACCTGATTGGCCAGATTGCCAGGTCTTGAATGTGCATCAATGACCTGGCAATCTGGCCAATCAGGTGGCTCGTAGTGATCACATGGTTTGTGACGTCTGGCCATCTGATTGGCCAGATCGCTAACAGCCATCTGATTGGCTGTCAGACTCACAGGTCCTTCGCGTTGATCGGATGTCTTCTTTTCCGGTCCCGATGCAGCCATCGGATAGGTGAGCATATTTTTTAATTTTTTTAACAACTTTTATTCACTTTTAGTGAACTTTTAGACGGCTTAGAAACCGTGATGGACACAGCTCACCTTGTAAAGTTGTGTAACACAACCAGTATAGTAGGCATAAAATGGCGGCTGCTGCTGGACCCACACTTCCAAATGCAATGTGGTCAATAATCCAGAGATTTACAGGGACAATGTGTTGTCGGTCCACGTGTCCATCCAACACGTTTCAGAGCCTGCTATGCTCCTTCATCAGGGAGTGTATGAGGACATACACTCCCTGATGAAGGAGCATAGCAGGCTCTGAAATGAGTTGGTGATCCAATAAATGTGATAGAACTTGAAGCCTTCGACTACGTGTTTTCTGTGGCAGTGCGGACCAACAACACATTGTCCCTGGAAATCTCTTGGCTCTTCTTCTCCTGATACTTCTGACAGTTGTCCCTCCTCGCCGAAATCCGTACCACTGCTGGCTGCCTCATGGGGGTCCATCAGAGGGACAGCCAGCTCCTGGCAGCCGTCAACCCCCATGGCCACCGCAACCCTAACCCGCATGTCGTGTCCTGCTGGTTCGCTTCCTCTTCTTCCGGCGCGGCAATCCGCCACCAGTTGACCCTGCTGGACCCTTGGATATCCTCACTGGTCCCCCTCCCTGCCAACTGCAGGAATGCCGCACCGTGTCCACTGCCTGCTAGGTCTGCCCCCCAGCACGATCCCCGCTGGAGGGAACCGTCACCAAGGATCTAACTCTGTGACCCTGCTGACTGCAGGAGCCACCATCCTCCCCTCCCAGGCTGCCGTCCGGTGGTCCCTCTGGCCCGCTGCTGATCCTACCTCAGGCTGCTCCCATGTGGCCTGCAGGGAGCCTCCTCTATATGCTCCTCAAGCTGGGCTCATCCCCTGTCCCACAGGTCACCGGGGACTGTCGTAGATCAGGTCCGGGGCTTCGCAGACCACAGACCGGAAGTAGGCCTCTGTGTAGCTCCGCCCACTTCTGGTTCTCGCGATCCCCGGCGCGGATTCCTCCCGGTGTCCGGGGCAGTTCCTGTAGGCATCGAGCGGCTCCCCTGTCGTGGAGGGTCCCCAAGAGGGATCCTAGTTCTTCTTCCCCCCCAGGGGAGTAGCGCTCGGGCGGGCATGACCACCCAGTGCGCAGCTCAGGCCTGGGTGCAAAAGCAGGCACCGTAGGGTGGAGAGTGCACACAGCAGCCAGCTGCTCCCGAAGTACATTGACTCCCAGGACCTTAGAGACCCCATGCACCATCTCCAGAAGCGCAGCAAGGTCGGCCATCACACTGGCAGGAGCTGCGGTCCTCAACAATCCACCAAAGAGGAGGTACCCAAAACCCTGCCCCCTCTATATAACCTTTGATCAGCCAGCCCCCAATCCTTCCACCAATCACCACTGTTTCCCTTTTCCACCAATCCCCTTACCCCACAAAATGCTCTCCTACATTTAAACCATTAACCCTTCAGACCCCGGTCCCCTTCAGATCGTCATGGTCTTATTTACCCTTATAGGGCTCTCTGGCCCTTCTTTATGATTTATTGAGTTTTTTTTCCTCTGGATCATCACATTGGGAATAAACAGTAGATTGAACTTAATAGACATTTAGATTTTATAGGTGAACATTATACTAATGTATGTAATGTCCTGTTGATCCCTGTAATAATATGTTCCATGATTATATTTTTTCATTATTTCTAGACAGTGAAAATTGTCACAAGTGTCCTGTTGAGAAATGGCCAAATGAAGGTAAAGATGAGTGTATTCCAAAAATAATAGAGTTTCTGTCCTATGAGCAGGATGTAATGGCCGCAGTCTTCTCCTCCATGTCTGGACTTTTTTTTATCATAACCATCCATGTATCAGGGATTTTCATTTTCTTCTCGGACACTCCTATAGTAAAAGCCAATAATCGGAACATCAGCTTCATTCTTCTTCTGTCCCTCAAGTTGAGTTTATTATGTGTGTTCCTGTTCATTGGTCGCCCCGATGATACAACCTGCATGCTACGACAAATCTCCATTGGAGTCGCCTTCACTGTTGCGGTGTCTTCTATCCTGGCCAAGTCTATCATGGTTTCCATTGCTTTCAAAGCCACCAGACCTGGAAGCTCCTGGAGGAGATGGATGGGGGCGACACTGCCCAATTCTGTAGTACTGATCTGCTCCTCCATACAGTTTCTGAATGGAGTTATTTGGTTGTCGGTTTCTCCTCCATTTCAGGAGCTGGACATGGACTCTTATCCAGGAAAGATCATCATTCAGTGTAATGAAGGCTCTGTTGGGGCATTTTATTTTATGTTGGGTTATCTTGGGTTTCTGGCTGCTGTAAGCTTTGTTCTGGCTTTCATGGTGAGGACATTACCGGATATCTATAATGAGGCCAAGTACATCACCTTCAGCATGCTGCTCTCTACAGCGTCTGGATCTGTGCTATCCCAGCGTATCTGAGCAGTAAGGGGAAGAGCATGGTCATGGTGGAGATATTCTCTATATTGGCCTCACAAATTGGGATATTGGGCTGTATATTTTTCCACAAATGTTACAATATTATTATGAGGCCGGAGATGAACAGTAGAAGACAAATCCTGCAGAAACATTGACCATGTATGGATTATACGTAGGACATGTCAATAGCATGGACATTTCATTTTATATTGGTATCCTATACAAATAAATGAAGTATAAAGAACAGAATCTATAATATTAGATGTTCTTTCAGTTGTTTTCATTATAGTAAACTAGAAGGCTCTAATTGTAGAGACCGGGGAACAATTGGAAAAACAGATCAAAGAAAAAGTCTAACTCCTCCTAGTTGAGAAGGTCTAGCATTAGTTAATATGTATATGGACTTTTCATCAATTATACTAAGTAGACTCCTTTATAATTTTATTTCACTGACCATAGTATTCCAATACATGAAGTGTTATAAACTTATAGTGAAAAATTGGCATATAAGTAGAATTTACAAATGGGAAACTTCAGTGGTAGGTGTGGTTTGGCATTGGTAGGTGTGTTTCCTGAATGAATAAACATGATTTGTAAGTTCATGTGGTCATGGAGTTGTTTATAATAGAAGCAGGGGTCTGGTGGTAAGACACCCAGGCGGGGGCATGATCGATTGTAGTGTGTGGATGGCTGCCCCGTCCAACATGGCTGTGGAATTACAGTGTGAGGCAGCCATTCCCTGCATGTGGGCTGGCTCTGTAAAGAGCGCCAACATGAAGGGAATAGGAGCTGAGCATGAGCCCGAGCATCATAAATACTGAGATGCTCAGACAAGCACTGAGTACCAGCGAGCATGCTCAACCATCCCTAATTGTAATCTCCTGTATCACTATTTAGGTGATGATATACTGCTTGCATACTGCTTGAGAAAGTCAGTCTATCTGCCGAAACGTCGCCAGATGGACCAGTAAATCCACGTTGTCCTGACTTAGGGGGCCGTTACACGCTACGATATATTAAACAATATCAGCTGGAAAGTCATGTGATTGAGATCGTTACAACAATTTATTGATATCACTTGTGCGGTGTCACAAGCATAGATCTCGTTAACAATTTCTCAATTGGCAGCGCGCCAGCGATGCAGCCCACAACCCAGTGATCGAGGTCAGCCAGTGTCAGGAATAGGCGAAATCGTTAAGGAGATCGTTATCACGGTATCACACTGAACGATGCAGCAGATTGTGTGGCGCCCCGCAACGAGTGCGTCACAGGAGGGTATTGCATCCCTGAATGAAGATGCAATATTCTCTGTCCTGGTGATGACATGGTTAACCTCAGAGCTCCATACCCTACATGCACCACTAGTATAGAGGGCCAATAAGGTCCTGGTGGGCGGAGTGTAGGAGTAGAGTGTAGGAGAATGTAGAGGAGAAAGAAAGAAGAAGTGGTCGGGAAGGGAACGTAGGAGAAGAGGGCTCTGCACAGTTCCGTGCAGCCCTGAAGACCACCCCCTGGTTGGAGCCATAACTCGGTGCCCCACAACCGGGTCCTGGGCGGCTGTTGTCGGGTCAAAACATACCCATGCCCATCAACTACCGGATCACTGGTTCCGAAGCTAGCAAGTTGTTCAGCACTGCTCAGCAAATCAGAGCTTTTAAATATATTTATTGTAGCGGGCACAGATGTCTGGTATATCATTTCTAATACACACCCCACTGTATAGCTATATTTTGGGACAACACCAAAAACCTCTGGTGTCTCACTTTTGGTCAAGTAGCAGTGCCACTAAAAAAGAAGCCAGTGTAGGCCACTTCTAATACAAACAACTACACCGCCTGTGTAGTCACTTACTTCTAGTTTTTAACTGCGCCTTGCCCAGGTCTCACTTTGGGTCAAGCAGCAGTGCCACTAAAAAAGAAGCCAGTGTAGGCCACTTCTAATACAAACAACTACACCGCCTGTGTAGTCACTTCTAGTTTTTAACTGCACCTTGCCCAGGTCTCACTTTGGGTCAAGTAGCAGTGCCACTAAAAAAGAAGCAGTGTAGGCCACTTCTAATACAAATAACTACACCGCCTGTGTAGTCACTTACTTCTAGTTTTTAACTGCACCTTGCCCAGGTCTCACTTTGGGTCAAGTAGCAGTGTTGGTTCAGTCACCTCTGCTTGATTGACATCCAGCTTTTTGCTGTCCGACAACTATACAGTTGCAAATTTTGTCCCATACAAAATGAGTGGCAAAGGCCTGCTGCTGGTGGGAATGGGAGTAGTCATGGTAGAAAGGGAAAAAAAGTTTGTGTCCGTGGGGTAGATGCTAAATCTACATTAACATTTACTGAAGAAAGACAATCTTCCAGGCAAAGTAAGATGTCAACTTCTTTACGTGGCCAATCAGATATGATCCCTTTCTTACAGACACGAGCATCGGTACCACTTGTAAATGAGGAACAAAAACAACAGGTGCTTGAATGGATCGCAACTGCTCCATAAAGGGGTCTCTCCTCCACCTCAACTACTACATCACAAACCCTCCAGTCATCTGAGGTGTCAGCCCAATCGCACTTCATTCCTCCAAGCTCCCAAGTCTCCAGCCGCCCTACTGAGTCTGGGGTAACACACATGGTTGAGTCTGCAGAGCTGTTTAGTCACACAATAGCCTGGGAATCAGAAGTCAGCTCCAAAGCTGCAGTGAGTCCAGACGAGTTAATAATCTGCCCTGATGCCCAGAAGCTTTGTGAGTCTGATCCAGGCCCAGATAAAGAAGGTTCTGACGTTCATGCAGACCCTCATTCCCTAACAGTAACTACTCTTGCTGGGCACAACGAGGATGATGCTGATGAGACTCAGAAACCGGAATGGATTGACAAACTAAGTTTTCGGTCAAGGCAGGAAGAGGTTGTCTCTGAGGAGGACGAGGGGTGTGAGAACACAGAGGATGATGATGAGGTTGGAGATCCCACTTACTGTCAACCCACAGTAAGCCAGTCGATGAGGTCAGCACAGGAGGTGGAGGAGGATGCTACTGACGATGAGGTTAGGTTGCGCCTTCCTGGACATAGACGTAGTACTGGAAGCACGCCAACAACTGCATCCGCAGCCACAACTCTGCCTGTGAGCACAAGTCGTGATGCTTCTGCAGCTCCCATGGTACTTGTCTAGCCTGGGTCTTCTTTGACATCGCCAAGGATCTCCCAAATCATGTCATCTGCAAGATTTGTCACCAATCTCTGAGTAGAGGCCAAAAGCTCAGTAGCTTGAGTACTTCATGTATGAACCGCCACATGGACATGAAGCACAAGTCGCAGTGGGAAGCTCACCGTGCTAGAATGCAGGGTTCCGGGGCCGACACATAGCCTGCGGCTGCGCCCGGCGCCGGTCACCAGGAAGAAGCCGGAGGCGAAGCGCGGTGCAGAGCGCTGCAAGCGGCCGCGGCGCTCCCGCGCAGCGGCGCCGGCTATAGTCCGGCCGGGCCAGGGGGCCCTCTGAAACTTGGGGGCCCTAGGCAAATGCCTAGGCTGCCTGCCCCTAACGCCGGCCCTGGGGGCAGGCCTACCACCATCTGCCCCATCAAGTGCATCCGGGTGCTCTTCATCGTCTGTGACTGTGGGGACAGCTGTCACACATGCTTTGGGATGTAGACCTTCCACCTCTTTACCCGCAACAGGCAGTGTGATTGGCAGGTCGTCACTTGGTTTTCAAGTGGACAATGCTGCTGGTGTTGAGCTCTCTCAGACATCGAGAACACCACCTTTGGATGAAGGCAACAGTACATGTTCACCTGCACCTTCCTCCCAGACCTGCAGTTTGCCAGTGACACCCTACTCAACCCCATCTGAACACAGCAGCCAGCCCTCCGTCCCTCAGATGTGGACAAGTAAAAGGCCATTACCTCCAAGTCATGAGAAAGCTAAGCGCTTGAATTTCACCATCTGCAAGCTCTTGGCTTCAGAAATGCTGCCTTTCCGCCTGGTGGACACAGAGAATTTTCAAGACCTTATGTCCGTCGCAGTACCCCAGTACCAGATGCCCAGTCGCCACTACTTCCCCAAGAAAGGTATGCCTGCGCTACACCAGCATGTCGCAGACAACATCACCGCTTCCTTGAGAAACTCTGTGTGTGACAGGGTGCATTTCACCACAGACACTTGGACCAGTAAGCATGGACAGGGGCGTTACATGTTGCTGACTGGGCACTGGGTAACTATGGTGAGAGCTGGAGAAGGGTCTGCTGTCCAATTTTTGCCGTCCCCACGAGTTGTGCGTCAATCCTCTGTAGGTAGGAGTTCCTCCACTGCTTCTGTCTCCTCAACCTCGTCTCGGTCCTCCACCTCCACCCAAAGCCTGTCTGGTAATGCCACCCGCATTGTAACTGCAGAGAAGGAATCCTGCACACCTCCCAACTATGCTGGCAGCAAGGCTCAATGTCATCAGGCGGTCTTTACCCTCAAATGCCTTGGAAACGTAAGTCACACAGCTGAGGAGTTGTTGTCAGCTCTGGCGATCGAGTTTCAGCAATGGTTGTCTCCACTCAACCTGCAGCCAGGGAAGGCCGTGTGTGACAATGATGCAAACCAGGTTGTGGCCCTTCGCTGGGGCAATATCACACATGTGCCTTGTATGGCTCACATGTTGAATCTGGTTGTCCAGCAATTTTTGACACACTATCCCGAGCTAGATGGGCTTCTGCAGAGAGCACGATCGCTGTGTGCGCACTTCAGGCGTTCGCATCCCGCAGCTCAACGACTTGTTTTGCTCCAGAAGTCTTTCAGCTTGCCCGTTCTCCGGCTGAAATGCGATGTGCCGACATGCTGGAATTCTACTCTGCACATGTTGCAGCGACTGTGGCAGCACCGCCGAGCCCTCGTGCAATACGTTATGACGTATAGCCTGGGCCAACGAGATCCAGAGACAGGGCAGATCACGCTTCAGGAGTGGTCTCAGATCAAGGACCTATGCACCCTTCTGCACAGTTTTGAGATGGCGACGAAGATGTTTAGTGCTGACGATGCCATTATCAGCATGACTATTCCGGTGATCTACATGCTGGAGCAGACACTAAACAATATTCGGAGTCAGGTGGTGGGACAAGAAGAGGTGGAGGAAGTACAGGAGGAGTCCTATGCGGAAGGGATGACAACATCTCCAAGGTCTTCATGGTCTGCAGCAACAAGATGGCAGGCATGGGAGGGTGGTGGAGAGGGATTAACGATGGCGCATGGTAGCAGCCAAACTGCTGAGGAAGGTGCTGTAGCCCAGGAAGAAATGGAGGAGGAACTGGCAATGGGCATGGAAGAGTCAGCAGATGAGGGAGACCTTGATGACATTTCTATAGTGCGAGGTTGGGGGAGAGGGCAGAGGAAGGAAGCATGATTCTGACCTCCCCACCACCAACACAACAAGTACTTGGTCCTCCTGGATGCGCAAGACACATGAGCGCCTTCTTGCTGCACTACCTGCAACATGACCCTCGGATTGTCCAAATTAGAAGCAATGCCAACTACTGGGTTGCCACACTCCTCGATCCCCGGTACAAGACCAAATTTGCTGACAAAATTTCAGCCATACAAAGGGACGCACGCATGCAGGAGTATCAGCAGAAGCTGATACATAATCTGAGATCAGCTTTTCCACAAACCACCAGTGGTAGACAGAGTGAATCTCACATTTCTCACTTGTCAAGCATGGGACTGTCGAGTCATCATCACTCACACCATACCAGTAACACCATAGGTGGTGATGTAAACACCAATTTCTTTGCCTCGTTCCACAATTTTTTCAGACCATCTTTTGCAAGGCCTGAAGAAACGAGAAGTCTGACACATAGTCAACGCCTGGAGCGGATGGCACACGAGTATCTCCAACTTAACATTGATGCCATGACTGGGGAACTGGGGAAAATGGCCTGGCTCGCCACTCACGCCTTGGAGATCTTGTCATGCCCTGCGCTGCTGGTGGTGTGCTTACAGAAAAGCGCACGCGTCTGTCCACCCAGAATGTGGACAGACTAACGTTCATAAAGATGAACAAGGCATGGATCCGCAAGGACATTTCTACCCCTGTGTCATCCTGGGGAGAATGAAGACTTGTGGTTTTTAGCCTAAAAGTAACCATTTAAGTTTTGTAACTGTGGGGCAATTGATGCCACTTAAGTGGTGTCTGTGCCCAAATTTTTTGAAAAAATGGAGACTCTTCTGGTAGTCTCCTAAATGTGACACAATACTCATAGTCTGCATGAGGCCTTACATATAGTGAGGAAAAACATCACCAAATACTTCTCGTCTGAACATAGCCTTACAGATAGTGAAGTAAAACTCACCAAGTTCTCCTCGTCTGAACGTGGCCTTACAGATAGTGAAGTAAAACTCACCAAGTTCTCCTCATTTGAACGTGGCCTTACAGATACTGAAGTAAAACTCCCCAAGTTCTCCTCGTCTGAGCATGGCCTTACAGATAGTGAAGTAAAACTCACCAAGTACTCCTCGTCTGAACGTGGCCTTACATATAGTGAGGAAAAACATCACCAAATACTCCTCGTCTGAACATGGCCTTACTAAAACTGAAGTAAAACTCTCCAAATACTCATCGTCTGCATGATGCCTTACAAATACTGGAGTAAAAACGGATTATAGAGGGGCATGACATGCCTATATCTGTGTCTCCTCCTTTTACTCGTCCATCTCTTTTCTTTTCGCATTTGTATATGTACTTGTCACTTTTCCATGTGTTTGTAGTGTGTTTTGAGTAGTTTGCCACCTTTTTGACACCTTAGAAGGTGTTTTTCTATGTGTTTGTATGTGTTTTGTTTGCCTGCCATTGTTTTCAATGGGGTTCGACGTTGTTCGATGAACATTCGACAAACACACATCAAATTCGACGAACACACATCAAATTCGACGAATCAAATCGAATTCGAACATCGGGGTGGTGGCTCATCTCTATTCAGGAGACACATCTCCTGGTGGGGGATAATGACAGAATGCACTGTCACAAATTTCCTCACCGATTTTTTGCTAATGGTCCCTTTAAAAAGGCTGACGTTGGGATTTTTATTAGAGATACTGTTTCCTTCCATCTTGGGGGCACGGTTTCAGACCCAGATGGTAGATATTTAATTTTGCTATGTTCAATTAATAATGTGAACTACACTTTGGTCTCGGCCTATGCTCCCAATACAGGTCAGAAACAGCTTCACGCTCAAGGTTATAGATTATTGTGCAGTGACCTGAATATGCCGCCAATCAAGCGTCTGGACTGCTCTAACCCTTCTCAAGCTCGAGGTGAATTGCAAGCTCTGGTGTCTGAAAATAATTTTCATGATATCTGGCGATATCAACACGGCACACAGCATGATTATACCTTCTTCTCACCCAGATACCACAGCTATAGCCGTATAGATTATGCATTAGTGGATGATGCCTTATTGAAACTGTGCCTGTCCTCAGAGATTGGCCCTATCTCATGCTCAGACCATGCTCCAGTTATGTTACAAATAGCAGACCCCGTTGGAGTCAAACCCCAGTTTACGTGGAGATTAAACAACTACTTGCTGATGAACCCTGAAATAGTTGAGGAGATCTCAAAACAAATAAAGGAATACTTTGCTAACAATGATACCAGGGAGGTGGGAGACAAAGTTTTATGGTTAGCTCATAAAGCTGTTATTAGAGGGGCATTCATCAAAATTGCGGCGCACGTTAAACGAAAATACACGGCGGATTTATCTAATACATTACAAGAACTTCAAACGCTGGAGCAACAACACAAATCCTCCCCTACCCCCGCTCTTTTGAAATCACTTACCAACACTAGAAACCGACTGCGTGACCTCCTACTTCAACGGGACCTTAAAAGAATTAGGGCGAAACATTATGCTATGGGGGATAGGGCGGGCGCCCTTTTGGCACCAAGGGTGAAGAAACGATCGGCGTGGTCTAGAATCCCCTTTCTCGTCTCCCAAGCCGGGGATCATATCCGTACCCCTATTACTATGGCAGCGGAGTTTCGTTCTTATTATGACACTTTATATAATCTAAGTCGGGATGGGACTTCTTCTCAACCGTCTGCAGAATCAATATCCTCCTTTCTAGATAAGGTCCCGCTTCCAAAATTATCTTCACTCCAACGCAATTGCCTCAATGCCCCAATTTCGGAACTCGAAATTCAGCAAGCCTGGTCTGGTCTGTCATTTGCATATTATTCACAATTTTCCACTATACTATCCCCGTACCTGAAGAGGCTCTTTACGATGTGGGGGTCCAGGGGAGAGATCAGGAGGGAGGGGTTGGAAGCTATCATCTCCACTCTTCCTAAACCTGGGAAATCTCCCACTACCCTTGGTAACTTTCGCCCTATCGCGCTGCTCAAGTTATACGCAAAGGTGTGGGCGGTGAGATTAATGTCGGTACTGCTGTCTCTCATTGACCTGGACCAGGTGGGATTCGTTCCAGGCCGCCAGACGGCTTATAAACATTCTAGATATTTTAGAAAGAACCAACTCCCCCAGTGTGCTCTTGTCTCTTGATGCTGAAAAAGCGTGTGACAGGGTACACTGGGGGTATGTTGATGCAGTGCTGGGCAAATTCGGTATTACTGGATTGGCCAAATCAGCCATTATGGCCTTATACTCATTTCCAATTCTTTCGTCCACGCCTCCGGCTTTCTCTCGACTCCATTTGACATCTACAATGGCACCCGCCAGGAATGTCCACTCTCTCCCCTCATATTCGCGCTAGTAATGGAACCCTTGGCAGCGAAAGTTAGGGCAAATCCGAATATAAAGGAGGTCAGAGTTTGGGACGTTGACCACAAGATCGGCTTGTATGCCGACGATGTAGTGTTTACCTGTGTTGACGTTCTCTCCTCACTTACGCAGATTCTGGCAACACTGGAGGAGTTTTCAGCAGCTTCATATTACCATCTCAACATCTCCAAGTCTGTCCTCTTCCCGGTGAATATTGACACTTTAACTCAGAATGTTATTCGAGACCGTTACTCCTTTACTTGGGCTCCGTATTTTTGAACCTTCATCACTAGCCTCCACAATATTCTAAAGGCAAATTGCGACTTATTAATTAGGGAAATTAATTCTGAATTAACTAAGATTTCCCCCTTTTGCCTATCCTGGATTGCTAGGATCTAGGTGGTTAAAATGTTAATTCTTCCAAAAATTATATACCTATTCCGCTGTCTCCCTTTAACTCTCCCGCAAACTTACATATCCAGGTTGCAACGTCTACTCAACACATTTATTTAGAATCACAAACTACACCGTATATCTCACAAACTTACGATACTCCCACTAAATAAGGGTGGGTTAGGGGTACCCGACGTTCTCTCCTATTATAAGGCTACGTTGCTTGAACCAGCGAAGCTCTGGTGGTCAGGGGACACAGTTTCATTACACTGGCTACAAATTGAATCAAGCTGTGCGCCATCACGTACTCTTAAAATACTTTTAGAGATAGGACTCCTCCAAGTACCATTGCAAGGCAGCTTACTCCACTCTATGACCACTCTTCTGCGGATCTGGTACTCCTTTAGTAGATCAAAATTTTTGTTTTTACATAAATATATATCTCTGCAAGCAGTGGAAAGTACAATCCCAGACTTATCTCTGGCCCACTGGAAGTCGAGAGGAGTTCTTACGGTGGACAAGCTTATGGATTCAAACGGGATTCTTCCCTTCTCTGCAATCGCCCTTAAATATTCCCTGTCCAATAATTTGTTCTACCAATACTTGCAAATTCGCCACTTACTGCAGTCTTGTGCTTATTTTCCTCCAGACGCTGCCTCTGTTGATGACTCATTAACAGGTTACTTTAAACCAGCTTGTTCAAGTAGACATGGTATATCTATCATATATCATGCTTTGCTCTTGCCCAATAACAGACTTAAACTACCAAAAATGGAGACCTGGGAGTGTCGCCTCTCCTCAGCTCCGAAGGAGACTTGGTATGAGGCGGCCTCACACGCCTCTAAATACTCATCCTGCATTAACCATTTGGAGCAGACAAAAAAGCTTCATTTGAATTGGTACTTAACCCCATAACGTTTAGCCAAGTTTTGTGCATCCTCTTCTCCACTGTGCTGGAAGGGCTGTGGGCAAATAGGCACCATGGAACATATGTGGTGGTTTTGCCATAAACTCCAGACTTTTTGGCACTCAGTTGAACAGGTTCTGTGCAAAGTGACATGTATCCCTATTGTCATGACGGGACAGATGGCGGTATTGGGTATCGGGCTGGGGGAAATTCCCTCAATTCTAAGACCAATGGTTACTAACATTTTAATTGCAGCCAGAGCATGTATAGCCAGATCGTGGCGCCAACCCTGCCCACCCACAGAGAAGGAACTTATAACTCAATTGGCGCTGCATTTTCAGCATGAAACAATTTTGGTACATGACTTACATACTAAAAACAGAAGGCTTGGATGGTGGGATCTCTGGACATCTTCTCAGTTCGGGCTTGATCCCCTCTGACAACACAATGGCCATCGGGGTTTATCCTCACTTTCTGTGGCAGCTTTTCGGGCTATGTACTAAGGTGTGCAGATCTAACTGTATTCAAGATATGCATTACGGCATTTTACTTTCATATGATGATTTTATTGTTGTTGTTGTTATCATATGCAGGGCGATGATTCCCTTACGCATTCCCCTCCCCCTTCTTTCTCTAACTATTCCTACCTCTTTTTATCCTTCTCTCTCTTTAATTTTGTTATTCTTACCATGTCTGCTTCGATGTTTATTGTCTGGCCGGTAATTCCGGCTGTATTTGTCTTGTTATGCTTTAAAATCCCAATAAAAATTTATTGTAAAAAAAAAAAAAATATTTGTCGTCCCGGTAGCAGCGTGTAAAGGTACGCTAAGGGAATTTATGGTATCAACCATCTCATTATTAATGTGTGGGGAATTTAAATAAACTAGATCCTCTTCTGCTATGGTTGGTAGCTCAATGGAGTCTAAAGGCCCAGTTACACACACAGATAATTGTGTAGAGATTGTTCACAGATCTCTGGTTGCAGTGAAATCACATTGTTACATTTGTACATGGCCACAAAATGGAACAAGGTGTCCATGATTTCACTGCAACCAGAGATCTGCAAACAATCTCTGCACAATTATCTGATTATCTGTGTGTGTAACTGGGCCTTAAAAATTATTTAATTGTTTCATTTGTAGGTTGAGGTTCAAATATATTATCTTTGAGATTACATAGATCTCTATAAAATTCCTCAAATAATACCAAGATGTCCTTAGGATTCTTAAATATTTTGTTGGTTTTGTCCTGAATTTGGAGAATTTTTGTTTTGGATCTTTCTAAATTAGTTATTTTTGCAAGGAATTTAGAGGGCTTGTTCATCTGATGATAAAAATTGGACTTAGGCTGGCTTCACACCAAGGTGTGATCCGGTCCGGGGCTGTCTGGGATGACCCTGACAGCCCCGGACCGGATCAGCTTACAGAACTGGAGGGCCAAATGTGCCCTCCATTCCTGTGTGCAGCCGGACGCAGTTGCAGCTGCTAATGATTCAGGACCGCGGCTGGCAGGGAGCTAGCCGCGGTCCTGAAAGAATAGCGGCGTGCAGCCACCAGTGTCCGGTTCCCGGATCCTCCCGGTCAGGGGCAATCCGGCCCCATAGGCTCCCATGTTAGGGAGCGCCGGATTCCCCCGGATCCAGGATCCGGCAAATTGGGGAGATTTTTCTCCCCGGACACAAAAATTTTGCAAGCAACATTTTTATGTCCGGAGAGAATAATCCGTATTCTCCCGGATTCCACGGCAGTGATGAAAACATAGGCTACTATGGGGCCAAAAACCGGTCCGGGGCTGTCTGGTATACATCGGAAAGCCTTGGACCGGATCACACCGTGGTGTGAAGCCAGCCTTAGAATTCAAAATGAACTTTCATATTCATTAGCAAAGATAGATTTGAGTTCTATTCTGAGTTTCAAGATGTTTTTCTGATTTTCATCTGAAGGTATGAGGCCTTGGGAATTTTTCAAATCTTTCATTTTGTTAATAATATCCTCAGTTTTTTATATCTTTTGTCTATTAATTCCAGCATTCAGTTGTATTAAGGACCCTCTGATCACAGCAGTATGAGCTTGCCACAGAGTAGAAATAGATATATTTTCAATATAATTTCTTTAAAATAATTTTCTAAGTCCGTTTTAATTTTAAGACTATGTTCAGGGCGATTTATTAAATAAGTATTGGCCCTCCAAGGTTTATTTATAAAATGGTTGCTTAAGAATTTAAATGTAATTGGGGAGTGATCCGTTCAAATTATAGGATGAATTACAGCTTGTTTAACTTTGTGAAGGGTATAGATATCTGATAAGACTAGGTCTATCCTAGAGAAGGATCTATGAGAGTCTGAATAAAATGAATACTCAATCGAAGAGGTATTAAGGCACCTAAATGCGTCATAAAGTTCTTGTTTACTAATCCAAGGGTCTAATGTAATATTGACAGACCTTCCTTTGTTTGACGAATCTAATAAGGCATTAGGAATGGCATTAAAATTGCCAAAAATTAAAAGTGATCCCTTCTGGTGATCTCTAATTAACGAAAGAACTCTATTTAGAAAGGTGATCGGACCTTTATTTGGGGCATATACTGTAACTAAGGTAAAAAGGGCATTACTATGTCTACAAAAGTCTATAAGTCTGTGGACTCTCTCTAGAGAATATTCCATATGTGGTAAGGAGGGTAATGTTTTCTTAACTATGGTTTTAATGTCGGACATGAGATCTGTATTTTTAATTTTTTCAGAGATTCCACAGAATTTCTGGTTACTCCTTCTATCCCGATCCTCTCTATCAATCCATTTGTTTTGTAAAAATTTGATCTCTTCTTTAAGTTTATCCTGTTAAATTTTCATGGCTTTAGTGTTTTTTGTAAGGGTTTCCACCTCCCTTTCTGTTCTCTCTGACCATTGTGCAATATGTGCCATAGATATTTTTATATCTTCTAAATCAGCTTTAAGGAGTTTAAATAAATTATGAAAGAATTGTTTATCTAGGGGCTGCCCTGCTGTATATTCAAGCAAAAAATCCTGGTCCGTTTCGCAGGGCTTGAAGTTGAGGGTGAATCATCTTCCAAAACTGAACCCTCTAGTGATGAAGACACAGCTCATACATAGATAAAACTGGAATGGTATCCACGGTCCGCGCTGCTGCTCTTTATCCAAGGAATCCACAAGAGGTTATTACCATCAAAAGTTCTTTATTTCATCACACCAACGCGTTTCGGTGCTGCCCCAGCACCTTCCTCAGGGACAGCACCGAAACGCGTTGGTGTGATGAAATAAAGAACTTTTGATGGTAATAACCTCTTGTGGATTCCTTGGATAAAGAGCAGCAGCGCGGACCGTGGATACCATTCCAGTTTTATCTTCTGATTTCCCGCGGTTTTGTGGCGTTGGTGGAGGTTCTGCAGCAGCTGCCTTATGCTTTTAAACTGGTTGTGAGTCTCACAACCATAAAAGGTGAGTGAATACACTTATAATCCACATAAGAACTATAGTGTCTGTTTGATAGGGCACAATCTGCGCCTCTTGTATCTCCCTTCTTTTCTAGTTGACAGCTCATACATAGTCCTGACTATTCTGTAGTAACATATGGAAGTGACACCTGATCGATAAAGAAACAAGACAGAAGAAGGAGAAGGATGGAGAAGAACAAACATCAATTCTGGGACAAGTAAAGCGAGACAAGTCACTGGAAACAGAGATTACCGAGCTACAACTTGCCTACTTTAGACGCATCATACGTAGAGAAAAATCCCTGGAGTAAAACATCATGGTATGAAAAATTGAAGGCATAAGAAAAAGAGGAAGACCAGCAACTCCAATGACTTGATATTATCTAGAAAATGGCAGAGGAGATCCTGGTGGACTTATCTAGACTTGGAGAAGACCTTTGTGAATCTATCTAGGCTTGGAGAAGACTAGGGTGGACCTATCTAGGCTTGGAAAAGACCCTTGTAAATCTACTGTATCTAGACTTGTAGAAAATCCTGATGGACCTATCTAGGCTTGGAGAACACCCTTGTGAATCTATCTAGGCTTGGAGTAGACTAGGGTGGACCTATCTAGACTTGAACAGGATCGATCTTCCTACAGAGCGTTCATCCATCAAGTAGTCATGGTTCGAGATCAAGTTGAAGGCCGGTTAATAATAATAAAATTAATAATAATAATGATATAAAACAGCATTGTTACATTCACTGAGCTAGAAGCATTATTGTGCACTTCAGGCCAAGAGGACCTTTTTGTTGGATAACATGCAGACATATTATTTGCAAATCCGCACTTATTATAACGTTATCTTTTTGCGATAATTTGACAATTCTTATCATGTTTGGATTGCTAATGCTTTTCCTGATCCTATTGACGTTTTTCTTGGCGTTACACCCCGGCTTTCTTTGATAAGTGTAGCCAGTGTTCACACACACGTGCTATGAGCTCTCAGCCAAATCAGCACAAGTGTTTGATGACTCTGATAATCCGGTGTCTGAATCACCTGATATAAAAACTACTTATGCAGAAAGGTGAAATATTATCAAGTCAGGAACGTAGGACATGGAGGGATTTCAATACCTTGAATTACCATGAACATAATCGGATACCGGGCGGTTTTCATATAAAAAAAACTCCAGCCTTCATTTTGTCGAATCAATTTCTTGGGAAATAGAAATCTATTTTATCCAAATGCCCTTTGGACTTTATGGATTTAATTGTAACTCATGAGCAAACAAGACTAAACATTACCAAAAGAGATGATTAGGAAGATCGGACAGCTTTATCTGTGGTTAAGGATTTCACAAAATTTGACTCATAGAATAATTGAAGGCAGGATAATCTTAATGCCTTAGGCTAGGGTCACGTCACTTTTGTGCTGTGTTTGAACGCATTACATTTTTCTGCTTCGTTAACGCATAGAAATGCATCCAAACACATGCGTTAATGCACCGATAGACTTAAATGGGTAAACGCATTGCAAACGCATGCATTTAAATGCAACCGCATTTTGCAATGCATTTGCAATGTGTTTGCAATGCATTTACCCATACAAGTTTATGGATGCATTAACGTATGCGTTTGGATGCGTTTCTATGCGTTAATGCAGCAGAGAAATGCAATGCGTTCAAATACATTAAAACATGATGTGAATCTAGCCTTAGCAAATGTGATAGTTAAGACTAAGTCCCATACATTCAATCATGACACAAAGGACTATAAAAATGATGAAGTTTATACATGGAGAAATGCACAACCAAATACAAAACAGATTTTGAAGAATCACAAGTCTGATTCTTTAAACAAAAGAATGAACTTTAACATACCTGTCTGTCACATTCCCGCTTCTCAGCACGTGACTTGGGGTTGTGCCAGGAAGGGTTAATCTATCTTCTCTTACTCAATCCAGCACTCAACCTCTTTCCTATGCTGAAAAGGGAATGTGTCACATGCTGACACAGACCGCACACCCCGCTACATGCTCACTGCCACCACTCACCGAATATCAACAGGATTGCACACTCACTAGGGTTATGGGTTCTTTAGAGAATACAGGGTTCAAACTTATTAAAAACACAACAGAATATACAAAAAAGTGGCCTTACTAAACTTGCAGGAGCAGGAGAATCATTCATTACACTTAATTCAGTGTTAATGTTTTGTCTAGTATTTGTGGAACAAAAAATATTGGAATTATATCTCTGGGATTATTTTTTTTTTTTTGTGCAGTGTGAGGTAATACAGATGTGTGCATATAGTTTAAAAGAAATGGCTTTTGAATAAAGCACAAGTGAAAGTAACTGTGTATAATCATTAAAATCATTATAATTCCTGACAACCTGGATAGGGTGTAAAGAGTTTAATGAGCGGTCTAATAGTATCATTACCTGTAAGCACACATATGCAGTAGAAACCTTTAGAATAGGTGTCCAGCTGAGTTAGGAAATCCATACTAAACAATCTTTTGGTTGATATTTGTCTACGAGGGATATATATCCCCTTATGTGTGTAAACTCACTTTGTACACTTCTTTTTGTACTAACACAATTTGCGCAATAGCAACCCAAAAATTCTGTTTTGTTATTTCTATTTGTGCACTGGTAGTAGGGAACAGTGTTGTTTGCTATTGCAGCATCCCTAACATTGGGTCTGGATCACATTAACTCCAATTAGCATTTGCAGAGAGCACATTATATTGATGGAAGTGTTCCTACTCCATATGTGCAAGTGAACTTTGTATTTCAAACTTATTAAATATTTAAGTTTTAATAGAAAATGTATAGTGCTTACAATAAAAATATCTAAAATATGGAAATAAAAAGTGACATGCAAATATGCAAAACAGTTAGAAAATAAAAGGGAGAAACTTACATAAATATCTAAATTTTACAGTCTATACTTTCTGTATCCTATGGGGAAGGAGGAAGATAAATGTCAATCACAGCAGTATTTCAGCTGCCCCAAATCTGTGACAAAGACACTCATGGCCTCAGGCCTTCTTAAAGGGTTTGGTATGAGGCTAGTTTCTAGCACACCCTGTCATTTTAATATTCTAATTCCAGGCCTGTGAATGGACCACTCGCTAAACTAGCCATGCATTAATTATTTTGAAATATTCTTTCTCTTTCTTCATGCTACAATCTCCTGGTCATCACTGCCCATCTGTTGGTCTGTTTGAAGCTTCCAAAAGGTCTGAAATGTTTTCATTTCTGTGCTCCTAAAAAGGTCCCCTGAAGAGACTGGAGACGCTGTGACCTGGAAGGCTACCTTTTTGCTTAAGATAGCATAAGTTATGTCCTTTGTGTAGTGACAGAGAATTTAACCACTAATTGCTGAGTCTCCATTTCCCTCAGATATATATTTCTCTACAACTCTTCCCTTATGAATGTGTATGGGGACTGACTCACAGGTCGGCTTCCGAGCGCGTCTCCAGGAGCGGCCTACATTGGCACGATAAGCCATCAGCGTTGCCGTGATCAATTCCTTTCTTATGTTAAATTGTAAAATCATATTGTCAGGCTCCATCTAAGCAATTTCCTGTTGTCCCCAACTACTCTGTTTAGCCAGCTCACTGGGTTATGATCTGTTATCACGGTGAAGTTGCGCCCATAGAGGTATAGTTGCAGTTTCTGTAGAGCCCACACAATTTCTAAACACTCATGCCATCTCTCTGGCTGTATGTCTGTGTGTGACTGGCTGTGGCTGTGTGTAGTGTGTGGCTAGCTGTGTGTCTGGCTGTGTGCATGTGTGTGTGGCTGGCTGTGATTGTGTGGCTGGCTGTGGTTGAGTGTCTGTGTGTGGCTGGCTGTGTGTGACTGGCTGTGTGCGTGCAGCTGGCTGGCTGTGTGGCTGGTGGTTGTCTGTGTGGCTGTGTGTCTGTGTGTGGCTAGATGTGTCTGTGTGTGGCTAGATGTGTTTGTGTGTGGCTAGATGTGTCTGTGTGTGGCTGGCGGTGTCTGTGTGTGGCTGGCTGTGTCTCCGTGTGGCTTATCTCTATAGTAAGCTCGGTTCTGCTCTCTTATCTCTGTAGTAAGCTCAGTTCTGTTCTCTTATCTCTGTGGTAAGCTCGGTTCTGTTCTCTTATCTCTGTAATAAGCTGGGTTCTGCTCCCTTATCTCTGTAGTAAGCTCGGTTCTGCTCCCTTATCTCTGTAGTAAGCTCGGTTATGTTCCCTTATCTCTGTAGTAAGCTTGGTTCTGCTTCCTTATCTCTGTAGTAAGCTTGGTTCTGCTCACTTATCTCTGAAGTAAGCTCGGTTCTGCTCTCTTATCTCTGTAGTAAGCTCGGTTCTGTTCTCTTATCTCTGTAGTAAGCTCGGTTCTGTTCTTTTATCTCTGTAATAAGCTAGGTTCTGCTCCCTTATCTCTGTAGTAAGCTCGGTTCTGCTCCCTTATCTCTGTAGTAAGCTCGGTTATGCTCCCTTATCTCTGTAGTAAGCTTGGTTCTAGTCCCTTAGCTCTGAAGAAAGCTCGGTTCTGCTCTTTAATCTCTGTAATAAGCTCGGTTCTGCTCTCTTATCTCTGTAGTAAGCTTGGTTCTGCTCCCTTATCTACTATATGTATCAGTCTGTTTTTAAATCCTTTTACCTCGGCTGCTTTAATGTAGTTGCCAGTGATAAACTGGCCAAAGGTGAGCCACCGCTGCAACTCGCGGGCCATTACCCTGTGATTGCCCCCCAGGCTGAAATGTGCCAGCCAGCCCCTGCCCAATGATATCCACAACCATATGCTGTAAAGGCTCCTCAATCACTGGCAGTGGTATTAATGGGATTTCTGTATATTCCCAGACTTCCTGACTCTTTGACACACTACAGGATCAACAGTAGTTGGCTATGTCCGTCGCTATCTTGGGACAATAAAAGTTATGTGTCAGGCGATCTTTATTCTTTTGTACTCCAACGTTTCCACTTCTGCTGTCCCAATGTTCTTTAGTATCAGTGGGGAGAGTCTCTTTTTACAGTCTGCCCTGGTCCCAGTATATTCTCTCTTTGTCAGAAGCAGTAGGGGGTTGTTCTGCAAGACAACAGAGGTTCTCCAGACTAGGATCTGTCAACAGGCCCTCCCGGAAGCTCTGTCAGAGTGAACGCCAGTCTCTGGTCTGAAGCTGAGTCTTCACAGTCGGTTATCAGGGACCTCGTGGTTCTGCCATGTGAGGGGGCTCCTGAGTCAGAGTAGGGCCCTACTGTTCTGTCGTCTATCATCAGGACCTCCTGGAAGCTCTAGCTGTCAGTCTGCAAGCCTTGGCCTAGTGTGAACACCAGTCTCTGGTCTAAAGCTGAGTCTTCAGAGTCTCTGGTCAGGGACCTCGGTGGATCTGCCGTGTGAGGGGGCTCCAGGGCCAGAGTAGGGCCCTTCTGTTCTAGATGTTTAATCTGAGACACATCCTCTAGTCGCTGGGGTTCAGTCTGAACCGTAGCCTGACTCTGGGTCATAGCGGCCACATACGTACAGTCCTGTTTATGGATACATTTTTGTGGATTGGTACATTCCTGTGCATTGGTACATTCTTCTTCCTTGCACAGGGTCTCGGGTGGGTCACTGGCTTCCACCTTCTCTATAGCAAATACTTGAAAGTGAGGGATATAGTGGAACACCATCCTCCCCAAGTCTGTGCCTAGCAGAACATTGGTGGGAATAGCCTCTGATACCCTCACTTTCCTCATTCCTTTCCCTGCTCCCGAGTCCAGGTACATATGGGACATGTGCACAACAGGAATGACCCCTCCAACCCCGGTTAGAGACATAGTTTTCCTGGTATGATATCTGCAGGGGTCACCATTTCTAGATGCACCAGAATTACCTCTGCTCTAGTGTCTCTGAGACTAATGGTAACTATTGCCAACAGTGACAGATTGACAGTTCTAATTAGTCATCACATCTGAACCAGCCAAAAATAGGACAGAAGGTGTGGGCCCAGGCAGCTTTTTGGTTGTATTTGTGCACTTCGCCCTATTAGGGCAGACTGTGCTAACATGTCCCACTTTGTTACATGAAAAGCATTGCCGTGCATCGCCTACAGAATGTCTGTTCCCCGGGACACCATAATATAATAATAATAATAATAATAATAGTTGTGTTTAGACAGCACAGGTGATTGGTTGGAAGTGGGAGAAGGTTCCCTATTTGGATTACCTCTAGTGATGAGCGAGCATGCTCGCCACTACTCGGTACTCGCACGAGTATCACTGTACTCGGGCGACTCGCCGAGCACCGAGTAATCTCGCGATACTCGTGCTGTGCTCGTGGTCGTCATCTCTGCATGTTGGCGCTCTTTTGAGAGCCAGCCCACGTGCAGGGATTGGCTGGCAGACCACTGCAATGCCACAGCCCTGTTAGTTGTGGCATAGCAGTGATTGGCCGGCCTGCACAGCGTCACCGAGCCTTTATAACTCCTGGCGCGCTGTGCTCGGCACACAGCCTTCCAGACAGTGAGTGTAGGGAGAGTGTCTGCTGCTGCTTAGGGACAGATTTGCGGCCCTCATAGGTAGATCCGGAGCAGGGCTGCAAACTGCTGCTGCTGACCACAACAGTCCTTCTCAGGACTAATCTAGGAGGATATAGGCAGGGTGATCCAGATCGGAGTCCAAGCTTTCCAGTGACCAGAACAGTCCTTCTCAGGACTAATCTAGGAGGATATAGGCAGGGTGATACAGATTGGAATCCAAGCTTTTCTGTGACCATTAGAGTCACCACACTCTTGTACTTACTACCTTAATACAGGTTAGGGACTAAAATCGTCTCCTGAAACCATTACAGTCACCAGACAGGTGCACGTACTACCTTAATACAGGTTAGGGAACTAAAATCCTAACTCTTATCATCTCAACAGTCACCAGACAGGTGTACGTACTACCTTAATACAGGTTAGGGACTAAAATCGTCTCCTGAAACCATTACAGTCACCAGACAGGTGTACGTACTACCTTAATACAGGTTGGGGAACTAAAATCCTAACTCTTGTCATCTCAACAGTCACCAGACAGGTGTACGTACTACCTTAATACAGGTTAGGGACTAAAATTGTCTCCTGAAACCATTACAGTCACCAGACAGGTGTACGTACTACTTAATACAGGTTAGGGAACTAAAATCCTAACTCTTGTCATCTCAACAGTCACCACACTGTTGTACGTCATACCTTTAAAGAGGTTAGGGAACTAAAATCCTAACTCTTGTCATCTCAACAGTCACCACACTGTTGTACGTCATACCTTTAAAGAGGTTAGGGAACTAAAATCCTAACTCTTGTCATCTCAACAGTCACCACACTGTTGTACGTCATACCTTTAAAGAGGTTAGGGAACTAAAATCCTAACTCTTGTCATCTCAACAGTCACCACACTGTGGTACGTCATACCTTTATACAGGTTAGGGACCTAAAATCCTAACTCTTGTCATCTCAACAGTCACCACACTGTTGTACGTCATACCTTTTTACAGGTTAGGGAACTAAAATCCTAACTCTTGTCATCTCAACAGTCACCACACTGTTGTACGTCATACCTTTATACAGGTTAGGGAAATAAAATCCTAACTCTTGTCATCTCAACAGTCACCACACTGTTGTACGTCATACCTTTATACAGGTTAGGGAACTGTTATCCTAACTCTTGTCATCTCAACAGTCACCACACTGTTGTACGTCATACCTTTTTACAGGTTAGGGAACTAAAATCCTAACTCTTGTCATCTCAACAGTCACCACACTGTTGTACGTCATACCTTTTTACAGGTTAGGGAACTAAAATCCTAACTCTTGTCCTCTCACCAGTCACCACACTGTTGTACGTCATACCTTTAAAGAGGTTAGGGAACTAAAATCCTAACTCTTCTCATCTCAACAGTCACCACACTGTTGTACGTCATACCTTTTTACAGGTTAGGGAACTAAAATCCTAACTCTTGTCATCTCAACAGTCACCACACTGTTGTACGTCATACCTTTAAAGAGGTTAGGGAACTAAAATCCTAACTCTTCTCATCTCAACAGTCACCACACTGTTGTACGTCATACCTTTTTACAGGTTAGGGAACTAAAATCCTAACTCTTGTCATCTCAACAGTCACCACACTGTTGTACGTCATACCTTTATACAGGTTAGGGAACTAAAATCCTAACTCTTGTCATCTCAACAGTCACCACACTGTTGTACATCATACCTTTATACAGGTTAGGGAAATAAAATCCTAACTCTTGTCATCTCAACAGTCACCACACTGTTGTACGTCATACCTTTATACAGGTTAGGGAACTAAAATCCTAACTCTTGTGATCTCAACAGTCACCACACTGTTGTACATCATACCTTTTTACAGGTTAGGGAACTAAAATCCTAACTCTTGTCATCTCAACAGTCACCACACTGTTGTACGTCATACCTTTTTACAGGTTAGGGAACTAAAATCCTAACTCTTGTCATCTCAACAGTCACCACACTGTTGTACGTCATACCTTTAAAGAGGTTAGGGAACTAAAATCCTAACTCTTCTCATCTCAACAGTCACCACACTGTTGTACGTCATACCTTTTTACAGGTTAGGGAACTAAAATCCTAACTCTTGTCATCTCAACAGTCACCACACTGTTGTACGTCATACCTTTATACAGGTTAGGGAAATAAAATCCTAACTCTTGTCATCTCAACAGTCACCACACTGTTGTACGTCATACCTTTATACAGGTTAGGGAACTGTTATCCTAACTCTTGTCATCTCAACAGTCACCACACTGTTGTACGTCATACCTTTTTACAGGTTAGGGAACTAAAATCCTAACTCTTGTCATCTCAACAGTCACCACACTGTTGTACGTCATACCTTTTTACAGGTTAGGGAACTAAAATCCTAACTCTTGTCCTCTCACCAGTCACCACACTGTTGTACGTCATACCTTTAAAGAGGTTAGGGAACTAAAATCCTAACTCTTCTCATCTCAACAGTCACCACACTGTTGTACGTCATACCTTTTTACAGGTTAGGGAACTAAAATCCTAACTCTTGTCATCTCAACAGTCACCACACTGTTGTACGTCATACCTTTAAAGAGGTTAGGGAACTAAAATCCTAACTCTTCTCATCTCAACAGTCACCACACTGTTGTACGTCATACCTTTTTACAGGTTAGGGAACTAAAATCCTAACTCTTGTCATCTCAACAGTCACCACACTGTTGTACGTCATACCTTTATACAGGTTAGGGAACTAAAATCCTAACTCTTGTCATCTCAACAGTCACCACACTGTTGTACATCATACCTTTATACAGGTTAGGGAAATAAAATCCTAACTCTTGTCATCTCAACAGTCACCACACTGTTGTACGTCATACCTTTATACAGGTTAGGGAACTAAAATCCTAACTCTTGTGATCTCAACAGTCACCACACTGTTGTACATCATACCTTTTTACAGGTTAGGGAACTAAAATCCTAACTCTTGTCATCTCAACAGTCACCACACTGTTGTACGTCATACCTTTTTACAGGTTAGGGAACTAAAATCCTAACTCTTGTCATCTCAACAGTCACCACACTGTTGTACGTCATACCTTTAAAGAGGTTAGGGAACTAAAATCCTAACTCTTCTCATCTCAACAGTCACCACACTGTTGTACGTCATACCTTTAAAGAGGTTAGGGAACTAAAATCCTAACTCTTGTCATCTCAACAGTCACCACACTGTTGTACGTCATACCTTTTTACAGGTTAGGGAACTAAAATCCTAACTCTTGTCATCTCAACAGTCACCACACTGTTGTACGTCATACCTTTTTACAGGTTAGGGAACTAAAATCCTAATCTCCTGTGACCTCAACAGTCACCAGACAGTTGTCGCTGTATACAGGCAAAATGCGCAAAGGCGTTGGCAAGGGCATTGGCAAGGAACAAGGAAGTGGACGTGATGGTGGTGCAGGCAGAGGCCGAGGTCGTGTGCAAGCACTAATTTCGCAACAACAAAGGGCCACATCTCCTCGCTCGCACGTCCTGTCCCAAATTCTTGGGGCCCGCAGCAGTAACACTGTTGAACCAAGACCAGTGTCAACAGGTTGTTACTTGGATAGCGGATAATGCTTCAAGTCAGATGGGCACCTCCACAAACACCCTGTCTTCCACACGGTCAACTGTCAGTAGCCGTGATACTGCACCGCACATTTCCCAACCTGATCCTCCTTCCTACCACCTGGCCGAGTACACGTCCACGGACATTACTGATCCCACACTAGGACACTCGGAAGAGCTGTTCTCGTATCCATTTGCAGAATCTGGCCTGTCGCCACCTCCTCTTGAAGTGGGTCATGAGGAGATGGTATGTACAGATGCCCAAATATTTGAGCAGCCACGTTATGACGAACGGAACGTTGTCAAAGTGTCTCAACAAGGGGTGGACGATGATGAGACACAATTGCCAGGAAGTCAGGAGGAGGATCAGGGTGCGGAAGAGGAAGACGACGTGGTGGATGATCCAGTAGCTGACCCAACATGGCAGGAGGATATGCAGAGCGAGGACAGCAGTGCACAGGGGGAGGGAGACGTACCATCCCAACAGGCAGTACGAAGCAGGGTTGCGTCCGCAGGCAGAAGGCAGGCAACTGTTCCCCGGAACAACAACACGACTCAAGGTGCCTGTGCAAATGTTCGGTCTTCCCGAGACTGGGAGTTTTTTAAGTTGGCTCCAGAAGACTCTAAAAAGGCCATTTGCCACACCTGCCATGCCACTATCAGCAGGGGTACGAAAACTAGCAGCCTGACCACCACCAGCATGATCAGGCACATGTCAGCCAAGCACCCGACTTTGTGGGAAGTACCACAGAGTCGAGGAGCGGTGCGTGCTGATGTCTCTGCTACGTCTTCGCCTGTTGTGCATGCGAGCCAATACCCTGTCCATGCTGGCCGCGAACAAGCCTCCGGCCCTGCACCTGAAGTTGCCCACGCACAAATTACACCACCATCAAGCACGTCCTTGTCCCAGCGCAGCGTTCAATCCATTCAGCAAACATTTGAACGCAGGCGCAAATACGCTGCTAATGCCCCACATGCCACAGTCCTGAATGATCACATTTCGCGACTCATAGCGTTAGAAATGTTGCCTTTCCGTCTGGTGGAGACGGACGCATTCCGCGACCTGATGGCGGCTGCTGTCCCACGTTACTCGGTCCCCAGCCGACACTATTTCTCCAGATGTGCCGTCCCCGCATTGCATAACCACGTGTCCAATAGCATCACACGTGCCCTGAACAATGCTGTTTCAGCCAAAGTCCACCTAACCACAGACACGTGGACAAGTGCTTGTGGGGAAGGCCGCTACATCTCCTTGACGGCACACTGGATTAATATTGTGGAGGCTGGGACCCAGTCTGAGCGAGGGACGGAACACGTCCTTCCCACACCAAGGATAGCAGGCCCTACCTCTGTCAGGGTTTCACCGACACTCTACAGCTCCGGAATGTCATGCTCTTCAGCCTCCTCCTCCTGCGCATCCTCATCCACTGTACCCTCCACACCAGTCCCAAGCTGGAAGCACTGCAGCACTGCCTCTGCAAAGCGGCAACAGGCTGTGCTGAAGCTAGTCTGCATAGGGGACAAACCCCACAATGCAGAAGAGGTGTGGACAGCTCTGAAACAGCAGGCAGATCACTGGCTCACACCTCTGAACCTAAAGCCAGGAAAGGTCGTGTGTGACAATGGCCGGAACCTGGTGGCAGCTTTGAGGCGAGGGCAGCTGACGCATGTTCCATGCGTAGCCTATGTGCTCAACCTGGTGGTTCAGAGGTTTGTGAAGTCATACCCGGAGGTGTCTGACCTGCTGGTAAAAGTTCGGCGTCTGTCTGCACATTTTCGCAAGTCACCTGCTGCTTCAGCCGGCCTTGCCAGCTTTCAGCGCCGTTTGCGTCTTCCGGCCCACAGACTGGTGTGTGATGTCCCCACGCGTTGGAATTCAACGCTGCACATGTTGGTCAGGATATGTGAGCAGAAGAGGGCAGTTGTGGACTACCTGTATCACCTAAGCCGTTGGGAAATGGGTCAAACTCCACACATAACACCTGAGGAGTGGAGATGGATGTCGGACCTATGCACCGTCCTCCAAAACTTTGAGGACTCCACCAAGATGGTGAGCGGCGATGACGCCATTATTAGCGTCACCATACCACTACTCTGCCTTCTAAAACGGTCTCTGCTGAAAATAAAAGAGGATGCATTGCAGGCCGAGCGCGATGACTTAGAGCAAGAAACTGTAGTTTGTGTGGGTGAAAACACACAGCCCAGCCTCATGTCATCACAACATGTAGTGGAGGACTATGACGAGGAGGAGGAGGAGGATGAAGACATGGAGCAACTCTCAGGCCAAATTGGGGATATGACATGCACACCAGTCATACCCTCGATTCAGCGTGGCTGGCCAGAGGACAGGGGAGATGAGGAGGAGGAGGAGGAGGAGGACAGCATGTTCAGTCATCGTATTGGTCTGGATACTGAAGTGATGGCTGTTAAGAGTCTGGCGCACATGGCTGACTTTATGGTAAGCTGCCTGTCTCGTGACCCTCGCGTTCAGAACATCTTGGCCGACAATCAGTACTGGTTGGCAACACTCTTAGACCCACGCTACAAGGACAACTTTATGTCTCTCATTCCTGAGGCGGAGAGGTCAGCCAAAATGCAGCAGTTCCACAGGGCCATAGTCACGGAAGTTGTCAAATCATTCCCCTCACAAAACGCTAGCGGCATAGGTCAGGATTCGGTGGACAACCAAGGCGTACGGCAGAGAGGGGCACAAGTCCAATCCGCCAGAGGCAGGGGAACTGTCTTTACGATGTGGGACAGTTTTCTCAGCCCCTCACGTACCACAGCCCCTGAGGTGCGGGGTAGTGCCACCAGAAATGCTAAGTTTGGGCAGATGCTGAAGGAGTACCTTGCAGATCGAACAACTGTACTGCGAGATTCCTCTGTGCCTTTCAATTATTGGGTCTCCAAGCTCGACACGTGGCATGAATTGGCTCTCTACGCCTTGGAAGTCCTGGCCTGCCCTGCCGCTAGCGTTTTATCAGAGCGTGTTTTCAGTGCTGCAGGTGGAATCATCACTGATAAACGCACCCGCCTGTCAACTGAAAATGCGGACAGGCTGACTCTGATCAAGATGAACAAGAGTTGGATTGGGCCAGACTTCACCACACCACCAGCAAATGACAACTGAATTAAAATTTTGTTATTTGAATTTGACATGTACCTCCACTCACCCATGGGTACACACTTCCGGACTTTGGCTAATCGCTGGACTGCTCCTCCTTCTCCTCATGTGACACCATGATGACCGTTACAATAGTTAGGCTGTTGTTTGAGGTATACCCGCAGTGGTAAATTTTTTCGCCCATTCTTTTAGAATGGGCATTACAACGACAGGAGACCCGCTCCTTTTCAATGGGAAAAATATTTTGAGGCACTCCTGCACGTCTCTATCCAGGGACAATGTGGAGCCTCCCAATTTTTGGCTGCCCTGACCAAAGGGCTATACTACAATACACCCACTTGAGGGTTACAGGCCCTCCTGCACGTCTCTATCCAGGGACAAAGAGGAGCCTCCCAATATTTGGCTGCCCTGACCAAAGGGCTATACTACAATACACCCACTTGAGGGTTACAGGCCCTACTACATGTCTGTATGCATGGGTCATTGTTGAACCTCCCAATTTTTGGCTGCCCTGGCCAAAAGCCTAGGCTAAAATACACCCACTTGAGGTTTACAGGCCCTACTACATGTCTGTATGCATGGGTTATTGTTGAACCTCCCAATTTTTGGCTGCCCTGACCAAAGGGATATACTACAATACACCCACTTGAGGGTTACAGGCCCTACTACATGTCTGTAAGCATGGGTCATTGTTGAACCTCCCAATTTTTGGCTGCCCTGACCAAAGGGCTATACTACAATACACCCACTTGAGGGTTACAGGCCCTACTACATGTCTGTATGCATGGGTCATTGTTGAACCTTCCAATTTTTGGCTGCCCTGACCAAAGGGCTATACTACAATACACCCACTTGAGGATTACAGGCCCTACTACATGTGTGTATGCATGGGTCATTGTTGAACCTCCCAATTTTTGGCTGCCCTGGCCACAGGGCTATACTACAATACACCCACTTGAGGGTTACAGGCCCTACTACATGTCTGTATGCATGGGTCATTGTTGAACCTCCCAATTTTTGGCTGCCCTGACCAAAGGGCTATACTACAATACACCCACTTGAGGGTTACAGGCCCTCCTGCACGTCTCTATCCAGGGACAAAGAGGAGCCTCCCAATATTTGGCTGCCCTGAACAAAGGGCTATACTACAATACACCCACTTGAGGGTTACAGGCCCTACTACATGTCTGTATGCATGGGTCATTGTTGAACCTCCCAATTTTTGGCTGCCCTGGCCAAAGGGCTATACTACAATACACCCACTTGAGGGTTACAGGCCCTACTACATGTCTGTATGCATGGGTCATTGTTGAACCTCCCAATTTTTGGCTGCCCTGACCAAAGGGCTATACTACAATACACCCACTTGAGGGTTACAGGCCCTACTACATGTCTGTATGCATGGGTCATTGTTGAACCTCCCAATTTTTGGCTGCCCTGACCAAAGGGCTATACTACAATACACCCACTTGAGGGTTACAGGCCCTACTACATGTCTGTATGCATGGGTCATTGTTGAACCTCCCAATTTTTGGCTGCCCTGGCCAAAGGGCTATACTACAATACACCCACTTGAGGGTTACAGGCCCTACTACATGTCTGTAAGCATGGGTCATTGTTGAACCTCCCAATTTTTGGCTGCCCTGACCAAAGGGCTATACTACAATACACCCAGTTCTTGTTTACAGGCCATCCTACATGTCTGTATCCAGGGGCATTGGTGAACCTCCCAAAGGAAGATACTACAATAGACCTAGTTCCTCAAAATGGGCACTTTATTTCTAGACAGGGCTTCATGTACGTCTCTTGTCAGGGTCATCGGAGTGTAGCACAATGTTTTCACGTAAAATCTTTCATGTAATCACAAAAAGTGACATACACCAGCTTTATCTCACTATTGGGTATGTGCCCTTAACATTTCCACCCTAAATATTCATTTTGGTGTCATTTTGGAAGGTTTTCTGGAGACTCCGTAAAATTGGCGTGAAACTCGGACAACATTGTTCACAGCTGTGACTTTTGAGTGAGAAATGCTTCCAGGGGTCTTCCCCATGGTGTTGCCATGTCATTTCAGCACTCTTCTGAGACTTTTGAGACATTTTTAGGGTTTTTCCATGCTGCCGGCAGTCATTTCATAAAAATACTCGTGTCTCCCATAGGATAACATTGGGCTCGTTACTCGGGCCGAGTACACGAGTATCTCGGGATGCTCGGCCTGAGCTTCGAGCACCCAAGCATTTTAGTACTCGCTCATCACTAATTACCTCCCATCCAGCTGAATCCCGATAGCTTCTGCACCTCAGGTATCCTGCCATATAGCAGTCCGCAATCTTTTCAGTCTGATCTGCAGTGTGTGGCTCTTGATCACACACAAATTGTCGTACATATGTGGGGCATATGTGGAGAAATTGATCCATGACCATAAGATCTGTTAAGCCATTGAAGCTGTTAATGGAAAGTCCCCTGATACATTGGTGGAACGTGGTCCTCAAGGTGTTCATGACATCCGCATAGCTGTCAGTTGATCCATGTTGTAGGTTTTGGAACTTTCACCGATACACTTCTGGGGTTAGTTTGTATTTCCTGATCAGAGCATCTTTTATTGCCTCATAGTTCCCATCTAGATCTTGTGGGAGGCCAGCAAAAACTTCCAAGGCTTTGCTTCTCAACCCTGGGGATAAATACTGCTCCCATTGTACACAGGGTAGATGGTATTGCAGGTAACGTTTTCCTGTGCGCTCATCATTAGCGCAGTCCGAGCAGGTTTGTGTGTAGCAGCGTTCGCCCGAAGTACTCGACGTTACCGCCTGCAGTTGCAGCAGGTTGGGCTCTGCTGTAACTGAATGCGTCTAACGGAAATGCACTGCTCAGTAGAGATGAGCCACCACCCCGATATTCGATTCGATTCGTCGAATTTGATGTATGTTCGTCGAATGTTCGTCGAACAACGTCGAACCCCATTGAAAACAATGGCAGGCAAACACAAACACATACAAACACATAGATGACACCTTCTAAGGTGTCCAAAAGGTGGCAAACTACTCAAAACACACAACAAACACATGGAAAAGTGACAATTGCATATAAAAATGCGAAAAGAAAAGAGATGGATGAGTAAAAGGAGGAGACACAGATATAGGTATGTCATGCCCCTCTAAAATCCGTTTTTACTCCAGTATTTGTAAGGCATCATGCAAACGATGAGTATTTGGAGAGTTTTACTTCAGTATCTGTAAGGCCACATTCAGACGAGGAGAACTTGGTGAGTTTTACTTCAGTATCTGTAAGGCCATGTTCAGACGAGGAGAACTTGGTGAGTTTTACTTCAGTATCTGTAAGGCCACGTTCAGACCAGGAGAACTTGGTGAGTTTTACTTCACTATCTGTAAGGCCATGTTCAGACGAGGAGAACTTGGTGAGTTTTACTTCAGTATCTGTAAGGCCACATTCAGACGAGGAGTACTTGGTGAGTTTTACTTCAGTATATGTAAGGCCATGTTCAGACGAGGAGTACTTGGTGAGTTTTACTTCACTATCTGTAAGGCCATGTTCAGACGAGGAGAACTTGGTGAGTTTTACTTCAGTATTTTTAAGGCCACGTTCAGACGAGGAGAACTTGGTGAGTTTTACTTCACTATCTGTAAGGCCATGTTCAGACGAGGAGAACTTGGTGAGTTTTACTTCAGTATTTTTAAGGCCATGCTTAGACGAGTAGAACTTGGAGGGCTTCTATCTTCCAGCCAAACCACATAAACACTGAGCAATGCTTCCACTCACATGTATCTCATGCACAGACAGACTTTCTGTGTTCCCAGGGTGAGACACACACCCGACCTTCTAGCCTCCTTTTACCCTTTTACATCCGCCCACCGCCTCCCATTAATTCATTAGTAGCCAGGTAATACTGACTAGACTAGGTCACATAGGACAGATACCTGGGCAGATATACCTGCCCTCATCCACTAATCCCACATAATTCTCACGCCACTCATAAAACAAGTTCAAAGACCTGCCCATTGTGTTGGATTGTCAATACAACCCTCTTCTCCCACTCTTGACACACTGATAGCAACACCGCAGAAGAAATGCAGCACAGGCCTCCAATATTTGTTGTGTCAGACGCTGCACATCTTGTATCTTCAAAGCATAGACAATTGCCTTCAGGTGACCCCAAAGATAAAAGTCTAAAGGGGTCAGATCGGGAAACCTTGGTGACCATTCAACTGGCCCATGACGACCAATCCACTTTCCAGGAAACTGTTCATGTAGGAATGCTCAGACCTAACACCCATAATGTGGTGGTGCAGTTCAAATGCTTTACTTTTGCAGTGTTAAAAAAACAAACATTGGTACAAAATGTAATTTACAGATTTCAGTTACACAAACACTGTTCATTTTCACATAGGCACTTAGCGTGTTACTTTTTGCCTTCAGAGGCTGGTACAAGGTAAGGGAGCAGACTGGTATCTTGTAAACACCTAATCACTAAGCGGGCACATCGGGTCTTTGCAGAACACTAGAATGATTTCAAAAAGGCTTTTCTAGTACTTCTTTCCCACCAGGGCCTAACCACACAGTTCAATGTGGAATGCTATGGTCATTAAAGTTTTTCGGGGATGCCCGAGATTCAGATTCCCCTTCAGGAGCTCTATTGAAACAGCCCAGTCCCACCTTCTAAAAGGTTACTCTTTTGCTATTACTGACAAATACCAGTACTCCTACATCTTTACTTCTGTGCCATGCTGATTCTGCAGGATTTTGCCTTTCTAAGGAATAACACTCTGCATTCTACTCCATCTTTCTTCTTATCTAGACTGACTACAAACTATACAAACTTCAGGGGGACAAAGACTTCATGGGGGCCTTGGACACCCCCCCTATATACCTCCCATCTTTAACCATGGCCGGTCTTGGCCATAATGGACACCTGGAAGACATTATGCATACAATTGCACATGAAACACATTGTAAAACGTTTTTGTCCATCTTTCTGTGGATTGTCCCAACCCCGATCTCACTTGGTTTACACCCCTGAACTATAGAGTCCAAGTCTATTCTTTTCATAAAACAGCAGGCCAATAGGAGATGAAAGCTCACAGAAGCTTGCATAGACACTGGCCATCATTTTTTGATTGGTGCAGTAGCACAACATAGGAAGCATCAGCATGTGAGGGAGTTCTTGGACGATGCAAATAAATTACCTAGCTGGCACATCGGGTTCTTTGATTTTACCCCTTTTGACACAACAGTCCATAAGACCAAGCAAGTCCCACAAGCATCAGCAGATTCCATTAAAATGGGGCACAGGTCATTAAGATAATGGGGCAAAGTCTATTAAGAACATGATCCATTCAGGGCTTTGAGGTGTAATCCAGGAGGAGGGATCGCAAAAGGCGCAAAACTGGGAATGGGAAAAAATAAAATTGGGCCTATCTGGTCATGAGGCACAAAAATACAAGCCTCACTCTTGTCAGGACTCCAAGTACACAGTGCTTATCCAGCCAATAGGGCAACTCCAGGACTAACGGTGACGCTATAAGTCTGCAAATTTACATCCTGCATGATGCAGGGTCTCAACAGGAGCATTTCTTCAAAACTGTCAGCGACCCATCGGCAGGACTTTTTTTTTGTCAGTCTGCTTTAATCGGAGACCTTTTGGGAAACCTACCAATGTTGCCATAGCTCTATCACTGCTCCCTGGAATGGCTTTGGAAGTACACTGAGCTGTAGGCTGATTTTCTGCTAAGGGAAAAAAAAAAAAAATTAAATCTGATTTTCTAGCGAGTGTGGCGAGCTGAGTGGGACAGAGCAAGTGCGACAGAAGTAAGTGTGTGACTTGTGATTCAGTGAGGAGGTATTTGGCAATCCTGCAACAAATACCTGTGTGAATTGCTGACTGTTTTTTTTTTTGTTTTTTTTTTTACCTTTTTAATTTTATTGGGTTTTCTTAACTTTCTTTTCTCTCTACAAGTTTATAGTCTCTTATTTTACTACCTGTAAGTTAAAGGGTTAACTACTTTGCACTTAAAACCTGTGGTGTAGCTATACTTACAAGGGGTTAATTAAGGGTTTATAAGAAGCAGCTGGTTGGGGCTTCCAGTCCTTTGGAAGTACACTGAGCTGTAGGCTGATTTTCTGCTAAGGGAAAAAAAAAATTTAAATCTGATTTTCTAGCGAGTGTGGCGAGCTGAGTGTGACAGAGCAAGTGCGACAGAAGTAAGTGTGTGACTTGTGTTTCAGTGACTTTGGATTAAGGGAGTTTGGAAGGGAGGACTTACTGAATTGCTGGTTGTATTTTATTAATACTTTGCATTTCTTTTTACTTATCATTTCTGCCTGGTGCAATCCCCATTAGGAAATGAGCTCCATGATTGGTAATGCCATCCAGTGTACATCTTGCCACATTTATGCATTCCTTGACCAGCCGGTTGAGGGTGCATACTGCTGTGTGAGATGTGAGTACGTTGTGCATTTGGAAGCCCAGATACTGGATCTAAATGAACAACTGACAACGCTGAGATCCATAGACAATATGGAAAGGAGTCTGCTGCTCACTGAACAGCTGCTCAATGGGATAGATGTGGGGGAGGATGGTAGAATGGAGCTGCAGGACCGTGAGGTAGCCAGCTGGGTGACAGTTAGAAGGTGGGGTAGAGGGAAGGGTGCCAGGGAGGCTAGCCCTGATCTGGCACACCCCAATAAATTTGCTATGTTGGCAGATGAGGGGGGTGTGAGTTCAGGGATAGCACTGCTGCAGCAGGGCATGACCTGTGAAAGCCAGAGGAGTGTCTGCTCCAGTAAGGGGGAAAACAGAAGAGAAGGGCAGGTCAGACAGATGCTGGTAGTGGGGGACTCAATTATTAGGGGAATAGATAGGGCAATCTGTCACAAAGACAGGGATCGTCGAACAGTGTGCTGCCTACCTGGCGCTCGAGTCCGGCACATCGCTGACCGGGTTAACAGATTACTGGAAGGGGCTGGTGAGGACCCAGCGGTCATGGTGCACATTGGCACAAATGACAAAGTTAGAGGTAGGTGGAAGGTCCTTAAAGATGATTTCAGGGAATTAGGCTGCAAGCTTAAGGCAAGGACCTCCAAGGTAGTATTCTCTGAAATACTGCCTGTACCACGTGCCACACCAGAGAGGCAAAGGGAGATTAGGGAGATAAATAAGTGGCTCAGGAATTGGTGTAGGAAGGAGGGGTTTGGGTTCCTGGAGAACTGGGCCGACTTCTCTGTTGGCTACAGGTTCTATGCTAGGGACGGGCTGCACCTCAATGGGGAGGGTGCAGCTGTGCTGGGGGAGAAAATGGCTAGAAGGTTGGAGGAGTGTTTAAACTAGGGATTGGGGGGGAGGGTATTCATTGTATAGGAGGGGAAGACAGTGTAAATAGTAACCTTGGCACAAGTAATAAAATTGGGGGTGGCATGGGGGGTGGGGTTAGAACAGTCAATCTAGTAGGAAGGAATAGAGGTAAAGAGAGATGCATAAAGTGCATGTACACTAATGCCAGAAGCCTCACCAACAAAATGGAGGATTTAGAATTGATTTTGTTGGAAAATAATTATGACATGGTGGGGATTTCGGAGACTTGGCTGGACGAGAGCCATGACTGGGCTGTTAATTTACAGGGCTATTGTCTGTTCAGAAATGACCGTACAAATAGGCGAGGAGGAGGTGTATGTTTATACGTAAAATCATCCTTAAAACCCATCCTGCGTGATAATATAGGTGAATCTAATGGAAATGTAGAGTTCCTGTGGGTGGAGATAAGGGGAGGGGGAAAAAATAATAAATTACTGATAGGGGTTTGTTATAAGTCCCCAACAATAATGGAAGTGGAGGAGAATATCCTCATAAAGCAAATAGATGAAGCAGCGACTCAGGGAGAAGTCATTATTGTGGGGGACTTCAACTACCCTGAAATACATTGGGGATCAGAAACCTGCAGTTCCAGCAAAGGTAATAAGTTTTTGAAAACTATGAGAGACAATTACCTTTCACAACTGGTTCAGGACCCAACAAGAAGGGGGGCACTGCTGGACCTAATATTAACCAACAGGCCGGACCGCATATCAAATATACGGGTTGGAGGTCACTTGGGTAGTAGTGATCATAACTTAATAAGCTTTCAAGTATCCTTTACTAAGACGTGTAGTAGAGGGGCTACAAGGACACTAAACTTCAGGAAGGCAAATTTCCAACGGTTGAGAGATGATCTTAGTGCAATAAACTGGGACGATGTCCTGAGACATAAAAGTACACAACACAAATGGGAGATGTTTATTAGCATCCTGAATAGGACCTGTGCACAATATATACCCTATGGGAATAAGCATGCTAGAAATAGGAGGAAACCACTATGGCTAAATAAAGCGGTAAGAAGTGCAATATGTGACAAAAAGAAAGCATTTAGGGAATTAAAGCAAGTAGGTAGTGATGAGGCATTAAATAAATACAGAAAATTAAATAACATTTGTAAAAAGCAAATCAAGGCAGCAAAGATTGAGACAGAGAGACTCATTGCCAGAGAAAGTAAAAAGAATCCCAAAATATTTTTTAACTACATAAATAGTGAGAAACTAAAAAATGATGGTGTTGGCCCCTTTAAAAATAGTCTGGGTGAAATGGTGGATGAGGATGAGGAAAAAGCCAATATGCTAAATGACTTTTTTCAACAGTATTTACACAAGAAAATCCCATGACAGACAATATGATCAGTGATAACAAAAATTTTCAATTAAATGTCACCTGCTTAACCCAAGAGGAAGTGCGGCATCATCTAAAAATCACTAAAATTGACAAATCCCCGGGCCCGGATGGGATACACCCCAGAGTGCTGCAGGAATTATGTGCTGTCATAGATAGACCATTATTTTTAATATTTAAAGATTCCATAATAACAGGGTCTGTACCACAGGATTGGCGTATAGCAAATGTGGTGCCAATATTCAAAAAGGGGACAAAAAATGAACTTGGAAATTATAGGCCAGTAAGCTTAACCTCTACTGTGGGTAAAATCCTAGAGGGTTTTCTAAGAGATGCTATACTGGAGTATCTGAAGAAAAATAACCTCATGCCCCAATATCAACATGGGTTTACGAGGGACCGTTCCTGTCAAACTAATCTGATAAGCTTCTATGAAGAAGTAAGTTCTGGACTGGACCAAGGAAATGCAGTGGATGTGGTGTATATGGACTTTTCAAAAGCTTTTGATACGATGCCACACAAAAGGTTGATACATAAAATGAGGGCAATGGGGATAGGGGAAAATATGTGTAAGTGGGTTTAGAACTGGCTTAGTGATAGGAAACAAAGGGTGGTTATTAATGGAACCCTCTCAGAATGGGTCACAGTTAACAGTGGGGTACCACAGGGGTCAGTGTTGGGCCCGCTTCTATTTAATATATTTATTAATGACCTTGTAGGGGGTATACAGAGTAGAATCTCAATATTTGCAGATGACACTAAACTCTGCAGGGTAATCAATACAGAGGAGGACAATTTTATATTACAGGAGGATTTATGTAAACTAGATGCTTGGGCTGCTAAATGGCAAATGCGCTTTAATGGGGATAAATGTAAAGTCATGCACTTAGGCAGAGGTATAATTATGTGCTTAATTGTAAAAAACTGGGCAAAACTGTCACTGAAAAAGACCTGGGTGTATGGGTAGATGACAAACTCACATTTAGTGGCCAGTGTCAGGCACCTGCTGCAAAGGCAAATAAAATAATGGGATGCATTAAAAGAGGCATAGATGCTCATGAGGAGAACATAATTTTACCTCTATACAAGTCACTAGTGCGACCACACTTAGAATACTGTGTACATTTCTGGTCTCCGGTGTATAAGAAAGACATAGCTGAACTAGAGCGGGTCCAGAGAAGAGTGACAAAAGTCATTAGAGGACTAAGGGGTCTGCAATACCAAGACAGGTTATTAAACTTTGGGTAATTTAGCTTGGAAAAATGAAGGCTTAGAGGTGATCTTATAATAATGTATAAATATATGAGGGGACAGTACAGAGACCTTTCTAATGATCTCTTTACTCTTAGGCCTGAGACTGGGACAAGGGGGCGTCCTCTACGTCTGGAGGAAAGAAGGTTTAATCATAATCACAGACGGGGATTCTTTACTGTAAGAGCAGTGAGACTATGGAGCTCTTTCCACATGAAGTTGTAATGAGTGAGTCACTACTAACATTTAAGAAGGGCCTGGATGCCTTTCTTGAAAACTATAATATTACCAGTTATACATACTAGATAATTGGATAGGGCGTTGATCCAGGGAATTAGTCTGATTGCCGTATCTGGAGTCAGGAAGGAATTTTTTCCCCCAATGTGGAGCTTAGTGTTGCCACATGGTTTTTTTTTGCCTTCCTCTGGATCAACATGTTAGGCTATGGGTTGAACTAGATGGACTTAAAGTCTTCATTCAACCTTAAAAACTATGTTACTATGTTACTTCCACAGTGTAGGCCGCTCCTGGCTATTAGGTGATACTTCTCCATGGAAATTCTTCCAAAGTAGCCGACGCTCCATCCTCTCCATCTTGGCCTCCTGCTCTCACTTTTCCACATCCTCTGAGGTGGCAACCTGACTTACCCCTACTGCATATCACGCATTACAGCACTTTACTTTGAGGAAGTTTACCATCTCTCCATCATAGAGATTGTAGAGTCGGGTAGGCAAAATCTCTCACTGAAGGCTGGACCAGTTGACAAAAAACTTGTGTCCAGTGCCCTCTTTAGCTATGAACCCATACCCCCTCCTCTAAAAGAAGTTCACCACCCGGCCCTATGTACATTGCTCCTCAAAGGTGGCCTGTTTAAACCCCTTCAAACACTGTTGGTTGAGGGTGTTTAAGAACCTCTTTTCCTGTAAATACCACAAGGCTGGGAGAAGGTCAGGTCTATAAGGCTCCTTGCCGGGAGGTGGTAGGGGACCCCACATGGCATTCACACTGTTAAAGGACTCTGCCAGGGTTCTTTGATCACCAGCTAGAATAAAGCGAACAGCTGCAGCCTGCAGACCACAGCTGGAAGCTCTACCTTGGCTGATAATCCAAAGCAAATTAAAAATGTATATAGAGTAATGTTGCATGTAAAAGATAATTTTAAAAACACATAACACACGGACTGCAGACGGACATTGCCTGACCACTTCAGGATGTCTATCTCGTGGACCTATCTATTGCAGATAAGTGTAGAACAGGTGGCCTCTCATGCTCCTGAGCATCTGCAATAAAAAGGGTTTCTCTCTGAACAAATTTAAACAAATCAAAGCTTAAAAGCTCTCTTAAAGGGAGGATTAAAGAGACTTTAAATGTTTTTGGAGTTCAGAGCTGTTGACACTTCAGAGTGTTGTGAATTCTTCCCAAAATTCACAAATTTTAGGTGTCCAAACACCTGGATATTTTATGAAGCTTAAAAATTCTCTTTTTAAAGTCTCCCTTAAATCACCAGGTTGAAAACTTCTGGTAGACCTGATGGCTGTTAACTCCAGTAACCTTATGATTACCAGAGTTCTAAGCCACTGGATCTACCGGCAAACGTTTTGGCCGTAAATCATAAATAAATGTTTTAGGGACATTTTAAAGTTCCGAAAGTTACTGAACAAAGCTGAATTTGCTGAATTTTTAGCAAAGTGTTCGGGTACCCAATTCTGAATCTGAATTGGCCAAGCTCATGCTGAATTTGAAATTGGAGAACCTTGTTCAGAAAAGTTCACTCATCACTACTTGCAACAGTTAATGTAACACTATCAACCCTGCCTAGATACCGGTAAAACTGTCTTTGTCGTTACTACAGAATACTACAGAACTTTCAGTGCACTAAGAAGGACAGATAGAAAAGGTATTGTGAATTTCAACTTTAAAAGGGCCACAAGTAACTACAGTTGTGGCCAAAAGTATTGACACCCCTGCAATTCTGTCAGATAATACTCAGTTTCTTCCTGAAAATGATTGCAATCACAAATTCTTTGGTATTATTATCTTCATTTAATTTGTCTTAAATGAAAAAACACAAAAGAGAATGAAGCAAAAAGCAAAACATTGATCATTTCACGCAAAATTCCAAAAATGGGCCGGACAAAAGTATTGGCATCCTCAGCCTAATACTTGGTTGCACAACCTTTAGCCAAAATAACTGTGATTAACCGCTTCCGGTAACCAATGAGTTTCTTACAATGCTCTGCTGGAATTTTACACCATTCTTCTTTGGCAAACTGCTCCAGGTCCCTGGTATTTGAAGGGTGCCTTCTCCAAACTGCCATTTTTAGATCTCTCCACAGGTGTTCTATGGGATTCAGGTCTGGACTCACTGCTGGCCACCTTAGAAGTCTCCAGTGCTTTCTCTCAAACTATTTTCTAGTGCTTTTTGAAGTGTGTTTTGGGTCATTGTCCTGGTGGAAGACCCATGACCTCTGAGGGAGACCCAGCTTTCTCACACTGGGCCCTACATTATGCTGCAAAATTTGTTGGTAGTCTTCAGACTTCATAATGCCATGCACAGGGTCAAGCAGTCCAGTGCCAGAGGCAGCAAAGCAACCCTAAAACATCAGGGAACCTCTGCCATGTTTGACTGTAGGGACCGTGTTCTTTTCTTTGAATGCCTGTTTTTTTCTCCTTTAAACTCTATGTTGATGCCTTTTTCCAAAAAACTCTACTTTTGTCTCATCTGAAAAGAGAACATTCTTCCAAAACGTTGTAGGCTTTCTCAGGCACGTTTTGGCAAACTCCAGCATGGCTTTTTTATGTCTCAGGGTAAGAAGTGGGGTCTTCCTGGGTCTCCTACCATACAGTCCCTTTTCATCCAGACACGACGGATAGTATGGGTTGATACTGTTGTACCCTCGGACTGCAGGGCAGCTTGAACTTGTTTGGATGTTAGTCGAGGTTCTTTATCCACCATCCGCACAATCTTGTGTTGAAATCTCTCGTCAATTTTTCTTTTCCGTCCACATCTAGGGAGGTTAGCCACAGTGCCATGGGCTTTACACTTCTTGATGACACTGTGCACGGTAGACACAGGAACATTCAGGTCTTTGGAGATGGACTTGTAGCCTTTAGATTGCTCATCCTTCCTCACAATTTGGTTTCTCAAGTCCTCAGACAGTTCTTTGGTCTTCTTTCTTTTCTCCATGCTCAATGTGGTACACACAAGGACACAGGACAGAGGTTGAGTCAACTTTAATCCATGTCAACTGGCTGCAAGTGTGATTTAGTTATTGCCAACACCTGTTAGCTGCCACAGGTAAGTTACAAGTGCTGTTAATTACACAAATTAGAGAAGCATCACATGATTTTTCTAACAGTGCCAATACTTTTGTCCTCCCCCTTTTTTTATGTTTGGTGGAATTAGATCCAATTTGGCTTTAGGACAATTCTTTTTGTGTTTTTTTATTGAAGACAAATTAAATGAAGATAATAATACCAAAGAATTTGTGATTGCAATCATTTTCAGGAAGAAACTGAGTATTATATGACAGAATTGCAGGGGTGTCAATACTTTTGGCCACAACTGTATGAACTGCTTTTAAACCTGCCTAAATTTATGTAAAACCGTCTCTACCTAATACACAACTAGTTTCTGTAAACTAAGAATAATAGATAATAGAGGTATTGTAAATTACCCCTTTAAAAGGGCTGGATTAGTAATATTTGGTAGTAGAAGGTACTGGATCATCAAACCTACTTAAATGCCTTTATCTCTCCCTACTCTAAAACTCTCCCTACACTATTCACATCTAGCAGAGATCTTGAGATTTAGCCTCGAGAAGGGCTTTTTGTTTAATCTTGCAGCAGATAATGGATCACACACAATGTTCCTTCTCCAAATGCAGCTCTCACCCAAGTGACCAAGCAAACAGTCTAATTATATCTCATGAGACACCCATGGGTGAAGATATGTGGTTTGCCAGACCCACCTAACACTCCGAATAACCTGTAAGGCTGGCCCTTAATACATTACAAAAGACTCGTAAAACTACAAGTCCCAGAGATTAACACTATGGATTTACATCGCAGAGGACAACCGGCTTCTGGAATACATACCGGCCAAATACTATAAAGCCTCACACACTTTACATAACTATTTGTACTTTATAGGATTTTAGTCTCATCTATCCAGTACGGTGGTGGTTACTTGAGTTATATTGATAATTTTTTTTTGTAATTGTTTGACTTATTCAGTAATTCTTGTACATCACTAATATTTTAATAAAACCTTTAAAACCAGATATACTACATTTACTGTCCCGGGAGACCTTTAGGCTTCTACACTTCTGATTGTCGATGAAATCTAATATATGTACGGTTCATGTATCTAATATAAAATGAAGCAACACATTCTCTATCCTGCACCCGGCCGCAGACAGCAGACGATATGTTGCACAACCCAATTGACTTAATGTGATCTGATGAAGCCGCTGCTTATCTTTAGGGCTTTATTCTGCTAATCTTTACACCTTTATAATCTTTATTTTCTGGTGAAGCTTAAATTATTGGCAACCACGCACTTATCGCTGATTATTTGCTCTTTTATGTTTACAATGTGGAGAAATCCTTTCTTCAGAGCTGGTGGATTATTGATCCTCCTTCCTCCTCGGCTGTATATATGGCTCCCTCTTCCCTCTTCTTACTCACAACAGAAGAAGCCACATTTCAGGAGCTGTGAGTATTATATCTATCTATAAAGCCTCTCCCTTCCCCAGACGTCTTGTATCTTGCCTACTATAGTTGTGTTATATGGTTATCCTGCTCCTCTGATATCATTCTCCATGTGGAGGGACCTTTAGATACTTTCTGTGGTTTCCATCCCATTTTCACTACCAATGACTGTGGCTTCATGAATCTGCAGCGTCTTGAGATCGTCTTTCATATTATAGCGGATGTTTTCCCTAAGATTATGGTTTCTAGGCAAAAATATTAGGCTAAATGAGGGAAACAAACATAAAATTTCATAGATCCGTATTATCAACATTGAGATTTTATCTACTTAGTTCCCAAATACAGTAAATATTCCAGATTTCACCAAATATAGGATTAAACCTAAAATAGGAACAAAATGAGCGTCTGCCCGGCAGTAAGTAAATAGTAATAGTAGATATAAATAATATAGGAGACTCAGTAAATTCTGTTTTAAGATTAACTGAGAGGAATTTACAGATTTTCTACAGTGATTGCCATATTCATGGGGGGAATTACTGACCTGGCCGATGTATTCTGTATCTATGATTTTCAACAATAATATTGTGTGCTTTATGACATCTTGTGTCTTGTCTGTGTCATACAGATCAAACCAATACCTGCGGTAAAGAAATCCATTTTCTGGTCCTTCTTTAATCAACATTAGATTTTGGGGCACATTTGCCGATTTGTTCACTTGGTCTTATCCTCCCTGTCTGTGATTTTCCTCCTCCACCTGTATTATGTCTGTGATTCCTTGTCTTCTCATCTGCCTCTGATCTGTGATTCCCTGATTCTTCCACCTGTCTCCTGTCTGTGATTCTCTGAATCCTTCACCTGCCTGTGGTCTGCATTTTCCTGGCTCCTCCACCAGTATCGTGTCTGTGATTCCTTGTTTCTTCCACCTGCTTCCGTTCTATGGTTCCCTGGCTTGTCCCCCTACCTCCTGTCTGTGACTCACTGATTCTTCCACTTGCCTCCTGTCTGTGATTTCCAGGCTCCTCCCCCTACCTCCTGTCTGTGATTCCCTGATTCTTCCACCTACCTCTTGTCTGTGATTCTTCAGCTCCTCCCCTTACTGCCTGGTTCCACTTGCCTCCTGTCTGTGATTTCCAGGCTCCTCCCCCTACCTCCTGTCTGTGATTCCCTGATTCTTCCACCTACCTCTTGTCTGTGATTCTTCAGCTCCTCCCCTTACCGCCGGTCAGTGATTTCCTGCATCTTTCACCTGTCTCCTGTCTGTGATTCTCTGAATCCTTCACCTGCTTCAAGTCTGCATTTTCCTGGCTCCTCCACCAGTATCATGTCTGTGATTCCTTGGCTCTTTTGAGTTCATTCAGTCTGTGATACCCTAAATCTTCCACTAGCCTCCGGTCTGTGATTCCCAGGCTCCTACTCCTACCTCCTGCCTGTAATTCTCTGATTCTTCCACCTGACTCCGGTCTGTGATTCCCAGGGTCCTCCCCCTACCTCCTGTCTGGGATTCCCTGATTCTTCCACCTGCCTCCAGTCTATGATTCCCAGGCTCCTCCCCCTACCTCTTGTCTGTGATTCTCTGACTCTTCCACCTGCTTCTGGTCTGTGATTCCTTTTCCTCCCCCTGCCTCCTGTCTGTGATTTCGTGATTCTTCCCCCTGTCTCTGATCTGTGATTTCCTGGTTCCTACTCCTGCCACCTGTCTGTGATTCCGTGACTCTTCCACCTACCTCTGGTCTGTGATTCCTTGGTTCCTCCCCCTACCTCCTGTCTGTGATTCCGTGATTCTTCCCCCTGCCTCTGATCTGTGATTACCCAGTTCCTCCCCCTGCCTTCTGTCTGTGATTCTCTGATTCTTCCCCCTGCCTCTGATCTGTGATTCCCCAGTTCCTCCTCCTGCCTCCTGTCTTTGATTCCGTGATTCTTCCACCTGCCTCTGGCCTGTGATTCCCTGGTTTCTGCCCCTGCCTCCTGTTTGTGATTTCGTGATTCTTCCACCTGCCTCTGATCTTCTGATCTGTGATTACCCGGTTCCTCCCCTGCCTCCTGTCTGTGATTCTCTGATTCTTCCCCTGCCTCTGATCTGTGATTCCCCGCTTCTTCCTCCTGCCTCCTGTCTGTGATTCCGTGATTCTTCTACCTGCTTCTGGTCTGTGTTTCCCTGGTTCCTCCCCCCTGCCTCCTGTCTGTGATTCCCCAGTTCCTCCCCCTACCTCCTGTCTGTAATTCCGTGATTCTTCCACCTGTTTCTGGTCTGTGATTCCCCGATTCCTCCCCCTGCTTCCTGTCTGTGATTCCCAGCTCCTCCCCCTGCCTCCTGTCTGTGATCCCCCGGTCCTGCCCCTGCCTCCTGTCTATGATTCTGTGATTCTTCCACCTGTCTTTGGTCTGTGATTCCCTGGTTCCTCCCCCTGCCTCCTGTCTGTGATTCTCCAGCTCCTCCCTCTGGCTCCAGTCTGTGATTCCCCGGTTCCTCCCCCTGCCTCTGATCTGTGATTCCCCGGTTCCTCCCCCTACCTACTGTCTGTAATTCCGTAATCCTTCCACCTGTCTCTGGTCTGTGATTCCCCGATTCCTCCCCCCTGCTTCCTGTCTGTGATTCCGTGATTCTTCCACCTGTCTCTGGTCTGTGATTCCCCAGTTCCTCCCCCTGCTTCCTGTCTGCGATTCCCCAGCTCCTCCCCCTGCCTCCAGTCTGTGATTCCCCGGTTCCTCCCCCTGCCTCCTGTCTGTGATTCCCTGGTTCCTCCCCCTGCCTCCTGTCTGTGATTCCCCAGCTCCTCCCCCTGCCTCCAGTCTGTGATTCCCCGATTCCTCCCCCTGCCTCCAGTCTGTGATTCCCCGGTTCCTCCCCCTGCCTCCTGTCTGTGATTCCCCAGTTCCTCCCCCTGCTTCCTGTCTGTGATTCCCCAGTTCCTCCCCTGCTTCCTGTCTGTGATTCCCCGGTTCCTCCCCTGCTTCCTGTCTGTGATTCCCCAGCTCCTCCCCCTGCCTCCTGTCTGTGATTCCTTGGTTCCTCTCCCTGCCTCCTATCTGTGATTTCTGAGCTTCTCCTCTTGTCTCCGGGCTTTTTTTCTTAATTTTTTTCTTTATTAACTTACTTAAATTGGTGACTTTCTATCTTCTGATATAATTTAATATTTATTTGTTCAACTGCAGGAAGTAGTCTTGTTAAAAAACAATTCAACAAGATTCAAAGAAAAAAGTTTTTTTGATGCTAATATTTTACAGAGGGAGGTTGAAAGTGGGTCTGGGTATAACCACATACCATATTTATTATATGATGTGGATGAACCTATAAGCACTAGAGTTTTTTTTTTTATAACACTTGATTGCAATTCACAAGAGTAACAACCCTTAAGGTACCTTTACACGCCGCAACTGCGGTCTAGCAACAGAGAGGCAATTGGGATTTTAGTCACCGTTGCCTTGAAATTGCTACGAAATTGTGGCGTGTAATTGGGGAAAGCGATGGTGATTTTCGCAGTTGCTCCGGGTTGCGGTTTCAGAGCATTGTTCAAAAACCAGAGGCAACCCAGAAGGTGAATCACCCTGGTTTTGGCGTGTGAACGGGCGATGGGGATTGAATCTGTGTCGCCTAGTGATTTCACAGAGGCGTGCCACAGTGTGCTGGATAACACGCCGAGGCAGTGATGATTGGTGAGGGCTACTGTGTTACCATTGGCTGTCCCTGCACAGGGCGACATATTTGAAGAGCTGTCCATTCACACTACACAATTGCAATTGCGTCACGTATTAGCCAGCCTTCCTGCGCACCCTGCCCAATCAGGACGCTATTGTGTTGTCCAATGATTGACTTTTGGGTGCGGTGTAGTGAAGTTTGGGACACCTATGTGTTGGAGGCGCTGCACAGGTATGCTCACATTCCCTTAGTGATTGCATCGTGTGAAGTGGCCTAAGGATTCAACCGGATGTTTCCCGCAGGATCTGTTTCAACTTCCGGGGAGCCACGTTCCCTTGGGTTGAGGGCACTATTGCGGCGTGTATATGCGGCATCAACGTTCGGGAGCAACCGTCAAAAACGTGCACACGCACGTTCGGTTGCTACCGATTGCTGGTGATAGTTGCGGCGTGTAAAGGTACCTTTACAAGGAAGCAACCACCAGGATTTAACCTGTAGATCAGTGCAGCAGGTGATTGATGTGTGCAGCATGACATCACTATTTGTTATTTTTTTTCTTTCTCCTGTGTGAATGTCTTTCTGCTGTAAGCCGTACCCCCTTTCCCCTGGATGAGTCTGGATGACAAGGAGGGGGGAGGGGGTTTGACTTACAGCTGAGAGATTCTCACAGGAGAGGGAAAAAAAACCCACAAATAATGATGTCATGTAGCACTTATCAATCACCTGCTGCACTGATTAACAGACCTACGGGGTCTGAATTTCGGAAGCAGTGCTAGATGTGGCAGCAGCTTGGAAGTCCAGCAAGCTTACAATATCCATGAAACACCAGTTTAAGAGAAGTTTATACACTGCTAAATAAAATAAAGGGAACATGTTAAATCTTAAGTGTTCCCTTTTTTTGTGACAAAGCAATCACTGATCTCAGGGAGACAGACAGCTGTTTTGGGTGTTGCCCCTCATCAGTGTGGAGTAGGATTCTGGCTAGGTGGGAGCAATGCCTAGTAGACCAACATCACAAAGCAATCACTGATCTCAGAGAGACCAGTCCAAGAAAACACTTGTAAAATGGTTTGTATGTGTTTGGCAGCTTTTTGGCCCCTTTTAAAGCGTTTTTAGGTCCTTGATTTTGCCTCCAGTTGAAATTAATTGGTTTTGGAACTTCGGAGAACTGTTTGGCGAACACATGTCTGTTTGGTGAACTCAACCGACACCGAACTTCAAAAGTTTTGCTCATCTCTTCTCTTCAAAGCAGCACTCATGGCTCAGTAGTTATGAGGGGGGCAAGGGTTGCCTAGCCTGGGAGTTTTTGAGATGGCAAACAATTACCCTAGTCATGTTATTTGCCAACTTTGCAAAAAAAAAAATTAAGTAGAAGCAAGAAAAAAGAACAATGCTGTGAGACTACATGTATAAACTGGCACATGGCCCAACAACATGCGTTACTCTCTCAAAGTTACAGCACTAAATCTGGGCCTGGCAGGCTTCACCGAACACCATCCGCCACATCAACCACATCTGCCTCTTCTTCCTCCTTTGTCATTGTGGCAAATATTGTTCTACAGGTCTTTGCCTGTTCACCTGCTATAGTTGTGGTTACTAAGAGCCGGTCAGCTGTTATGGAAGTGGACACACCTGCTGTTTTTGACCAATTTCAGACACCGAGCATATCACTTCTTTGTCAATCACACATAACATCTTCCCCTGCACTTTCGTCACAGTGCAGCAGTTTGCCAGGTACACCCTACTCCACCCTCTCTCAGCACAGCAGCCAGCCCTCAGTCCCGCATTTCTGGTCATGTAAAATATAATTTTCTATTACACATCCCAAAGCTAAAAGCTTGAACTTCACCATCTCCAATTTGTTGGCCATGGAAATGCTACCTTTCCGCTTGGTGGATACAGACTGCTTCTAAAAGCTGATGGCTGTCGCGATCCCCCAGTATCGATTGCCCAGTTGCCACAACTTCTTGAAGAAAGCTGTGCCTACACTACACTAGCATGTTGCAGAAAGCATCACCGACTCCTTGAGAAAATCTATGTGTGACAGGGTGCATTTCACTACAGACACCTGGATGAGCAAACATGGTCAGGGGCATTACAATTTGCTGACTGGGCAATGGGTGACTGGTGACTGTGAGCCAGGCAGAGAAGTACTGTTCCACAAGTCTTTAAATCCATAAAACATTTGGGAAAAACCTCTGTATCTACCAACATTCACTGCTTCCTCTTCCTCCACCTCCTCTAAGGCCTCTAGCTACGCCCTCAACCTTTTCCTTTAATGTTTCAACAGTCCAGATAGAACACCCCTGCCTTCAGTATTGTTGTGGACAGCTATGCAGGCCAAGACTGACCAATGGCTGTTTCCACTGAACCTGAAGCAAGGGAAGCCAATGTATGCTGGGTTAAATTTACACACGTCTTGCATGGCTCATGTCCTCATCTTGGTTGTACAGCAATTTCTACGTCACTATCTTGGCTTGTATGAGTTGCTGCAGAAGGCACGTTGCTCTATGCTCACTTCCACCTTTTGCATCACGCGGCTCATTGACTAGCATTGCCACAGAGATCTTTCTGTCAACCAGTTAACCACTTGAAATGCGATGGGCCAACAAGATGGTATTCCACTCTGCACATGTTGCAGCAGTATGTCATCACACGAAAATAAAGTAAAAGTGAGACGATGGTGGTGCAAATGATGCTTGCAGAGTTGGCACAGATCAAGGACCTCTGCACCCTTCTGCAAAATTTTGAAATTAAAAAAAGTGGAACCCACTCAGGAGTTTAAAGTTTCAAAATGTTAACACTTTATTATACATAAATGACACATACACATAAATACAGTAAAAAGTAGAAGTTTGGGTGTGGAATCTAAGGTTGGTACCACAAACAGGTTATAACTACTGGGTATAAGGTGGCACCCCTTGACAAAGCTTGTGAAACTTACATTGGGGTAGGGGGCACCACAGAGCAGGACATCTGGGCACGGTGTGAATCTGCCACCTTGGACATATGGGTGAGTCATTCTGAGGAGTGATTGTACTCTAGGTAATGTTGATTATCCCTTGTAGCCAAGTGTAAGCTGGTGCATCATATGTGATGGTTAGAACTTGATTTCACCATATACCCAGTAGTTATAACCTGTTTGTGGTACCAACCTTAGATTCCACACCCAAACTTCTACTTTTTACTGTATTTATGTGATTTTGTCATTTATGTACAATAAAGTGTTAAAACTTTGAAACTTTAAACTCTTGAGTGGGTTCCACTTTTTCATATATGTAATTGAAGTGTTTCTTAGGCGGGCGTCACAAATTACGATTTTGTGAGGGAACTCAATAACGATGTCAGTAGTGTGCGCTCGTGCTCAACATGTTAGTGAGGTGTCACATGTATAGATAACGTTCAGGACGCAGCAGCGATGTCACGTGCAGGTATCGCTCACACAACCAGCGATTGATGCTTGTCAATGCTGTGAATAGGAGAAATTGGTAAGGAGATCGGTTACCGCGGTGTCACACAGAACGATGCAGCAGATTGGATGATCGACATCGTTTGATATGAGGACTGGTTCTCATATCTGGATATAACGATCTGACCACTTATCGCTAGTCAGATCATGCTGTCACACGCAACGACATCGTAGGAGCGATGCCAAATCAGACACTTTCCAGCGATATGTTTGCATATATCGTAGCGTGTGACGCCCGCCTTACTGAGTCCTAATATAAACTATCCCATATAGAGGTGTATGAGTCATGAATTAATCATGAGGCTGGTATATATATGTTGGAGGTTTTGTTGTTGGAACAAAGTAGTAACAATTTTGAAATGGCTACTATGAGGATCTGAAGCTGTGGCTTGTAATAATCACCTAGGCAGGTTAATGATGCAACAAATTCTGTTTGTATCCATACAGGGTATTTCAGCAAATCCAGGTAGATGACCACAATGTAATGGCTCCAGTCCACAAGGTCAGAAACTAGCCAGCAAAATAGTCCACAGTTGATATCATGACCATATAATGTGAATTAAACTCCAAAATAGTCCTTAGATTAGTTCTTTAACGCCTGACAGTAGATATCATGACTGAACCACATCCAGGGGCGTAACTACAATAGGTGCAGGGGTCGCGATCGCACCCGGGCCCTGGAGGCTAGGGGGGCTCCAAAAGTCCCTTTGGCGCATAGAAAAAGACTAATACTATTAAAGATTTGCAAAATTTGGGGGCCCCATTGGAGCTTTCGCATCGGGGCCCCAGGGCCTGAAGTTACGCCACTGACCACATCTATCCAGCTACATAAAAGTCTTTAGATTATTTTCTGAAATCCGAACTGTAGATATCATGACTGAATCACAGGTATCCAGCTCCAAACTGTATAGTCTATTCCTAAAGTTCAGGACCTGATGTCAGCACAGATCCTTTCACTTCTAATCCCCAGCACCAACTGACCTCCCCCAAACATGTGTCTTTTCTCTTCTACTTCCCTTGGAAACAGCCCACTAGTTGGGTAAAGATAAGCACACCCAACCCCCTTAACCATATAAATTCAGTTCAAAAGTAAAATAAGTTATGTCTCTGGCCAGTCTGCAAAGATATGTATCCAGGAGATTCCCCCAGCTGAGAGAAAGAAAGCAGGGCCGGCTCCAGGTTTCAGTGGGCCCCCTTTAGTACATATCGCGGACTATAATATATATATATACATATATGTATATATATATATATATATATATATACATACACACACACACATATATATATTATTGCTATCCATAGTCCTTCTCTCACTATAGACTTTGTTTTGCCTGAACCTGGGGATCCACATCCCAGTGGCTTTGAAGAGACCGGTATCAAGACTTTTGTGGTAAGCTGCCCCCTGTGTGAAAGCCCTATCCTTCTCAACTACCCGGGGACACTGCTTCACCTATGGGGAGCATTACAAACTAGCTGCCTTATCATCTCCCCGGAGGTCCGCAAGCAGCATCGGTATCATTACTGGGAACCATAGTTGGCGTCACAAGACATTTTATTTCATTTTACTTTTATTAATCCCCTTTATAAAAGCGACCACCAGGGCCATGGAACCAGGCACCAGCTGCCCAAGACAGTCCCCAGTGAACTAACACCCGGAGCCAAGTACCACATGGCCATGTGGCGGGTCAGCTTCTGGCGTCACAAATGGAACTAACTAGGCCTGGTAACACCGGGTAACGTGTGCCGTGTATTGTCTTTATTGAACTTTGAATCGGGCCGCCATTACTGCTCCACACAAATTGACTGCGTTACACTGAGAGCTGTTGAAAAAGGTCGTGAAGATAAACCCCGCCCCGTGATCTGCTGAGGACTGACAAAGCGCAGCAGACTGATCTAGAAATTCCCTAAGCGCTCATCTCCCTGCCTGAGGAGCCGACGATTGCTTTTTGTTTTCTTTTTGAGAGACAGGCTAAAGTTAACTAGGGGGGAGCAAGGAAGGATGCGCAAGGTGACGTCGATGTAGTAATTTTTAACCCAAATCTTCCCCGCCATGGAACATTAGCTGGGTCTTCAGTCACCCGGAGCTGTAGTACTGATCATGCCGTATACCCTGCCGTATGATCTGGGACCGGAATACTTACCGCAGTACAGTGGCAAAGCAGATGCCCTGGTAAAGTTCAAGAAAAAGATCTGTAATGTACTGGACACGTATGCACCACAGTGGAGATTAATGGGAAGGCTGCGACACATGGTGCTTCTGATGACCTACGTTCTCAGGTGCAACAGCTGAGCAAGGATGTGGCCATGATATTAAAATCCATGCAGCTCAAGCCAGACCCCAAGTCGTCAGAGAAAATCCAGTTTGCCGACTGCCCCGAAGAAAAATCTTTGCACAAGCCCACAGAGGTAAATAGCGGATATGTCCTGCAATTATAGTGAGGGAAAGGTTCCAGAATCCAAAGTGATACTATGGGCTTTTTGGTCTTCACAAAGATGGTCACCGGAGACATTTTTGACGTTGTTGCGTTGCTCTAGCTGTTGAGGTTGTGGAGATGAGAGCCACGCATGTGCGAGTATGATGTTAGAAGTATTCACATCATGCGCCGGTCCCTCCCAACTTCCGGTGTAAGTGACGTGACGCAGACACTCGGCGGCGATTTCAGAACACAGGCGGGGAGTATAAATAGCTAAAAAATTGCGCTAAAGCCGTACCCCGTGAACAAGTGTTTGCGAAACGTACGTAGGGGGAAATACGTACCAGGGCACTATGAGGATCAGAGAAGGTTCTTCCCAGGCACATCAATATGGGTGAGTGTTGGATGGAGGATGCCAGTTTGCCATTGCAATTTACCCAGGGATGTATGTCATGAACTATGAAGTCACCTGTGTGTATAATTTATAATTGAGCCTTCCTGTTATTTTCACAGTGTTACTACCTGTATGTAGTCTTTTTTTTGGTACCTCCTGCCTGAATTCATTGTTTTAACGTGTACTCTCCTACTTTTATATATTAATAAAGGTGTACATTTTTGTAACTATAACTCTAGTGTTTATCACTCAACTAAAATAAAGCTGAGTAAGGATGTGGCCATGATCTTAAAATCCATGCAGCTCAAGCCAGAACCCAAGTCGTCAGAGAAAATCCAGTTGGCCGACTGCCCCAAAGACGTCCCATGGATGCGAGGAAGGAGGACCCCATCGTTTCGAGGAAGTAACAGCGATCGCTACGACTCTTCTGTGCAACCCACCTGCCATTGTTGCAACAGATTGGGCCACATCGCCAGGGCATGTACTTTAAACCAGCAACCCCTGGAACCAAGGGCCAACCCCCAGAAATAAGACGACCAGGCCCATCTGACTAACATGATAGATGTGTGAGGACGGTCAATCCTGTCTATCACACTGGACGGTAATCCCACATCTGCATTACTGGACATCGGTTCGCAGGTGACAACCATGCCACATATCCTTTATAAGAGATTTTGGGCCAATACTGAGCTCACCGGTCCAGATTTAGACCTCAATATATATGCTGCTAATGGGTTACTAGTGAATCAAATAGGGTTCAGGAAGGTAACGATAAAAGTGGTAAGGGTGGAGCTAAAAGACCAAGGATTGATTGTGGTTGAAACTGATCCTAATGAGAAAAATCCACAGATGATTTTGGGTACTAATCCAATTGAAAATTGCCTAGGAGAAGTGCTGTTTTTACTCCAACAGATTGCTGAAACTGCCGGCTTCAGGCAGCAGAGGGTCCTACAGAAAGAAATCAGAGCCCTCCTGCAGAGGCAACAGGTAAACCTGTCCGGTGGGAAAATTAGCAGTGTAGGAGTGACAGACCAGATCCCTATTGTGTTACTCCTAAGAAGTGAAATGATGATCTGGTGTCGGGCAGCAATAGGCCTCAGAGGGCAGGATTACCAGGCAGTGGTCGAGCCCGTGTACTCAGAGTAGGCCTACAATCCTGACAGCCAGGGGGGTGGTTGATGTACTCAGGGAAGGGTACCTGTACTCAGGGCCGGCTCCAGGTTTCTGCTGCACACTTACCGCAAGCCCCATAGACAATGCATGGGGCTTGCTACAAAAGTGCAGCAAGTGCAGACGCTAGGTGGAAAATGCGGCAGATGTGGGGTTTTTTTACCGCAACTGCCACATTTTTAAAAAAACGCCTATGTGAAGGCAGCCTTACAGCAACAGTGACTGCTGAAACCAGCAAGAGCTGTTTCTGACAGTGAGTATATTACACTTTGTTAGGAGTGGGCTAAAATGCATTTGCGTTCCCTTGCGCTTTTTAAAAATACCCTTCAAATGCAAGATGTTGCATTTTTGTGCGTCTGAGGATGCTTGGTATATACACAAGCATCCTGAAGCGCACAAATAATGCAAGCAGCTCAATGGAGCCGCACTGCCATATGGGTGATCTTTCTTCTCCTCACCTTTCTTCTCGCTGCTGCAGTAGCTCTGCACATATTAGCACAGTCATGACAACATCGTGCCCCTCCGTGCTGAGCTGCAGAATGCAGACAGTGGCAGAAGAGACTCTGGAGAAGAATGCTGCTGGCAAAGGCGGCTGAGACTATAGGAGCAGGAGCAGAATCCGCGGGGGGCTACTGCTGGTACACATACCTCGTATGCACGCGGCTCTGCTCCATACACCTCGTACGCACGCGGCTCCGCACCATACACCTCATACACACGCGGCTCCACTCCATACACCTAGTACCCACACGGCTCCGCTCCATACCCCTCGTACACACATGGCTCCGCTCCGTACACCTCGTACACACAGGGCTCCATTCCGTACCCCTCGTACACACACGGCTTCACTCCGTACACCTAATACACACTCGGCTCTGCTCCATACACCTCGTACACACTCGGCTCTGCTCCATACACACTCGGCTCTGCTCCATACACCTCGTACACACTCGGCTCTGCTCCGTACACCTCGTACACACTCGGCTCTGCTCCGTACACCTCGTACACACTCGGCTCTGCTCTGTACACCTCGTATACACTCGGCTCTGCTCCGTACACCTCGTATACACTATGCTCAGCTCCGTACACTTTGTACACACTCGGCTCTGCTCCGTACACCTCGTACACACTCGGCTCTGCTCCGTACGCCTCGTACACACACGGCTCTGCTCTGTACACCTCGTACACACTCGGCTCCGCTCCGTACACCTCGTACACACACGGCTCCGCTCTGTACATCTAGTACCCACATGGCTCCGCTCCATATACCTAGTACACATTCGCCTCTGCTACATTCACACTGTAAATCTCTCCTGACCCCACACATAACCTTTACCTAATTGAGCATCATGATGGGCAGCACAGCAGAGTCCTGCATACACTGAGGAGCTGATCATGTGACCCCTGACTCCACCCTCCATTAACATCATCACAGGTCCTGTCAGCCCAGAGTGTGCGGCTCTGTCGGCTCCCACAGAGGGAGGAGGAGGGAGACCTTGAGGCTGCAAATGACCTCCCTGCAAATGACCCCCCAGCTGCCCCCTGGATATGGCCCTGGCTGTGGGGGCAGTGCTCAGGGGTCCCTGAGGCTAGGGTCACACTTGCATTGTGACCCTAGCCTGATGCAAGTATTTTCGGCTGCAGAGCATAGAGTTTAATGCTATGCGCTGGAGCCCATAGAAACCTGATGTTTACCTTGCCAACCACTGGTTAGCAATGTAAATATCGAGTTTCTATGGGATCCGTTGCTGGCAGCGCATAGCATTAAACGCTCTGCGCTGCAGCGGGCAATACTTGCATCAGGCTAGGGTCACAATGCAAGTGTGACCCTAGCCCTCTGGGGCCAGGTGGGCCCCCTCCAAGCAGTCGGCCCCGGCACTTGCCCGGTGCGCCGGGTGCTGATGCCGGGCCTGCCTGTACAAGTGCTAAACTGAGGAGAGAAGGAAGCCAATCTGCCCAGATACGCTACCATTGCCAAGCTATTCACTTCAGTAACAACTCCATCCAGGCAGTGGAACCCTTGACCCCGCCAAACCCAGCAGAGGACAACAGTTCCAAGGGACAGCTAGAGGACTGGTGTCAGAAGCTGCATGTAGGCACTGATTCCACTCCTTCTCACCAAAGGTATGGGGTTTATCAGGTAGTACAGGAGTATGAACGGGTGTTTAGTAAGCATCTATTAGATTTCGAGAGGATAAAAGGGGTACACCACCATATACCCACAGGAAAGTATCCATCCATTAAAGAGAGATATAGGTCTGTACTACCAGCTCACTATCAGTGCGCCAAGGAAATGTTACAGGACATGAGGGAGGCTGGGGTTATTAGAGATAGTTGTAGCCCCTGGGTAGCGCCACTGGTCCTGGTTAGAATGGATAGCACAATGAGGATGTGTGAGGATTATAGGCAAATAAACACATAAAAATACTTACCTGTTACCCCGCATAGAGGAGTCACTTGCTGCACTGAAAGCTGCTAAATAATTTTCCACCTTACTGCAGATCTTACTAGTGGGTATTGGCCAGTCTCCGTGTCAGAAGAAGACTGGGAGAAGACCACACAACACCAATGGGCCTGTGTAAGTTTAACAGCATGCCATTCGGACTCTTCAATGCACCCGGAACGTTCTAAAGACTGTTGCCTGGGGCACCAAATTTTAGAGACTATGCTATTATACCTGGATGACATCATAGTGTACTCCAAAACCTATGAAAACAGCTGAAATATCTAGCTGAGGTATTTGAAGCATTGCCAAATTTCGGAATTAAGCTGAAGCCATCGAAATGCCATTTGCTGAAGCCAAAGTTTCAGTATCTTGGGCATGAGGTCAGCGCAGAAGGAGTAGCACCAGACTCTGAAAAGATCACCGTCATAAAGGACTGGCCAAGACCGACCACCGTCAGAGAGGTATGTTAGTTCTTTGGGCTGGTAAGATACTACAGGTGATTCATAAAGGGCTATACAAAGATGGCGGCACCTTTGCAAGATCTCCTGGTAGGCCAGACAAAGAAGGGCAAGACCTCTGGTGCTCCATTTGAATGGGGTGAAAAAGAAGAGAACTCCTTCAGGCAGATGAGGTGGGCACTGACTGGTGAAGAAATTCTGGCCTATCTTGTTACAACTTACCATTCATGTTATATACTGATGCCAGTAATGTGGGACGGGGAGCTGTATTATTGAAGGTGCAGAAGGACAAAGAATGCGTAATTGCCTATGCAAGCAGGAAGCTCGGTTCTACTGAGAGGAACCCGGAAAACTACAGTTTGTTTAAGCTGGAGTTCCTAGCTTTAGTCTGGGCTATCACTGAACGGTTCAAGCACTACCTGGCGGCTGCAAAGTTCACTGTCTTTACGGATAATAATCCTCTCACCCACCTGAATTCAAAGTTAGGTGCACTAGAACAATGCTGGGTGGCTCAGTCGTCAAACTATGACTTCACCATCAAGTACCGGGCTGGTCGTAAGAACGCCAATGCAGATGCACTGTCGAGGATGCCTCACTTACCAGATGTGGGAGAAGACATGGATGAGCTAGAAGAGATAAAGCCTTTCACCGCCATAGTGCATCCCAGTGTCAAAAAACTTATACCAAACGTCAAGAAACCATGCTGAACCCGTTACCTCACCATGGGTGGAAGAGATGCAAGATGGTGACCTGGCTGTTAGCTCAGTCAAAGAGCTGATAACACAACGAGCCTCACGTCTTGGCCCAGATAGTCCACCTGAGGAGCAACGCCTGTGGAAAGAGAAGACCAGGTTGTTCATCTATCAGGGTAAGCTGTGTAGACATTTTATCAATCCTAGAACCTATGAGATGGTGTAGCAGATTGAGGTAATGAAGAGAGATGTCCAGATGATGTAAGAAGCATACCACAATGGAGCAGGACACTTCGGATGGAAAAAGCTTGAGATACTATTCCGCGAGACATTCTATTGGGTTGGCATGAGAGCCACCATAGAGAATTGATGCAGAAATTGTGGCCCATGCAACCTAAGAAGGAAAGACCGAGACAGCCAAAGTGCACCACTACAGCCGATTATCACCAAACAGCCATTAGAACTGGTAGCCTTGGATCATGTGAAATTAACACCTAGCAGATCAGGTTATACGTACGCTCTCACGATGGTGGACCGTTATTCTAGATTCCTAGTGGTAGCCCCAGTAAAGGACTTCACAGCAAAAACTGCAGCGAGAACCTTACAAACCTACCCTACATGGGTATCCGGAATGGGTATTGACAGACAAAGGTCTTGCATTTGAAGCTGAAGTGTTTCTAGAGTTTTTCAATTTATATGCAGACAAGAAAATCAGTACTACGCCTTATCATCCACAAACCAATGGTATGTGCGAGAAAATAAATCATGTAGTCATAGACCTGTTGAAGACATTACCCTTAGAAGAAAGAAACAGGTGGCCGAAAAAATTACCTGATTTAGTGGACATGTATAATAATATCCCTGTAAGTTCCACCAATTGCACACCAGGCTACATAATGAGAGCAAGACCCAGAAAATTTACCAGTTGACCTTGAAATGGGGATTGTAGTTCCTGAAACCAACGCCCCAGATGCTGATTGGGACTCTAGTCGCCAAGCACAATATGAAAGATTACAAGATTGTGTAGAGAGAAGCCTAAATCAAATTAGAAGGAAACAAGTAAACAATTCCAACAAAAACGCACATGCTGTTCCATTAACACCTGGAGAAATGTTTCTCAGGAGAAAGAGGAGAGTTAATAAACTTGACAACCAGTTGGGAAGCAGAGCCTTACACTGTGCTATCCTTTAATTTTAATAATAGAAAGACTTGCTTGACTAGTAAAGATGAAGGAAAAAACATCAGCAACAGTCTCAAGAGACCATCTTAAGAAATGCCCGGCACCATTGAAACCCAAAGAAGAGATTCCCTGTACACCTTTACTAGAGGAAAAGAAAGGGAAAGTGATACATACGGTACTCGGAGACTCTCCTGAGAATTGCCCCTCAGTAAAATTTAGCCATAATGGTGCCATTGATCACTTTTCCGCAACCAGTAGAAGTACCAGAAAGACTGGAAGAACCCATTCAAGTTCCAGAAGAACCACCCGTTTTAATAGAACCAGAGGATCCTGCAATGAACCTGCTAGTCCTACAGTAAGACTAAGGAGTCGCAGACAATTACCCAGTCTACCTATAACACATAGGTCTATCGAAAGTACAGACACTAGCGGGACACTAACATCAGACACCAGAGTACAACAAGGACAAATTGAGACACTTGAACTATGTAGATCCAGCCGTAGTAACTTTGGTCAGCCCCCGTCCCAGTACGGAGAGTGGGTGTAAAAATAAAAAGTGTAAAAAGGTGTCCTTATGTAAATAGACTGTAAATAGTAGTGTACAGAAGGGTGGAGGAACTGGGTTCAGGCCCATGAACATTAAGTTAGGAAAAGCCATTTCCTGGGGTTTGGAGGTAGAAACCAGGACTCCTAAGCAGAGATGCCCATAGGAAACTATAGGTGAAATAGGAAAATGTCCGTGCTTATGTATTCTGAATATTTATTGCAACTAAGAAACTCGTAAATGTCAAACATATTGAGCCTACAGAGACTATACTGTAAGAACGTTTTGCATTTTCCTTTGAATTTTCAAAATAAATATGGACCATTAGCCACAGGACTGGTTGTGGAAATAGTATTTAACAGCCTGCGGTGGATGAACTAGCACCTTAGAAACTGCACTTTCCCTTTGCCCGCTTTTCATCAGTTTTATTGGTTTTTGTAAATTCTTGATTTTTAAGACTCTGTTATATTAATTGTCATAGCTGTTATTATTATTATCTGAAAATTATGTTTCTCAGTCCAGGAATACTAAAATTAACTAGGGGGGAATGTGGCACCCTACGGTTAAGTAGCCACAATAACATCTGGTTGGTGCAGGAAGGGATTTTCACATTGGGAGAACTCACATACAACACTTTCCACCCCGGGCCTGAAGGGGGAGCTCTACTTACTGACGTCAGGCATACTGGCTGACTTCAGTTGAGGTCCACTATAAATTCAGGTGCAGGGGGCGGAGCTAATCAGTTCCGTGCAGGACAGCGCTGTGGGTGAAACCTGGTGAATGGTGCTGCGTTAGGCCCATGCCAGAGGACTACCTAGCCAGTGTGAGGGACACAGAGTGAGGGTTCCGAGTCAAGGTGTGACAGAGATGGGGCTGATGAATCAGTTTGGTTACCGCAGGAGAAGCAACCCAGACACTGGAGTCCAAGTTTGCACGGGTTCAGTCAGGCCCAGCAGAAAAGACTGGAGGGCAAGGGGAACTTCAGACTCCCGGTGCAGGAACACTTGTAGCACATCCACATGGCAAGGGAACGCAGTGGAGTTAGCGTGCCCAACAAAACGGTTCTCATCGCCTGCCATACAAGTGAGAGACACAGGAGATGTCAGGGCCAAGTTTTAGACAGCCCAGGACTTAGGCAAACACACAGTAATAAGGAGGCCTCATATCTCATGGATGGGGAAATCCTAACTGCCACCCGACCACCTGGATTGTACCCAGGACTTAACCCTGCTAACAAAATCAGTAAAGGTACAGAAAGAAAGACCCAGTGTGTGTGTGATAGTTATTGCTATCCAAGATCCTGCTCTCACTATAGACTTTGTTTTGCCTGAACCTGGGGAGCCACATCCCAGTGGCTTTGAAGAGACCGGTGTCAAGACTCATGTGGTAAGCTGCCTCCCTGTGTGAAATCCTTATCCTTCTCTACTGCCCCGGGGACACTGCTCCACCTACAGAGAGCGTTACCAACCTGCTGTCTTACCAACAACCCCAGAGGTTTGCAAGCAGAGTCGGTATTATTACCGGGTACTGTAGGTGGCATCACGAAACACTTATTATTTTTATTATTTTTAACCCCTTTTCAACAACCACCAGGGTCACGGAACCAGGCACTGGCCGCCCATAACAGTCCCAGAGAACTATTAACCCAGAATTGGGTACCCCATGGCCTTGGGGTGGGTAATCTGCATGACTCCATACAATGACAGTTGTCAAAGTGGAATCCAATGTTTTGTCGGATGGCACTCGGACCAAAAATATGGTCATCTGCACGAGTCCCAATGCAGGAGAATGTTTGAATATCTTCTTGATCACATTATTTTTCAATGTTGCCAATGATTTTACACATCTCAGATCAACAACATCTAGAATAATATTCATCTTCCAGCCTTGTCATTGACCTCTACTTTTCCAACCACAGGTTTCTGTTGATTAATTACAAGACTGTTGATCCACTCACAAGTCCAGGAGACTGACCATATTGCAAGACTGCCATATACTCCAAGAAAACAATGAAGCCAACAAGAAAACTGATTTCCCTCAAAGTAGAAACTCCAGGTGAGAACATAAGAGCGCAGAAAGTCTGAGAAATAAAAGTAACATTTTAAGCAAACTCTAGGAATCCTTGTGATTGCTTTTAGGAAATAGGAATAGCTTGAACAATGCTCATACTAAATGCCCCTACTGTCCACTGGGTAAATCTGTCAAATTCTAGATGGGCTGGACTGTCTGTGGACTGCACTGATTGCAAATCTGTCAGCAATTTTACCAGCTGTGATGGAGCAGCGAGTCACCGGCTCTCTGCTGCACCACTTACTCCGCCACTCACTCCGGCAGCCTGCAAACTTCTTGCCAATCTACAGCCTGCTGAAAGCATATGCCAAGAAGACTATTTTTTTCCTTAAGAACTGTTTGAATTTATGTCCTATGTGAGCCATTTTTTTTACTTAGTGTAGTGACTTGCGAGTATGGTGACCCTTGGACATGAGTTGCAGGCTTGCTCATTTTGGCCAAAATATGGACCAATACTTCATGTATCTTATACATTGTTTATCGTCTATTTATTGGACAATTTTTATGATGCATGTAGCCCAGTCCTCCAGTGTTGGTTGGTGAATTGGGGTGTCTGTCATGTGGCGTGCACTTATATAGTGCCCAGTCTAAAAGTATGGGTGTCATCAATAGTGTGTAAACCACAAACTGTGCACACATGTATGAATGTGACGGGTGACCTATGCAAGCCTCATCTACATGCATTTAATACTAGGCAACCGTCCCGACATGAATTGGTAGACTGCAAGTTACTGCTTCACGTTGTGACGACTATTCGAAAATGGGGAACCAGGGAACCTGATCTGACCCTCAAGCTAAAGAGCTCTGATATGGACTATCTCCAGGGTACTACCAAAGGTGGAGAGGCCTGAGTCTCCTTTCCCAACCCTTCTCCTGATCAGCCTTGATCTGATTTCCCCTCCCCCAGGGCAGGGGATAATGAAGCCCACAGATAAAGACTGACAAGGAAAAAACAAAATTCAGTCACAAAACATGTATACACAAAGGTAAAGACAATAAGAGTAGCAGGAGGAAAAACAAGAACAGGAAGGAAGCTGTAGAACAAAAGGGAAGAACCTCATCAACTACACCAGGCATACAGCAGAAATTTAGCCATAGAGTCTGGGACACCACACCTCACAGACCAGCATAGGATAAACTATAGCTGGCATGTTTAGAAGAATACATCAGCATACATAGTAGGGGAGCCTCTCCACAACATGTGAAAGGGGGAACAAACAGACAGCAGAGATTAACTCTTTCTAGCCTGCATATGAATGAAAGAATCATAGAAATGAAGAGTTTAAAGGGACCTCCTGGGTAATTGTGTGAAGGGATCTCCTGAGTCATCGTGTGAAGGGACCTCCTGGGTCATCCTATGAAGGGATCTCCTGAGTCATCGTGTGAAGGGACCTCCTGGGTTATCGTGTGAAGGGACCTCCTGGGTCATCATGTAAAGGAACTGCTGGGGTCATCATGTGAAGGAACCTCCTCAGTCATCAGGTGAAGGGGCCTCCTGGATCATTGATTAAAGGGACCTCCTGGATCATTGAGTAAAGGGACCTCCTGGGTCATTGTGTGAAGGGACCTCCTGGGTCATCGTGTGAAGAGACCTTCTCAGTCATCGGGTGAAGGGACTGATGGGACCTCCTGGGTCAATGTGTGAAGGGATTTCCCAGGTCATCATGTGAAAGGACCTCCTGGATCATCGTGTAAACGGACCTCCTGGGTCATCATGTAAAGGGACCTCCTGGGTCATCGTGTGAAGGGACCTTCTTGGTCATTGTGTAAAGGGACCTCCTGGGTCATTGTGTGAAGGGACCTTTTGGGTAATTTTGTGAAGAGACCTCCTGGGTCATAGTGTGAAGGAACCTCGTGGGTCATTGTGTGAACGGAACTCCTGGGTCATTGTGTGAAGGGACCTTCTGGGTTGTAACATTTTCTGTGAAATTTTAATAGTAACATGGACTCCAATCTGATGAAGGGGAGGGGACAGCGTGGCCATGTGTTTTTCTGAATTCCAGTGCTGAATCTCAGTCTTAGTCCATCCTGGCACACTGAGTTATGATGTCAAAGGTTTTAGTAATTTTATTATGTTTAGATGGCAGTTTTGGGAATTATCTGATATTTCTAAATAAAATTCATTTGTATAAAGGTGTAAATGATTTGCTGATCATACCCTAAAGAAATAAATCCAATGGTAAATTTAGTATTGATGACTGATATTGCTTATTTTATATATTTATACCTTCATGAATTGTTTGGACGTCCATCGTCTTTAGATTCAACATTAAGATGAATTTGTGATTTGAAGTAAAGTAATGATCCGATTCCTCTTTTCCAGAGACTCTATTATTGACCATTGATGAAGATGGGACTATGAGAATTGGTCTGCCGCCTAGAGATCCACAAGATTACTATGGTCATAGAGCTGCAAATGTGGGAACACTTGTAAATGCCAGCCATGTGATCTGCAGTCCGGAAGGAGAACTGTTCTGTGTCCGTGAAAAAGACCTATACAGGGGGCCGATTCCGTCAAATGAAGGTGTTGATTGGTTTTCTACAGCCAGAAAAGTTGGTACAAGTGAATGGAGTGAATATAAAATTCTTTTCTTTCATCCAGAAGGAGACCTGTATGGTATAACCAAAGAAAGTGGACACTTGTACACGGGTCCAAAACCGGACAATAAAAATGTGCCCTGGATGTATGGACAAGCCACGTGGATTGGGATCACTGGTTGGAATGAGTGTGAAGCTTTATTCTTTCATCCAAATGGTGAGCTCTATGCAGTGAACGAAGATAAAATTATGAAATCAAACCCACCAAAGATCCAAGACTTTTATGAGTGGAAGAAGAAAGCCACCAAGGTGAAAGGAGATGGTTGGAGTACACTTACACATTTCATGTCATTTTGTCCTTGTGGAGAACTGTGGTGTGTAAATAATGCTGGAAACATTTACAAAGGAACCATACCAGAAGATGGGAAATATTTAGGGAGCGCTGAGAAATTAGGATCAAACTACAAAACATTTCCTTTCCTTTCTTTCACTAAAGACAAGACAATCAGCAATATCATCAGCTTTGAGTTTCTGCCTGAAATAGGGAAGAGGTCTTCTGAGAGTCCCGAAGTGATAGAGGAGCGAGTCTATGATAATAGGGGGAGCAGCACCACCCTGAAACACACCTTCACGTAAGTATTAGAATGTTCCTGTCAAAGGTATAAAATCAAGTACTTAGCATAGTTTAAAATGATCCTCAAGTAGGAACCTAAAGTAAATTCCAATAGAAGTCCAAGGCATCGACAATCCTCAATGAAAACTTAATTGATCTCAATGTACAAGTAAAAAAGATGGAGAGAAGCACAATGTTTCTACCCATCTGGATAAAGTAAAGATGTTTATACCGTTGTTAGCCAGTAGATAGAAAAATATTACAATCTGAGAGTCCTCAGGGGTTGATACTTTTAATGGCGAACTGAAAAGACGCTAAGAACAAAGCAAAGCAAGCTTTCCAGACTCTGTGGCCTCTTCAAAATAGATGTAGATTCCACTGTGTCCTGAAAGCTTGCTATGCTTGCCATCTTTTCAGTTAGGCTTTAAAAAGTATCAACCACTGAGGACTCTCAGATTGTAATATCTTTCTCTCCATCTAGGCCTTTTTCAAGCTTTTAAAAGATGCACTAGACTGAAGAAGATTCTGCGTGGCCTAAATGTTGCATAGACTATCATTAGAATATCATCAAAAATCAATGTAACATTGCCATGTTTATGGGAGCCCTGAAACGCGTTGACTAACAAGTCAATATTATATTCACCCTTTGATGTCTGGTGGAATACGGCAGCACATTTTTTAACCCTTCATCCTCCCAACTTTAATTTTCTGAGATAATGACCTTTGGCTTTCATTAATCATCAACAATAACAGAAATAAACACATGAACTAGATTCCTCTGTGTGTAATGACCCTGTATAATATATGGGTTTCACTTTATGTATTGAATTGCTAAAATAAAGTAACTTTTTGATGGTATTCTAATTCATTGAGACGCACTAGTATATCACGCTTGTCGAGGTGTGCGAGGGGAAAAGCAGTAATGCATGTTCACACTCTTGAGTTCACTGTTATCAGCCTTTAGACTTTGTTTCCTCTTACTTGAGTGCAACTGTTAATGTGATAGTATATTTTATATTGACTATGCACCATTTCAGACCTTCAGGATAGGAAGTGGCGGCCATTTTTCTATTTTGCTAATTTTTCTTGGTCGCTTTCTGATCTGATGATAACATCCGATCTGTGTTTTTCTCTGCCAGGTTTGATAAAACAGTGAAGTCCACCAGCTCCTTCTCCCATGAACACGGATTTACAGTGGAAGTTGGAGCCTCTCTTACATTTAAAGCTGGAATACCCTTTATTGCTCAGACGGAGGCTAAAATAAAAGTAAATGTGAGCACAACCAACACCTGGAACTTCATGGAAACCAATGAGACCCAGGTAAGGGAACGTCGTCTGCATGGGTGGAACTAGATTCCTATTGGCTCCATACTCAGATGTTTGAGGCAAAGAGTTGTTAAGGCCTATAAATATATGGAGAAATACTAATATAATATGTTAACAAGACATAGTTTTTCTACATATGATAATATATCTCTAAAAAATACAATTAAACCTCGTTCAGACGTCCATGTATCCTGGTCTGAGTTTTGCTCTCTTACAGTAGTAAAGTTTCTTTTAATGGCCCTTGTACATCATGAACATTCTCCTTTGTTGACCCCTAAAGTAATAATAAGAAAGAAATTCCAGTAATTTGGATCAGACCATGAGTAAGACCTGGTGTCGAAACGCGTTGGTTTGTGACTATGGATGCCTCTGAATTGTGAAGCTTTTAAATGTAATCAATAAACTGGACGTTATAATTTTGGAAACATCTAAAGTATTGGAGTTTCTTTCTTATTGGATTGTGTCTTCAGCCCAGGACCAGGGCTACACTCCTGGAGGATTTGTTTCCCTTGGAAACAGGTGTTGAACTCACCAATGAGCTACGTCTCTACCCTCTTTCACGGGTGACATTGCCCTATCTTTAATTTGGATACGTAACTCAATGATCCTGTGATGTGTAGTCTTGTCAATAAAGGTGTTTTCTTATTTCCCAATATATAAGTACTAGATGTTGGCCCAATGGGGTCAGCGACTGTCTCTCCCCCCTGTGCAGTCTCTCTCTTTCTTTTTTCTTACAATATCATCAAATGTCTCTTTTTAAACATAGGAATGAGGAGATAATGCTAAATAAGGATTGTCTAATCTGACCATTTCTGAATGTGTCTTCACACAGGTGAAGTTCTCATCGAGCTCCCTGGTGGAGCTCCCTGCCGGTAAGGCCATACAAGTGGTGGCTTCTGTTACGAAAGCAAACCTGATTGTGCCATATCGGGCGAAAGTCCGGACCCTCTTTGGATTTGAAACAGATATTGAAGGCACCTGGAATGGAGCGGCGCTTTATAATCTGATGGTCAAACAAGAGGATTATAAAAATTAACAACAATTACTACAGGTAGACTGAGAGCAGAAATACCGGGGCTAATTAGAGAAGAGATTCCAGATCACATAATAAAGACTCTGCTCCATCAACAATGATTTCACATTACTAATGCTACGTAACATTTCAACAATGTAATACTTATTATATAGCTTCTGCATTGAAGGGAGCCTGTCATTAGACTAAAGCTGTCCGTGCCATGGTGAGCATGAATCGGAGTCTGGGTACAGGATTGTATCCAGGAGAGACTTTATCTGAATCACTGCGGTGCTTCAGAAAAACTGTTTAAAAATTCGACCTGGGACTATAGGGAAAGATGTGACTAGTCCGATGCGTACCCATGCCGGTTTCCCCTAACACTGTTCCAGTTGATCAACATTTCTATTTTGTGTGTGTACAGGTGGATCAGGCAGCATGAATCTAATGATGGCTTCCATTTAAATGAAACCAATTCACATTGGTTGTACTGAGCATGCTCAGCACAATAAAACTGCTTTGTACCATCTAATTTCACTTCCGCAATGTATATACATAGATTGCGGAAGTGAACATATGTAAAAGCAAGTGTTAAAAATAAAAAAAATATATGCTCACCTCTTCGGCGTGTCCCCCGATGTGCGGCATCTATCTCCCAGGACAGGACCTGGGGAGGCGGGGCTATCCGATCAGCTGATTGGTCACATGACAGGTTACTGCAGTAACTGCGGTCACGTGGCTGATCAGCTGATCGGTTAGCCCTGCCTCCCCAGGTCCTTCAACCATCGGAAGCTAGATGGAGAGCATTGGGAGACTCGCTGGAGAGATGAGAATATATATTCTTTATTTTTAATACTGGCTTTTACTTAATTTCACTTCTGCAATGTACGTATATACAGTGCAGAAGTGAATGTGCCCCGCTTGCCTCCTGTCAGCTGTATCTGTGTCCGGACCCGTGAAAGTCACAGAGCCAGACACAGAAATGGCACCAGGAGGCACACATCCAAGCCTCCGGTCCGTGGCGTCCTGCAAAAAGTAGGATCCCCACGGACAGGAAAAAATCGCAATGTGAAAGCAGCCTTACCAGTCTACAAAAAAACTATCTATAGTGCTATTATCTTTTTCTGTTATAAATTACCAATAAACTAATAAACGCACAATCTCAGAGTTGTATAATTGATTGACAGACTTCTATGGGGCTTACAACTCCCACATGCCTCCAGTTTCATCCTCTGTTAGTGCTGCCCACTGTCCAGATCTAAGCAAACTGGAGCAGCGAATAAGAGAATGGTTTATAATAGGGAGAGTTCTAAAATCCTACATCTTGACAAGAACAATGAATAAGCATCTACAGAATGGGAGGAATAGGGCAAAGCAACAGCACGAGTGATAAGACTTGTGTATAGTAATAGATCACAGACTGCACAGGGGTCACCAGTATGATGCAGCAGGGAATAAGGCAAACACAATTCTGGGACGTATTAACAGAAGCCATAGCCTAGATCACATGAAGTCATTATCCCCCTCTACTCCTCTGTGGTCAGACCTCATCTGTATGCTGTGTCCAGTCATTATCCTCCTCTACTCCTCTGTGGTCAGACCTCATCTGTATACTGTGTCCAGTCATTATGCTCCACTACTCCTCTGTTGTCAGACCTCATCTGTATACTGTGTCCAGTCATTATGCTCCTCTACTCCTCTGTGGTCAGACCTCATCAGTACACTGTGTCCAGTCATTATCCCCCTCTACTCCTCTGTGGTCAGACCTCATCTGTATACTGTGTCCAGTCATTATCCCCCTCTACTCCTCTGTGGTCAGACCTCATCTGTATACTGTGTCCAGTCATTATCCTTCTCTACTCCTTTGTGGTCAGTCCTCATCTGTATACTGTGTCCAGTCATTATCCTCCTCTACTCCTCTGTGGTCCAAACTCATCTGTATACTGTGTCCAGTCATTATCCCCCTCTACTCCTCTGTTGTCAGACCTCATCTGTATACTGTGTCCAGTCATTATTCTCCTCTACTCCTCTGTGCTCAGACCTCATCTGTATACTGTGTCCAGTCATTATCCCCTACTCCTCTGTGGTCAAACCTCATCTTTATACTGTGTCCAGTCATTATCCTCTACTCCTCTGTGGTCAAACCTCATCTGTATACTGTGTCCAGTCATTATTCTCCTCTACTCCTCTGTGCTCAGACCTCATCTGGATACTGTCCAGTTCTGGGCACCATATTTAAAAAAAGACCTCACCAAAATAGAGCAAGTTCATAGAATAGATTGGTGACTGGTCTGCAAACCATGTCCTATGAGGAATGGTTACAGGATTTGGGAATGTTTAGCTTCACAAAATGAAGACTGAGAGGAGACTTCAAGGATAACCACCATTTAATTTTTTATTTAACAATAATGTAGAGCAAGAGATTTTAATAAAGTTTGTAATATACTTTGTCAGAGAAATCTAGTTGAAAACCATTCATAAATCTTCCACAAGGTGTCCCCACTACACTGTGTGTTAAGCAGGCATATGTTCATTAGCAGTCAGATCCATCTTCACACTGAATATGAGCATGTGACCATATAAGAGAGAGGGCTGGGTCTACACCGCAATCGAGCTCCTGAGTGCAGCTGGTGGGGAAACAATGTCTCAGATTAGCTCAGGCTACAGTCAAGTTGCTAAGCAATGTCAGAATGTCAGGATCACTGCAAATTTTTCTGCACAACCTTCTGATCTGTAATCTGGCTACACACAGCCCAATCCGGTTCTCTGTTAACCTTACTCTGCTGGCACATCACACAGCTCACTAACAGTCTGCTCTCAGAAGCTGTGGAAATACATACAGAGTGCTGGCAGACACTTAGGGTCACTGGCCATGCACACACAGCCATAAAAGGCAGTTTTTAAAAGAGCACAGAAAAATGTGAGAAAATAAGTCACATGGCACAAAAATCATTATCTCAGCTGCTATGTGACCCATCATTAACAACCAGTGCAGGATTGTGTTTTTTTTTTAATGAAATGACATTTACACTTAAATAGCTGTCTAGAAATATCTTAAGCGCTGTCACACTGTAGAGGGATCAGCTTTATAATTATTATTATTATTATTATTTATAAAGCACCATTGATTCTATGCTGCTGTACATGAAAAATGGTTACATACAAACAAGTTACAAATACAATGAATAAGCTAACAGTGACAGACTGGTACAGAGGCGAGAGAGGACCCTGCCCTTGTGGGCTTATACTCTAAAGGGCAGTGGGGAGGGAGACAGGAGGTTGGGTATCATTTGCACAAGGAAAGATCAGAAGCAAAGGGATAAAACTGAATGGAAGAAAAGACAGATTAGATATTAGAAAAACTTTATGATAGTGAGGGGGATCAGTGAGTGGAACAGGCGGCCACAAGAGGTCATGAGTTCTATTTTAATGGAAGTCTTCACACAGGGGCTGGACAGACATCTGTCGGACATGATTTAGTTCATCCTGCGTTGAGCAGTGGGTTGAACCAGATGACACAGGAGGTCGCTTTACATGATGACCCAGGAGGTTAATTAACACGATGACTCAGGAGATCCCTTCCAACTCCACCATTCAATGATTCTATGGTTAATCCTATATGAATCCAATAGAAAAATTCAGTGCAAAGTTCCATAATACATTACACCATGTTCCAAATTATTATGCAAATGTTCTTTTTCTATGATTTTCCTAAATAGTTAGTGCAAATGACAGTCAGTGTAATAAAAGTCATCACCCGTTAGAGGATACATCGAATTTTATTGAAGAAACCTCCCAATGATAACAGTATAATTTTCAAAATTAAAACAAACTCTAAATGCCCTCTTCCAAATTATTTGGCACAGGAGAGTTTCTAAACATTTGATATGTTTTCAAGAATGGAAAATGCTCATTTGGTGAATTTGCAGCATTAACAGGTCACATTCACTGAAATAAAAAGCTATTTAACTCCAAAACCTCCTAACAGGCCAAGGTACATGTTAACATAGGAACCCTACTTTGATATCACCTTCACAATTCATGCATCCATTGAACTTGTGAGTTTCGAGCAGATGAAGGCAGAATGAGGAAGGTTTCCGCCAGGCAAGTTCATCGGATTAAGAGAGCAGCAGCTAAAAGGCCTTACAAACCAACAAACAGATATTTGAAGCTGCTGGTGACTCTGGAGTCTCTTGAACCTCAAGGTGTAGGATCCTTCAAAGGCTTGCTGTGGTGCATAAATCTACTATTCAGCCACCCCTAGACAGAGCTCACAAGCAAAAATGGTTGCAGTGGGCCCAGATATACATGAAGACTAATATTCAAACAGTCATGTTTACTGATGAGTGCCGAGCAACCCTGGATGGTCCAGATGGATGGAGTAGTGGATGGTTGGTGGATGGCCACCATGTCCCAACAAGGCTGCGACGTCAGCAAGGAGGTGGAGGAGTCATGTTCTGGGCCGGAATCATTGGGAAACAGCTGGTAGGCCCCATTAAGGTTCCTGAAGGTGTGAAAATGACCTTTGCAAAGTATATAGAGTTTCTGACTGAGAGTTTTCTTCCATGTTACAAAAAAGCAGAAACAGGAGCAAAATCATCTTCATGTATGTCAATGCACCATCTGATGCTACAAAGAGTACCTCTGTGCCATTGGCTGCTACGGGCATAAAAGGAGATAAACTCATGGTGTGGCCACCATCTTCCCCTGACCTCAACCTTATAGAGAACCTTAGGAGTATAATCAAGCAGAAGATCTATGAGGGTGGGAGGCAGTTCACATCAAAACAACAGCTCTGGGAGGCTATTCTGACATCATGCAAAGAAATACAAGCAGAAACTCTCCAGAAACTCACAAGTTCAATGGATGCAAGAATTGTGAATGTTATATCAAAGAAGGGTTCCTATGTTAACATGTAACTTGGCCTGTTATGATGTTTTGGAGTTAAATAGCTTTTTATTTCAGTGAATGTGACCTCCTAATGCTGCAAATTCAACAAATGAGCATTTTCAGTTCATATCAAATGTTTAGAAACTCTCCTGTGATGTATACTCTAAAGGCCGCTTTACACGTCGCAATATCGTACCGATATTGCATACGATTTCACGGGAGCGCGCACATTTTTGGCACTTGTCCAAGATTGCATCGGAGATGTTACACAGGGAGATATCGTCAGGCAACGCAACTACGTTGTTGTACGCCCCTTTTTCACACTGTGTCTGAGCCACTCAGGGAACGACCAATTAACATTGGAGTTAATAGGGGCAGTTGCGCTCCAAATCGTAGTTGCGCTGTCACACAGCACGATCCTGCCACATCGCCTAGCCAATATTGCACGGTTGAAGAGCATGCACAATTCAAAAACAATATCGTAGTTGCATCATTTTTGAGTCGCGTTGCTCAATTACACAACACAATGCACGAACGATATTGACTGCAATGCCCGAACCACGTGACTTTTTATCGTAGTTGCGTTGCGATATCGTGACGTGTAAAGCGGCATTTACAGGTGATGACTTTTATTGCACCGACCATTTAGCAAAATCAGAGAAAAAGAACATTTGCATAATAATTTGGAAAATGGTGCATGTGTATAGAGGTATAAAGTAGCATTGCTTCTGGAGAGGCTGCAATAGGGCACTATGCAAGAACGGTGTGGAAGTACACATATTAAGGACATCAGGGACGCCATATATAGTCACACAGATTGTTATTGAAATTGGCTTCAGTATAAGTAAGACAATTTCCATTTCTGCAAAGTCAATTTTGCTTATCAGTTTGTATGAAGATTTAGATAAAACTTTGAATCATATAGAATATATTATGCCCATGGCTATTCCAACAGGGGTAAATAAAGCCTGTCTTCTAGCTCCTGCATCTTCCACAACTGGTTCCTGTGTAGACTAGTATAGCTAGCTGCATAGAGCAAAGTAACTCCTGCACAGGCTAAAACATCCCTAGGCACAACACTAAGATCCCACAACTGGGACCTGGTTGCCTGAAAGGCAGTTGAATTGTTCCTCGTACCTCGTACCTCCTAAGAAACCTGAAGAAAGATAGCTGTGCATTATAACAGGACAAGGAAAGGGTGCAGAGATAGGCAAGGACCCAAGGAGTGGCACCATAAAAACTTGCTCAAGTGGAAAGAGTTGAAGTATCAACTTAAAATCCTCCAGATAGTCCCTACAACCTATTACCAAGAAAAAAAGAGTAAGTAAGATATGTGAGACAGCAAAGACCAAGTGCTATGCTAGTCTCTTTCTGACAGGCAAAAATTCTTTGTAATGGGGCTAGAAATCCTTAGCAGCATCCACATAGGAATATAGCCAGCAGGGAAGGTCATCAGAAGGAGGGTATCAATAGCAACACCTAAAATGGGATTGGGCAGAATAAGCGAGCAAATGAAAACACCTGTTGACTGCAAACTACAGAGTATGGCCCAGTTCATATCTAAACCTGGGCTGCGTTTGCTTGCGTTGTAAGCATTTTTACGGCTAAAAATGCATCCTAATGCATGCGTTTTTTCCCCCATTGATTTAAATAGAAAACGCATGCAGAATTGCATGCAAAAACACAAAATGCATGCGCTTTTGCAAACACAGACCTAGACACAGCAGCCCACGTTTTTGCCTGCATTTGTAAAAAACACATGAGTTTTTGCATGCTTTTTTTCAATTAAACCAATGGGAGAAAAATGCATGCTTTTGGATGCATTTTTAGTCGTTAAAACTTATAGAAACGGAAACGCAGGCAAACGCAGCCCAGGCTTAGATGTGAAACAGCCCTTTGAGTGAAGGTGAAAGACAATTGGCAGTTGAAGAGAGATTGACCCTGTGGTCGCTCAAGAGATAAAGAATCTGACCACACAGCAAAAGGTCACCAGATTGAGTCCTGAAGCAAATATTACAAAAATAGAAGACTTCTCTATTCAGGCAGATTGTATGATTATTACTATATAATATATACTAGAATATCTACGTTTTCATACTATGGGGGCAAAAGCATTGGAATCTCTTCACATTTCACCTACAGGAGCTTTATTGTCCTCCCATTCCACATCTGTAGGTATTAACATGCAGTCTGTGCCTTTGTGTAATAACTATTGTGGATGTCTTAGGAATCTAATAGCGTGGGATCAAAGACACGACTGAGACAAGATATTTAGATGAAACTGTCTGTATTCAAACACACATGACAAATTCAAATCATGAGGTGCAGCAAATAAGCAAAGCTCATTAATCATGCAATAATAGTAATTAGTAAGATCAGACGGATTATTCTCTGAGAAACAGTTTATCCACAGTGATGCCAATATTGAAATAGTTTAGGATTACAGGTGTATAGGCAGCGTATATTGCCTTAAATTCCTACACGTGAACTGCTGCTGCATCCTAATAACAAAATTCATTTTCTTGGCTAAATACTGTACTTTATTCTAGTAAACTGCTGTTACCTGCATTTAGTTTATGGATAGCTGGTGGAGGAGGGAGAGTTTAGGATTACATGCATAGGCACTGTTTATTGCCTTACAGGTCTTCTATGGGTGTACTGCTGCTGCAACCTAATAACAAAAGTCCTTTTCAGGGATAACTACTGTACATCTTCTATTAAAACTGCTGTTACCTGCATCATTGTAAGGATAGCTGCTGGAGGAGGGATAGTTTAGGTTTACCGACATATAGTCAGGGTACACTGCCTTACATTTCTTCCATATTTATACTACTGCTGCAACCTAAGAACAAAAGTCTTTTTCAAGGCTACATATTGTCTTTTCTCCAATAAAAAACACTGTTAGCTGCATTCGCTGTAGGGAAAGCTGCTGGAGGAGGGATAGTTTTGGATTAGAGGCATGTTTTAAATAAAATTTTAGCTTTTTTAACTAACAAAAATGTTTTAAATACCGTATATACTCGTGTATAAGCCGACCCGTGTATAAGCCGACCCCCCTACTTTTCCCCCCAAAATCTGGGAAAACCTATTGACTCGTGTATAAGCCGAGGGTGGACCCCAGCACAGGTATACAGGCCTCCCCAGTTGTAGTATACAGCAGCCTCCCCAGTGGTCTATAGGCCTCCCCAGTGGTAGTATACAGCAGCCTCCCCAGTGGTGTATACAGGCCCAGCAGTATTGCAGCAGCCTCCCCAGTGGTATATACAGGCCCCAGCAGTGTATACAGCAGCCTCCCAGTAGTGTATACAGCAGCCTCCCCAGTGGTGTATACAGCAGCCTCCCCAGAGGTGTATACAGCAGCCTCCCCAGCGGTGTATACAGCAGCCTCCCCAGTGGTGTATACAGCAGCCTCCCAAGCAGTGTATACAGCAGCCTCCCAGAGGTGTATACAGCAGCCTCCCCAGAGGTGTATACAGCAGCCCCAGTGGTGGTATATACAGGCAGCCCCAAAGGTGTATACAGGCAGCCCCAGTGGTGGTATATACAGGCAGCCCCAGAGGTGTATACAGCAGCCCCAGTGGTGGTATATACAGGCAGCCCCAAAGGTGTATACAGGCAGCCCCAGTGGTGGTATATACAGGCAGCCCCAGAGGTGTATACAGCAGCCCCAGAGGTGTATACAGCAGCCCCAGTGGTGGTATATACAGGCAGCCCCAGAGGTGTATACAGCAGCCCCAGTGGTGGTATATACAGGCAGCCCCAGAGGTGTATACAGCAGCCCCAGAGGTGTAAAACAGCAGCCCCAGAGGTGTATACAGCAGCCCCAGTGGTGGTATATACAGGCAGCCCCAGAGGAGTATACAGGCAGCCCCAGTGGTGGTATATACAGGCAGCCCCAGAGGTGTATACAGGCAGCCCCAGTGGTGGTATATACAGGCAGCCCCAGAGGTGTATACAGGCAGCCCCAGTGGTGGTATATACAGGCAGCCCACAAGGAGTATACAGGCAGCCCCAGTGGTGGTATATACAGGCAGCCCCAGTGGTGGTATATACAGGCAGCCCCAGAGGTGTATACAGGCAGCCCCAGAGGTGGTATATACAGGCAGCCCCAGAGGAGTATACAGGCAGCCCCAGTGGTGGTATATTCAGGCAGCCCCAGAGGTGGTATATACAGGCAGCCCCAGAGGTGTATACAGCAGCCCCAAATGCTGGCACTTGCCCCCCTGCTTGTAAGGCCCCCCCTCGCCGCCGTCGCTTATCTTACCATACCTAGTCTTCTTCATCGCGCGCGCAGGTCCCTCCGTGCTCCCGTCCTCGTGCTCCCGGCGTCAGCTGCATCCGGGGTCCCCGGCTGTCACATGACCCCGGATGCTACGGAGGACGGGAGCACGGAGGGACCTGCGCGCGCAAAGCAGAATACAAGGGATAGTAAGATAAGCAGCCGGGGGGGTCCTTACAAGCAGGGGGGCATATATTTAGTTATGCACTGCTTCCCTCTGCCGCTGATTGACAGGGGGAAGTAGTGCATATATAATGAGCGGCCCCACGTGATGGGGCGCTCATTCAGCAGCCTCCCCCCGCCTCCTCCAGCCTCCTCAGCCCTGGACACAGCCCCCACCACGCAGCCTACCATATTGAGCCGTGTATAAGCCGAGGGGGAGACTTTTCAGCCCAATTTTTGGGCTGAAAAACTCGGCCTATACATGAGTATATACGGTACGTTATTATAATTATCATTTATTTAGATGCATAATTGATACAGTGCAGGTCTAAATATGAATCACCCAGCAAAGAGGCCTGATTATTAGGAGAAATAGGTGTATAATCGATCACTAAGTATAGTCAGATAGGGCAATGTATAACGTACAGGGATAATAGTGGAGGAGACAGCTGATGATAAGACAGTGATATATACTGCTTGATATAAGATCAAGTTGATAAATACTTTGTGCAGAACATGGAGTAAAAATATGTCCGGTAATATCAATCATACAGTTAATGAGTGCTTTGTTCAGTGCAAAAAAATGAGAATAGTATCAATAATATGCAGCCAATGTGTTACGATGCTGGTGGGAACAGTAACTGGAATCTGATGGCTGAAGGACACAAGCAGGAAACAGCAGACAATGGTAGAAGTCCTAGGATCCAGGAGTGACATCTGGAGAAACTATCTAGATTAGATGAGAGCAAACTGAGCAAAAATAGCTCTGAGATGCAGACTAGAGCTAGACTAAACTTGACACAATACTCAAGCACTGAATGAAGTTCACATGTGGATAAGTAGTCCCAAACAGGAAACAAGATGGCTTTCACAGGTTCAGCACCATCCATCATACTAAAGGGTGATTTGCCAGAACCCAATAGCAGCCTCCAGTAGTAAGGAGTAGAACTGCAGCACAATTTAGCAAAGTGAATAATATCAGCCACTAGTGGTCAGTCTGGAGAAATACAACACAATCCTGACTGTTTCACAAACAACAACAGACACTTATTACATACAGGCTAAGTTGAGCCAAAAGGAAATAAACTGAATGCCCGTTCATTTACCCTAAAGTGCCTGTGTGTTACAAAAGCGTTATGTACAAACCATTCACTTCTTAATAAGTTCCTTATTTTATTAGACGTTTGTGAGCAGAAACATTACCCATATAGATCACCAAGAGCTCCAAACATCACAACAGTCCGACACACCATTTGCGTCCAGGTTTCCTTACGTGGTGTGACTATTGCTGATCTGTAAATGTTTTTATCCTCGGTGCATAAATCATGTGACCAGGATACACCAAATCATGGGATTTTGCGGTGCATAGAATCCACCGTATATCTGTATATCGACACATCATCCGGTATGGGCACCACAACAACCAGCTGCTGACATTTGGGGAAGATCAGTCCGCATTAAGGGTGATATATAGGGGGGGTAGAAAACAATTTAGCCATGCCTCCTGATGAATCTGCCCTGCAGTGTAACGCTCGTCGAGGAATGGTGGGGGGTTTACATCCGTGGTCCCTGTGTGATCTCTCTCACCATGTCCCAAGGTAACGCTCATTGGTAACATGGAAATGCCTGTTTATATATGGGCATCCTGGATTAAGATTAGGCCCCTTGAGTTTGGGATGAGCTATATGAGATGAATGGTGGTTATATATGTCCTCAATTTTTGAGGGACCATTGGAGTAACGCCCTTCCTTTATGTGGTTATCCTAGCCATTTTATGTATCTCTCCTTGGTTGGCCTGTCCACTCACCAGCATCTCTGTTCCTCATTGGGTTATTTGTTTTTCTTTAAGTTTTGTATTATTTTGTAGTTTAGTAAACTTTGGATGTATTGCATTGGACCTAAACGCTTGTGACTCCTGTTACTCTAGAATGAATAGGGGGTATGAGTTCACAACTTTTGTAGGTTATATGAATCTATTTTTTTTTTAATTTTGTAACCTAAAACAGTAACAACATGGTACAACTAAGGCTTCCTTCACACCAGCATATTTTCCAATCCATGTCTATCCATTTTGAAGCGAATGGCCACGGATCGGTTATGGCCTCCCATGTTATCCTATGGGCACAGATTGTTCCTAAAGTTGACTCTATGTGTCCCTGTTTTGTCACAGATCTGTTGGTGTCTGCAGTTTCCATGTACCCAAAAATGGAAACTGTTCCATTTTTGGGCTTCTTCGAAAATCGCGGACACCAAAGGACAGACACGGATCAGTATGTGTCCATATGAAATTAACATGGATCTCTATAAAGCAAGGATCCATATGGACCCATGAAAAAAACAGATCTGTGAAACAAATCTGTTTTGCTGTACTGAGCATGCTCAGATGCAAAGTCCAGCTCCACCCAGCCCGATCTCTGGTGACTGATGACGGATCTATGTGCTGTGGACATCTGTTGGCTCCTTTTGCACAGATCTGTGCCTGTTCATGACTGTTCATGAATTTCATGAAACCACATGGATTTGAAAATATGCCAGTGTGAAAGCAGCCTAATATTTAATGGCGCGTGTTCTAGAATCGCCCATTGCGATAGACTCTAGCCCCCGTCTAGTATAAAATAAAATGAAAAGCAAAGAAAGAAAGCAATTGTGTATAATATAGGATACTAGAGCATCTCAATGAATTAGAATATCATCAGAAATCAATGTGATATTGCCATGTTTCTGGAAGCCCTGAAATGCGTTGACTAATAAATCAATATTACTGTGGCTTGTGAAAGTATTTGGCCCCTTGAACTTTTCAACCTTTTGCCACATTTCAGGCTTCAAACATAAAGATATAAATTCTAATTTTTTTTTGAACAATCAACAACAAGTGGGACACAATCGTGAGGTGGAACCAAATTTATTGGATATTTTGAACTTTTTTAACAAATAAAACTGAAAAGTGGGGCGTGCAATATTATTCGGCCCATTGAGTTAATACTATGTAGCGCCCCCTTGTGCTGTGATCACAGCTGCAGTCTCTTGGGGTTTGTCTCTAAAGGTACCTTTACATGCGGCAACTTTTCTAGGAATTTCACTGGCAACTTACTGGTTGCAGTGAAATCATGGAGACATTGTTCCATTTGTACACAGCAACAAGATAGAACAATGTGTCCATGATTTCACTGCAACCAGTAAGTTGCCAGTGAAATTCCTAGAAAAGTTGCCTCGTGTAAAGTCACCCTATCAGTTTTGCACATGGAGAGACTGAAATTCTTGCCCATTCTTCCTTGCAGAACAGCTGGAGCTCAGTGAGGTTGGATGAAGCGTTTGTGATCACCAGTTTTCAGCTCTTTCCACAGATTCTCCATTGGATTCAGGTCTGGAGGTGACTCTCCCATTCTAACACCTGGATACGGTTATTTTTGAACCATTCCATTGTAGATTTTGCTTTATGTTTGGGATCATTGTCTTGTTGGAAGATAAATCTCCGTCCCAGTCTCAGGTCTTTTTTCTTCCAGAATGGTCCTGTATTTGGCTCCGTCCATCCTTCCATCAATTTTAACCATCTTCCTGTCCCTGCTGAAGAAAAGCCCAAACCATGATGCTGCCACCACCATGTGTGACAGTGGGGATGGTGTTTTCAGGGTGATGAGCTTTGTTGCTTTTACACCAAACATATCGTTTTGCATTGTAGCCAAAAAGTTTGATTGTGGTTTCCTCTGAGCAGAGCCCCTTATTCCACATGTTTGGTGTCTCCCAGGCGGCTTGTGGCAAACTTCAAACCAGACTTTTTATGGATATCTTTGAGAAATGGCTTCTTCTTGTCACTCTAACATTAAGGCCAGATTTGTGCAGTGTATGACTGACTGTTGTCCTATGGACCGACTCTCCCACCTCAGCTGTAGATCTCTGCAGTTCATCCAGAGGGATCATGGGCCTTTTGGCCTCATCTCTGATCAGTCTTCTCCTTGTTCAAGATGAAAGTTTAGCGGTATGGCCGGGTCTTGGTAGATTTGCAGTGGTCTGATACTCCTTCCATTTCAATATGATCGCTTGCACAGTGGCTCCTGGAGATGTTTACATCTTGGGAAATCTTTTTGTATCCAAATCCGGCTTTAAACTTCACCACAACAGAATCTCGGACCTTCCTGGTGTGTTCCTTGGTCTTCATGATGCTCTCTGCACTTGAAACAGCACCCTGAGACTATCACAGAGCAGGTGCATGTATACGGAGACTTGATTACACACAGGTGGATACTATTCATCATTACTATTGGATCCTGCAGAGATCCTCACTGAACTTCTGGAGTGAGTTTGCTGCACTGAAAGTAAAGGGGGCCGAATAATATTGCACCCCCACTTTTCAGTTTTTTATGTGTTAAAAAAGTTTAAAATATCCAATAAACTTGGTTCCACCTCACAATTGTGTCCCACTTGTTGTTGATTCTTCACAAAATAATTAGAATTTATATCTTTATGTTTGAAGCCTGAATTGTGGCAAAAGGTTGAAAAGTTCAAGGGGACAAATACTTTCACAAGGCACTGTATATTCACCCTTTGATGTCTGGTAGAATACGGCAGCGCAGTGTTTAACCCATCATCCTCACTACTATAATTTTCTGAGATAATGACCTTTGGGTATTTATTCTTTGGCTGTAAGCCATCATCAGCAACATTAACAGAAATAAACACTTGAAATAGATCACTATGTGTGTAATGACTCTATTTAATATATGTGTGTCCCTTTATGTATTGAATTACTGAGATAAAGTCACTTTTTGATTATATTTTAATTCATTGATATGCACTAGTATTTGTTGCAGGAAAGAGAGATGATCTGTAAAGTATGAGAATGGAGCCAAGGTAATTGCTTCATGAGACCTCTTGGAGCACCCGATCCATTTATGTTGGGACTTTCTTTGTGCCAAGACCCATTTCACATCTCTTCCTCTAACACCTGGTTGGATGTGCTCTATTCCTCTAACTTTAAATGTCCTTGGGTTATTGTCATGATATAACATAAATTGACGGGGATGTTTTAGCTCACTAATATCTTGGGTATTTTTTGCTGCCATGGTGTCCCATACATGTGTAGGCAAGGGAACGTATCAGTGGTCCTGCCCGCTGATTTAGGCCTTCTGGAAGGAAGTCTCACATGCCGTTTTTAAATACTCCACCTCCAAGTTGAACTATCTCCAGAGCAAACTCTTTTACACTTTCCCATCTGGACAAGCAACAAATCATCATCTAAGCTGCCTCCTATGTCATCGCAGCAGGTAAACGTCTAATTCAACCAAAATACCTCAAACAATTTCTACTTAAAACAAATCAACTATACCCCATGGAGGAACTGGCTGCACTAATACAACATAATACAACCACCTTCCGAGGAGTTTGTAAACCCTGGCAGGACTATAGAGCAACACCATGGTTTATATCTGACATCACTACAGCCACCAGCATGAACAAAGGTAGAGAAACACACAATATCTATTATATAATCGCGAATCGGAAAAGCGCCCCTTCGCGCGCTACTTCCGGCGTGGTCATGTGGATACGAATTTAACATTGGGCGCGAAGTGCCCAATGCTGCGCGAGCAATGGCCGCGAGGCCATTGCGAGCCGCTGGCCCAAAATCGATCCACAGCCTCGGCTACAACTTGAGCGATTTACCGGTCAGGTAGCGCGAGCAATGGCCGCGAGGCCATTGCGAGTCGCTGCCTGAGCCGCAACTCGCTCCCCGGGGACCATGGAGCGGAGGCGGCACAGCCGCCTCCGCTCCCCGCTACCCACAACTCGCCACCCCAATGTCCGCACAGCCTCCCCCAGGTCCAAACAGGCCCCCCATGTCCGCATAGCCGCCCCCCCATGTCCGCACACCCACCGCCATGTCCGCACACCCACCCCCATGTCCGCACAGCCACCCCCATGTCCGCACAGCCCCCCCATCTCTGCACAGCCCCCCCATGTCCGCACAGACCCCCCCCATGTCCGCACACCCACCCCGCAACAAAACCACCCCGCCGCACCTAAGGCCCTATCCGCTAAGTCCGCCGCACCCCTACACGCTAAGCCCCGCCCACCTAACCCCCGACCCGCAGCATCCTAAGCCCCCGCCGATACCCCCTAAGCCCCGCCGTCTACCCCCTAAGCCACCGCCGCCCCTAAGCCCTATCCCCTAAGCCCCGAAGCAGCCCCGCCCACCTAACCCCCGACACGCAGCATCCTAAGCCCCCGCCGATACCCCCTAAGCCCCGCCGTCTACCCCCTAAGCCACCGCCGCCCCTAAGACCCTATCCCCTAAGCCCCGCAGCAGCCCCGACCACCTAACCCCCGACCCGCAGCATCCTAAGCCCCCGCCGATACCCCCTAAGCCCCGCCGTCTACCCCCTAAGCCACCGCCGCCCCTAAGCCCCTACCCCCTAAGCCCCGCAGCAGCCCCGACCACCTAACCCCCGACCCGCAGCATCCTAAGCCCCCGCCGATACCCCCTAAGCCCCGCCGTCTACCCCCTAAGCCACCGCCGCCCCTAAGACCCTACCCCCTAAGCCCCGACCACACTAACCCCCGACCCGCAGCATCCTAAGCCTCCGCCGATACCCCCTAAGCCCCGCCGTCTACCCTCTAAGCCACCGCCGCCCCTAAGCCCCCCTAAGCCGCGACCCACCTAACCCCCGACCCGCAGCATCCTAAGCCCCCGCCGATACCCCCTAAGCCCCGCCGTCTACCCCCTAAGCCACCGCCGCCCCTAAGCCCTACCCCCTAAGCCCCGCACCAGCCCCGATCACCTAACCCCCGACCCGCAGCATCATAAGCCCCCGCCGATACCCCCTAAGCCGCGCCGTCTACCCCCTAAGCCACTATTCCCTAAGCCGCGACCACCTAACCCCCGACCCACAGCATCCTAAACCCCCGCCGATACCCCCTAAGCCATGCCGCCTACCCCCTAAGCCCCCGCCGCCCCTACCCCACCTCAAGCCGCGTAGCATCCTAGGCCCCCCGCCGATACCCCACCTAAGCCCCGCCGACCCTATCCCCCTAAGGCACCGCCGCCCCTAAGCTCCCGTCCCGCTGTCCCCTGCCTCTCTCGCTAAAGCCTGACAACCCTAAGCCCCCGCCGTCCCCCACCCTAACGCCGCTGTCACCTAAGCCCTACACCCGAAGCCCCCGCTGTCCCCTAACCTAACGTCCCCGTCGATCACTTACATGCCTTCAAGTCATCTGATCGTCCGTCCGATCCACAGTCCTCCGTCCGGCCAGGCGTCCTCTTCCTCCGGCCCCGGGGGTCTTCTCTCTTCTTTCCGCCATCTCCGCCTCTTCGTCCGGCCCCGGGGATCTTCTGTCTTCTTTCCGCGAACTTCCAGCTCCGACGTCCTCTTCCATCATCATTAAGATAAAATGGACGAAAAATCCGCCATTCTATCTCAATGAGATGTCAGGGGCTCTTCTGATTGGTCGCTGTCTACTGCCCTCAGCCAATCAGAAGAGCCCCTCTTTCAGTTCTCATTCAGGTCCGCCTTTTTTTCCCATTGACATACATTAGCGGTGTGTCGGCGATTTTATGGCCGGCCACCTGGTTCTATTTGTCGGCCCTAAAATCGCGGACACACCGCTAATGCATCTCTATGGGCTGTCACGCCGATTTCTGATTGGTCGCTCTCTGCTGACGGCGACCAATCAGAATTCGAGCTGACTGCCCCATAGACATGCATTAGCGGTGTGTCCGCGATTTTAGGGCCGACAAATAAACCAGGTGCCCGGCCATAAAATCGCCGACACACCGCTAATGTATGTCAATGGGAAAAAAAAAGGCGGACCTGAATGAGAACTGTGTCTCACTCTCACTTAAAAAAATAAATAAATTAAATAATAAAAAAAATAATTAAAAAAGAATTAAAAAATAATAAAAAAATAAATAAAAAATAATAAATAATTAATTAAAAATAATAATAAAAAAAAAAATAAAATGCGGACCTGAATGAGAACTGTGTCTCACTCTCAATTAAAAAAATAAATAAATTAAATAATAAAAAAAATAATTAAAAAGAATTAAAAAATAATAAAAAAATAAATAAAAAATAATAAATAATTAAATAAAAATAATAATAAAAAAAAAAAAAAATGCGGACCTGAATGAGAACTGTGTCTCACTCTCACTTAAAAAAATAAATAAATTTAATAATAAAAAAAAAATTAAAAAATAATTAAAAAATAATAAAAAAATAAATAAAAAATAATAAATAATTAAATAAAAATAATAATAAAAAAATTAAATATATGCTAATAATATCAGCCCTTTCAGCGGACCTGAAAGAGAACTGGGTCTCAGCCTAAATATTAAATTTAATAATAAAAAAAATAATTACAAAATAATTAAAAAATTATAAAAAAATAAATAAAAAATAATTAAAAAATAAATAAAAATAATAAATAATAATTAAAAAAAAATATGCTAATAATAATATTACTGCTAATAATAATGCTATTAATGCTAATAATTATGCTATTAATGCTAATAATAATGATATTAATGCTAATAATTATGCTATTCATGCTATTAATAATGTTATTAATACTATTATTTATGCTAATAATGCTATTATTAATGCTATTTATGCTAATAATAATGCTATTAATGCTATTAATAATGCTATTTAATGCTATTTAATAATGCTATTAATGCTATTATTTTATGCTATTTAATGCTATTAATGCTAATATTTATCCTATTAATGGTATTATTTAATAATGCTATTATGCTAATAATAATGCTAATTAATGCTATTAATGCTAATAAAAATGCTTATTAATAATGTTATGTAAATACTATTATTTTAATGCTAAATAATGCTTATTATGTTAATGCTTATATTTATGCTATAATAATAATGCTATTAATGCTATTAATAATGCTATTAATGCTATTATTTATGCTATTAATGCTATTAATGCTAATATTTATCTATTAATGGTATTATTAATGCTATTAATGCTAATAATAATGCTATATGCTATTAATGCTAATAATAATGCTATTAATAATGTTATTAATACTATTATTATGCTATTAATTCTATTATTAATGCTATTTATGCTAATAATAATGCTATTAATGCTATTAATAATGTATTAATGCTATTATTTATGCTATTAATGCTATTAATGCTAATATTTATACTATTAATGGTATATTAATGCTATTAATGCTAATAATAATGCTATTAATGCTATTAATGCTAATAATAATCTATAATGCTATTAATAATGTTATTAATTATATAATTATTAATGCAATAATAAGCTATTAATGTATTAATTAATGCTATTAATGCTATAATTATATAATGCTATTAATGCTATAATATGCTATTAATGGTATTATTAATGCTATTAATTAAAATAGCTATTAATGCTAATATTTATCTATTAATGTATTATTAATGCTATTAATGCTAATAATAATGCTATAATGCTATTAATGCTAATAATAATGCTATTAATGCTATTAATAATGTTATTAAATGCTATTATTAATGCTAATAATGCTATTATTAATGCTATTAATGCTAATAATAATGCTATTAATGCTATTAATAATGCTATTAATGCTATTAATTATGCTATTAATGCTATTAATGCTAATATTTATCCTATTAATGGTATTATTAATGCTATTAATGCTAATAATAATGCTATTAATGCTATTAATGCTAATAATAATGCTATTAATGCTATTAATAATGTTATTAATGCTATTATTAATGCTAATAATGCTATTATCTATATTGCTATTAATGCTATTATAATTCTATTAATGCTAATAATATGCTATTAATGCTATTAGTAATTTTTATTAATGTATTATTAATGCTAATAATGCTATTAATAATGTAATGCTATTAATGCTAATAATAATGCTATTAATGCTATTAATAATGCTATTATGCTATTAATAATCTATAATCATTAATGCTATTAATGCTATAATAATGCAATAATCTATTATTTATGCTATTAATGCTATTAATGCTAATATTTATCCTATTAATGTATTATTATGCTATTAATGCTAATAATAATGTATTAATGCTATTAATGCTAATAATAATGCTATTATAATGTATTAATAATTTTATTATAATTCTATTATTAATGCTATTTATGCTAATAATAATGCTATTAATGCTATTAATAATGCTATTAATGCTATTAATTATGCTATTAATGCTATTAATGCTAATATTTATCTATTAATGGTATTATTATGCTATTAATGCTAATAATAATCTATTAATGCTATTAATCTAATAATAATGCTATTAATGCTATTAATATGTTATTAATCATTATTTGCTATAATGCTATTATAATGCTATTATGCTATAATAATGCTATTAATGCTATTATAATGCTATATGCTATTATTATTAATGCTATTAATGCTAATATTATCTATTAATGTATTATATGCTATTAATGCTATAATAATGCTATTAATGCTATTAATGCTATATTAATGCTATATATTATTAATATATTATTAATGCTATTAATGCTAATTAATGCTATTAATAGCTAATAATAATGCTATTAATGCTATTAATAATGCTATTAATGCATATTAGCTTTAATGCTATAATGCTATTATTATCTATTAATGTATTATTAATGCTATTAATGCTAATAATAATGCTATTATGTATTAATGCATAATAATAATGTATTAATGCTATAATAATTTATTAATGCTAATATTATGCTATATTAATGCTATATTTAAATATTAATGCTATTAATGCTATTAATGTATTAATTATTATAATGCATAATTAATATATGCTATTATAATGTATTAATTGAAGCTAATAATTATTAATGCTAATATTATCTATTAATAGTATTATAATGCTATTAATGCTATAATATGCTATATGCTATTAATGCTAAATAATCTATTAATGCTATTATAATGTTATATGCTATTATTAATGCTAATAATGCTATTAATTTAATGCTAATAATGCTATAATGTATTAATAGCTATTAATGCTATTAATATGCTATTAATGCTATTAATGCTAATATTTATCCTATTAATGGTATTATTAATGCTAATATAAATGCTTATTAATGCTAATAATAATGCTATTAATGCTATTAATAATGTATTAATGCTATTATAATGCTAATAATGCTATTATTAATGCTATTAATGCTAATATAATCTATAATCATAAATGCTATTAATGCTATTATAATGTTATTAATGCTATTATTAATGCTAATAATGCATTATAATGCTATTAATGCTAATAATAATCTATTAATGCTATTAATATGCTATTATGCTATAAATACTTTGCTATAATGCTATAATGCTATAATGCTATTATAATTAATGCTATTAATGCTATAATGTAATCAAAAGCATAATGCTATTATGCATAAGCTGCTATAATGTATATGGGTATATTTTCTATTGAATTATTATTAAAAACTTAAAAACATAACATATTTACCGATCATTCATCAGCTAACTATAACTAATAATCAAATTAATGCAGTTCTAAATCCGATGCATTTGCATCGGCAAGCTAGTATAAGAATAACCAGAAACAACTAATGGTCCCAACCTTACACCACCAAGGAAGAAACATAGATTTCCTCTAAAGGTACCGTCACAAACCGCAATCTCGCCTGGCGATCTGAAAGGCGATGTGTCGCCCTGGCGAAATCACCGTGAAATTGCCTCACGTGTGGCGGCGTGTGATTGGGCGATTTCACTGCGATTAAATCGCCCTTTGCCTCATCGCCTGATTGCGATAAAAGTGCTCAGTAATCCAGGCGATAACGCCAAGGCGATTTTTTCGTGTTTTGGCGTGTGAATAGGCGATAGTGATGGAAAGAGCGATTTCTGTGATTTCCCGTAGGCGTGCCTCAGCGTGCTGTATTCCGCTCCCCATCTGAGATGATTGTTGTGGGCTACTGTATTCCCATCGGCTGACAGTTGACACCGCGCCATATTTGAAGAGCTGTCCGTTTTGCACCACACACATCTTCTGCTACACAACTGTCTGCAAACTCAGTGCAATTACACACGCCATACAATAGCGCAAGCTATGTTGTCCGTGTGTATTAAGTTGCGCTGTGTGGAGTATAGTGCCACACATGACAGCTCAGATGTTGGGCTACACATCGTAGATGCATGCCATGGGCCAGTGTGTGTGTTGCAGGAGCCACAATTGACGACACGAGCGTGTATTTGATACAAACTCCGATAGACAATTGCGTCATGTACTACCAGCCTTCCAGAGCAGTCTGACCAATCGTAATGCAGTTGTGTTGTCCAATGAGCGTGTATAGAGCGCGGTGTAAACCACTGTGGCAAGCCTATCTCGTCGCTGTGCTGAACATGTACGCACACATTGCCTTTTCAATTGCGGCGTGTGATGCGCGATGGAATGAGGCAAGATTGCTTCTGCTGTAGGTCAGGCGATTTCCAGAGAGACACATTACCTTAGCTTCAGGGCGATATTGCGGCATGTGATACCGCCATCGGCGATCTGAGGCGGGCACGAAAATTGTGAGAGCGCACGTCATATCATCACACATCGCCTGGCGAGATTGCGGTGTGTGACGGTACCTTAAGAGAACTTAAAGAGAACACTACCGAACCACGCCTCCACGTACCTCCGCTCCCCCAAAACCCATTCCCCTCTAGTACCTAAACAAACCCTACTGCCCTTTTAAAGCTACTAACCCTCTTTACCTGTTTCTTTGATCCTTTTCCAATTCTACTCTATTAATATTGCTTACTAAACCTAGATGAGATAATTGAGCAGTTTAATAACTCAAGTTTCTAAATGATACGACCTAATCAAAAACAATTGCAATGATAAGTCAAACTCATAGTTAATTGAAACCTGAACGAGCATGGTTTAAAATCTAGATACGTTATCACCTGAATTAATGCTTCATTGCAACAACCTGCCAGTGATTTTAATTGTATATACGGTAAACTGTGTTTCTGCTTGTAAACATAGAAGATTGAAAAGAAAGAAAATAATTGTTATCCCATATTTTAGATGTAAAAGAAATCATTTTTAAAGCTCATTTTTATAATTAATCCCCTGTGGAAATTTCATATATAGACTCAGAATCCAATATTCCTCTAGCGCTAAAAGATTTTTGTTTAAATCTCATCCCCTTTTTAGATATTTAGCATCGATTTTATTGTTCACAAGTTGAAGGGGGAAGGTGATGTACCAGAGTGTCACTTTCAGCCTATTTTAATTTTAATAGACCATAATGCAATCAGGTTTACATTACCATTCAATGTCCTACAAGTTATCACGGCAGATGGAAATTAGTCCAATCACTTGCTGACCCACATTGAACCTCCAGGGCTGGGTACCTCTATCATAGTATGTTTTCTGTAACCCTTTTGCCTCCTCCAAGTGTACCCATGCAAACTGCCTTAGGTGCTGTATATTCCCTCGCAACTGCCTCATGTAGTGGAGTTCTGGTATCCCCCAGAATCAGACCGGCGTTTCCAGTGTTTTCACACCAAATCTAGAGTGCGCTGAGGCTGCCAGCCATATAATAGTTTAAATGGGGAAAAACCGTTACAAGCTTGCAGTACCTCTCAGGAGCTGTGGTAGAGCTTCTTTCCAGCCACCGCTCCACCTCTAAGTAGGCACATATCAACCATTTCAGGGCCCCATTGAACTGCTTGAAGAGTTCTTTCATCTGTGGCGGGTGTGCAGGGGTGAACACTGGTCAAACCCTGGACCACAATACCTTTCTAATGAATTGCATTCTCTGATCAGACACCACCTCCTTGGTGAAACTCACCCAGCTAAATATCTTGACTAATGCGTGGGCCATCTTTTTTGTATCTATTGCTCGTAGAGCTACCACATCGATATATGTGGTTGAAACAACCACCACTGTTAATATGTATCTTTTTCCTGCTGACAGGGACATTGAATGGTAATTTAGACCTGATTGCATTATGGTCTAACAAAACAAGTTGTAAGCGACACTGTAGTACATCCCCTTCCTCCTTCAACTCGTGAACAATAAAATCGACTTAACACGCAATTGTTGCTGGACAAATTTCATAGTCACCAGGCCATGGCCAGCTCCTCGCACCCTCTATCACATAATCTGTTTTTTAAACTGTCTTCATTAAAACCAATTAAATTTGAACATGAGCGTGTAACATGCAGAAATTCACCATAATGAATAGATTCAGTGGTACGGCGTGCGTGGCAACTTGACGCTACTAATGTGGTATTTCCTGCAAATTCCTTCCTATATATCGATAGTTGAACTCGATTGCATTGATTCCCAGCGAAGAGATTGATTGCAGGCATTGTGGAGAGCTTTGCTCTATTTCTTGTGGTCTACTAATGTGTTTGCTTTTTAAGATCAACTTTCATGCGTTCGCGCTTGCACAGTAAATGTGCCAACGCCATTTTGGAACACCTTTTGAACATGAACAATGTAATGAGTGGTGTAAGTAACTGCAGGGTTTTTGTGGCTTGTTGCAGCGGTGTGGCTTGTGTTTGCGGCGGTGTGTGTTCGGTGTGACCACCGCTGGTTGTACTGTAAAAGCGGTCTACATATTAACACATGCATCACCTGGGTATGTTAATATGGCGTGCTTCCTGTGCACTTGGAATTGTGGGATTCAAGGACATCACTTCAAACCAGACATCACTTGGCAATTATATATTAGATATAAAACAACCTTAAACAAGCTTAAAATAATATCTTAAATGATATGGGTGTGTCGAACCATCTGATTGGCCTCTTTAGGAAACTTTACAGCAACCAAAAAGCAACAGTCTGAACAGCATCGTATGGTTTACAGTAGAGCGAAGGATCACGCAAGGTGGCGCCTGTCACTGTTTCTCATCAATTAATATGCAGAAGCTATTTTCAGGAAGGCTGGACTTGCCAAAACAGAAGGAATTAAAATTGTGGACAAGTCGGCAACAATCTAAGATACATAGACAATACAGCATTGATAGCAACAAGTGTGGATGGAATCAAGAACTTATTATGGAGTGTCAATATGGAGCTCTAACATGGGACTACTACTCAACACAAAGAAGTCAAAGATATTCAGCAGGTATGTCAGAGACACATTCGAGATACATGGTGATCAAATGGAATTTGTGAAGGACTTCAACCTACTCGGATCAATGATCACTCAAGATGCAGCGATGACACTGGAAGTCAATAGGAGAAAAGCTATCGGAAAATCAACAATGAAGTCACTGGACGAGGTCTTCACATCAAGGAACATTTCACTAGTGATGAAAACACGGCTTGTACATAGTCCTGACTATTCTGAAATAACATATGGAAATGACACCTGTTCAATAAAGAAACGAGACTGAAGAAGAATCAACGCCTTCATAATGTTATCAATACCATGGATGGCAAGAAGAACAAAGATCAATTCTGGAACAAGTAAAGGACATGTCACTGGAAGCAAAGATCACAAAGCTACAACTTGCCTACTTTAAGTGCATCATACGAAGAGAAAAATCCCTGGAGTAAGACATCATGGTATGAAAAATTAAAGGAATGAGAAAAAGAGGAAGACCAGCAACTCTAATGACTTGATACCATCAAGAAAATGGCAGAGGAGATCCTGGTGGACTCCTCTAGGCTTGGAGAAGACCCTTGTGAATCTATCTAGACTTGTAGAACACTCTGATGGACCTATCTAGGCTTGGAGAAGACCCTTCTGAATCCATCTAGGCTTGGCGAAGACTAGGATGGACCTATCTAGGCTTGCACAGGATCGATCTTCCTACAGACCGTTCATCGATCAAGTAGTCATGGTTTGAGATCAAGGTGAAGTACGGTTAATAATAATAATAATAATAATAATAATAATGATATAAAATAGCATTGTTATGTTCACTGACCTAGAAGCATTATTGTGCACTTCAGGCCAAGAGGACCTTTTTGGTGGATAACATGCAGACATATTATTTGCAAATCCGCTCTTATTATAACGTTATCTTTTTGTGATAATTTGCCAATTATTTTACATCAAATATAAGCCTTTTTTGCCCGTTATCATGTTTGGATAGCTAATGCTTTTCTTGTTCTCATTGAGGTTTTTCTTGGCGTCACACCCTTCTTTCTTTGATAAGTGTAGCCAGTGTTCACACGCAGGTGATATAAGCTCTCAGCCAAATCAGCACAAGTGTTTGATGACTCTGATAATCCGGTGTCTGACTCACCTGATATGAAAACTACTTATGCAGAAAGGTGAAACATTATCAAGTCAAGAACGTAGGACATGGAGGGATTTCAATACCTTGAATTACCATGAACATAATCGGATACCGGGCGGTTTTCATATAAAGAAAACTGCAGCCTTCATATTGTCGGATGAATTTCTTGTGAAATAGAAATCTATTTTATCCAAATGCTCTTTGGATTTTACGGATTTAATTGTAACTCATGAGCAAACAAGACTAAACATTACTAAAAGAGATGATTAGGAAGTTCAGACAGCTTTATCCGTATTTAAGGATTTCACAAAATTTGACTCATAGAATAATCGAAGGCAGGATAATCTTAATGCCTTAGGCTTAGGCTAGGGTCACATCACTTTTGTGCTGTGTTTGAACGCATTGCATTTTACTGCTGCATTAACGCATAGAAACGCATCTAAACGAATGCGTTAATGCACCGATAGACTTAAATGGGTAAAAACATTGCAAACACATGCATTTAAATGCAACCGCATTTTGCAATGCATTTGCAATGTGCTTGCAATGCATTTACCCATACAAGTTTATAGATGAATTAACGCATGCGTTTCGATGCGTTTCTCTGCAGCAGAGAAACGCAATGCGTTCAAACGCATTAAAAACGTGATGTGAATCGGGGGTGTGGCCTAGGCAACTAGGGAGCAAGACGTGTTTCACATCAGCTCCTGGCCTAAGGCTATTAAAAAGCAGGAAATCTCCTATTCCAGCAAGATCTGCTGTGATCTCGCTCCCCTATACTCCTTAGGGGTAGCAGGGCTTCACTATCCCCGGTGATTGCACAGAGATTCCCCTTACCGGGCCCCTGCAGCTCTGGGACAGCGGAGACGACAGCAAGATCCAGGATGCCATTTTCTCCACGGAGTCTGCACCGGGTCTTCCCTGCACCTGTCTCCTAGAGGCCTCCCGCAGCGCTGCCGACCGACCAGGGACCAGCGTTTACCCCTCCAGTGAAGCACCTGCCGCCAAAGAGGGGAGAAGCGGCGCTCAAGCGCAGGTACCGGGGCGGGGTAGTGGCGGGAGACCGGCCGCAACAGCAAGAATGTAGCGCAGAGAGGCTTGGAGGGGACCCACACACCGGGACACATCCAGGGAGAGGGTAGGGAGTGGAAGCTCCGCTAGAAAGAGGCAAACACCGACGGCGGAGTCTGGAGCTCCGAAGAGTGAACACTAGTCCCGCCCCTGGCAATAACTCACGCGGTGGGCGCCATTACACCTGTCTTCCTCGACCCTCAGCCTGATAGCACATCCCCCCCAGCAAACAAAGCAGCTCCCCTGGAGCACAAATGCAGGGCAGACTTGGGACAAATTTATTCAAACCAACAAGGCTGCCATGACTCCACATTAGGACTCTAGGATACTGTGGTGCAGCATAGTCACCGATATCTTAACTGCGGAGTTAACTACTTCATAACTTGTTACAACAGATTATTGTGGATCAAGCACACCATCTAGTGACGACCCACAGACATTGCACAATTTTACTTTTCTACAACTCTACCACGCCATCTGGTGGCCATCAAGATTCATGATGTTTGCATAGTCCTTAACCAATTGAAGAGATACAGTTTGCAATACCAGTACACCCCCTGGTGGTCCTTCACAACCACTACATCTGAATGTTCTATGAGGGCTTCATCTGCTGGACTGTTGGAATTATAACATCCCTTTTGCTTTATTATCGTTTCGCACAACCCAAAGACATATCAACATGAACGTGATGATATAATGAACCCCCTGATGTAGCCGTGCAACCAAGTGGTGTTTGCAGCAGCCCGTATCAATAGCTTCAGAATGGTCCGCACAACTCATAAATTACGGGCTAAAAGTCTCACAAGACACACGCCATCAACCACATCCCTCACAACCAAGGGAGAACTGGACAAATACCTAAAAAAAAAGCTGGAAATGTCTCCATCGCCTGACAAGCTATAGGCCCGCAGTGCTTCATATGCTGACCACGGGTGACTCGGAAGCCAATCTGGGAGACTCCGACTGCGAGACCACATATGAGGATACAGCACCAGTCACCAGGTCGTATATGAAAGAATTACTGGAAGCTTCAATGCAACCCTTGCTTAAGGAAATGGCCGACCTTAGATCTGATTTGAGACATATAGGCTATAGAGTTGAATCTTTAGAAAATACACAAGTGGATTTAATAGACACCTCTAATACCCTTTGTGACCATATCCAGGCGCACCGGCAACATCTAAACTCTGTCTACTTGGCACTTGAAGACCAAGAGAACAGAAGTAGGAGAAAAAATGTCCGACTCCATGGCATCCCGGAAGCCTTTGCCCATGAAGCCTTGCCCAAAGTGTCAAAAGAAATATTTGCAGATATTCTTGGTCAGGAGAGAGGCAGACTCGGTCATCATCGAGGGGGTCAATAGAGCCCTTAAACCAAAACCCAAACCAAATGAACGCCCGAGGGATATAATCTGCGGTCTCCTCAGCTATGTTGACACAGCGGCCATCTTGTCGGGAGCAAGGGAAAAATCGTCGCTGTCGTATGGGGAGGCCACCTTCCAGGTCTTTCAAGATATCTCACCAACCACACTGGCCAAGAGGAAAATTCTTAAACCCTTGACTGATGCTGTTGTGGGCCAAGTCATGAGATTCAAATGGCTCTTCCCCTTTGGGGTTGGTATCAGCAAGGAGGGTCGTCAAATCACCATCAGCACACCTGAAGACCTGGAGGCTGCCTGGGAGACCCTTCAGATCGAGCCCATATCCATACCTTCTTGGATGCCCCTTGACATGCTTTGGCCTATGCCCCGACTGGACAAGCCGGAAGCCTGGTCAACCAGAAAGAAAACGACATCTCCTAAATCCAAAAGACAGCTGAATAAACGTCAGCCCGCATGAATATAACCTTTAATTTACTTTTGTAGCGACCCTTATTATACGAGTCTGGCCCATGACTATACAGGGACGTACGGAGGTCACATGTAGCCTTGGTCACTTGTTTTTTCAAATTGGCTTACTTGTTCACCTAGCGGTCGCTGAGACCGGTGCCTTCCTTTGTTCATCCCTTCCCACGGGGCCATTGGAGTAAATGTGGTCCTCGGTTCTCTTTTTTTTGGCACCCTGTCTCCTACATGAGCGCCCAGTCTTAGCTTTTTAGACCGCCTGGGCGGGCAGGGGCAGTGATCTCCTGCATTTATAGGTGCAGGCCTTGAGGTCTGGAATGGTACCTTCCACCTGCACCTCTCTCTGGTTTATTTTTTGTCTGTCTATTGTGTACATGTTATTCTCTTGTTATTTATGAATACCTATTTGAACTCCTAACTAATTTTCCTTGAATACCACTTGGTTGCTACAGTACCTCATCTTCAACAATTGGGTCTTTCTTACCCCCCCTGCGGAAGATCAGTATACCTTTGTTTCTGTATACAGTTTTACACTAAAATTGTTTTATTCCCATTACAGGCCTATCTTGCAAGTAGAAATCACCGTTGACCTATACGAATATGGCTAGTGACATTGAGAGAGATTCGTTCACTGTGGCATCCCTAAACGCGAAGGGTCTGAATAATCCCGCTAAACGTAGCCAGGTTCTGACCCTCTTAAATAAAGCCCACTCCCATGTTATTTTCTTCCAGGAGACTCATTTTAAAAAAGGTAGAGTCCCCAACATGTCCTATTCTAGATACCAAACTTGGTTCCACAGTTGTTCAGGGTCGGCCTCTAAGGGGTTTAGTATAGCCTTCAGGAGAGGACTCCCTTTCACCTTGAAAGATAGCATCACGGACGCGGAGGGTAGATACGTTTTTGTGAAAGGCTTTCTGGCTAATACCCCTGTTACCTTTGCAAATGTTTACGCCCTCAACCATGGTCAGGTGGAGGGGTTGTCAGACACTTTGGACGCGCTGTCGCTGTTCATGGAGGGACTATTGATTGTGGGGGGAGACCTTAACCTGTCATTACATCCCGATGTGGATTCTTCCTCAGGGAAGTCTACAATAGCTCAAAAAGACCGTAGAAAATTGATCAGTAAACTGCAGACCAACCATTTAATAGATCCCTGGAGAGTGGCCAACCCAAATGTAAAGGACTACACGTTTTATTCCCTCCCCCACGACACATATCACAGAATCGATTAGTCCAATCCTCGGCCATCAATATGATCACTTCCACATCGATTGGTGCCATAACTTTATCGGACCACGCACCGATTTTCCTGTATGTTAAAATAGCTTCCTTTACACGACCCTCACTCTCATGGCGTTTAAATGAAACACTATTGAGTAACGCTGAACATGTTTCACAGATCACTTTCTCTTTGCAGAGGTTTTTCAGGGAGAATAAGGGTGACAGGAAACTCACTCCCATGATATGGGAAGCCCATAAAGCCGTTCTACGCGGGGAACTGATATCTCTGGGCTCCCACATTAAAAAACAAAGGGACAAAGAGGTTTTCTCTCTTCTTCATCAAATTAGTGTCATGGAGCGTCTGCATAAACGGAAGAATTCAGATAATGTCCGAAGGGAGTTGATGGAGTTGAGAGAAAAACTAAAAGACTTACTCAATGTCTGTTCTGCCAAAATGTATACACGGTGTAGGCAGAAAATCTATGTTCACGGCAACAGAGGTAGTAAACTCGCCTCCAGAATGCTAAAGGCACAGAGAGATAAGTGCTTTAATAGAAACATTGGAACGGAGAAGGGGGATGTAATTTCGGATTCCGAGGGAATAGCGGAGGCCTTCTGCTCATATTATAGCTCTTTATATAATCTCAACCCTCATGACTCCATGTCCGACCCACCTATCGCACTACAACACAAACAAGACTTTCTCTCTTCTCTTAAATTGCCTGAGATATCTGATTCGGGACACTCTGTTTTGCTTGCCCCAATTTCCTCTCGGGAGGTCGAGGGAGCATTGGCCTCGACTCCTGGAGGAAAGACCCCAGGTCCGGATGGCTTCCCCATAGTATATTACAAAAAGCTTGCTGAGGTATTCGTCCCCCAACTGGTCGAATTATTTAACCTTTTCCTCTCGGGATCGTTGCCCCCATCGCGGGCCCTGGAGGCTCATATCGCTGTACTCCCTAAGGAGGGGAGAGACGGCACCCTATGCAGTAGCTACCATCCCATCTCACTGCTTAATGCAGACCTCAAACTTTGGGCTAAAATTTTAGCTAATAGAATACACTTAGTGTTAGCTGATCTAGTTCGCCCTGACCAGGCCGGTTTCGTTCGGGGAAGGGAGGGAAAGGACAATACCTCTAAAATCTTACAGGCGATCTCCTATGCTAGACATCATCGTCAACCTTTTATACTACTATACACAGACGCCGAAAAGGCGTTCGACCGCATAAGTTGGCGCTACATGGTGTGTGTCCTCCAGAGGTTTGCCTTCCCCCCTCCTTTCATAGACGCAATTATGTCATTATATTCTCTTCCTACGGCTAAGGTCAGGGTGAATGGGATACTGTCTACTCATTTCAATATCTCTATTGGCACTAGGCAGGGGTGCCCTCTCTCCCCTTCCTTATTTGTCCTGGTGATGGAGACGTTTATTCAAGCAATTAGGCAACAGCCTGAGATCGAGGGGATGAGGATCAACGGTTTGGAGCTGAGGGCGGTTGCATTTGCGGACGACCTCTTGCTTCTCCTATCTAATCCAAAATTGGCTATCCCAAAAATTCTGGAACTCTTCTCCCTATTTGGAGAACTCTCCAATTTCAAAATTAACCTGAACAAATCAGAAGCGCTGAATATATCTGCACCCATAGAAGATGTACAGATCTTGAAGGGCCTAGCTCCCTTCAAATGGCAATCCCATAAAATCAAATATCTTGGGATATACTTAACGGACGACCCTGGCACGCTTTTCCAACATAACTTCTCCCCACTGATAGGACAAATAGAAACTCTTCTACGTTCACATGATACCCCGCTCCTGTCATGGCTCGGTAGGGTTAATGTGTTTAAGTCCTACGTTTTTCCCAAGGTATTTTATGTGATGAACATGATCTCAATCCAACTTCCAGCCTCCTTTATACGCTCTCTTAACCAATCAATTAGCAAATTTGTTTGGAAATACAAAAAGGCCAGATTACCTCTGAATCTATTAATGCGAGGGAGGCGCGGGCCTGCCTAATCTAACTCTCTATCACCAAGCCATCCTTTTGGCTAATTGGCTGAAATTAATAAGATGGCTGGAGAGGGACCATGTCTCGCACATTGAGATGCAAATCTTGGGAAAACATGCAGCAAAATACTTATGGACGGACTGTTCTCTTCCAAAAGAAGGATTCGGGGACATTCTCTTTGCTACCTTACAAGCTAGACGTACACTGATTCCACTCCACTCCCAAACATGCAATTTCCTAGATAAAATCCCAATAGGACTAATCCCTTACCTCTTTGACCCGGACTTCACAGATCCTTACGACCTGTGGTCCTCCCTGCCACATAAATCTATTTCACACCTGCTACAAGGGAAAATACCGTGTGCTAACGGCTGGCCGTTAGTGGCGAGGAAACGTCCTCTTAACCATTTACAATGCCTTCATGTTGCCCATTACTTGAAACTGACCTCTAAATTGTCCCAGCCCCACACCAAGTGGCTTTGGTTGGAGATTCTAATGAAGGTCACTCACCCTGTTCCAAAAATTGTATCTAAACTCTACTCTAACCTCACGAGCACCACAGACAACACCACACCATTATTCCTACACTCTTGGGAGACTGAACTGAACATCACTCTTTCTGCACTAGATAGACGAAGAGTGTGCCTCAATGCACACGGTTTCTCACGATGCGTGGTATCACAGGAGATGGCGTATAAACTGCTCTCGCGGTGGTACTACACTCCGGACAAACTGTATCACTTGGGACTCGTTAGCTCCCCTCAATGCTGGAGATGTGAGAAAGCGCAAGGCACTTTATCCCATACCTTCTGGTTTTGTCTGGCCATTCGAGGTTTTTGGTCTGGGATTATGAGGGTTATGCGCTCACTTAAAGTAATAGAGACAGATTTGTCAGCTGCGGAGGTGCTCTTGTCCCTTCCTACGGATAATTTCCACCCCAAGAAACATGAGTTGGCCCCTTTGATGTTGGGGCAGCAAAACAACTGATAGCCCTTAAGTGGAAGCAACATAACCCACCGACATTGGAAGAATGGAAAGGTAAAATAAGAGATCCGTTTAGGCTGGAGGAATTGACGAGTTGGGACTCTCTGACCCATGATAAGTTTAAGAAGATCTGGACACCATGGACAAAATATCTAAACGATATCATACCGTAGATACAGGGAATTGGGGAAGCGTGGTAGGGGTAGAAGATGTTCATAGCCACAGGAGTTATGGGCGCAGGAAGACTAAAAACAAGATTGACCAGTGTAGTGCCATTTAGACTAAGAATAGGGAGCCTCAAATCTCTCTTTAGCACACTTAAATCCGGTAACCTGCAAAAATTGTCGAATTTTTAGAGATGTGAGCAACATCTCTGATTTTTCTCTATAATGGGAAGGTTTTGTTTTGTTTGTTTTGTTCTAAGTTACATTACTCCCCGGTCTGTTTCGGGGAAACTGCTAAATTTACTTTCACTGTAATTTGTCTGTGTATTTCAGTGACTATAATTGCTTCACTAATGGTTTTGATATGAGTCCCTGTGTACACGGTTTTCTTTTCTGAGTTTAAAATACAAAATAAAGAATTTAAAAAAAAAAAAAACGTGATGTGAATCTAGCCTTAGCAAATGTGATAGTTAAGACTAAGTACAATACATTCAATCATGACACAAAGGACTATAAAAGTGATGACTCAATCCAGCACTCAACCTCTTTCCTATGCTGAAAAGGGAGGGTGTCAAACCATGCACCCAGCTACACGCTCGCTGCCACCACTCACTGAATATGGGGTGATGAGTGCCCTTGAACAAAGACTGTCGGAAAATCAACAGGATTGCACACTCTCTAGGGTTATGGGTTCTTTAGAGTATACAAGGCTCAAAATTATTAAAGTTTTAAGTATTAATAGAAAATGTACAGTGCTTACAATAAAAATATCTAAAATATGGAAATAAAAAGTGACATACAAATATGCAAAACAGTTAAAAAAATAAAAGGGAAAAACTTACAAATATCTAAACTTTGCAGTCTGTTCTTTCTCTATCCTATGGCGAAGGAGGAAGATGAATGTCAATCACAGCTGTTTTTCAGCTGCCCCAAATCAAAGAAACTCATGGCCTCAGGCCTTCTTATAGGGTTGGCATGAGGCGAGTTTCTAGCACACCCTGTCATTTTAATATCCTAATTCCAGACCTGTGAATGGACACCTTGCTCTTTTGAAATATTCTTTCTCTTTCTTCATGCTACAATCTCCTGGTCATTGCTGCCATCTGTTGGTCTGTTTGAAGCTTCCCAAAGGTGTGAAATGTTTTCCTTCCTGTGCTCCTAGGAAGGCACCCTGAAGAGACTGGAGACCCTGTGACCTGGAAGGCTACCCTTCTCAAGAAAGCATAGGTTGTGACCTTTGTGTAGTGAAACAGAATTTAACCATTAACTGCTGCGTATCCATTTCCCTCAGATACATATTTCACTACACCTCCCCCCTTATGAATGTGCATAGGGGCTGACTGACAGGTCGACTCCCGAGCGCGTCTCCAGAAGCGGCCTACCTTGGCATAATAAGCCATCAGCGTTGCCGTGATCAATTCCTTTCATATGTCAAATTGTAAAATCATATTGCTGTAATGTCAGGCTCCATCTAAGCAATTTCCAGTTGTCCCCAACTACTCTGTTTAGCCAGCTCACTGGGTTATGATTTGTTATCACGGTGAAGTTGCGCCCATAGAGGTATGGTTGCAGTTTCTGCAGAGCCCACACAATTTCTAAACACTCATTTTCAATTGTGGCATATGTCACCCCTCTGGGTTGTAGCTTCCTGCTTAGGTAGAAAATAGTGTGTTCCTTACCTTGCTGGTTCACCTGGCTGAGAACGGCCCCTAGCCCATATGTGCTAGCATCTATCTGCACCATGAACCTGTAAGTGAAATCTGGGGCCTGAAGGACTGGTGAACTGGGCAATGCTGACATTAGGGTAGAAAATGATTCCTCACACTGAGGAATCCCGGATACAATTTGGGGAAGCTTCCTCTTGGTCAGATTAATTAATGGCTTAGCCAGAGCACTAACGTTTGGCACAAACTTCCTATAATAGCCAGCTGTACCCAGGAAGGACAGTACCTGCATCTTGGTTTATGGGGTGGGCATTGCTGTGATGGCTTCCACCTTCCCTGGTTCAGCTTTTAGCAGCCCTCCCCCACCTGGTATCTGAGGTATTGTACTTCCTGCATGGTTACCTGACTCTTCCTAGGCTTTACAATCAGATTTGCAGTATTAAGCCCCTGGGAAAGATGTACAAGATGTTGCTCCCAGGAATTACTAAAAATGGCAATATCATTGAGGTAAGCAATGGCAAAACCATCAAATCATTTCAATAAGTGATTAACCAATCTCTGGAAGGTGGCAGGGGCATTCTTCATACTGAATGGCATCACCAGAAACTGAAACAGCCCAAATGGTATTATAAAGGCCAACCTCTCCTGAGCTTCTTTGGTCATGGGTATCTGCCAATATCCCCTACTTAAGTCCATGAAACTGAGGCAGGATGCATTAGCTAGCTGCAACAGATCTTCTATACTCAGCATTTGGTAGATCTCAAACGTAGTAAGTAGAATTAATTTCTTATAATACACAGAACCTGGTAGTACGGTTCTTTTTCGGGACAAGAACCACAGGTGTGGCCCAGACTCTCTGGGATTTTTTTATTACTCTGAGGTTCAGCATCTCCTCTACCCAGGTTTGGTCTGGGCCGCCGGGTAACCGGTTAAAAGTCATGGTGGGCCCCCAGGCATTGTGGCCCCGCCCCCCTAGCTCTGCCCCCCAATGGGCCGAACGGGTCCCCCTGGAGCAGCGGTGGAGAACGTCTGGCCGAGAGACCGCAGTGCACAGCCGGCAGCTGCATTGTTTGGCTGCAAGCCCTGACAGCGTGTATGCTGTGAAGAGCAGAGAGAGCACTGTCTGCAGCCGGGACTTCCTCACACAGCAGGCAGTGCCTGTGCTAGAGCGAGGAAGAGGTGTGTGGGCGGGAACAGCACGTGAAGTCCTGCATCCCACATGAAGAGGAGCAGACATAGCTGCAGCAACAGTGTGGAAGTAGATGAGGTATGCGTGCCCCCCAGCAACAGCTGCAGCAATCAGTGTGCCTCCCTCATCAGCAGCCATATGTCTCCCCCTTGGCACCAGCAATATGTGCCCCCCCCCCTTAGCAGCAACATCACTGTGCTCCTTCAGCTGCAGCAATAAACAATATGTGTGCCCCCAAGAAGAAGTTGCAGCAATCAGTGTGCCTCCCCCAGCAGCAGCCATATGTCTCTCCCTTAGCACCAGCAATATGCTCCCCCCTGTAGCAGCAACAATCAGTGTGCTGTCCACCCAGCAGCAACAATATGTGTGTGTACCTGTGCAGCATGGAGGGGGCCTCGTGCAGCATGGAGGGGGTCCCGTGCAGCACGGAGGGGGCCCCGTGCAGCATGGAGGGGATCCTGTGCAACATGAAGAGGGTCATGTGGTGGTATATACAATACAGTGGTTGTATTACTATGTGGAGGGCACAGTGGTGGCATTACTATGCGGAGGGCACAGTGGTGGTATTACTATGTGGAAGGCACAGGAGTGGTATTACTATGTGGAGGGCACAGTGGTGGTATTACTATGTGGAGGGCACAGTGGTGGTATTACTATGTGGAGGGCACAGTGGTGGTATTACTATGTGGAGGGCACAGTGGTGGTATTACAATGTGGAGGGAACAGTGGTGACATTATTATGTGGGGCAGTAAGAGGAGCGCTGTTTTTGTACCACGCAGCATGTGCAGTAATAGGAACAGCAGCAACGGCTCAGTATTGGGGGATCAGTAGAATGAGGAGTTTGTCCAGTTTGGGAATAGATCGTGCTGGAAATGTGAGATGTCAGATGTGTCTTTGTTGTAATCTATGTAGATGGCTGGAGAAGTTGTCATGTCCGTCTGGGGACCTAGAATGGGGGAACATGGGGGCCCAAGATGTTATTACTATATGGGGGCCAGAATGAGGAACATACATTATTGGTTTACGGTGGGAAGGGGGGACATATTTACTGTAGGGGCCAATCAGGCGACATTATTACTGCTGTAATATAATTTACTTTTCCATGAGGGGAACCAAAGGGAGGCCTTGTTACTGTGCGAGGCGGCACGATGTTGCTTTTTTGGTCATTTGATGTAGTGTAGAAATCTTGGGAAAAGTGTGGAATGTGCTATGGAAGTGATCAGTTTTATACATTAGATAACTGTGTTATTTTCTGCAGAGATGAGTCCTGGCTAGAAGACGTGATATTTGTCTGCAACAGGGGAAGAAGAAACCTGAAGATGAATGACTTCACCAAGATACATCTCTGGTGAGTAGGTGTATTACCTGTCCACGCACACTATACACTATATACAGAGCTCCTGTGTATAATGTCACTGGTGATCTCTGCATCACCTGTACACTGACATTATATAGAGAGCTCCTGTGCATAACGTCAAAGGTGATCTCTGCATCAGCTGTACACTGACACTATATACAGAGTTCCTGTGTATAATGTCACTGGTGTTCTCTGCATCACCTGTACATTGACACTATATACTGAGCTCCTGTGTATAATGTCACTGGGGATCTCTGCATCACCTGTACACTGACACTATATACTGAGCTCCTGTGTATAATGTCACTGGGGATCTCTGCATCACCTGTACACTGACACTATATACTGAGCTCCTGTGTATAATGTCACCGGTGATCACTGTATTACCTGTACATTGACACTATATACTGAGCTCCTGTGTATAATGTCACGGGGGATCACAGTCTTACCTGTACACTGACACTATATACTGAGCTCTTGTGTATAATGTCACTGGGGATCTCTGCATCACCTGTACACTGACACTATATACTGAGCTCCTGTGTATAATGTTACTGGGGATCTCTGCATCACCTGTACACTGACACTATATACAGAGCTCCTGTGTATAATGTCACTGGTGTTCTCTGCATCACCTGTACACTGACACTCTATACAGAGTTCCTGTGTATAATGTCACTGGTGTTCTCTGCATCACCTGTACACTGACACTATATACAGAGTTTCTGTGTATAATGTCACTGATAATCACTGTATTTACACTGACCAAATATACAGAGCTTTTTTTAATCTTCATTATTGTAGTATTATTGGTCACTATTTACACTGAAGAAGAAACAGCTGGGCACCATAGAGTACTGACATGTAGTAGTGGGTCTGGCACCAAACTTGTGGTTTATCAGGTAAGAGGAGAGGGGAAGGAGCAGACGACAGCAAACCATTTTGAGCTGGGTGGTGCTTCTATAGGTTGACCGGATTTTATTGGTCACTATGTAGTGGCATTATGTGCTCTGGTCATGGCATTGTGTATTTGTCCCTTGAATGTGGAATTATTCAATTACAATATGTCGGTTATATGTGGTCTTATCATGGTGTGGCAGTATTTATACCTTGCACGTGGTAATATTTGATCACAGTTTAGTAGTAATATGTGCTCTGATCACAGTGTGGTGGTATTTCTCCTTTATATGTGGTATTACTGGTCTTGGTATGGTGGATTGTGGTTGATTATTAGTTATTTTCTGATATCAATAAGGGGAAAATTCTTTATTTCCAGTAGATATTAAAAACTTGGTTGCTTAACCCCTTCCTGTCCTGTGACACAGCAGCAGCAAAATGCACTTACAGAGGTTCTCCAGAGAAAGCAAGTAATTATCTCGTCTAAGGCCACGTTCACACAGTGAGTATTTGGTGAGATTTTCATTTCAGTATTTATAAGACAGAAGCAGGAGATGGTGAGAAATGCAGAACATATCACCTCTGGATGCTCCACTCCTGGTTTTGTCTTACAAATACCGAGGTAAAAAACTCACCAAATACTCAGTGTGTGCACATGGCCTAAGGATGTGATAAGGTATTAGTTGGTGGGCGTGCGACTGCTGAATGTGCAGCTTTTATCCCCATTATGTGTCCAAAAAAATAGAAAAATATCCAGCATAGAATCTTGAGATCTAGATCCTTAAAAATTCATTATATTAGAAAAGTATTAAAAAGCACATTTACATCAATGTCCTTAAAGATAGTCCTTAGTCATAGGTTTGTTTTGTCCTCATTAGACTGGAGGTGATGTACAGCTCGCCCATGATCCCTTCACTCCGTCAGTGGCTGTGAGCGCTGGGTTTGCCTTTTTCTGGGAGCTCCAATGATAATGAATGGAGCCGCAGTCACATCATTACCGGCCGCTGCAGTTAATAAAAGGGGTAAAAGTGCCACATTCTTCCGACGATGTGGTTTTGATTGGTCGGATTCCACCAATAACTAAGTGATCACCTGCCGAACCTGACGATTGTTGGTAACTTGTTTTCACCAAAGTATTCCTTTAATGTACACTGCAGTAATGGTACATCGCAGTAATGGTGAGTGCAGAGTGATATGCAGGAGTAACCGCTATAATGGGTATAACGGCTAACAGGTATTTGCATATAGCGGGTGAGTGGGCCCCTGGAGTCAATTTCCCTGGTGGGCCCCAGACACCCCAGTCCGACCCTGGCTCTACCTGTTTCTTCATGTGTGACTTTACCTCTGCTGACACCCGGTATGCAGACTGCCTTACAGGGGGAATTGGTAACAGTGTCCACATGGTGAGTGGCTAAGTGAGTCCTCCTAGGCTTCCCTGTGAAGATGTCTGTGAACTCGCTGAGTGCCCCAATCAGCTCAGACCTCTGACTGTGGGATAGCTCAGGACTCCATGGACTCCATAAACTGAGCCTCAGATCCCGTATCTAGTAGCACATCAGCCTCCTCCTCTTCAGGCATGCTACAGACAGGTAATATACAGGTCTCCCTGGCATGATGAGCCTTCAGCATATTTACATAAAATACTTTGTGATGCTTTGCATGTTCATCTATAGTCACCACATAGTTAGCATCATTTAGCCGCTTGCGCATGGTGTATGGTCCCTGCCATGCAGCCTGTAATTTATTCTGTTACATAGGGACCAACACCCAAACCTTCTGCCCCTCCTCATAGGCCCTCATTATGGCATTACAGTTGTACCAGACCTTCTGGTTGATTTGGGCCTGGGTCACGTTCTCATGAGAAAAGTTGCTCAATTTTTGCGTTTATTCCCTGAGTTACAGTACTTATTCAACCACAGAGATTCCCGTAGTTTTGGGATCACCCTCCCAACAGTCCTAAATCAAATCTAATGGTCCCCTGACCCTCCTCCCATTAATCAGTTTTAAGGGGGAGAATCCTGCGCAGGCCTGGGGTACGTCTCTGTATGCAAACAACAGATGAGGAAGGTAACGTTCCCAGTCCTCTACTTCAGTCTCCACCAGCATTTTTAGCATTTGTATTTAATGTCCCATTAAAATGTTAGCAGAGTCAGTTTGTTTGTGGATGATAAGCTCTGGTGACAAAATGTGGCGCTTGTATTTTTTCCCAGAGGCTTTCTATCATGTTGGACATGAATTGGGTTTCCCGATCGGTTAATATCTCCCTGGGGAAACCCACATGAGAGAAAACACAGTCAGTAAAGTATCCACCACTTTGTCCGCTCGGATAGAGGACAGGGCCACAGCTTTCGGCTATCGTGTAGCATAGTCCACCACTGTGAGGATGAACATTTTACCAGAGCTGCTAGGTATTGCAAGTGGCCCAATGATTTCCACAACCAAATGCTGGAAAGGCTCCTCAATCACTGGCAGTTGTATTAATGGGATTTCTGTATATTCCCAGACTTCCTGACTTTCTGACACACTATACAGGATCAACAGTAGTTGGCTATGTCTGTCCCCATCTTGGGCCAATAAATGTTATATGTCAGGCGATCTTTAGTCTTTTGTACTCCAAGTTGTCCAGACAGAGGATTTTTATGAGCAATTCTCAATAATTGTTCCCTAAATAGATAAGGAACAACCAACCGCTTCTGCAGTCCCAATGTTCTGTGGTATCAGTGGGGAGAGTCTCTTTATACAGTCTGCCCTGGTCCCAGTATATTCTCTTTGTCCGAAGCAGTAGGGGGTTGTTCTGAAAGACATCAGAGCTTCTCCAGACTAGCATCTGTCAGCAGGCCCTCCCGGAAACTCTGTCAGTCTGCAGGAGAGTAAACGCCAGTCTCTGGTCAGAAGCTGAGTTTTCACAGTCGGTTATCAGGGATCGGTGAATCTGCTATGTGAGGGGGCTCCTGGGTCAGAGTAGGGCCCTCCTGTTCTGGCATCTGTCAGCAGGGCCTCCTGGAAGCTCTGGCTGTTAATCGGCAGGCCCTTGCGGAGTGTGAACACCAGTCTCTGGTCTAAAGTTGAGTCTTCAGAGTCTCTGGTCAGGGACCTCAGTGGATCTGCCATGTGAGGGGAATCGGGGGCCAGAGTAGGGCCCTCCTGTTCTAGATGTTGTATCTGAGACACATCCTCTAGTCTCTGGGTTTCAGTCTTAGCAACAGTCTGACTCTGGGTCATAGCGGCCACATACATACAGTCCTGTTCATGGGTACATTTTTATCGATTGTTACATTCCTGTGCATTGGTACATTCTCCTTCCTTGCACAAGGTCTCAGGTGGATCACTGGCTTCCACCTTCTCTGTAGCACTTGAAATGGGGGGATATAGTGGGACACCATCCTCCCCAAGTCTGTGACTAGCAGCACATTGGAGGGACCAGTCTCTGATACTCTCTCTTCCCTCAGTTCTTCCCTGCTCCCCAGTCCAGGTACACATGGGCCATGGGTACGACAGGGCTGACCCCTACAACCCTCGGTTATAGACATAGTTTTCCTGGTATGATACCTACAGGGGGGGGTCACCATTTCTGGATGCACCAGAGTTACCTCTGCTCCAGTGTCTCTGAGACTAATAGTAACTTTATTGCTAACAGTGACAGATTGACAGTTCTCATTAGTCATCACATCAGAACCTATGTGGAGAAACTGATCCATGACCATAAGATCTGTTAAGTAGAGATGAGTGAAGTTCGATTTGAAATGTTCGCCAATCTCAAATTCGAGCTGTTTTGGCCGGTGTTCCAGTCATTCGACGAATGCAAACAATTAGCTTCAAATTCGGCAGTTCGAGGTTATGTTCTATAAGAGTTCATTCACCAAAAGGACCCTATAAAGTGGTCTGGAGGCAGAGGAAAAATGTAAAATGGGGGCATGATTGTTTAAAAGCTGGCAGTGAAAAGCCGCCAGCTTTTAAACAATTATTCAGCCCGATCCTCTGCCCCTCGCAGCCCCCATCCCGATCCTCTGCTTTCCCCACCGCCTCGCATGCTGATCCTGAGTTAGGACCGGGTGGTGAGTGCAGCACCAGGGAGCGGGGAGCAAAGGACCAGGGCGGGGAAGCCGGCGGCAGTGAGAAGACTTCACTGCCCGTTTTCCTTCTCTGTGCTGCGCTCCCTGCTCCCTAATGCCCCCTCCCTGGAGCTGCTCCCCGGCGGCGGGGGGAGCGATGAGGGAACATCAGGGAGCGGGGAGCGCAGCACAGAGCAGGAAAGCCGGTGATGAAGTCTTCTCACCGCTGGCTTTCTCGCCAGTTATTTCAAATGATCAGCTGATGCAGATCAGCTGTTCATTTGAAGTAGCTGCGAAGTGCTGTCAGGGTTCATATGAGTTCATGTAGCATGAACTCACATGAACTTTTCCACAGCCACCCAGTGCACAGCTCAGCTACATCTCTGGTAGAGGTCCTCTACCAGAGATGCAGCTGAGCTAAAGAAGAAAACTGGATTGGACTACGTCGGACGGAAAACATTTTTTTTAATAAAGATGGAGTCTAAGTTTTGTTTTTTGTTTTTTTTTCTAATAAATCATTTTTTCCCTGTGTTGTGTTTTTTTTAAAAAAAAAACTTTACTAGATTTGATATATTGGATATGTTTATTATCTTGTGATATTATACCTGCTAACTTAAAACCAATAAAAACCATTGGAATATAAAAACTTTACTAGAAATTCATGGTGGTCATGTCTACTATTGGCGTGACCCCATGAATTTCGGGTTAAGGGCCAGCTGATAATACAAAGCTGGAATTAACCCCTTTATTACCCAGTGAGCCACTGCACCAGGGCCCTGGATGAGCTGAATACAGCATGAGAAGATGGTGCTTCTATGAATGCGCCATGTTCTGGGGTGGCTGCGGGCTGCAATTCGCAGCCGGGGGGGCAGAAAGCTTGGGCCTCCCTGCGCTGCGGGTTCCAGCCACCAGCTGCCTAGTTGTACCTGGCTGGACATAGAAATAGCGCGAAGCCCCACACATTTTTTTTTATTATTTCTTGAAATTCATGAAGTAATAAAAAGAGGGCTTCCCGATATTTTCCAGGCAGGTACAAATAGGCACCTGGTGGTTGGTGGCAGCCAGTTGCTGCCTGCTGTACCTGGCTGGCATACAAAAAGGCAGCGTAGCCCACGTCAAAATTTTTCTGAAAAATTCATAAAACAATTAAAAAAAAAAAGACACTGCATCTTTATTAACCCCTCGACCATCATCTCTGTGACAGAGTAGATGGTCGAGGGGTTAATAAAGATGCAGTCCCTTTTTTTTTTATTGTGTTATGGCTTTTTCGTAATAATTTCACGTAGGTTTCACCGTATTGTGTTTTTTTTTTTTATAAAACTTTACTAGAAATTTATGGCGGTCTTGTCTACTATTAGCGTGACCCCATGAATTTTGGGCTTAGGGCCAGCTGATAACACAAAGCTGGCCCTAACCCATTTATTACCCAGTGAGCCACTGCACCAGGGCCCTGGATGAGCTGAATACAGCGTGAGAAGATGGTGCTTCTATGAACGCGCCATGTTCTGGGGTGGCTGCGGGCTGCAATTCGCAGCCGGGGGGGGGGCAGAAAGCTTGGGCCTCCCTGAGCTGCGGATCCCAGTAGAAATAACGCGAAGCCCCACGCATTTTTTTTATTATTTCATGAAATTCATGACATAATAAAAAAAAAGGGCTTCCCTATATTTCTGTTTCCAGGCAGGTACAAATAGGCACCTGGGGTTGGTGGCAGCCCGTTGCTGCCTGCTGTACCTGGCTGGCATACAAAAAGACGGTGAAGCCCACGTCGAAATTTTTCTGAAAAATTCATAAAACAATAAAAAAAAAGGCACTGCATCTTTATTAACACCTCCACCATCATCTCTGTGACAGTATTATGCTCCAAGTCATGCTCCACCAAGGCACACATCAGCCTCTCTCTAGATTTGTTGGCTGTCTCTAAACCTCTCTGCTCACAGAGGTTGCTTAAAGCCTCCGTGCTCTGCTTCTTGTACAGGGCTGCCATAATGGTGAACAGCCATTCGCAAAATCAAAGATAGAAAAGAAAAACGGAGAAGAGGAACTGTTTGCAACCGAGTTGAACCTTGTAGAACTGGTGCACTCCTTGCAAGGATACCAATTCTTTAGTAGAGGAAATAATTGCTTAAACCATGCACTAATGCTCTAATAGAAATAAATTCTATCCCACCACTGCCACCAATTTGTCATATACCCGCTGCTCAGGACGTGACTTGGGGTTGCGCCTGCAAGGGTTAATTTTTCTCTTCTCACACAATCCAGCACTCAACCTCTGTCCTATGCTGAAAGGGAGCATGAATCACACCCCAACACACACCACGCACCCCGCTTCACACACGCTGCCACCACTCACCAGACATATATACTGGCGATGAGTCCCAGATATACTACTAGTACTACTGTCTGCCAGTCAGATCATATGCTTCCTAGGGTTATGGATTCTTTTAGAGTATACAAGGTTCAAACTAATTAAAGTTTTAAGCTTTAATAGAAAAGGTACATTGCTTACAAAAAAATATATAAAAATGGAAATAAAAAGTGACATACAATTATGCAAAACAGTTATCTGTATATCTAAACTTAGCAGTCTATTCTTTCCATATTCTATGGGGAATGAGGAAGATGAATGTAGATCACAGCAGAGTCAGCTGCCCCAAATCTATGACAAAGAAACTCATGGCCTCAGGCATTCTTAGAGGGTTTGGCATGAGTCGAGTTTTAGCACATCTTGTCATTTTAATATTCTAATCCCAGGCCTGTGAATAGACATCTCGCTAAATTAGCCATGCATACAATAGTTTTAAATATTCTTTCTCTTTCCTTATACTACAATCTCCTGGAAATTACTGTCCATTAGTGATGGGCGAGCATGCTTGCTGATACTCGGTGTTCACCCGAGTATTTCTGTACTTGGGATGCTCGGAGCTCGCCAAGTACCAACGAGATGCTCCGGCAGATGCTCGGCTCTGACCTCCCTGCATATTGGCGCTCTTTAAAGAGCCAGTCCATGTGCAGGGATTGGCTGCCACTCACTGTAATGCCACAGTCATGTTGGTTGTGGTATTACAGTGATTGGCTGGCTGCACAGCGCCATCAGGTCTATGTCAGAACTGACCACGCTGTGCTCGTGCCGGCAGCTGGCGAGATCTGACAGCTGTTTAAATCTCTCGCGCCCACATCAGCAGTTCTGTATCGGCGCAGGAAATTTAAACAGCTGTCAAATCAACAGTGTTTAAATCTCCTACGCCGAAACTGCTGGGAGATCAGTGGCGCCCATCACAGGGAGATGAGCGGCACCCGCCGCCGGCAGCTCAATGGCACCTGCCGCTCATCTCCATGTGATGGGCGCCGCTCATCTCCTGGCGACAGCTTCTGCTGATCTCCCGACACCGCCAAAAGATCAGCAGCACCGCTGCTCATCGCCCGACCCAGGGCGCTACTGATTTTCCGACGGTGTCAGCGCGGGAGACTTAAACACAGCTTATCGTCAAATCAGCTGTGCTTAAATCTCCCGCGCCGACACCACCGGGAGATCAGTGGCTGCTGCAACCGGGAGATCAGCGGGACCTTTCACAGGGAGATGAGTGTCGCCCGCCGCCTGGAGAACAGCGGCACCCACCGCTCATCTCCCTGTGACTAACGCCTCTGGCGTCCCGGCGGCGGCAACCGCTGATCTTCTGTCACTGCCAGGAGATCAGTGTCACTCGCCGCTCATCTACCAGCGACGGACGCCACTGACCTCCCAGTGGCGGCAGCCGCTAATCTCCTGGCGGTGTCGGCGCGGGAGATTTAAACACAGCTGATCTGACAGCTTGTTTAAATCCCCCGCGCCGACACCAAACAACTGATGTTGGCGCGGGGGATTTAAACAGCTGTCCGATCAGCTGTGTTTAAATCTACCGCACCAGCATAAGCTGTGCGGTGTCGGCGCGCGAGATTTAAACACAGCTGGTCTGACAGCTGATTCATGTCCTTGAACCTGATATTGATCATCTGATCGGTGTGCCGGCCAGCAAACCGATCAGATGACATTGGATCTGGATTAGATGTCGTGGGACACTCGAGCCTGCACTACATTGGAGGGGGGGTTCTTTAATAAAGATGGAGTCACTAATTATATTTGTATTTTATTTCTAATAAAAATATTTTCTCTGTGTTGTGTTTTTTTAATCTGATTACTAGAAATTCATGGTGGTCATGTCTAATATTGGCATGACCCCATAAATTTGGGGCTTAGGGGCCAGCTGATAATACACAGCTGGCCCTAACCCCATTATTACCCAGCGGGCCACCCGGCACAAGGGCCACTGGAAGAGGTGGATACAGCACCAGAGAATGGTGCTTCTATGAACACGCCATTTTCTGGGGCGGCCACGGACTGCAATTCGCAGCGAGGGGGCCCAGAAAGCTTTGGCCACCCTGCGCTGTAGATTCCAGCCCCCATCTGCCTAGCTGTACCTGGCTGGACATAAAAATAGGGCAAAGCCCACATCAGTGTTTTTTTTTAATTACTTCATGAAATAATTAAAAAACATGGCTTCCCTATATTTTTGGTTCCAAGCCGTGTACAAATAGGCAGCTGGGGGTTGGGCACAGCCTGTATCTGCCTGCTGTACCTGGCTAGCATACAAAATATGATGAAGCCCATGTCATTTTTTTTTATAAAAAATTTTTTTAAAAAAAAGGCTTCCCTGGATTTCCTATTGCCAGAGAAGGTAACACCAAGCAGCGTGGGTTAGCAGCCAGAGGCTGCTTGGGTTACCCTTAGCTGGAAATAGAAAATGAAGAGGGAGCCCAGGGCATTTTTGTTAACCCCTAACCCTAGGGTTAGGCTTATGTGTTTGTGGTTTTTATTTTTTTATTGAATTTAAAAAGAAAAAATGATGTGGGCTTCGTCATATTTTTGTATGGCAGCTAGGTACAGCAGGCAGGTACGGGCTGCCCCCAGCTGCCTAGTTGTACCTGGCTGGGAACCAAAAATATAGGAAAACCCTGTTTTTTAATTATTTCCTGAATTTCATGAAATAATTAGAAAAAAAAATATGTGGGGTTTCGCCCTATTTTTGTGTCCAGCCAGGTACAACAAAGCAACAGGGGCAGGAATCCACAGCGCTGGGTGGCCCAATTATGAATTGTTCAGATGATCAATATCAGGAGGACCTGAATCAGCTGTCAGACCAGCTGTGTTTAAATTTCCCACGCTGACACTGAACAGCTGATGTCGGCGTGGGAGCTTTAAACACAGCTGATCTGACAGCTGTTTAAATTTCCCGCGCCAACACCAAATAGGTGATGTCGGTGTGGGAGATTTCAACAGCTGTCAGACCAGCTGTGTTTAAAGCTCCCACGACGACACCGCCAGGCGATGAGCGGCTGCCGCTCCTGCAGCCCCCTGGTGTCCTCCGATCACCCCCTGTCCCCTATCCCTGCCGCCTGTGCAGCGGGGGACAGGGGGTCATTGGATGGCACCAGAGGGCTTCAGGAGCCAGTGGCAGTGGGATCGCAAGTTACGGTGAGAGCGGGGAGTGAACGGCGATTCAGCGGGCATTTATGCCTTCATCGTACTCAGGTGTGTAAGCCTCATTACATGTATGCCACGTAGCGGCCAATCAGATTGGTCGCAGCTTGTTGTACATGTACTGAGGCTTAGATACCTCAGTACGGCGCCAGACGTCCGCAAAATCATCAGTCATCCCATGATCTCGCCGCAACTTGTGACCCCACTGCCGCCGACTCCAGCAGCCCCCTGGTGCCATTTGATCAACCCCTGTCCCCCACTGCACAGGTGGCAGGCATTGGGGTCAGGGGGTGATCAGATGGCACCAGAATGCAACAGGAGCCGGCGGCAGCGGGATCGCAAGTTGTGCTGCTAAAGTGACATTTTTCTGCGCTGCGCCGAGGGTGCCACCGGCATAATGCTCGATTTCTCCCATAGGTTAACATTGGGCTTGGTGCTCGGGTCGAGCACCCGAGCATCTCGATATGCTTGACCTGAACATCGAGCACCCGAGCATTTTACTGCTCGCTCATCACTACTGCCCATCTATTGGTCTGTTTTAAGCTCCACAAAGATGTAAAATGTTTTAATTTCTCTGCTTCTAGCAAGGCTTCCTGAGGAGACTGGAGACCCTGTGACCTGGAAGGCAACGTTTGTGCTCAAGATAACATAGGTTATGACATTTGTGTAGTGACACAGAATTTAAATATTAACTGCTGGGTCTCCATTCTCCTCAGATACATACAGGGTGGGCCATTTATATGGATACACCTAAATAGAATGGGAATGGTTGGTGATATCAACTTCCTGTTTATGGCACTTTAGTATATGGGAGGGGAGAAACATTTACAGATGAGTGGTGACCCTGGTGGCCATTTTAGATCCAACTTTGTTTTTTTCAATGGGAAGAGGGTCATGTGACACATCAAACTTATTGAGAATATCATAAGAAACACAAACATGTACTTGGTTTTAACGTAACTTTATTTTTTCATGAGTTATTTACAAGTTTATGACAACTGTGAGAACACATTCGGGGATCATCTTTGCTAGGATCGAAGGGCACATAGTTTCTGCATTCAACTCAGGCGAACAGCCGAGTGTGACGACCATCCGCTGTGAGGCTGAGCTGCTGGTAAGGCAGCACCCCGAGAAACCCCGAGACCCTTAACCCCTATACAGGGATCTGGAATTATAGCGGAGCCCAGGAGATAGCTACCTATGAGAGCAGCAGAGCAGGGAGGTCGTCTAGGAAGGAAAAAATCAGGAACCGAAGAACGTAGTCAGGAGTCCGAGTCAAAACCGAGAGGGCAGCGAAGGTACAAAATCTTCAGGCGGTAACAGAGTCGAAAATCCAGGCAAAGGTCAGAGTCAAAACCGAGAGGGCAGCGAAGGTACAAAATCGTCAGGCGGTAACAGAGTCGAAAATCCAGGCAAAGGTCAGAGTCAAAACCAAACACACACTATGTCACTGGGGATGACCTCATCCGGACCGCCCCTAGAACCAGGCCAGATGGAGATGCACGACTGGCTCCACCCACCCCACCTCTGACAGAAGAACGCAGGCTGCGCCTAACGGACACCTCTGCAGGGCCCGCTCCTCTGCGACCAACACCACCCAGAGGGGAAACACAGCGGCGCTAAGCGACAGAGGCAGAAGTCGCGGGAGCAGTTCCATATGAGGACAAGGCCCTCCTATCACCGGCACCACCAGCCGAAGGAATCCGGCTCCTCCCAGCGGCCGAGGCAGGAACACCGGCCACCGAGTCCAATGGCGATGTGACAGTACCCCCCTCTACGTGGGGCCTCCGGACCCACAAAACCCGGTTTATTGGGATGAAGAAGATGAAACTTCCTGATCAAACCCTTGGCATGGATATTACTGGCAGGCACACGGGACCTCTCCTTCGGACCATAGCCCTTCCAATGTACCAGATACTGCACGGATCCTCTCACTAAACGGGAATCAAGGATCCGTTGAACATCGTATTCCACGGCACCCCCGACCAAGACCGGAGGAGGAGGGAACCGGACAGGACGAATCGGAGATCGGTACAATTTGAGAAGGGATTTATGGAATACATTGGGCAGTTTGAATGATTGAGGGAGCTTCAGACGAAAGGCTACAGGGTTAATCACGTCAATTATTTCATACGGACCAATAAACCTGGGACCTAGTTTGGCAGACGGCACTTTGAGCTTGATATTGTTCGTAGACAACCAAACTTTGTCCCCAACCCCCAGGTCCGGACCCTTGGAGCGCCGTTTATTAGCAGAAGACGCCTGCCTAGTCTGAGCCCCCTTTAAGTTTTTGTTCACTTCAGACCAGATAGTCTTTAACTGATCTACGGACCTTTCTACCCCAGGGACGTCAGAAAGCCTAGAAGAAAATGAACAAAAGCGCGGGTGCAGCCCATGATTACAGTAGAAAGGGATGGTCTTGATGGACTCCTGGTACTGGTTATTCATGGCAAATTCTGCTAGTGGCAGATGTTCCACCCAATCAGATTGATGCTCAGAGACATAACAACGTAGATACTGTTCGAGAGCTTGATTAGCGAGCTCGGTTTGACCATTGGTTTCAGGGTGATAGGCAGAAGCAAAGGAATAGTCAATTCCAATCCGTTTACAGAATGCCCTCCAAAACTTAGAAATGAACTGGGTGCCCCTGTCGGAAACAATATTCACAGGAACACCATGCAATCGCACAACATGATTAATAAATACTTTGCTCAGGGTCTCGGAATTAGGTAACCAGGACAGCGGAACAAAATGACACTGCTTGCTGAATCTGTCTACCACTACCCAGATACAAGTCTTCCCTTCTGAGAGTGGCAGGTCAGTAACAAAATCCATGGAAATATGAGTCCAAGGACCCTCAGGGGTAGGCAAGGACTGGAGCAACCTGGCAGGGCGGTTGCGGGGAGACTTAGCGCGAGCACAGGTTCACAAGCCAGTACATATTCCTTACAGTCCTTTACTATGGTTGGCCACCACAAACTCCTGGTCACAAGTCTGATGGTGTTATTGATACCAGGATGCCCTGCGAGGACGGAATCATGAGATTCCTTAAGGACTTTGAGGCGGTATGTGGCAGGGACAAATAGTTTCTGGGCAGGAGTAGTGTCAGGGGCCTGTTCTGGAGATCTACGAATCTCTTCCAGAAGATCCAAAGGCACAGCCGAGACAACAATCCCCTTGGCTAAAATGGGAGTCGGTTCAACGTCCTCGACTTGTATGGGGCAAAATCTTCGAGACAGGGCATCAGCCCTCACATTTTTAGTACCTGGTCAGAAAGTGATAACAAAATCAAATCTGGAGAAGAACAAAGCCCACCTAGCCTGTCTAGGATTCAGTCTTTTTGCTGACTCCAAGTAGGTCAGGTTTTTGTGGTCAGTAATTACGGTAATCTTATGTTTGGCGCCTTCGAGGAAGTGGCGCCATTCCTCGAAGGCCCATTTGATTGCCAACAACTCCCGGTTACCTATGTCATAATTCATCTCGGTAGATGAAAATTTTCGGGAAAAGAAGGCACACGGATGAAGCTGAGTGAGGGATGCAGTGCCTTGTGACAGCACTGCTCCCACTCCAACTTCAGAGGCATCTACCTCTACAATGAAGGGGCGGTCCAGATCAGGCTGAACCAATATAGGGTCAGAGGAGAAACATTCCTTTAACTTAGAAAACGCATAAATTGCTTCAGGCTTCCAATTAACCACATCCGCCCCTTTCCGTGTCAAATCAGTGAGTGGTTTGGCTATCTCGGAAAACCCTTTAATAAATTAGCGATAATAGTTAGCGAAACCCAAGAATCGCTGCAGTGCCTTCAGAGACTTGAGTTGTACCCATTCCTTAATGGGTTTAATTTTGGCAGGATCCATGCGAAAACCTTTAGCAGATATAATATACCCCAAAAAGTTTATCTCCTCCTCCATGAAGACACATTTCTCTAATTTGGCGAATAAAGAATGCTCTCTGAGTCTCTGGAGTACAGTACGGACATGTCGGACGTGCGACCAAAGACCAGGAGAAAAAAACAGAATGTCGTCCAAATAAACGACCACATATACACCACTGATATCTCTGAAAATATAATTGACAAAATTCTGAAACACTGCAGGTGCGTTACTTAACCCGAACGGCATTACGAGATACTCAAAATGGCCGAGAGGAGTGTTAAACGCCGTCTTCCACTCATCGCCTTCTTTTATACGGACAAGGTTATATGCTCCCCTGAGGTCCAGTTTGGTGAAATATTTTTCTCCCAAGAGCTGATTATAAAGATCAGGGATGAGTGGAAGAGGATACTGGTTTTTCACAGTGATCGCGTTTAATTCGCGGTAATCAATGCAAGGTCTGAGGCCACCATCTTTCTTTCCCACAAAAAAGAAACCAGCCCCTACTGGTGAGGTGGACGGTCTAATATACCCCTTTCTCAGACTGTCTGCTATGTAATCATTCGTGGCCTGACGTTCTGGACCAGAGAGATTAAATATTCTCCCCTTCGGGAGACGAGAATCAGGTATCAAATCTATGGCGCAATCATACTTTATGAGGGGGTAATTTCTCTGATTCCTGAATAGAAAATACATCTTCAAAATCTCTAAAGGCATAAGGCACAAATGGAGGAGTCTTGACCTTCACTTGGTTTACAGATAGCGAGATACAGTTACCCTGACACTTTGGGCTCCAGCGCACGATGTCACCCAAGTGCCAGTCTATGACTGGTTTATGTTTACGTAACCATGGCATGCCCAGAATTACTGCAGATGATAAATTACTGATAGCAAAAAATGACACATTTTCAGCATGCATAGACCCCACCAACATTGACACTTCCTCAGTGACAAATTCCACTCCACCCCTGGATGAGGGGAGTGCCATTAACTGCAGTGGTTCTAATGGGGGCATTAAGCCTTAGTAGTGGTACACCTAGATTTCTTGCTACCAGGAGATCTATGAAATTCCCCTCTGAGCCACTGTCTACATAAGCCTCTAAACACACAGATTTCTTAAGGTAAGTCAAAGAAATAGGTAACAGGACTTTGGCCGCATTTGCGGGCAATACCTTCGCACCCGGGCAGGCAGAGCCAGAGCCACCCAGGTGCTGACATCCAGGGAACGAGGCCTTCTGATCTCCAGCGTTCATGCAGAGGACTTCAGATTGTGGCTTGTACAGCATGTTGGTATGAGATGATGGGAGTGTTCCTCCACAGGACTGAGAAGCTGGACACAGATGCATTGAGGGAAGCAATTAACAGCTGACACAGCTCAGAGTAAAGAAAAAAAAACAACAGGTAAAACCATTGGGAAAAGGAGAGAAAAAAAAAGGTAAGGGAATGCGTTTAAATATATATATAGTCGATATATATATATAGAAAAAATGGTATGGCCAGATATAATGTGACGACCATCCGCTGTGAGGCTGAGCTGCTGGTAAGGCAGCACCCCGAGAAACCCCGAGACCCTTAACCCCTATACAGGGATCTGGAATTATAGCGGAGCCCAGGAGGTAGCTACCTATGAGAACAGCAGAGCAGGGAGGTCGTCTAGGAAGGGAAAAATCAGGAACCGAAGAACGTAGTCAGGAGTCCGAGTCAAAACCGAGAGGGCAGCGAAGGTACAAAATCGTCAGGCGGTAACAGAGTCGAAAATCCAGGCAAAGGTCAGAGTCAAAACCGAGAGGGCAGCGAAGGTACAAAATCGTCAGGCGGTAACAGAGTCGAAAATCCAGGCAAAGGTCAGAGTCAAAACCAAACACACACTATGTCACTGGGGAACCAAAACTATATCTGGCGACCTGCAAGACAGGTTCCAATGTATTTGAATGGCGCGGTTACCTCCCATAGGCTGGAGCTCACAGCCTGATGACCTCATCCGGACCGCCCCTAGAACCAGGCCAGATGGAGATGCACGACTGGCTCCACCCACCCCACATCTGACAGAAGAACGCAGGCTGCGCCTAACGGACACCTCTGCAGGGCCCGCTCCTCTGCGACCAACACTACCCAGAGGGGAAACACAGCGGCGCTCAGCGACAGAGGCAGACGTCGCGGGAGCAGTTCCATATGAGGACAAGGCCCTCCTATCACCGGCGCCACCAGCCGAAGGAATCCGGCTCCTCCCAGCGGCCGAGGCAGGAACACCAGCCACCGAGTCCAATGGAGATGTGACACCGAGATCCAGGTGCAACTGACACTGGGTCAGATTTATTTCGGTGAAAGCACAAACAGAAAAAAAAAACAGCAACAATATAAATCCTTGCCTGTCTGGCACTAACTATACAGGATGACAACCAAACTACAGACTGGAGGGTTTCTCCTTTCCAGCCAAACTACATAAACACTGAGCAATGCTTCCACTCACATGTGTCTCATACACAGTCAGGCTTTCTGTGTTCCCAGGCTCAGACACACATCCGACTTCCTAGCCTCTTTTTACATCCGCCCACCGCCTCCCACTAATTCATTAGTAGCCAGATGATACTGACCAGACTAGGTCCCATAGGACAGATACCTGGGCGAGATATACCTGCCCTCATCCACTGATCCCACGTGATTCTCACTCTACTTATAAAACATGTTCAAAGTGCTGCCCATTGTGTTTGATTGTCAATGCAACCCTCTTCACCCACTCTTGACACACTGATAGCAACACCGCAGGAGAAATGCAGCACAGGCTTCCAGTATCTGTTGTGTCAGACGCTGCACATCTTCTATCTTCACAGCATAGACAATTGCCTTCAGGTGACCCCAAAGATAAAAGTCTAAATGGGTCAGATCGGGAGACCTTGGTGGCCATTCAACTGGCCCATGACGACGAATCACAATAACAAAAGTAAACTAAGTAAAACAATAATAATAGACGTTTTACAATCATTTATTATTAATTTTGTAAGATCAAATGCATACACAACATGTTGAAAATGAAACTACACATAGAAGAAGATGGAATACATTGTTAGTTTTTGCTTTGAATTGACTTTTGAATTTCAACTTGGCTGACAAAAGCAATCATCGTGATAAATGCATTTGTATTTGCTTGAAACAATCTGATTTCAAACTGAAAATTGACTTATTTAGTGAGTTTCGAAAGTACACACATAGAAACAACAGCAAACTTTTGAAGGTGAGTTGATATAAAATTGCTGTAAGTACAAACATGTAAACTCAAAAGAGACAGTAAAATTCTTAATAAAAAGTATGTAATAATTGACCTACTAAACATTTGTCTAAGTTGTTTCACAGTTCAGGCATTGTCATTCATTTACGGTGGTACATTGCCCACACAAGGATTTATGAAAAGTCATACAACTTACAACTGATCTATTCTATTTGCATTTTTGTTTTATCTGGCAAAATTTAGTTTGCATCATCCCATCAGAAGACTTTGTGACTTCGGACACACCACACTTTCTCCTAGATCTAACGTAAGGATCATCCAACTCCGTAAGGAGCTTTTGCAAAAACGCCTTGCGTGAAATGTTTTCGCAGGTCGGCTCCTTGTACACTATCCAAGCATTTATACCTGCTAAGTCAAGAGTAATTTCAAACGAGTGAACAGGCCATCTCCGAGTACATGTTATTGTAGAGCCCACTGGAACGGGGTACTCGGTACCGGACCGGGGTACTGCTGGGGATATTACGGCGGTCTTGCTCCGGACCGTGTCCCGGGTTCCGCAATAAATGGGGGGATATTTACAGGGGAGTTTGTCGTGACGCCACCCACGGGTTGTGGTCAGTGAGGGGACCACCGCTGCTGCAGAACCTCCAGGGATGATGTTTGGCAGCTGGAGATGTAATGGCTCTCCGCAGGTAGAGCTTGATTCCCCGGGGAAGTGGTAGTAATAGTCTATAGATAGTGCTATGGATGTTGTAGGATAGGGGTAGTAGTAGAGATGATGGTAGTTTGTGAGGGCACGCAGGGTTTGAGCACAAGGATCACACACACTCACGGTTTTGAAGTTTTCCATGGCTTTACTGGAGTTGTTGTTCAGCAAGTACTGTCCACGGAGTCTGGACTGGGGCCGGGTTGCTTCCACCCTGTCCGGGTCCTCAGCTTCCCACTCCTGCGCTGTGTGTGTGGCCCTGCTGCCGTTTCAGCTAGGCTGCTGGCCCTGTTTCTCCTCACAGGTACCCCCTTTGCTAGGCAACTTGAGCCTTTCTGTGTGCTTCTGAGCCCGCCGTGTTGCTTTGTTGAGGTACGGTGTAGATATATATCCTCCACTAGTCCGGTGTTTACTGTGCTGCGTGTTTCAGTCACAGATTCGGATCCAGGACCCAGCTTCTGCGCTCCTCCGGGGCGAGTTATGAGGTAACTCAGTCTCCCAGATGTGTTCTCCTGTTTCTCTTACTCCTTCCCTCAGACCCTGGCTAGGCCTGGAAGTGGGTATCAGGCTGTGGAGAGGCCTAAGGCAGCCCCTTTACACCACCAGTCTTTCTTCCTCAGTCCTCACAGGAACTGAACTAACTCTAACTCACTAACTGTCACTGCCACCCTGAGGTAAACAACATTAGCTCCTCCCCCTCTTGCAGGTGCCACTTTAGCTCCACCCACCACTCTGCTGTTCCCCATTTCCTCTCCTCAGACCAGAATATATCAGAGAGCTGCTTGAGCTCCCCTTCTGGCCTAGAGGTGCTAGTGTCGTGTCCAGTGTTGTGTGCGGAGTTAACCCTTGTGATGTTACTGTGGCGCATTAACCCCTGGGGTGCCACATTCTTATGGTGTATTTGCGTGCCATTTGATCTACAACATCTACTCCGTATTTAGTTTCATTATAAAACTTCACAGTTTCAGGAGTTTTTTTAGCAGATTCTGAAGCAAGGCCGACATCGGGATGGAAGGAACTCAAAATTATAACATTCTTGCTTGGTTTACTTTGATACACGGTAAGTGTAAAATCATCTTCATTTATAAAAACTTTAGTGTTGTACAAGTTTTCCTTCATTGATTTGATTTCTTTAAGCACTTCTCGTCTTTTCTTATTTATCGTTCCCACGATGGTCGTTCCCCGGCTTTTAGTTTTATAGCAAGTTTGACTGACGTCAAATAGTTTTCTTGGTAACATTTCTTCCTTTTTTCAAAGACAGCTGCATTTGTTTCATGGCTACGTGGTCGGCTAAATAGTCATCAGCACGGCGTGACTCACCTTTTCTAAGATAAGGGAAGCCATTTACAAGATATTTTCTATCCTTGTAAACAGCTAGCCAATATTTATGGCTGTATTTGTCCGGCTTGGAAGGAATATACTGAGTGAAAGAACACCTGGGGAATAGTTGCTCATCAACAGTAATGTACGGACTGGGTTTGTAAGAAGCAATGCAATTATCAATGAATCTATCATACACTATAGAAAAGAGAGCAAACTTGTCAGTTTTGAGTCTCTGCAATCGATTGGACTTCTTAGTTAATGCAAAATTTGTTCCTAGACATCGTCGCTTTACAAAATGGTATTCCCCAGTCATTTGACCAAATACTGGCAATAGAGTGATGGCTCGTGCCTGATATTCCGCGAGTGTAAAATATGGCAATAAATGCCTCTAGCTCCTCATCGGAAAGAGCAAAATCTTCATCATTGTTCCTGCGTGCTTCTGCAACTGTACAGCTCTTTAAATGAGTCAGGATTCAAGATGAACGAATCGAAAAATAATCGCCATGCACTCAAAGAACTATCTCCAATTACATTCCCTCTCGTGTATCCTGTAGGGCCAGGCGCTTCTGTAAGTATGTATTGGTTTGCACACCTACCAGGTAAGTGTTCTCCAATCTCAAGAGGTTTCCATCGAATTCCTTCGGCTGAAGCAAGTATTCCTGGAGATTCACCATTGCCTTCTGTGGTGTTGGTTGCTGCATCGCCTTCGCCGCTGCCATTATCTGCTGAGAATACATTTTTGCGACATTTTGCAGATTGTTTCTGTCCACAACCTAGAGGATGGTCGTAAGGCAACAACGCCGCACGAGCGTGATCGCCAGTTGATGAGCTTTTAACATCTGGAGAAAAGTTGTTGAATGTTTTGTATTTTTGTTTTGTAACTGAGTGTATGGAAGAACAAATAGATATACATAACTACTTACCTTCTGGATTTGTTCCTTCTGAATCTTCAGATTCACTAGAAACGTTTTGAGGATTGACATCTTCGTCAGTGTCAGCATCAGATTGATTTTCCTCAGATTTGCATTCCGATTCATCCTCCGGTATAAATTGAAAATAGCAAGAATATCTTTAGGCTTTAGCGCATGTTAGAAATTAGCAAAACTGCAGGCCGTATGCTTCAGAAATGATGTAGTCCACTCCAGAGTTCACTGACGGAAAATGAAATTAAAACTAAAAGAAATAATAACATTTAGCGACAAAGACCAGCAAAATATAGTAGGGAGTGAAAATTACTCCCTTTGGTAATTAAAGGTAAATTTTGAATAAAAGGCAGTGTTTTTTTTCCAAAATTATTTATTGTTACAAACTCTTATTTTGCATCCTAAATGAGTAAAAATCACCGAGTCTCAAGCCGGAATTTGGAAAAATGTAGTCACGGAAGAGACATAAAAATTACGAGGAGTAAAAATGTCTCCATCGGTCGTTCCAGTGTTAAATTATGTGCAACCACACACTTATCGCTGATTATTTGCTCTTTTATGTTTACAAAGTGGAGAAATCCTTTCTTCAGAGCTGCTGGATTATTGATCCTCCTTCCTCCTCGGCTGTATATATGGCTCCCTCTTCCCTCTTCTTACTCACAACAGAAGAAGCCACATTTCAGGAGCTGTGAGTATTAGATCTATCTATAAAGCCTCTCCCTTCCCCAGACGTCTTGTGTGCTATAGTTGTGTTATATGGTTATCCTGCTCCTCTGATTTCATTCTCCATGTGGAGGGACCTATAGATACATTATGTGGTTTCCATCCGATTTTCACTACCAATGACTGTGGCTTCATGAATCTGCAGCGTCTTGAGGTCGGCCTTCAGATTATAGCGGATGTTTTCCCTAAGATTATGGCTTCTAGACAAAAATATTAGGCTAAATGAAGGCAGCAAACATATAATTTTATAGATCCGTATTATCAACATTGAGATTTTATCTACTTAGGTCCCAAATACAGTAAATATTCAAGATTTCACCAGATATAGGATTAAACCTAAAATAGGAACAAAATGAGCGTCTGCCCGGCAGTAAGTAAATAGTAATAGTAGATATAAATAATATAGAAGACTTAATGAATTCTGCTATAAGATTAACTGAGAGGATTTTACAGATTTTCTCCAGTGATTGCCATATTCATGGGGGAATTCCTGACCGGGTGGGAATATTTTGTATCTATTATTTTCAACAATAATATTTTGTGTTTTATGACAATTTGTGTCTTGTCTGTGTCATACAGATCAAACCAATAACTGTGGTCAACAAATCCGCTTTTTGGTTCTTCTTTAATCAACATTTGAAGTTTTCTGCTAATTAGCTTTTGGTGCACAGGGGCCGAATTATACACTGGTTCTTATCATCACTGTCTGTGATTCCCCGGCTCCTACACCAGCCTACATTATCTAATTCCCTGGTTCTTCTCCAAGCTTCTGGTCTGTGATTCCCCAGCTTCTCCTCCTGCCTCCACTTTCTTCTGCATCCTGTCTGTGATTCCCTAACCCCTTCCACCTGTCTCTGGTCTGTGGTTCCCTGGCCCTTCCATCTGTCTCTGGTATTGTGGTTCCCCGCCTCCTTTGTTTACCTCCCATCTTTTATTCGCTGTCTACTCCACCTGCCTACAGTCTGTAATTCTATGGCTCCCCCTCTTGCCTGTGGTTTGTGATTCCCCATCTCCTCCACCTGCCTCCTCTCTGTGATTACCTGGCCCTCTTCTGCATCCTGTCTGTCATTCCCTGGCCCCTCCTATTGCCTGTGTTCTTTGATTCCCTGGCCACTCCTCCTGCCTGTGGTCTCTGATTCACTTGCTCCTCTTTTTGACTCTGGTCTGTGATTCCCTGGCCCCTCCATCTGCCTGCAGTCTGTGGTTCCCTGGCCCCTCCATCTGCCTGCAGTCTGTGGTTCCTTGGCCCCTCCATCTGCCTGTGGACGGTCTGTGGTTCCCTGGCCCCTCCATCTGCCTGTGGTCTGTGGTTCCCCAGCTCCACTTCTTTCCTCTGGTCTGTGATTCCCTGGCTCCTTTTCTTGCCTCTGGTCTGTGGTTCCCTGGCTCCTCTGTTTACCTCCTGTCTGTGATTCCATGGCTCCCCCTCCTGCCTGTGGTCTGTCATTCCCCAGCTCCTTCCCCTACCTTCTGTCTGTGGTTTCCAAGCTCCTTTTCCTGCATCCAGTCTGTGATTAATGGTCTCCTCTTCAGCCTCCGGCCTGTGACTCCTTGACTCCTCTCCTGTCTCAGGTCTGTGATTGCCTGTGATTCTTCATGTTCTTCGAAGAACCATACTTTTTTTTTTTCCATCAACATAGCTTGGCTTATTTTTTGCGGGCTGAGTTATATTATTGAATGATTCCATACTTGATTACCGAGTATAATACATATATAAGTCAATGGGGAACTCATGTATAATGGAAGTCAATGGGGAACTGGAGTATAATGGAAGTCAATAGGAAACTCGAGTATAATGGAAGGTCTTCCAGAAAAGTGGTCAAGTTTTCCATTGACTTCGATTTTACTCAATAAATGGGTTGAGCCCATCCAATAGTTAAAATGCTCATTACAAGAACCAAGTGCCCGAGCATGGTAGTGCTCACTCATCAATAGTGCCATATAAACATTTTATACCCAAATGACAATGGCAATATATTAATATACATATTACATTCCCTGACATCATCTTGTGCTGTATTCTTCTTTGTACGTGTTATATATATTAAAACAATTTTTTATATATATATAAAAAAATTGATATACATTTGACATTTAGTTTTTAAGTGACATAATTATTTATATATAATTTATATATTATATATTAAATATAATTTTTATTTAGTATATAATATATTATATCTTATATTATATATTATAAGAAATATACATCTTTTATATTTAATAAAATGATATACACATTATTTATATATGCATTATTTATATATACACATATACATATAAAATATGTTTTATTAAATGTAATAAAATCAATAATAATAATAATAATAATAATAATAATAATAATATCACATTTGCTGACACCATCTGGTTGCTCTATTCTTCTTTGTACATCTGCATCTGACCCACGCTACTCCCATCCCCCGCTAACCATCCACAATGTACCCTCTCCTTTGCACTCTCACTTCCATCCTTCTCCACTTACTGCTACCCCCGCTCATCCCTCCACCCAGCAACAAAGTACTTCTCTCACCCTCTATCCTACCTAACCACCTCACCCACTCCTCTGAACTATTCATGCACTTTCAATCCTCCATCTCCAATCAGGCACGGCCACCACGTAAACTCTCATGCTCCCACCTGCTAACCCTCTCCCTGCTCCTCCTACTCGCTGGCGACATTTCCCCTAATCCCGACCCCCCGCCAAATCCCCACAGCCACCTACACCACACCCCCACGTCCCATCACCAACTCTCATAACCCCACCATCACCCACCCTCACAACCTGACCAACCTTAGACCCATCCCCCCAGCTCCTGCTCCTCTAATCTCCCTGCCAGGCGCACTCTGGAATGCCTGCTCAGTCTGTAATAAGCTCACAGACATCCATGAACTCTTCATTTCTAATAAACTCTCATTCCTTGGCATCACAGAGACCTGGCTCACCCCGTCCGACACGGCCTCCCCTGCTGCACTACCCTACAGTGGATTCAATCTTTCCCATACACCCCGCCCCACTGACAAACATGGCGGAGGTGTCGGTATACTCCTATCTGACACCTGCTCCTTTGCCCCTATTCCATTACCCCCCTCTGCTAATCTCCCATCTTTCGAAGCCCACTCTGTCCGCATCTTCTCCCCCTGTAACCTCCAGCTAGCTGTCATCTACCGCCCCCTGGATCCATCCCCACCTTCCTCGACCACTTTACCACCTGGCTACTTCATTTCCTCTCTACTGACATCCCCACCATCATTATGGGCGATTTCAATATCCCCATTGACACTGCCCACCAAACCGCCTCTCAACTTCTTTCCCTGACCTCCTCCTTCGGGCTCTCCCAATGGTCCTCTTCTGCCACCCACAAAGATGGCCACACGCTGGATCTCATCTTTACCCGTCTTTGCTCCCTTACTAATCTCACAAACTCAACCCTCTCCCTGTCTGACCACAATCTGCTGACCTTCTCCTCCCTCACCTCTCCTACTACATCACCTCCTCTCCGCAAACTTGATCATCCCTGCAGAAACCTAAAACACATTGATCTACACTCACTCTCAGAATCCCTCCTCCCTCTCGCCAACATAACATCTATATGTGACACAGACACTGCCACCACCCTCTACAATACCACATTAACCAAGGCCCTCGACCTAGCAGTCCCCTCACATATCACGCTCCACGCACTAATAGGCAACCCTGGCACACCACCCTCACTAAAGACCAGAGACGGGTATCCAGGGTCGCCAAGAGGTGATGGAAAAAAATTGCGTTCCACTGAGCATTTTGCGCTGTTCAAACAGTCTCTCATCGCCTTCAAGACTGCACTTACCACCGCCAAACAAACCTTCTTCTTATCCCTAATAACCTCCCTGTCCCACAATCCCAAGCAACTTTTCAAAACCTTCAATTCCTTACTCCGCCCGCCTGCTCCCCATCCCTCTCCCCTTATCTCTGCAGAAGACTTTGCCTCCTTCAAAGAAAAGATTGACAGAATCAGAGACAGCTCTGATCCACTGTCCCCACAGCCTCCCCTCTCACCTATACTGCCCTCTACTTCCATAAACTGCTTCCCCCCCATAACTGAAGACCAGCTCTCCTCCCTCCTGTCAAAATCACACCTCACAACCAGCGCCCACGACCCGCTCCCATCCCACCTCATTCCCAACCTCACCTCCGTTGTCATCCCAGCCCTAACTCATCTTTTCAACCTATCACTTACCACTGGCACCTTCCCCTCAGCCTTCAAACACGCCTTGATCACAACCATCCTCAAAAAACCCTCCCTCGATCCCACAACTGTCTCCAACTACCGCCCTATATCTCTCCTCCCTTTCGCCTCTAAACTACTTGAACAGCATGCCCACTCTGAGCTGTCCTCTCACCTCTCCTCCTGCTCCCTCTTTGACCACCTGCAATCTGGCTTCCGACCCCTCCACTCCACTGAAACAGCCCTGACCAAAGTCACAAATGACCTACTGACTGCCAAAAGCAAGCGCCACTACTATGTTCTCCTCCTCCTCGACCTGTTTAGCTGCCTTCGACAATGTTGACCACTCCCTTCTACTACAGATCCTGGAATATCTTGGCATCACGGACCTTGCCCTCTCTTGGATATGCTCATACTTAATGGACCGCATATTCAGCGTCACCCACTCCCACACATCCTCCTCGCTCTACCCCCTATCTGTCGGGGTCCCCCAGGGCTCGGTTCTTGGACCATTACTGTTCTCAATCTACACTCTCGGCCTAGGGCAACTCATTGAGTCCCATAATCTCCAATATCACCTCTACGCCGACGACACCCAAATCTACCTGTCTGGTCCTGACATTGCCTCCCTTCTATCCAAAATTCCACACTGCCTGTCCCCCATCTCATTCTTCTTCTCTGCTCGCTTCCTTAAGCCGAACATGGACAAAACCGAGTTCATAGTCTTCCCCCCAAGACGCCCCCTCTCTACCTGACCTATCCATCGTCGTCAATGACTGCTCTCTCTCTCCAGTCCCCCATACCAAGTGCCTCGGGGTTATCCTTGACTCTTCCCTCTCCTTCAAGCCCTACATCCAGGCCCTCACCACCTCATGCCGACTCCAGCTCAAAAACATCTATAGGATTCGCGCTTTCCTTGACCACGACACTGCTAAAACCCTAATTCACGCTCTCATCATCTCCCGCCTCGATTACTGCAACCTCCTGCTCACCGGCCTCCCCAATACCTCCCTTGCACTTCTCCAATCTATCTTGAACTCCGCTGCCCGCCTAATCCATCTGTCTCCCCGCTACTCCCCTGTTTCCCCCCTCTGCCAAGCCCTTCACTGGCTCCCTACTTCCCAGAGATCCCGGTTTAAAACATTAACCATGACATACAAAGCCATTCACAACCTGTCCCCTCCATACATCTCTGACATGGTCTCCCGATACCTACCCTCACGCAACCTGCGATCCTCCCAAGAGCTTCTCCTCTACTCCCCCTCATCTCCTCTTTGCACAACTGCCTACAGGATTTCACCCATGCTTCACCTATACTCTGGAACTCTCTGCCCCAACACATCAGACATTCTCCTACCCTGGGAACCTTCAAAAGAAGCCTGAAGACCCTCCTCTTCCGCCAAGCCTACCACCTGCAATAAGACCAGGTCCACCACACCGCCTCACGACCTGAATTTCCCCCTCCCACTGTATCCCCACCCGCCCCTCGTAGACTGTGAGCCTTCGCGGACAGGATTTCTCCCCTCTTGTATCTGTACAACCGAATTGTCAACATTTATTGTTACTATGTTACTTGTCCTAGTCTGCCCTTTTAGCATGTAAAGCGCCATGGAATATAATGGCGCTATATAAATTAATAATAATAATATTAATTAACATTATATATATATATATATATATATATAACTTGAGAAAAATTCCTGCAGCACACAGCTACTAGCAATGTTGCACAAGTGCTAACAAGTAGGGATGAGCGAGTCTACTCGCTAGGACTCGTTACTCGGCGATTCTTAAGGGACTCGCTGGACTCGGTACTCGGCGAGTCTTTTAGCGAATACTCGCTCAGTAACGAGTCCAATGCAAGTAAATGGCAATCTTAGTTTTGTCAGAGTTTACTTTCTCTCACTCGCTAGACTCGCTAGACTCGCTCTATCACATCACTATATAGCTTGAATCTCCCCAAACAGCAGCGAGTCTGAGCGAGTCTACGAGTCCGAATCCTAGCGAGTCTGCGATTCCGAGTCCTGTATTCTCTATTCGGGACTCGCGAATCCCTATTCCCTATTCATTAACATTGGACTCGCTAGACTCGCAACGAGTACCGAGTCCTGAGCTCGGACTCGTGCGGGTCTAGCGATTCCGAGTAATTTAGGACTCGCTCATCCCTACTAACAAGCCATATATGTTTGAGGAAAAAGTTAAAAACTTACGTTTTTTCAAAAAACTCAATAATCTTATCTTTTAATTCTGGAGTTCTTAGTACATACATTGGCCAATGTCTGCTTGCTCATCAACTACGACAAAGTGACTCCAGGCATGATGAGCCCTATCTGACATCCCTGCCCTCCTTGTCCACCCCCCACTCTGCAGTGGGCAGGCACCATCTATACCCTCGATCACCTGTAAGTTTAATGAGGGTGCACATTGCAACAAAGGAGCCTGTAACTCCATATAGCAAATAATCAAAAAAGCTGCACAGCACTCAGCAGACCAGTGTGAACTGGTGCAAGCAAGGATACAGAATCAAACAACTTGAGAAAAATTCCTGCAGCACACAGCTACTACCAATGTTGCACAAGTGCTAACAAGCCATATATGTTTGAGGAAAAAGTTAAAAACTTACGTTTTTTCAAAAAACTCAATAATCTTATCTTTTAATTCTGGAGTTCTTAGTACATACATTGGCCAATGTCTGCTTGCTCATCAACTACGACAAAGTGACTCCAGGCATGATGAGCCCTATCTGACATCCCTGCCCTCCTTGTCCAGCCCCCACTCTGCAGTGGGCAGGCACCATCTATACCCTCGATCACCTGTAAGTTTAATGAGGGTGCACATTGCAGCAAAGGAGCCTGTAACTCCATATAGCAAATAAGGAGGGCAGGGATGTCAGATAGGGCTCATCATGCCTGGAGTCACTTTGTCGTAGTTGATGAGCAAGCAGACATTGGCCAATGTATGTACTAAGAACTCCAGAATTAAAAGATAAGATTATTGAGTTTTTTGAAAAAACGTAAGTTTTTAACTTTTTCCTCAAACATATATGGCTTGTTAGCACTTGTGCAACATTGGTAGTAGCTGTGTGCTGCAGGAATTTTTCTCAAGTTGTTTGATTCTGTATCCTTGCTTGCACCAGTTCACACTGGTCTGCTGAGTGCTGTCCAGCTTTTTTGATTATTTTATATATATATATATATATATATATATATATATATATTAACATTACATTTTTATGTACATATTAAATTTAGTTTTAGTATATATTAAAAATAAATTATATATACCTGTTTATATATAATTTATATATTAAATATAATTAAGCATATTCACTATTTCATATATTATATATCATAGTGAATATAAATATTTTGGATTTAATAAAATTATATATGCATTATTTATATATGCATTACTTTTGTATATATATATATATATATATATTTATATACATGTATATATATATATATATATATATATATATATATATATATATTAGGGATGGGCGAATCTACTCGGTAGATAAATAAATCTATAAATTTCGGGCTTAGGGCCAGCTGATAATAAAAAGCTGGCCCTAACCCCTTTATTACCCAGTGAGCCGCCGCACCAGGGCCACTGGAAGAGCGGGGTTCAGTGCCAGAAGATGGCGCTTCAATGAACGAGCCATCTACTGGGGCGGCTGCGGGCTGCAATTCGCAGCGGGGGGTGCCCAGAAGGCTTGGGCCTCCCTGCGCTGTGGATTCCAGCCCCCAGCTGCCTAGCTGTACCTGGCTAGACATAGAAATTGCGCAGAGCCCCACGCATTTTTTTTAAATTATTTCATGAACTTCATGAGCTTAGCCGTATTTTTGCAACCAGCCGGATCCAGCAGGCAGCGACGGGCTGCCCCCAACCCCCAGGTGCCTATTTGTACCTGGCCGGACACAAGAATATAGGCGAGCCCCCTTTTTTTATTATTTAATGAATTTCATGAAATAATTAAAAAAAAATGCGTGGGGCTCCGCGCAATTTCTATGTCCAGCCAGGTACAGCTAGGCAGCTGGGGGCTGGAATCCGCAGCGCAGGGAGGCCCAAGATTTCTGGGCACCCCCCGATGCAAATTGCAGCCCGCGGCCGCCCCAGAAGATGGCGCGTTCATTGAAGCGCCATCTTCAGGCGCTGAACCCCGCTCTTCCAGTGGCCCTGGTGGCCGGTGGCTCACTGGGTAATAAAGGGGTTAGGGCCAGCTTTGTATTATCAGCTGGCCCTAAGCCCGAAATTGATGGCGGTCACGCCAAGATTAGACATGACCACCATGAATTTCCAGTAATCAATAGAAAAAAAACACAAACACAGAGAAATTTTTTTTATTAAAAATAAAACAAAAAAGACATTAAGGACTCCATCTTTATTTAAAAATTCCTCTTCCGTCCGACGTAGTCCAAAACGCAATCTCAGCTCTGCTACATCCCTGTCTGTGCTTAGACAGACAGGGATATAGCAGAGCTGAGAACTGACTAAACAGTCAGGGTTCAGCTCAGGTCATTATGAAGTTAATTTATTCACTGCTTCTGTCAGCGTTCGGGAATCTCCGGAGAGAGCAGCAGAGACTCGGGGAGCGAGTCTGCGGCCGGCGCCGGCGGAGGCAGCGGTAAGTAACCGGTGCACCCCCCACCCTCTCCCCCCTCACCCACTCCCCCCTACTCCCACCCCACCCCCCCCCCCGCAATCTTTTTTTTTTTTTACTATTCTTTAAAAGCCAGCGGCTTTTTGCCGCTGGCTTTAAAAGAATAACATGGGGAATGGCAGGTTTTTCCTCTGCTGCCAGACCCCTTATAGGGTCCGGCAGCAGAGGAATCGCTGCAATACTCGTTCCCCATTCATTAACATTGGACTCGCTAGACTCGCAACGAGTAGCGAGTCCTGGACTCAGACTCGTCAGAGTCTTGCGAGTCCGTGTAATTTAGGATTTGCCCATCTCTAATATATATATACATATATATATATATATATGTATATATATATGGAAATAGAAAAACAGAACAGCACAGGTATACTTAGCAAGATGGTGCAATCAGTGCTGAAAAGCACAGTGTCCAACTGTGAGATAAATCCAAAAAGCAGAAATCCAGGCAGCACACAAATTGAATGCAAAAAACAAGCTTTAATGAGCCCAACCAGCGGTACAACGTCCGTTCACCTTTTCTGCGTCACACAAACACACGGTGGTTGGAACCAAAGATCTCAACTTTGGACTCATCAGACCAAAGCACAGATTTCCACTGGTCTAATGTCCATTCCTTGTGTTCTTTAGCACAAACAAGTGTCTTCTGCTTGTTGCCTGTCCTTAGCAGTGGTTTCCTAGCAGCTATTTTACCATGAAGGCCTGCTGCACAAAGTCTCCTCTTAACAGTTGTTGTAGAGATGTGTCTGCTGCTAGAACTCTGTGTGGCATTGACCTGGTCTCTAATCCGAGCTGCTGTTAACCTGTGATTTCTGAGGCTGGTGACTCGGATGAACTTATCCTCCGCAGCAGAGGTGACTCTTGGTCTTCCTTTCCTGGGGTGGTCCTCATGTGAGCCAGTTTCTTTGTAGCACTTGATGGTTTTTGCAACTGCACTTGGGGACACTTTCAAAGTTTTCCCAATTTTTCGGACTGACTGACCTTCATTTCTTAAAGTAATGATGGCCACTTGTTTTTCTTTACTTAGCTGCTTTTTCTTTCCATAAACAAATTCTAACAGTCTATTCAGTAGGACGATCAGCTGTGTATCCACCAGACTTCTGCACAACACAACTGATGGTCCCAACCCCATTTATAAAGCAAGAAATCCCACTTATTAAACCTGACAGGGCACACCTGTGAAGTGAAGACCATTTCCAGTGACCACATCTTGAAGCTCATCAAGGGAATGCCAAGACTGTGCAAAGCAGCAATCACAGCAAAAGGAGGCTACTGTGAAGACCCTAGAATATAAGACATATTTTCAGTTGATTCACACTTTTTTGTTAAGTATATAATTCCACATGTGATAATTCATAGTTTTGATGCCTTCAGTGTGAAACTACAATTTTCATATTCATGAAAATACAGAAAACTGTTTGAATGAGAAGGTGTGTCCAAACGTTTGGTCTGTACTATATATATATATATATATATATATATATATATACTAGCTGGGTGCCCGATGCACATGCATCGGGATTCTAGAAGAGCAAGTCTCTGACTCGCAATGGCCGCTTCGCGGCCAATGCTTCGCGCTGCTAAGGCCACTCGCCATGCCCGCTGCGCGGGCATAGCGAGTCGCCTTAGAACTGCTCGCAATGGCCGCTGCGCGGCCAATGCTTCAGGCGTATCCACATGACGACACCGACTCGCAGCGTGAGTGGACTCAGAAGGGGCAAAAAAACCCATTCGCAATTATATAATAGATATATATATATACAGTTGTAGCCAAAAGTATTGACACCCCTGCAATTCTGTCAGATAATCCTCAGTTTCTTCCTGAAAATGATTGCAATCACAAATTCTTTGGTATTATTATCTTCATTTAATTTGTCTTCAATGAAAAAACACAAAAGAGAATGAAGCAAAAAGCAAAACATTGATCATTTCACACAAAACTCCAAAAATGGGCCAGACAAAAGTATTGGCACCCTCAGCCTAATACTTGGTTGCACAAACTTTAGCCAAAATAACTACGATCAACCGCTTCCATTAACCATCAATGAGTTTCTTACAATGCTCTGCTGGAATTTTAGACCATTCTTCTTTGGCAAACTGCTCCAGGTCCCTGATATTTGAAGGGTGCCTTCTCCAAACTGCCATTTTTAGATCTCTCAACAGGTGTTCTATGGGATTCAGGTCTGGACTCATTGCTGGCCACCTTAGAAGTCTCCAGTGCTTTCTCTCAAACCATTTTCTAGTGCTTTTTGAAGTGTGTTTTGGGTCATTGTCCTGCTGGAAGACCCATGACCTCTGAGGGAGACCCAGCTTTCTCACACTGTGCCCTACATTATGCTGCAAAATTTGTTGGTAGTCTTCAGACTTCATAATGCCATGCACACGGTCAAGCAGTCTAATGCCAGAGGCAGCAAAGCAACCCCAAAACATCAGGGAACCTCCGCCATGTTTGACTGTAGGGACCGTGTTCTTTTCTGTGAATGCCTCTTTTTTTCTCCTGTAAACTCTATGTTGATGCCTTTGCCCAAAAAGCTCTGCTTTTGTCTCATCTGACCAGAGAACATTTTTCCAAAACATTTTAGGATTTCTCAGGTAAGTTTTGCCAAACTCCAGCCTGGCTTTTTTATGTCTCGGGGTAAGAAGTGGGGTCTTCCTGGGTCTCCTACCATACAGTCCCTTTTCATTCAAACGCCGACGGATAGTACGGGTTGACACTTTTATAACCTCGGACTGCAGGGCAGCTTGAACTTGTTTGGATGTTAGTCGAGGTTCTTTATCCACCATCCGCACAATCTTGCGTTGATATCTCTTGTCAATTTTTCTTTTCTGTCCACATCTAGGGAGATTAGCCACAGTGCCATGGGCTTTAAACTTCTTGATGACACTGCGCACGGTAGACACAGGAACATTCAGGTCTTTGGAGATGGACTTGTAGCCTTGAAATTGCTCATGCTTCCTCACAATTTGGTTTCTCAAGTCCTCAGACAGTTCTTTGGTCTTCTTTCTCTTCTCCATGCTCAATGATGTATACACACAAGGAGACAGGACAGAGGTTGAGTCAACTTTAATCCATGTCAACTGGCTGCAAGTGTGATTTAGTTATTGCCAACACCTGTTAGGTGCCACAGGTAAGTTACAGGTGCTGTTAATTACACAAATTAGATAAGCATCACATGATTTTTCTAACAGTGCCAATACTTTTGTCCACCCCCTTTTTTATGTTCGGTGTGGAACTATATCCAATTTGGCTTTAGGGCAATTTTATTTGTGTTTTTTCATTGAAGACAAATTAAATGAAGATAATAATACCGAAGAATTTGTGATTGAAATCATTTTCACCATGTATGCCAAAAGCAGAATCAAAATGCACTCTCAGGATGCAGTCAGAGCCCAATTGTAAAGCAAGCCCAGCTACAAGCTAATAAACCACCTCGACCAGCTGTGTGTGGGAGGTGATCTGCCATGCATACACTGAGCCCGCTTAGAGCACCATTCACATGGATACAGTTGATGCAGAGTGTCTAAAAGCGACCCATCCTGCGCCGCTGCTTGAGCGATGGGTCGCACAGTACGATACCTCTGCACAACTAGATGAATGGCGCCCCTAAGGGCCCAACTGCCCCCTGGATAGATAAAAAGTGCAAAAAGTCTCTTATATGATGAATAAAAAACTTTTACAAATGGGATTTTGGTTCATGCATTGGCCAAGACATTTAAGCTGATGATCCACGACAAGGAATCCCATGCTCATCAGTCCTATCAAAAACTTATGCAAAAGCTACTAGAAAAAAGCAGCATCAAAAAACTCACCATGATTTTGGAGCTGTCAGGCTGTGCCCGGTGTTTTGAAGGAGGCACCGGACACAGCCTGACAGCGCCAGACAAACAGAATTGGTCCTGTGTTCAGCCGGAATCGGCAGTGCGCGGCTGCTGGAGATGTCCCTGCTGAAATGACAGCTTCCGCTAGCCGCGGTTCTGAAATCTCAGCGGGGAGCTCTCCACGGTGCTGAAGGTCTCTGTAGGGTCCCGCGCGATCCGGCACCCCATAGACTCCCATGTTAGGGGGTGCAGGATCGTGCAGAACCCAGGAGAATCCGGGAGAATCCGGTTTTGTTTAACTTTTTGCCCCAGACACAAAAATAAACATATATGATATGTGTTAATGGCATGATTGCATCGACAAATGTCATTAACAATCCATCCTATCCAAACAGGCAAAAAAATAAACCATAGATGTCCACAAATAGTTATGTGTAATAATGAAAAGTAACACAGAGAAAAACTTATAAACTTGAAGAAAGAGAGGTGTAAAAGCCCTGGAAAGTCCTGACCCCAGCTGAAGTCTATCAGTAATTACAATGCTTACCTGCCACTGAGTGATAATAATATCAGCTGGTTAAACTTATGGCCAATAAAAAGGCGTCCCATCACCAAGGTGCCACACAAAAAACATCTCATTAAGGGTAAAACCAGTGAGCTGTAAAGTAGAGAGGGCTGCTGGCTGTACAACGCAGCTGACACATGACTTGTATGAAGTGAGCTAATCCTGCACTTGTCAGTAACATCTCGGGAAGGGGTTAACAGTTTTACTGTAAAAAGAATATTTAGTTTTAACATAAAAGAATTTATGAATGCTGTCACAATCTCAAATATTCTGTATTACAGACAAGTTCTCACAATCCACATTCACAACATCCAGAATAATTGACTTCAGCCTCCAGCTGTGACACAAGAATTGTACAGAAACCTCCGATAAAAGAGTCTGGAAAGAATATTGTAGAAGACCAAGTGTCCGGCACCATAAACTGCAAGACAGAACAGAGTAATATAAGATGACGGTCCGCTCTGGTGAGAATTTATCATTTTATTTTATATCGGACATCTAAAATATAAAGTAACATTATAAATATGCTTTAAAAATCATTGAAATTGAATTAAGTACATGAAAAATGTCTAAAACAACAATGTTGAGCCGCGGGTTTTGATGTCAATATTCTCTGTCAGGATAGGTTGGTAAACAGCAATGATGCAAAGATCAGAACCAGCCATGCTTCACGGTTCGGACGGGTCTGAGATCATTGCAAGAGTTCCAAAATAATGTTCAGTAGCTGCTTATCTTAAAGGAAACTTTTATTGCCAGATGATCTTATAATAATGTATAAATATATGAGGGGACAGTACAGAGAACTTTCTAATGATCTCTTTACTCTTAGGCCTGAGACTGGGACAAGGGGGCATCCTCTACGTCTGGAGGAAAGAAGGTTTAATCATAATCACAGACACGGATTCTTTACTGTAAGAGCAGTGAGACTATGGAGCTCTCTCCACATGATGTTGTAATGAGTGAGTCACTACTAACATTTAAGAAGGGCCTGGATGCCTTTCGTGAAAACTATAATACTACCGGTTATATATACTAGATTCTTTGATAGGGTGTTGATCCAGGGATCTAGTCTGATTGCCGTATCTGGAGTCAGGAAGGAATTTTTTTCCCCAATGTGGAGCTTAGTGTTGCCACATTGGTTTTTTTTTGCCTTCCTCTGGATCAACATGTTAGGCTATGGGTTGAATTAGATGGATGTAAAGTCTTCCTTCAACCTTAAAAACTATGTTACTATGTTACTATGTTTTTTTCAATTGAATTTTCTGGTGTTACTCTTCTTTCTTCTTCCACTGAGTGGAGTTTATTCCAAAAAGTTCAATTTGGTCTCATCTGACCACATGACTGTCTCCCATGCCTCCTCTGACCACATGACCTTCTCTCATGCCTTTTCTGACCACATGACCTTCTCCCATGCCTTCTTTGACTACATGACGTTCTCCCATGCCTCCTCTGACCACATGAACTTCTCCCATGCCTTCTCTAACCACATGACCTTCTCCCATGTTTCCTTTGACCACATGAACTTCTCCCATGCCTCCTCTGACCACATGACCTTCTCCCATGCCTCCTCTGACCACATGACCTTCTCCCATGCCTTCTCTGACCACATGACCTTCTCTCATGTCTCCTCTGAGCACATGACCTTCTCCCATGCCTTCTCTGACCACATGACCTTCTCTCATGCCTCCTCTGGCCACATGACCTTCTCCCATGCCTCCTCTGATCACATGACCTTCTCTCATACCTCCTCTGAACACATGACCTTCTCCCATGCCTTCTCTGACCACACCACCTTCTCCCATGCCTTCTCTGATGACATGACCTTCTCCCATGAGTTCTCTGACCACATGAACTTCTCCCATGCCTCCTCTGACTACATTACCTTCTCCCATGCCTCCTCTAACCACATGACCTTCTCCCGTGCCTCTTCTGGATCATCCAGATGGTCCGTGGTGAACTGCACATGGGTGTGGACATGTGATGGCATGAGCAGGGGGACTGTGCATTCCCTGCAGGATTTTATTCCATTAGAGCATAGTGTGTTACTAATGGTAGTCTGTGAGATTGTGGTCCCAGCTTGCTTTAGGTTATTGACCATGTCCTCCCATGTAGTTCTGGGCAGATTCCTGACCTTTTTCAGAATCATATTTACCCCATGAGATGAGATCTCACATGGAGTCCCAGACTCATGAAGATTGATGTCATCTTGTGTTTCTTCCATTTTCTAATAATTGCACCAACAGTTGTTACCTTCTCCCCAATCTGCAGCCAATTGTCCTGTAGCTCATCCCAGCCTTAAGGAGGTCTACAATTTTGTCCCTGGTTTCCTTATACAGCTCTTTGGTCTTGGCCATGGTTGAAAGCTTGGAGTGTGAGTGTTCAAAGGTGTCTTTTATACAGGTAGAGAGGTCAAAGAGGTGCAATTAACACATGTAATGAGTTCAGAGGAGGAGGAAAACTAACAGGTTTGTGAAAGCAGAATCATTGCTGGTTGGTCAGTGATCAAATATGGTACTTTTTCTTGCAATAAAATGCAATTTTATTATTTAAAAATCATACAATGGGATTTCTTGAATTTTAGATTATGTCTCTCACAGTTGAAGTTACTGATGATGAAAATGATTGACCTCTCTCCATTCTTGTAGGCAGGCATATGTGCAAAATCAACAAAGTATCAACAACTTATTTTCCACACTCTGTACATTTACCATTGAATTGTTTTTCATCATTGAAAACAATGAAAAAGTGCAAAAATGTTACTTGTGACCATAGCCTATGTGGAGATGGAAGCTTATTTTTTTCTCTTTTTCTATTTTTCCATATGTAATTAAACAGCAAAATCTAAGATAGAAATTATATGAAGAAACACCCTGCTGCAAATAAATAAGTAAAAAGCAAGTGCATATAAATAGCATTGGGGATGTAGTAAACATTGTTTTTGATCAAAAAGTGTAAAGCCATCCCACCGTGACAAGGTGACCCATATCAGGACAGAACCTAACACTGCCTAATATTAAAAACCTTACCATGTGTCAGAAGAGACCTCAAAATTAATAAGTCAGGAGAGTGACCAGGTCCTGATTATGGACACAGACATGTGAAGCATTATATATGGAATGTCCAGCTCAATGAAGAGAGCTGCATCCTATTTGTACAAGAGAGCAATGCAATGCAAAATGATCAGCTGTAGCACAGGCTGGTATACATGCAAATATAAGCCCATGTTCAGACAAAACCTAAGATAAAAGTTGTATGAACAAATAGAAGTCGTAGGTTCTGTTCTGATATGGGTCGCCTTGTCGCGGTGGGATGGCATTATGCTTTTTTTTATTAAAAACAGTGTTTATTAAGTCCTGTATGTTATCTACTTATCTATTTACAGCAAAAAATGTGTGTATATAATTATTGTTTTAGATTTTGTCTGCTTAATCCCTTCACCTCCGAACCTGTTTTCACCTTAATGAACTGGACATTTTTTTGCAATTCTGACCAGTGTCCCTATATTAGGTAATAACTCTGGAACACTTTAACAGATCCTAGCCATTCTGAGACTGTTTTTTCATTGGACTTCATGTTAGTGGTAAACTTATGATAAGATTTTTTGCATATATTTGTGAAAAAATTGGAAAATTGACAAAATGTTTGCTATTTTTAAACTTTGGATTTTTATGCCTTTAAACCAGAGAGTTCAGTCACACCACAAAGTTGTCAACACATAACACTTCCCACACGTCGACTTTACATCAGCACAATTTTTTAAACATTTTTTTTTGTTAGGAAGTTAGAAGGGGTCAAAGTTCATCAACAATTTCTCATTTTTCCATCAAAATTTACAAAACCAATTTTTTTAGGGAGCACATCACAACTGAAGTGACTTTGAGGGACCTATAGGACAGAAACCACCCACAAGTGACATCATTCCAAAAACTGCAGCCCTCAGACTGCTCAAAACCACATTCAAGAACATTATAAACCCTACTGGTGCTTTACAGGAACTAAAACAATGTGGAACGAAAAAACTTAAATTGTACTTATTCCATCAAAAATGTTAGTTTAGCCTCAAATATTGAATCTTCTTGAGGGTAACAGGAGAATTTGCATCATAGGCTTTGTTAGCTTTGTTTCTTTTAGTGCCATTTTTATCTTTTTCACAAGGGTAAGAGGAGAAGGTGGGCTCCAAAATGTGTTGCACAATTTCTCCTGAGTAAGCTGATGTTACATATGTGGCGGAAAAACACTGTTTGGGTGCACGGCAAGGCTCGGAAGGTAAGAAGCGACATTTGCATTTTGAACAAAAAATTGTCTGGAGTTGTTAGCGGACACTGTGTCACGTTTGGAGAGCCCCTGATGTGCCTGAACAGTGAAAATCTCTCATAAGTGATTTCCACAAAAATGTTTTTTTTAGTGCCAATTTTTTCATTTTTACAAGGGCAGCAGCAGACAATGGACCCCAAATATGGTTGTCAAGCTTTTCCTGAGTACCATGGTACCCCCTATGGGGTAAAAAACACTATTTGGGTAGAGGGCAAGGAAGGGAAGGAGCGAAGTTTGAAGCGCAGACTTTGATGATGTGGTCTACGGGCGTCATGTCGCATTTGGGTAGCCCTTGATGTTCCTAAATAATGTCCCCCCAGGTGACCCCGTTCTTAAAACTTAACCCCACAAGGAATTTATCTTGAAGTGGGATGAGCACCTTGACCCCACAGGTGCTTCACAGAATTTTACAACATGGAAACATGAAAATTCCAAAAATTGATTTTTTTCTACAAAATGTTTTACCACCAAAAATTTTAATTTTCAAAAGAACAGCAGGAGAAACTGGACCCCCAAATTTCCAAATTTGCTGTTTTTTTTGTTTTTGTGAGGGGGGGAGGGTGAGGAGCCATAGTGCTTTTCCAGAGCCTTTGTGCTACCAGTAACATGGGGAAACCTTTTATATTTCTGTTAACAGATGACGAACTTGAGTTCAGACTTGAGTTTTTGTGGGTTGAGTTGAACGCTATTAGTGGTAATTTGGGCACAGAACATTTTGGTTCAGTTCACATTTACCCTGTGCTTTGTGCTGAGCACTTACATCGGGGTTTGCAACTACATCTTTGAAATATGTGGTTCAGGTGAAGCTGCTAACGGATCCATTCACTAATGAGGCAGCAGAGTTCCTCTCGACTCTGTTTGCCTTCTTTTCAGCTTTGTTTTTCTAGTCAAAGATGCACAAAACTGTGGTTGACCACACTTTTGTGCACACCTAAAAATTTGCTATTTATGTTTGTTTTTTACATAAATATAACTACGGTATTTGTTGGAAATTTTTTTTAGTCTTTATTTTCTGCTTTTTTAAATTAAAATGTACATTTTTTTTAACTTTTTTACTTAGTGCAGTGTACTCTACTGGAGATGAAATTTTGGTGTCTGTTTGGACACTGTTAAAACAGGCTGTATAATAATCTGCTGTGCAGTCCCTCTCTATATATATACAGGCTGTCCAATAATTGGCACTTTTTTGGAGTGCAAAGAATGCAGAGAGCATCAAATAGAGGCCATGGCCATGGTGCTGCTGCTAGTGGTGAAGCTACTGCATGACAAAGATGTGGTAGATCTGTGCCAGCTACGGCTGCATATGAAACACCTTCCTATGGTGCAAGAAGTCCACAGGGTATTCTTCATCATTTCATAGGCCTGAGTACCGCTGAATGAATGGTGAGGCCAGAACAAGTTGAGGTGGTTTTAGATTGGACTGCTGACAGTGTCTTCAATTCCTTCATGCTGTCTTCCACCCAGTCCCCTGCTGAAAGCGCAGAGTTCAAGCCTGAGGACCATGGGCACTTTTATCCATCTCACACCCTTGCAAAACAGCCAAGCAGTGTGAGCTCCAAGTCATGCAGCAGGCGCTTCTGCTTTTTGATAAGTCTGGTTCCATAGCCCTTCCAATTTAAAATTGTCTGTGGTTGATCCTTGCCAATCTTGGCTGTGTGGGTCAAATCTGAAAACAGGATCTGTAGTGGCCTTTATTTAAAATTGGTGCTGTTTGGGGAACTCTTCCAATATAGGTTGTATGGTTCAACTGTAGTAACATGCTCTGTAGGGGCCATTTTTTAATATTGTTGCTCAATGGGGGAACACTATCAATATAGGCTGTTTGAGTCAACTGTGGCAACAGGATCTGTAGGCATTTGTTTAAAATTACTGCTCTGTCAATTTAGGTTGTCTGTGACCACTCTGATAAAGGAATCTGTAAGGGCCTTCCTGAAAATTGGTACACTGTGGGGGAACTCTGTCAATATTAGCTGTGAAGATCAATTGTGGAAATAGGTTCTGGAAGGACCTTTGTTTAAAATTGGTCTTCTGTGGGGGAACTCTGCTACTATAGGTTTTCTGTGTCCACTCTGAAAACAGGCTCTGTAGAGGCCTTTTTTGAAAATTGTTGTTCTGTGTGGGAACTCTGTCAATCTTGGCTGTGTGAGCAAGCTCACTTTCATTAAAATGAATCAGGCATGGCTCACACAGGGCTTGTCCATACCATTGACTGACTAGACAACTATACAAGCTGCACCCAGCCATTACTATACTTTTTTTGCCATTCCAACTGTTTTGAGTACTGCTTAAAAAATAAAACATGCCTCTTCCACCTACTCCACCACATTCACCTCCACCTCCCTCTTTTTTTAAGAAAAAATATATTATCTTATTTCAAAGGGGTTCTGGGTGATCCTTGATTCAACTGTGAAAACAGGCTGTGTAGGGGCCTTTTTAAAATCTATTCGCTGTGGGGAAACTCTGCTAATATAGATTGTTTGGGTCAACTGTGGCAATATTCACTGTAAGGGCCTTGGCTTAAAATTTGTGCTCTGTGTGAGAACAGTGCCAATATAGGCTATGTGGTTCAAATGTGGAAACATGCTCTGTAGGGGCCTTTGCTTGAAATTGGTGCTCTGTGAGGGAAGTCTGCCAATATTGTCTGTGGTGGTCAACTCTCAAAACAGGCTCTGTAAGGGCCTTTTTAAAAAAAATGTTATTCTGTGGGGGAATGCTTCCAATCCACACGGTGTAATGCCAGCTCAATCACAAATTCAATTACCAACTTTTTAACTGCATGAGCTATTGTGTACGGTATTGGAGCTGACATTTTATTTTTTGGGGGTGTACTGTTAAAAGGCAGTGTAATAATTTAATGCACACTCTCTCTTTCTAAAGTCAAGCCTTATTATAATACTATTTTTTGGGAGAAAGAATGTGGAGAGCATTAAATAGGAGATGTGCCCATGCTGATGGTGCTGGAGGTCTAACTGCTACAAGAGAGGATGTGGTCAGTCTGTGCCTGCTATGTGCCCAAATTCTGATGTGGCTGCCTGCTTTGAACAATAACTTTTTCAAAATAAATTCTTTGGGCCCCTGGACACTTGGTCACCAGCATCAGGGAGGCACATAAGGGCAAAGGGGCTAAAATTTGCAGTAGCAAGGCTAGATAGAGTACCAGCTCAATCTCAAATCCAATTACAAGCTTTTTAATTGCAACTGCTCTAGTGTATGCTACTGGAGCTGACATTTAGGCTCTGTAGGGACAATTGTTAAAATTGTTGCTCTACGAGGGAATTCTGCCAATCTTGACCTTGTGTCAACCATTAAAACAGGCACTGAAGGGGCCTTTTTCTGAAATTGCTAATCTTTATGAGAAGTCCTCCAAGTCTCACAGCGGGCCACTCGTTTGAACCAAAATCCAGTGAGAAACATTTATCTGCAACTGCCCACAACTGGAGCTAAAATTTAAGGAGGACTTGTCACTCCCCTGCTGCATGGCAAACTAAAAGCAGCACTGAATGCAGCATGTCTGCTGCATTCAGGGAAGGGTTCCCCCATGTCTCTAGCCCCCTTGTAAGCTGTATAAAAGACATTAGAAAACTTACAGTAAAGACATATAAGGGGGAGGAATACAAACGGAGGAGGCTGGAGAATTGTGCCTGCAGGGAAGACCACTTCATAAGATCCCACCCTTTAGAGTACTTATTTGTAAGTTTTCTAATGTCTTTTATAAAGTTTACAAGGGGGCTAGAGACATGGCGGACCCCTTCTAGGGATGGGCGAATCCTAAAATACTCGGAATCGCTAGACTCTAATGAGTCCGAGTCGGAAACTCGCTACTCGTTGCGAGTCTAGCGAGTCCAATGTTAATGAATGGGGAAGCGAGTATTGCAGCGATTCCTGTGCTGCTGGACCCTATAAGGGGTCTGGCAGCAGAGGAAAAACCTTCAATTCCCCATTTTATTCTTTAAAAGCCAGCGCAAAAAGCCGCCGGCTTTTAAAGCATATTAAAAAAAATATTTTTGTTTATAAAAACGGACTGCTGTCCTCGCTCGGTAATCTCCGGAGCCTGCAGCAGAGATTCGGGCTTTGACAGCAAGGTTCACCTGAGGTGAACCCAAAGACATTTCTCAGCCTGCTGTCCCTCTGGATAGACATGTGTGTCTATGTAGAGGGATGTAGCAGAGCTGACACCGCATTTGGGACTACATCGGACGGAAGAGGATTTTTTTTATTAACTATTTGGGTTATTAGCTGTTTGGGTTAAATGTGAGGAATCTTGAGGTGGCACTCACTGACACTCCCTAGCTAGGATCTGCTCCAAGTCTTCCTACTCGCCCTGCACTAGCTCAGATCGTCACAGGAATGTGCCCAAAATGGTGGTGGCAAGCCGTATATACAGCCTTGCCTGTCATACATGACATAGGCAACACGATGGACAGCAGCCAATCATAGTAATGCCACAACCAACAGGGCTGCAGCATTACTGAATATGATTGGCTAACATGCTTGTACATCTTCAGAGTTTTCTGACCTAACATGCTAGGCTGTCTCGGAACATTAACATATTCTGTATTCAGCGAGTCCCGAATACAGTATACAGGAGTCGTAGACTCGCTCATCCATAAGACTCTCTGCTGACAGCGGGTATCCGTGAACCGGTGCTATTGTTTAAACGATTTGGGGACATTCCAGCTACATAGACAGCGATGTGATAGCGAGTTTAGCGACTGAGAAAAATACTGAATGCAAACTCTGACAAAACTAGGATTGCCATTGATTTGCATTGGACTCGTTACTGTGCGAGTAATCGCTTGGAAACTCGCAGAGTACCGACTCCTGCGAGTTCCTTACTACTTGCAGAGTAACGAGTCCAAATGAGTAGATTCGCCCATCCCTAACCCTTTCCTTAAATGCAGCTGACATACTTCATTCAGTGCTGCATTTAGTTTGCCATGAAGCAGGAGGGTGACAGGTCCTCTTTAAGCTGTGTTTTGGAAACTAGAAAAACAGGCTCTGTAGGGTGTGAGGAATTAGCTCTTGTAGCAAAGGCAGGGACACAGTAATGGTGCTGTCACACGTGTCAACCAAGACTGCGATTTCGGAAGCGATGTGCAGGTGTGCAGTCTCTTCCGACATCGCAGCCTTGGTGTCACACGGCAGGATATCGCCGGTGACGCCGCAGCGATGCGGGTGGAGCCATCGCTCGCTGGGCAAGGATCAACCCAGCGAGCGATCCGCAGCAATGCTGCGGTATAGGCTTGACCGCCGCCAACATCGCTATTGCGGTGTCAGACGGCGCGATCCAGCCTAATCGCTGGTTGCAGATTGACAGGTTTATGAACTTGTTCATAAACCTGTCAACCTGCGACCAGCGATAAATCGCAGTCGCGTCGCTCTGTCACACAGAACGACGCACTTGCGATATCGTTAGCGACATCGCTGATGCGTCACTTTTCGGCGATGTCGCTAGCGACATTGACACGTGTGACACCACTTTAATGAGGCAACACAAGGGCTCAAAGTCCAAACATCAGTATTTAATTCACACTTAAAAAAACAGCAGGTGGCACAAAGGAGAAAAACAACCGAATTATACTCCAACCTGGAGAACCACCGGTCTCAGACTCACCCTTGAATGAGACAGACTAAACTAAGCAGCCGCCTGGTCACCACTAGCGATGTGGTTAGTTGCAGTCCACAGGCGTCCACCAGGTGACATTCCCTGGGTTATTTGAGCCTTGTCACAAACCTTATACTAGGTATATCCACAGAACACTACACATACAGGCTTGCTTTAGCCTCACTCCTCTCAGGCCAAGATCTCCCTTCTAACTGGCTCATGCAGGGTTGATTGCTTCACCTGTGAATGTCATGTGTTGACCTGAAAACCCGGAGACTTAGGGAAAATCCAGGCCAAATTTACCATGCTGGGAGAAATATACCTTCCATCCAGCACTACACCTTTCAGAGTACCACAAGGGGCATTTTTTGGGAGAACTCTGAAAACCGTCTTGTTGAGGTCACGCTCCAAATTTTATATTTCCTTACCATGTAACCATAATTGCTATGATGACAGAACTCATTTCCTTATCCACATTTGTTTGCAGGGCAATTGTCCAACTCTTGCCCCTACTTTGCTTCCTTTTTTAGCCCCCTAAAACATACTATAACCATTTTACAGCAATTTGCCAGCACAGGAGTTTGGGTGCCCATTGACTTTTAAGGGGTCCAGGGTCTAAAGGCAAATTCAGCTCAAGTCCAGGTACTGAACCAAACCATCCAGACCTGACTGTTAAGACTCTTGGGTTGTCTGAATTTGCATATCGTTCAGTTTGATTTCTCAGGAGTTCTCTTGTCAAGGCTCAACAGAAAACCCCGGAGTCTTAAACCGGTGAACCCAAACATCCATGGGTCCTCTCATTACTATTTATTACATATTTTTTTTACTAGCAGTCCCAAGTCCTGAAATATTAAAATGTTTAATTTTCTACTTTTTCTCTTTACTTTCTAGATACTTTGCTAATGGGCATCCAAGACAATGGTACAATTAGAATTGCTCTGGCACCAAAACCATATCTAGGAAGCTATTACGATAGAGCTAAGGTTGTAGGATGGTTGAAGGGTGCCAGCCATGTGGTCTGCAGTCCAGAAGGAGAACTTTTCTGCGTCCGTGGTGAAGACCTCTACAGGGGGCCGATTCCTACTAAGGACGGTGTTGATTGGTTTTCTACGGCCAGAAGAGTCGGAAAATCTGAATGGTACAAATTAAAAATTATTTTCTTTCATCCAAATGGAGAAATGTACGGCACAACTCATAATGGAGAGCTCCACAAAGGTCCACCGCCAGACAATGAAAATGTACCCTGGCTATATGAACAAACCACACGGATTGGGGCCAAGGACTGGGATCAGTGTGAAGCCATATTCTTTCATCCAAATGGTGATCTGTACGCAGTGACCAAACAAGATAGAATTGTGAAAGCGCAACCACCAACATCACTGAATTTTTGGGATTGGAGTAAGACAACCTCATTAGAAGGAGGAAGCGGCTGGCTAGAGCTGACCCATTTTATGGCTTTCTGTGCCAAAGGAAAACTGTGGTCTGTAAAAAAAGGGAATGGAAATATGTACAGAGGAATTATCCCAAAAGGTGGATTATACAAAGACAACGCTGAGTATTTGGGATATGCCTATAACATGTTTCGTTTTCTCTCTTTGACAAAAGACAAGACAATCATGAATATCATTAACTTTAAGTTCCTACCTGAACGGGCAAAACGATCTTCAGAGAGTGCAGAAGTGATAGAGGAGAGAGTCTACAATAACAGGAAGAGCAGCACCCCCATGAAACACACCTTTGCGTGAGTATTTCCACATCTTGGTATCACTTTGCAGTCATCAATAATGTCTTTATTCTGTGATTCTTAACTTCAGCCTCCCTTATTATTTTGCAAATGCCCAGAAGGGGAGGAGAGGACTAACATCACACACTGGTCAGCAGTAATGATGAGCGAGCATGATCACCACTACCCAATACTCAATCTAGCAACGGGGTGCTCAGATACGTCCTTTGTTAACAATCTGAGATAAAGAACCGTCTTCCTTTAGTGAATGATGCCGACACCTCTTTGAGAGTCATTTGCAGTCTCTGAATGGCTCCAACTGGGGGTAAAATCAATTTAATAGAAAAAATTTAGAATCCGGCTCAACAGGAATGGATTTTCTTTTTCTTTTCTTTTTCTTTTCTGTTTCTTTTTCAATAAAGATGGTGCATACAAAAAAAAATGACATGGTTGACATGCTTTTCGACGGCATTAAGCAGTCTTACTCATGGCTCTTGACTCATGAGTAAGACTGCTCAATGCAGTTGAAACATGTTGAAAAGGTCATGTCAACTATGTAATTTTTTCTTTTCTTTGCACCATCTTTATTGAAAAAAAAGAAAATGTATTCCTGTTGTGCCGGATTCCAATTTTTTCCAATAACCTTGGTGCAAGGCCAAGGCGAGGCTGGTGTTTGAGCCCCAGGTGGATCAGCAAAGAGCAGTCAGGTAAGCTGGAAAGTATTCTTATACATTGTAAAATCAACTTATCCAGATGCTGTGCATAATAAAAAAAAACTGCCAGCGCTCTCCCAGAAATGCTTTCTATGGCTGGTTTTATGAGGGTGGAGAGCCGAAATGCTAAATAATTGAATTCCATAATACTCGTTTCTCGAGTCACGCACATCAGAGCATCCAACCTGCTCGACCGAGTAATGAGCATTTGAATATTTTAGTGCTTGCTCATCAATCGATATGGCCTTACCTTTTTTCAGGTGGCTTCTGCTTGGAAGTTACTGAAAAGTATTTCATGCAAATTTAATGAAAAACAGGTTAACCTCCTGGCGGTACGATTATGTCAGGAATTTCGTGCTAAAGCGGTACCATTTTTTGCATGGAAATTTGGTGTTATGTACAGTAGGCCTGCAATTCTTAGTAATTTACCTGATCAAAGAAGACTCTAGTAGACCTCTCAGATGTGATAAAATGAAACATAAAATCATGAATTAGAATTAAATAAATCATTTATTCAAGAATCGATACTCTTCTTGAATAACGTGATAATAATGAAATTAATGAAATAAAATAAATGAATAAAAATGACATTTTTCAAACAACAAAAATTCAGTACACATCCTGTGTGTGGTACATTTTGAAGCATGGACCGCACAGAGACCCACGTCACAGTCCGGGCAATGGAATCTGGTTTCTTGCGGATTTTTTGCCCTGGCCGTCGCGTTTTTGAGCAGCACACTACACACATCCGTGTAGGTGCTGCCTTTTTCTTTTCTTTTTAGTCCATAAAGTGGCGTCCAGTTAGGCATTCTGGGTTTGGAATGTCACTAGCACGACGCCCAGATCTGTTGACAGCCACTGATGGCGTTTGGTAGGTCTGAAAAATCCGCTCCACTACCTTCCACACAAAGTCAGAATGCACAAGAGGGTTGTCAATGCTTTTTTTGTGCAATATGTATGCATTCCAGAGGCATTGTTCCAGGAGATTAGAAAACAGTTGAGTCCTGCATACAGAGAACAGGTCTGTAGGAACCTGTTCACACCACCAGCATATTTGAAACAAAAAGCTATTGCGACAAAAAACAACAGTACACTGCAGTAAAAATATTAAAATGCAAGTGCAGTATAAAAATAGTATAACAAATACAGGGTACTTAGTTAATCCGTTTTTTTGCGCAGAAAAAGTTATTTTAAGCCACGTCACTATCTTCAAAGTGTACCCATCTCAGACGCGGTCCTAACTGTTGTATTAAAAACCTGACTGGTGCCATGCAAGAGATGGAGTCTCCCCGCCCCTCCCTGGGCCCTGCATACATATAGCCCCGTCGCCTTCAGTCCATGTCAGACACTGGTCAAGCTGGCTCCTGTTTCTGGTAAGTATTCACACCAGTCATGTTTTTAATACAACAGTTAGGACCGCGTCTGAGATGGGTACACTTTGAAGATAGTGACGTGGCTTAAAATACCTTTTTCTACGCAAAAAAACGGATTAACTAAGTACCCTGTATTTGTTATACTATTTTTATACTGCACTTGCATTTTAATATTTTTACTGCAGTGTACTGTTGTTTTTTGTCGCAATAGCTTTTTGTTTCAAATTGTTCCAGGAGATGCCTGAAGATTTTCTTGTAATATTTTTTTTGCTGTTTTAGCGGGATAAAATGTCATTGCCTGATCGGCTCTATCGACTCCTCCCATGGTGTTATTGTAGTTGATGACAAGTCGTGGCTTCGTGACTTCTTTCCCACCTCTTGTGTGGACCATGGCAGTGGAGGTGTTATGCACAGTACTCATGAGGCACACGTCTTTTTTGTCACGCCAGCGCATTGCCATCATCTTGCCTTTCTGCCAAGCAACCATTTCTCCGGTTTTCATTTTTTTTCTTTCCAAATGTAGATGGCAGGTTTTTTTTTTGCGGCTGCATCTGCCGCAACCGCCGAAACTGCACTTACCGCAGGTGCTGCACACTTACCGCAAGCCCCATAGGCAATGCATGGGGCTTGCCGCAAATGTGCCGCAACCGCGACGTTATGCAGCAAAAGCGGCAGATGCGTTTTTTTTTACCATATCTGCCGCATTATTGAAAAAACCACAGTGTGAAAGCAGCCTAAAAGATGTCAGAAAAGACAACTGCAAAGAAGCCAAAAATGTTAGTTGAGGAAGAAAAGATACTGGTATGTTCTGAGTCGTCTTCTACCTGAAAAAATTGCAGGGTTTGCAGATGTCTAAAAGACATTGTGTGTATAACCTTTAGATAGTAATTAAGGCACCCATACTTAGTTAGGTAAACCCATACATAAAGATATTGGCAAGTTCGGGTGACAGTCTTATATGTTTTGCCACTAAGTCACTGGTTCCCAAACTCCAGTCCTCACGGCCCCCAGCAGGTCGTATTTTCAGGATTTCTTTAGTATTGCACAGGTGATGCCTTATAGATGATTCCTTCACCTGTGTAATTCTAAAGAAATCCTGAAAACATGACCTGTTGGGGACCGCGAGGACTGGAGTTTGGGAAACACTGCTCTAAGTGATGATTGCTGGAAATTAGTATCCGGCATGTCCAATTTTGGACTGTAGAGCCTGTTTCTCTCTAAGTGATAATGAGTCTTAGTCATAAATGCTTAGTAGCGTTTAGGGGCTGCGTCCCCGCATGATGTTTAAACTCTTGACATGGAAATAAAATATTGAAGATTTTAATGAATAGACCCCTGGTGCTGGAACTTTTCTTCTTCCTTTGCTACCACTAAGCACACCTTTGACTCATCCCAGAGCACTTTAATGTCTCTAGATGGGCCTTCCCCACATACGTGATCATGTGCCTAGGCCCCCGCTTACTCTGGGCTTGCCCTGACTAGTGTGTAGGCCAGTAAGACACTAGCCTTACTACTAATATAAAGACAACACGAGAGAAGGGGGACAAACAAAGGAAAGGGATTGAACTCAAATTCTCCTCCAGAGAAGGACACCACTGAATCCACTGGAAAGATCACCACACATTTCTCCAGACACAGCTCCTCTTTAGATCAGCAAAGAAGGAACTATAGCCACAATAAGAAAGAGTAAATAAAAGGTTATATAGTGGAAGGGAGTGGCTGCAGCCAACATTTAGAAGTACATGTCAATCACAGCAGGATAGAAATGAAACTTAACCACGTCAGCAACGAATGAAACAAAATAAGCTCTTACTCATCACAAACAATGAGTTGGCACTAAAGAGGATCTGTGATCAACTAAACACTGTAACCTTCTGGTCCAAGATCCCCTGAGGTTAAATCAGGTCGTGATACACTCATGACATATAGAGAACACAGGCGCATTCAGCAAAATGAGCACTCCTGTGCATGGGAGAGATGGGGAGGATAATAGACAGCCGAATGATCGGACATCTCTCTAAAGTGTATGGGGACTTTATTCAAATACTTGTTTGGCTGACATATATGGCCTCCTTCAGACAGCTGTATTTGTAATCCAACACATTGACCACATATTCATTTAGTATCAAGTCTAATACATTAAAATTACTTAATCTACATAGCAATAACACCAGAACCACCATTAGTACACATACACATTGCCAAAACTCCCATCAGTCTATATACATCAGTAAACCATCGCTACAATTTCATCATTACACAAATATTTCACCAGAACCACTGTTGATACACAACTATCTCACCAGACCCACCATCAGTACATGACTACTACATCAATATAACCATTATGAGTATATGACTGCCCCACTAGAATCACCATTACTACACTACTTCCTCACCTGAACCACCATTGGTACATGTCTACATCACCAGAACCATTGTTCGTCCAAAACTACCTCACTAGAACTACCATCACCACATGATTACATCAACATAACCTCCTTTGGTATATGGCTACATCCCAAAGAAAAACATCATTTAAACCGATGACATCACCAGAACCTTCAGTGATATACAGCTAAATCATGAGAATCACTGTTGGTACACAACCATATCACTGAAATCACATCATGAAAAATGACATCAGTACATAACTATATCATCAGAACCACAGTAAGTAAAGGACTGCATCAGCAGAACCACCATCGTGAAAAACGAATACATTTCCAGAACTATTAGTCCTGTCTTCATGACCAGAATAAACATCATGAAAAACTAATACATCACCAGAACCATTGGTACATGACTACATCACCACAACCACCATCCTGAAAATGAATAAATCTTCAGAACCATCGGTACATGACTTCATCGCCAGAACCACTGCTGATGGTACAAAACTATATCACTAAAACCACCAATGTGAAAAATTACATCAGCAGCACCACAGCCAGTAAATGACTACATGATATAAACCACTATCATACAAAAAGAATACATATCCATAATTGTACACATCTTTATCACTAGAACCACTATTGTTGGTACATGCCAATACCAGTAGTACACCAGAACCACAACAATACATAAATCACTGGTATGACCATTGATAAATAACTATATCACCAGAAAAGTAATCATGAAAAATTACATCACCAGATTCACTGTCAGTACACAGCTCCAACACCAGATTCACCATAAGTATTATATATACATATATATTCATTTATATAGCACTATTAATTCCATAGCACTTTACATACATCAGTAATGCTGTCCCTCTTGGAGTTCACAATCTAAATATCCTATCAGTATGTCTTTGCAATGTGGGAGAAAACCCACACAAACACAGGGAGAACATACAAACTCCTTGCAGATGTTGTCCTTGATGGGAAATGAACTCAGGACGTCAGCACTGCAAAGGCTGCAGTGCTAACCACTTGAGCCACTGTGCCGCCATAAATACAACAATGGTACCACCATTGATAAACTATATCACCAGAACAACCATCGTGAAAAATTACTACATCACTAGAATCTCATTGGTGGTACATGAGGTGTTACATGACATGACCAAAAACTCTGTCAGTACACCACTATATTATCCAGAGCAGAAATGAAAAGGGGCACCACTGTAGCTAATACTGGGGTTCCCACTGGGGAACTCAATTACGTGTGAGGGGGAGAGACAGGACCGTCTGACGTGCCAGAAAAAGTCTCAGTACTGGAAATCAAGCAAAAAGAAGAAAAAACATCGGCACTCACCAGAACGGCATATAACGGGATTTTTCTTTTTATTTAGTCCAGGAGCAGCATACAAAAGGGTGCAGGGAGGGGGCGCAGAGGTGACGATGGCACCGTTTCGGGTAAATACCCTTCCACGGGCCACAGCTGTGACCCGTGGAAGGGTATTTACCCGAAACGGTGCCGTCGTCCTCTCTGCACCCCCTCCCTGCACCCCTTTGTATGCTGCTCCTGGACTAAATAAAAAGAAAAATCCTGCTATATGCTGTTCTGGTGAGTGCCGATGTTTTTTCTTCTTTTTGCTTGACACCACTATATTACTAAAACAACCAATGTGAAAAATGACATCAACAGAACTAACATCAGTAAATGACTACATCACCAGAACCAAAGTTAGTAAAGGACAATATCACCACCACCATCAATACAGGAGTTCATCACCAGATCCACCATCATGAAAAACAAACACATTTTTAGAACCAATGCTACCTGACTTCATCACCAAAAACACAGTTGATACACGACTTATTACCATAATCACCATTGTGAAAAATGAAGAACCACTGCCAGTACATGAAGAAATCACCACATCTAGTGTCAGTACATGACTACATTACTGGAACAACCATTAATACACGACTATATCACCAGAACTACCATTATTAAAACGTACTATATCACCTGAAGCATTGACTGTAGACAACTACATCACCAGAACTACGACTATATTACATAAACCACCATTGTGGGAAATTACATCACCAGAACCAGCATCAGCCAGTACATGACAATACCTCAGATCCACAGTCAGTAAAGGACAACATCACCATATCCTCCATAATGAAAAACAAACACATTGTCTAAACCTTCAGCACAGGGATACATCACTAGAAACACCCCTGGCTGATTAAAACAGAACTCTATGATGTTTTTTGCTGACTCAACTCGTCTTCAATTGATTGTACTCATTTTTCTAGCCGCCATAACTCTTATGTGAGAATTGATTTAGTACTTACTGATGTTTTCTCCCTGCCAAAATTTAAGAAAATCTTTATTGGCCCAAGAACCTGGTCCGACCACTCCCCACTAATTTTTGAACTAATTTTAGGCTCAAAACATTCGACTAAAAGAATATGGAGGAATACGGTAATAGAGTTTTGTATAACCATCCAGTATACAAAAAAGAAATTGAAGCTACAATCAAACATTATTTTATTGAAAATGATGTAGACAACATTTCAATTTTCATATTGTGGTCTGCATTTAAAGTAGTATTGAGAGGCAAAATGATCCAACTGAATTCCCAATTTAATAAAGCCAATAGGGAGAAAACACAATTACTAACAAAATACTTCACCTAGAAAAACTACTAACTAAGTCCCCCTCAAATAATATCTTTAGTGAAATATTAAAATTGAGACTGGATTTAAAATCTATATTGGCTGCAGAATATGACAAAGTTTCACAAGTAGTTAGAGCCAGATATTACTATTCTGATAATAAACTCTCTAAGTTGTTTGCGACAAAAATTAAAAACCAGAGAATAAAAACCAGAATTAAGCAAATCAAGGATCCCTCCGGCCAAATAGGTAAACATCCCACAGATATAGTTAACACCTTCGCCCAATATTATGCATCATTATATACCTTAAAAGATGAACCTAATTTTTTTAACTCCTCTGATCAGGACATTAAGAGTACCGTCACACCTGGTGACAGCCCTGGAGATGTCGGCAGCGACGGGTGGGAGTGCGCACATTTTGACACCCCGCCAGCATTGCCGCCCCCCCGTTTACACGGGGAGACATCTTCGGCGATGGGCCGGCGAGCTGATAGGCGGCATCACCGCCGGAGTGTCTCAAAACCCCAGCGGCGATGCAGTACAATGGGAGCCTATGGCTCTCATCGCCTGTCAGCTCGCCGGCGGCCGTTTACATGGGCCGATGTGGACACATCACCCCAGATCGGCCGCCTGGTTTCAGAGCACTGCTCTGAAACCAGGCGACCAGTAAAACGCGTATGTAATCGGCGGCGATGTTGCCACATGTGACGTGGCCTTAATGAATATCTAGAAGAGCTCCAACTCCCATCATTAAACAAATCAGATTTAGAAGATCTTAACCTTCCCTATACTATAGCAGAAATTCTAGATGTAATTAAAACTCTGAAAAATGGGAAGTCACCTGGGCCTGATGGCTATCAAAATGAATTATATAAGAGTTTTGAGCTATTATTGAAACCCGTTATCACAAGACTAGCTAATCAAACTGTGATTCAGGGTTTTCTTCCTCAGGACATGCTTGAAGAAACTATCATTATTCTTCCTAAAGATAAGGGAAACCCTGAAGATACAAGAAATTATAGACCTATCTCCTTATTGAATTGCGACACCAAGATACTAGCAAAATGTATCACAAACAGGATAAATAAATACATCAGCAAACTAATTAATAGCGATCAAGCAGGATTTATACCGGGAAGAAGAACAGCTGAAGCTACTAGAAGAGCAATAGACCTAGCTGTCTTGGTGGAGCAATCAAAAACACCAGCAGCCTTCTTGGCGTTAGACACCGAGAAGGCTTTCGACAGGGTCCAATGGAGCTTTCTTTTTCATAATTTGAGGAAATTCAGGGAAACATTTTTAATTTTATAAAGTCAATGTATTCTAACTCATCAGCAAGAATTTACTCCAATAATACCATCTCACAAAAATTGTCCCTTTCAAACGAAATAAGGCAAGGGTGCCTATTATCCCCTACGCTTTTTGCATTATTTATCGAACGCTTTGCAGAAAGCATTAGGAAAAGTATTAATAATAAAGGCATCCCTATAGATTATCATTATCATAAAATTTCACTCTTTGCAGATGATATTTTAATTACTATATCAAACCCCTTAATATCACTAAAGGTACCTTTACACGCCGCCACTGTGTCTAGAAACAGGTATCCACCGCATGTGCACGCGCACGTTTTTAACGGTGGATACCGATCGCTAATGCCACATATAGACGCTGCCATTGTGTTGTCCACTGAAGGTATCTGTGTTCCCCGGAAGTGCCGACAGATCCTGCGGTCTACTTAATGTGGAATATCTTCGCTGCATCACACGCCGCTACCACAATGGAATATGGGCGTACATCTTTCGCGCCGCAAGTACATAGGCGTGACAGAGTTGTGTATTTCGTGACGCTAATACGCTGATTGGACAACGCAATATCGTCAGAATTTTCCAGCCTGTGCAGGAAGGCTGGCTAATACATGATGCCATTGCAATTGTGGAGTGTGAATGGACAGCTCTATAAATATGGCGCCCTGTGAAGGGACATCAAATCGTAACACAGTAGCCCCCACTAATGATCGCTGATTGGGCGTAGTATTCATGACGCTGTGGCACGCCCCTGTGAAATCACTAGGCAACGCTACATCCATGCCTGTGCCCCGTTTAGACGCCACTACCATGGCAATTGTGCCTTTGTGTTGCCTTGAGTTTTTGAGCACGGATCAGAAACCGGTATCTGAGTCAACTGCAGGACACTGGAAGGAATTTCCCTATTTACACGCCGCCATTTCGTAGCAATTTCATGGCAACAGGCATAAATATCCCCAATGCCAGGCAGTTGCTACCTTCCTGTGGTGGCGTGTAAAGGTACCTTTAGACACTTATCTACTACTATTGAAACATTTTCCCTACTTTCCTTATATAAAATAAACCGAACTAAATCTCAAATCCTTGACTTTAACATTAACATAACGCTACTAGATTACCTTAAAGAAGAACTCCTTTTTATTTGGCAAGATAAGAAAATATCATATTTGGGAATATCATTATTATTTAAACCTTCTTTAAATATAGTTAAAGAAAACCTTACATCTTTATACAATAAGCTCCATTCTGACCTTTTAACTCTATCGAAACATAAACTGTCTTGGCTTGGTAGAATAGAAGCCTATAAAATGCTTGTATTACCAACATTTCTTTGTCATCAGAGCAATACCACTTTTTATTCCTAAAAAATGGTTGGGAAAACTACAATCACAATTGAGAAACCTATATTTGGAACTATAAAAAACCTAGGATGGCAAGAAACTCACTTGAAAAGCACAAAAAGATGGGAGGACTAGGCGTACCTAATCAGTATAACTATTTTTTAGCATCAATTATAAAATTTTCCCAAGGATGGGTTCTTGGCGATAAAAAATGTTGTGGATAATGATTGAGAGATCCTTCATTAGAAGCAAATATTTAGCAGCATTTAGAATAGCCCATCTTAGGCCCCTTTCACATCAGCGCTAACGCTGATCACGGCAGTTGCGGTGAAAAAAACGCAACTGCCGCAGATTACCGCAAACGGCTCCACTTGCGGTTCACCTGCGGCAAGCCTCATGCAATGTCTATGGCTTGCGCTGTGCGCAAGTGGTATAGTGGGTTTCAGACTGCCGCAGATGCCCGTAAAAAAAGCGGTCAGTCACGGTTTTCTCGCGGCCGCATCTGCCGTAATGCCAAAACCCGCATTGCCGCACCTGCCGCACACTTACCGCAAGCCCCATAAAACATTGCATGGGGCTTGCCGCAAGTGAACGGCAAATACGGCCGTTATGCAGTAATCACGGCAGTTGCGTTTTTTTCACCGCAACTGCATGATCAGCGATTACCCTGATTGAAAGCATCCTTATACCTCTAACCCCCTTAATTTCTCAACATTGAAAACCACTATTTTGGCTTGGAGGATGCTGTTGCCCAGAACAGCCAAATTCTAAAAACCAACTTATCTAGAGAAAATCCCATTGGAGGTTTTGGAATTGCTTATTCCCAATCTTAGCATTTCCTCTTGGCTTAATAGAGGAATAACCTACATCAAAGATCTATTTTATGAGGATTCTCTGACCCCATATTGCCACCTCCAAAATAAATATTTACTTCCTATTTGTGAGAGCTCTAACTGGAGGCTGATCACCAATTATTTTACTGAACATAACCCTAAACTTGTGTTCCCCCAGTTTATCTCTGACTTAATAAACGATTTGAGGAATACAGCTAAACGGAAGACAAACACATTCTATAAAATATTTAATGAGGAACTAGAGTTAAATAACTATTATCTTATATTACAGCTTGGGAGGAGGAGTTAAATATTAAAATTGACCTTAATAAAATGACTAAAACACTAGCCATTTCATATTCACACACTACCTGTGCATTCATTCAAGAGTCATTCTATAAACTTCTTTCCAGGTGGTATTGGACTCCGGTTAAACTAAAACTCGTTAGTCCACTCCTACCTTTCAACTGTTGGAGAACCTGCCAGCAATTAGGGAGTCGTCTCATATATTTCGGTATTGTCCCAAACTACTTAATTTTTGGTTAGAGATAAAATCTCTCATCTCTAAAATCACAGGATTTACAATTTCTTTCTCACCCCAACTGACTCTCCTTTCTATTGGAATTGACGACCTTCCCAAAAATCTTAGATTTATTATTACCCATATTCTTCTCACCACCAAAATACTTATAGCAGCAAGATGGAATAAACCAGAACTTCCTAACGTTATAGACGTAATTTGAAAGAATATCTCTACATAGATTTATGAATATATCTTTCTCTGAGAAACAATTGCTTTAATAAATTTGTAGAGAGGGGGGAAACCTGGATCATTGTCTACTCCCAAATCTCTTATTGGGTTGCTTCTACACACCTTAGCGCACGTCGCTAGCGACATCGCTCGAAAAAGTTTACGTATCAGCGATGTCGCTAGCGACGTCTGCGCTGTGTAAACTAGGGACGAGACCTAGCGTTTTAATCGCTGGTCCAGGTTGTAGGTTTGTGAAGAACGTAAAACCTGTCAACCGCGACCTGCTCCCCATAAGTGGATCGCGCCTTGTGACCATCACCAATAGTGATGTGGCGGCATCCAGCATATAACCGCAGCGTTGCTGCGGATTCGCTCGCTGGGCAGAGCCCAGCCCAGCGAGCGATGTCACTGCCCGCATCGCTGCGGTGTCGCCGGCCGCAGCCGTGCTGTGTGACAGCTGGCCAGCGATGTCGGAAGCGAGCGGGCACCCGCGCATCGCTTCCGACATCGCTGGCCAGATCGTGCTGTGTGACAGCACCATTAAATTGAGGCTAATTGACATTTATACTTCTTTACATCACCTATACGTCTTTACTTGAATGTATCGCTTATAGCTCTGAAATTATGATTTTACATGATACTTTCTTTTAAGTTTAACCCTAACCTTTCTTTCTGTATTATGGTATTGATAAATGTAAAACTCACAGTTTGGAACTTGATGTACCTGAAGACGAAAATGTTTATTTATTGCTGTAAAATTCCCTGTTTGTGTTGTGTTTGTATTTAATATAAAATTTCGACCCTCCCCCCTTTTCCCTTCCCCCTATTTAAGTCCCCCTTTTATCCCCTACCCTTTTCCTTTAATAAAAATACTTGAAAACAATCCAAAGATATGAAAAATGAAGGTTTTTAAGTCTTGCGCAGCTGGGTGGGTTTACAAAACCCAGCCCCCTTGTGAGGTAAACAAAGTGGGAGTTTTCCCGGTTTTCTGTGTCATTACATAAAACCAAAGTGTCCATTTTGGGATCATTCCACCCTGGGATGTCAGCCGCAGCACCACACTATCCTGTGTGGAGGAATCCTACACCATTTCTGAGGAGACGTCCCCCCCCACTGAATCTGAGTTGTCACCGCGTGGCACAGGTTTTGTACTTTTCTAAATTTAATTCCTTTTATTGTAATAATTGTTTTATGCATATATGTAAATTGTTTCTTTTGTAATAACTTGTTTATCTTTTTGTAAACACTACGAACGTTTTGGAATAAACATTATAAATTTATAAGGATAAGTATTTAAACATTGAAGCGAGACATACAGGGACTTTGGTTAATTAAGATTGTTCAAAGTTGTTTTTTGAAAAATATTTGTTGCTGCTAGAAAGCCTAAGAGGATTACTGTGTACGAGACCCCTTAGTGATGTGTGAATCCTAATATTACCCGGAATCGCTTGACTCTAGCGATGGTCCGAGCCCGACTCGCTACCTCGTAGGAGTTCAGCGACCAATGTTTAATGTATGGGAACGATACATAGCGAGTAGATAGCATTTACAAATCAAGATGTGTCTGGAAGCTTCAGCCTAAAGCAATCTAAGTGTTGTCAGAAGTTCCATGCCATTGATTTGCATTAACTAGTATTACTGTGCAAGCAATCGCTGGGAAACTCGCCACAGATACATCCCTGTCTGATCAGGTGGCTGGCTGCCGCAGCTCCAGTGTCCCTAGAGCCTGCTGCTGCGATGTAGAAAGAGCTGAATTGTTCTCAGTTGCATCATTTAACCTGGTGCATTAACAATATAGCTATGCAAGGGGATGTAGCAGAGAGGACATCGCGTTTTGGACTGCGTCGGACGGAAGAGGATTTTTTTAATTAAAGATGGAGTCCCTAATGGCTTTTTTTTTTATTTCTAATAAAAAATTTTCTCTGTGTTGTGTTTTTTTTAAAACAATTTAATAGAAATTCATGGCGGTCATGTCTAATATTGGCGTGACCGCCATAAATTTCGGGCTTAGGGCCAGCTGATAATACAAAGCTGGCCCTAACCTCTTTATTACCCAGCGTGCCACCGTCACCAGGGCCGCTGGAAGAGCGGGGTTCAGCGCCAGAGGATGGCGCTTCAATGAACGCGCCATCTTCTGGGGCGGCTGCGGGCTGCAATTTGCAGCGGGGGGTGCCCAGAAAGCTTGGGCATCCCAGCGCTGCGGATTCCAGCCCCAGCTGCTTAGCTGTACCTGGCTAGACATAGAAATTGCGCGGAGCCCCACGCATTTTTTTTTAATTGTTTCATGAAATTCATGAAATAATAAAAAAAAGGGCTCCCCTATATTCTTGTGTCTGGCCAGGTAATAGCACCTGGGGGTTGGGGGCAGCCCGTCGCTGCCTGCTGGATCCGGCTGGTTCCAGAAATACGGCGAAGACCATGTAATTTTTTTTCTGAAAAATCAATAAAACAATCCTAAAAAAGGGACTGCATCTTTATTAACCCCTCGCCCATGGTCCAGGGGTTAATAAAGATGCAGTCCCTTTTATTTACATTGTTTTATGGATTTGTCAGAAAAAAATTTCACGTGGGCTTCGCCGTATTTCTGGAACCAGTCGGATCCAGCAGGCAGTGACGGGCTGCCCCCAACCCCCAGGTGCCTATTTGTACCTGGCCGGACACAAGACTATAGGTGAGCCCTTTTTTTTAATTATTTCATGAATTTCATGAAATAATTAAAAAAAAATGCGTGGGGCTCCGAGCAATTTCTATGTCTAGCCAGGTACAGCTAAGCAGCTGGGGGCTGGAATCCGCAGCGCAGGGAGGCCCAAGCTTTCTGGGCACCCCCCGCTGCAAATTGCACCCCGCAGCCGCCCCAGAAGATGGCGCGTTCATTGAAGCGCCATCCTCTGGCGCTGAACCCCGCTCTTCCAGCGGCCCTGGTGGCGGTGGCACGCTGGGTAATAAAGGGGTTAATACCAGCTTTGTTATACAAGCTGGTATTAAGCCCGAGATTCTTAATGTCAGGCCACGTTTGACCCAGCCACTAAGAATCTCCAATAAAGGGTTAAAAAAACACAACACAGAGAAAATTTTTTATTAGAAATAAAAAAAAAATGCCATTAGGGACTCCATCTTTAATTAAAAAAATCCTCTTCTGTCCGACGTAGTCCAAAACGCGATGTCCTCTCTGCTACATCCCCTGTGCATAGATATAGATGTCTATGCACAGGGAATGAGCAGACTGGGAACAATCGCAGCTCTGCTACATCATCTCTGTGAGCAGGTGGGCTCTAGGACCCTGGAGCTGCGGCAGCCTGCACAGAGAAGACAGCTGGACTCGGCTCGCAAAGTAACAGAAGTTACTTTGCGAGTTTCCCTGCTATCACTGGCACAGTAGTCGAGTCTAACGCAAGTCAAAGTCAATCCTAGTTTTGTCAGCGTGTCTGACAAAACTAGGATTGATATTGATTTGCATTGGACTCGTTTACTGTGCGAGTAATCACTGGGAAACTCGCCGAGTACCGAGTCCTGCGAGTCCCTTACTACTCGCCGAGTAACGAGTCTTAGCGAGTAGATTCGCCCATCCCTAAAGACCCTCTATTATTTAGAATGTGGAATTAAGTGTGGGTTAGGCCAAGTGCTAACACTCAGGCAGCAACAATACGGTGACAGGACACTTTTGGACCGGAGAACCCAGAACCCTGAGAGCCATCAGAAATTGTTTGAGGAACTGATACCAACAGCCAAATACATGGGTGACAAATAAGAAAGTTGGAAACAAATGTGCAGCCTTTGAAATAGGAAAGAATTGTGTACACTAAGGTACAGCATTATAAATATACACTTAACACCAAACTTCCAGCAGTGATATGAAAAGGGAACACTAAGGGTACCGCCACACTAGGTGACATCGCCGGCGATGCAGGGGCGTGGCATATTGCCGCCGACATCGCCGTTGCATCGCCTATTGTGATGCAGCGATAATGAGGCAAAATATCGCCTCAGAATGATCGCCAGGTTTCACAGCAGTGTTGTGAAACCTGGTGATCTGAACAGAGTGATCAGGCATGATCGCCCTGTGTAACGCGGCGACCCGCAATGTTTAACATTGTGGGTTACCAGTCGCTGGGTTCCTGGGCAATCCAGAGAGCGGTCGCCGAAGCTACGCCGGCGAGTTGCCACGTGTGACAGCTCACGGGCGATGTCGGCGGGGATGCACGCACCCGTGACTCCCTGCCGACATCGGCGGCGAGGTGGCACCGTGTAACGGTACTCTAAGTATACAGCTTGTGATATAGAAATGAAACGTGTGCACTAATTGGTCAGCACTATATGTGCATGCACATATCATCCAACTACCAGCAAGAAAACATATAAGAGAAAATTAGTAAACCTACACCAAATATATAACCTCTGAGACAGAAAGAAAGTGTGCAACAATTGTGCAACATTATAGACATATATACCTTGCAAAGGGATAACCACAAAACCTGCAATAGGTTCAAATAAGCAGAATCCCCAAATTATAAACTGTGTACTTATTTAGGGAACATTAGATTTTGACAGGTACATAATAGACACTAGGAGGTATAAATGAGAAACGTTGTTTAGGAATAGCATTCAGGTATCATACTCTTTTAGATACCAAAAGAAGAACCCTCCAGTGATGCACATTAGGATCAACCCACAGAAGGAATAACAATAAACAAACATCAAAGTATACACCAAAAGGTAACACCCTATACAACAGGTGACCTCAGACCATAAAAACATACAAATAACTATTTATCTGTTTATAATAAAATAGATGGTCATCATCACCTCTAGGATCTACTATCAAAGAAAGAGTGAATATCCCTCGAAAGGAACTCATCAACCCCTGAAACATATCTTCGGACCACCCATCAGAGGTAAACTGATATTCTCTAGATAGTCAAACTCTACCATATTACAGTGATACTAAACGCCATCATTTTTATCCCCCAATAGTCATGAGATACAGTGACAGCACCACCCAAACTACATAAGATGTTCCACTAGGAAATAACCCATAGGGTAAGACACCATATCATATATATATAAAATTGTCCTAATCATCACAGGATAACCAGATAGGATAAAGAATAAACTAATGGCCAACATATATATTTTTTATAGGTCAATGAAGACATCCTGAAAATTGAACCCCAGTGAAGATATTGATCAGAGCTACAATTATATGTTCATATGAATTTTAATTCTTAACCTTTTGTTATATATTTTTAGTGAAAACCACATATTTTTTAATTAATTTTTAATTAATTGTTTAGATTACCTAGTTTAAATAAACAACCATAAGAATGGTTAATCAATACCTGTAGTTTTCCAATTTTGTCTATTTACTGTATTATGCCATTGCAAAGGGGTGAATGTTAACATTATAAATTTGTTTAGTTTCGTTCTTTCAGTTCTATGATGAGCTGAAACTCATCCCCGCTATTTTCACCAAACAGGTGACCAATCCACCTGAAAGAAATCGGTGGTGGCAACATAATTTTTCTATTTATGTAATATTGTGGGCCTGAGGGTGACTGGATCGAGGTATATATACGTTCCTGGCCGCAACTGGTGGTATATATACAGCCCGTCACATTACGTGCCGCAGTAGACGACAGAAATAAGGGCAGCTGTGCTCCCTTGCTTATCCTCTGTCAATACCATATTTAGCCAGCAGGATAAGGGGGTGCCAGAGAGCTGAAGGTTCTGACTAAGTTTTCGTAACAATTGATGGCAGCGGTGGGAGTTCCCTGGAGAAGTACAGTCAGTCACAGTGGGCAACACCATCACTGTGGGGCTCAGGGACTCTTGTGCAGAACGAACTCTCATCCGCCCTGAATACTTGTATCCTCATAAACTCATCCCTGGAAAGACACTGACTGTCACCAGTATTGGGGGTGAGCGCCGATCTGTGCCCATGGCCCGGTTTTCCTGGAGTAGGGTGTGGGAGGAGGGTGGCGGGAGGTTTGGGTAACCAAGAATCTCTCCTCCAAAGTGTTATTGGGAATGGATTTGGGGCATTTGGTTGCACACTATATCCCCAATAACCTTTCCAGATCTGATATATCGGGTAATGGCAATGTTGATAATGCGAATGGGAATATTAATGCGTTGCCTGTTAATAAAGTGAATCGTGGTGTTAGGGAACTCAGTCATATCACACCGCAGGGTGATATTAATGAGGATCCCATGAAGGTAACAGAAATCAACACTAAGGGAGATGAAGGCAGGCATAGCAACTACAAGAGTAGTGGTTGTGTGCCACCTGCCAGGATTACAACAGACTGTGACATGGTGGGTGCTAGATGTTCCATGGTAAGTGCTGATATGGAGGCATCACAGCGTGATGGACCTCATAGTAGAGGAGAACTCAGCGATGTCACGCCACGAGCTAGCATCGCGGAGGGTTTCCTCCTAGGTGTAAAATTTGTTGCTAAGGTAGATTGTGACAGGCATGAGGACCCCGAGGAACATGGTCCCATGCAGCTTGCCAGTGTCACGATGGACTGTGACATGGCTGGTGGTAGCTGCCCCATGGTAAGTGCTTTTGTTCAGGCATCACAGCGTGATGGGCTTCATGGTGGAGAACTCAGCTATGTCACGCCATGAGGTAGCATCGCTGAGGGTCTCCTCAAGGATGTAGACCTTGTTGCTATGGGAGATGGCGGCAGTCTTGGCAACAACAAGAGCAGTGGTTACGTGCCACCTGCCAGGGTCACAACGGACTGAGACATTAGGGGCGCTAACTGCCCTCTCCTTAGCATTGATCCCAAGGAATCACCAGAAGAGGGAAATATGTTTTCCCCGACAGGGCACAAGGGTGGGAACACGGAGCCAATAATCTGTCCGGTTGATGGGACAGATGTGCTCACTACCTGTCCGGTTGATGGAGAAGAAGCCACCCTAACCTGTCAGAGTAGTGAGAGAAAGTATTCCAAAGTCGGCCTAGATGATGGGGAGGTAAGGCCCATTGTTTATCTGACTGATTGGAAGACGGGCCACCCTGCCGTTGAGGACCATGGGAAAGAGGTACTCCTGGCTTGTCTGGATGGGAGAGTGGTACAATTGCTCTGCCAGGGAGATGGGAGAGCAAACCCCCTCACCTGTCAGAAAGGTGGAATAGCAGTCCCAACAGCCTGTCAAGTTAAGGAAAAGTTTCAGTTCACCGCTTGTCAGGGTGATGGGAAAGCTGTGTCCCTGGCCAGTCAGGCCAAGCAGAAGGGGAGATGGTCTTTTGAGGCACTCCCACCCGCAGCCTGAGAAGTGGGAATGCAGGGCCTGCACTGCATTCTGGGTCTTCAACCTGTAGAGGGATAACCAGACCACCTGCACACCCAGAACAGTTCCAAGATGGTTCCTGTGAAGTCGGGGCTTCTGCGCCACTTCTGGCTATCTAGAGCCAGGGTTTGCAGACAGTCGACTTAGCAAATGACAGTCCTGAGGTGCTGAAATGCCTCGCAGAGACTTCCATCTCTGAGCTCGAATTGAAGAAGCTTCTGTGGGATCCAGGTAGTTGGAGAGATCACCAATCTGTGCATGTCAGAAGGCCCAGAGGTCCTACCTCCATAGCGCAGTCTAAAACGGGAAGGTGTCAGGAAAATATGAATTCTTATTGTTTTAAAATGTTTGAAAAGACAGCCAGAGATAGCTTACTTCTCCGCCTCTTGTTTGTTCATAAGGGAGATATATAGATCCCCACTTTGCTTCCCCTCAGTCAGGAATTTTGACGACAAGCCATAAACTCTGAGCTAAGAGGGGCTCATCTGGTTTGGTCCTTACTAAATTCCTTTGTCTTAACTTACAGTCTTTTAATGTCAAATTTCATAAGACCTGTTCATGGCACAAGTTCCTAAATCATATTTTTGGAATGTTTACCTTTTATCAGTTATGATGGTATATCTTTTATTTCTGGGAAACAATCAGAAACCTGGTAAATGGGATATTACCTTCTGAATATCATAGATATATCATATTTGGTATCCAGCATCATGTAAATTAGTGAGGGTAAACATGATGTACATATCTTGGATGTGGGAGCATCCAATCCAAAGATATAAAAAATGAAGCTTTTTAAGTCTTGTGAAGCTAGGTGGGTTTACAAAACCCAGCCCCCCTTGTGAGGTACACAAAGTGGGAGTTTTCTGGGTTTTCTGTGTCATTTCATAAAACCAAAGTGTCTATTTTCGGCTCATAATCATTCCATCCTGGGATGTCAGACGCAGCACCACATTCGCTACGTGGAGGAATCATACATAGGGATGAGCGAGTAGTGAAATAATCGGAGTCGCTATACTCGTAATGAGTAGGTCGTAATACTCGGGTACTCGTTACAAGTAGCCAGTCCAATGCAAGTAAATGGGCAATGCGAGTAATGCGAGTAATTTTCTGCTGGACCCTACAAAGCAGTCTGGAGCTGAGGAAAAGGCTGAAATGCACTGCATGATTGTTTAAAAGCCAGGCGGTCAAAAGCCGCCTGCTCTTTTTGAACAATCAGCTAATGCATACCTGGGTTTTTTCGCTTCCCATCGCTCAATGCTGCACTCCCTACTCAGTCCCAACTTAGGATCGGGCAGGGAGGCAGCGGAGGAGCAAAGCAGAAAGCAGCGGGGAGAGAAGCACCAGGCAGCTTCCTTTCCTGCTGCCTCGGTGCCTGCTCGGCTTCTTTGCTTCCCGCTCCCTGGTGCTGCGCTCCCCGCCCAGTCCTAACTTAGGATCAGGAGGGGAGGTGGTGGGGGAGCAAAGCACCGGACAGCAGAGAGTGAAGAACCCAAGCGGGGAGCGAGGCAGCGGGAGGGAAGCATCAGACAGGAAAGCCGGCAGTGAAGTCTTTTCATCGCCGGCTTTCCCGCCGGCTATTTCAAATGAACAGCTGATGCCGACAATGAAAATACTTCACCGCCCGCTTTCCTGTCCGGGGCTGCGCTCCCCACTTCCTGGTGCTGAGCTCCCCGCTCAGTCCTAACTTAGGATCGGGTGGGAGGCAGCGGGAAAGTAAACCACAGAGCAGCAGGGAGAGAAGCACTGGGGTACTTCTCTCCCTGCTGCCTCTCTCCCCGCTCAGGTTATTCACTCACCGCTCCCTGGTGCTGTGCTCCCCACCCGGTCCTAACTTAGGATCAGGAGGGGAGGCAGCAGGGGAGAGAAGCACCGGGCAGCGGAGAGGGAAGCATCGAACGGAAAAGCCAGCGGTGAAGTCTTTTCATTGCCGGCTTTCCCGCAGGCTATTTCACATGAAAAGCCAATGCAAAGACTTCACCGCCGGCTTTCTTGTCCAATGCTTCCCTCCTCGCTGCCCCACTCTCCACTGCCCGCGCTTCACTCCCCCGCCACCTCCCCTCCTGATCCTAAGTTAGGACATAGCGGGGAGAGCAGCACCAGGGAGCGGGGAGTAAAGAACCCTAAGCGGGGAGCAAGGCAGCTGGGAGGGAAGCCACCTGATGCTTCTCTCCTAACTGCTCTGTGCTTTGCTCCCCCGCCGCCTCCCCACCCGATCCTAAGTAAGGAATAAGCGGAGATCGCAGCACCAGGGAGCAGGGAGTGCAGCACCATGAAGTGGGGATTGAAGCACCGGATGGTTGGGAGCGAAGGAACCAGGCGGGGAGCATGCATCAGCTGATTGTTTAAAGAATCCGACGGCTTTTTACTGCCTGGCTTTTAGACAATCATGCAGTGCATTTCAGCCTTTTCAGCTGTTTCCTCAGCCACCAGACCGCTTTGTAGAGTCCACCATAAAATTCCTCGCATTACTCTCATTTCCCATTGACTTACATTGAACTCGCTACAACTAACAAGTAATTACAAGGAAACTCGTGGAGTAACGAGTATCCTGAATACCGTACTATTCGGCGAGTACCGAATAGTAACGAGTATACTCGCTCATCCCTAATCATACACCATATCAAGGGAGCCTCCCCCCCACTGAATCTGAGTTGTCACCGCGTGGCACAGGTTTTGTACTTTTCTCATTTAATCCCTTTTATCTTAATAACTGTTTAATGCATATATGTAAATTGTCTCTTTTGTAATATCTTGTATATTTTTTGTAAACAATCCCAACTTTTTGGAGTAAACATTATAAATTTGTTTAGTTTCATTCTTCCTGTTCTATGAAGAGCTGACGCGCATCCCCACTATTTCAACGTCACCAAACAGGTTACCAATCCACCTGAAAGAGATCGGTGGTGGCAGCATAATTTTTGTATTTATGTGATATTGTGGGCCTGAGGGTGACTGGACCGAGGTATATATACGTTCCTGGCCAGAGCTGGTGGTACATATATATCCAGTCACATCACGTGCCGCAGTAGAGAACATAAAATAGGGCAGCTGGGGTCCCTTGCTTATCCTCTGTCAATACTGTGTTTGGCCAGCAGGATAAGGGGGTGCCAGAGGGCTGCAGGTCCTGACTAGGTTTTTGTGACAGACATATCACAGCATCTTATACCACTGATTACTTAAATCTTTACTCTAATTTTAATCTGCAGACAGTAGCAGGGATTATCTCATCACTTTCCTCTGTGATCTGGAGATAACATCCGATCTGTGTTTTTCTCAGGTTTGATAAAACAATGAAGTCCTCCAGCTACTTCTCCCATGAACACGGATTTACAGTTGAATTTGGAACATCCATCAAATTTAATGCTGGGATACCATTTATTGCTAATAAAGAAGCAACTGTGGAAATAAAGGCAAGCACAACCCATAACTGGAGCTTAATGGACACCAATGAGACCGAGGTAAAACAACATTGTCTGTCACTAGTAGTATCTGATTATTATCCTTTTTAGCTATTGTGAGTGATGGTATGATTACCATCTTCTCCAGCCGTAGTAGGGGGTATCTGATTATCATCTTCTCCAGCCATAGTGGGGGATATCTGATTATCATCTTCAAATGCTATTGTGAGTGAAATTGGATTATCATCCATTCAAGTCACCAGCCGTGGTGGGTGGTATCTGATTATCATCTTCCAATGCTGGGTTAAATGATATTTGATTATCATCCTCTCCAGCCACCAGCCACTGTGGGTGGTATCTTATTATCATCCTTCTCAGACCTTTAAGGTAATATCAGATTATCCTCTTCAGCCAAGAGTAGGTGGTATAACTTCACAATTTTAGAATTTTACCTTCAAAGGTTAAACATTGACCCATACGAAAGCAAACACCCCATGCGGCAGGTATTAGATGCTCTAAATTAGGCGAAAAACTAATTTCTGACTCTAGCTATTGAAGTCAGTCTAGCTCTCTGAAGTCGTTGTAGAATTCGGCACTCCAGACAATGGCACATTAGTATTGTCCTTCCCCTTCTAGTAGTTTAGAAGAACCAGGCACTCCATAACATAGAAAACAATGTTTTTAGTATATGTACTATCTAAAATATTCTACATATATGATGTTTTGGTCTCTAACTTTGACCTTTATCTGATATGTGGAATGAGAATCACAGGGAGATATAGAATGACACGCTGAAAAAGTAAAGCGATGTGACCTCATAGGTGAAAAACTCCTCCAGTTCTCTGAATTTTCTTCCCATTGCAGAATCTAGTGCCTATATCCCGTAATATTATATTTTTCAAAGACGTCTAGTCAAACCTTGAACTTGTTTGAAAAGTCGACTGTTACAAGTTGAATCAGAGAGTTCTTTATTTTCAGTATAAAGAATCCTTAGTCTCAGTGCTCCTGGGTAAAGAACCCGTAGTCTCACTGTTCGAACACTAAAGAATCTACAGTCTTACTGATTGTACCGTAATCAACTGTCATTATCCATAAAGTTTCTTGTCATACAGGATGCCCCTTGTCATTGTTATAGCCTGGATATAAAAGAAACATTTTGATCAAAGCTCCATTCACATACTAATTTGAAAAATATATATTGCAATCTGAGAGTCCCCAGTGGTTGATACCTCTTAATGGCTAACTGAAAAGATGGTAAGCATAGCAAGCTTTCGGGACACTTGTCCCCTTCGTCAGACTGGTAATGACACAAATTCTGAAGACACATACATAAATACTGTTACTACTACACATATAAATGGTGAGATGGTGCATTAAATACGACTGTGACGTAAAGCAGAGTCAGGCTGGGGGGTAGTGGGTGGCCAGAAGAGGAGCTCAAAAGTGAAACCAAAATTCTAAGTGAGACAGTTCACAGAAGTGTCAAGAGTTCATAGTCCTATCAATTGAGTGTGTTGCAAGATATCCCCAAAGGCACTTTAATTTTATATAAAAATGCATGAATCTGCTATTCCCAAATGTCCATATATTTTACATAAAATCCCATGAATCCATGTAAAGCATTTAGTCCTGTTTTGAATGTGTCGAAGGTCGTTATCAATTTGTATTCCCAAATTCTTCTCTCTCTCTGAGATCTCATTTTAAAATGAGCAGCCTCATATCGGGTGGTCCAGGTTGCAAAAATGATTTGCTACAGGTAGGCACATACGCTCTTCTTTTATTGAGTGGTGATGAGAATTCATTCTTGTTCTGAATTGTTATCCGGTCTCACCTATGTACATGCCACCTGTTGGGCATTTGGTACATATAATTAAGTACACCACATTGCTTGTGGTGCAACTGAAGTTACCTGGGATCTTGTAGTCCTGATCTGTCCCAGGAATCTTTATCATGTCGGTTGTCATTATAGATGGAAGTTTTGCACCTGTTTTGGTTGCAAGGAAAGGTTCCTGTAGATGTTGGAGAGGACAGGGTGCTCCTCACAATGATGTTTTTGGATTCGGAGATTGTCTAAAACACAAGAGTGGGGGATCCGGAAATATTGATTTTAGTTGGCCATCTTTCTGTAGTAGTGGTTGCAGTTTCCATGTGGCTCCTCTAAGCACCTCCAGACTTGGATTGTAGGTGACTACGAGAGGGACTCTGTTGTTCTCTTCTCTAGTTTTGTAATGTAGGAGATGATTCCTTGATATTTTGGTGGCTCTTGTAATATGGTTCTCGATGGTTCTTGTATGGTAGCCCTGGTTCAAAAAGGTCTTTCTGAGGTCCTCAAGGTGATTGTCTTTGTCCGTAGGGTTGGAACATATCTAATTGTATCTGATGGCCTGGCTGTACACAATAGAGTTCTTTATGTGCTTTGGATGAAAACTGTCCCATCAGAGATATCTTGGACAGTCAATTGGCTTCCGGTACAGGGATGTCTCTATTTCATTGTTCTGTAGCTTAATGATGTTATCCAGAAAGCTGATTTTGGTGCAGTAGTAGTTGAGTGTTAAGTTAATGGTGGGGTGAAACTGATTAAAGTGTTCATGGAACGTCTTCAGCTATTGCTCAGACTCCGTCCAGATGATTAAAATGTCATCAATATAATGGTAGTAGGCCAGAGGCCTGACAGAATAAGAGGATAAAAAGTCACCTTCAAGCTTGGCCACGAAAAGATTTGTATAATTTGTTCATTTGAATAAGATGGCGCTTTAGCCGTGGCATTTCATAAGCAATCATGGTACTCCCGTTCACTTATTTCCTCCTTCCTTCCCTTCACATCCCCTTCCTCCTTTGTTCCTTTCTTCCCTTCCTCCATCTCTACTTTCCTTCCTTTTTTCTTTCTCCAATTCTCTATCATTCCTTCATTCTATTCTTAGTCACTTCTTCTTTTCCTTACTTTAACCTCTCTTCTCTCGTCCCTCTTTCTGCCACTTCCTTTTCTCTTTTTTCCATCCCTTTTTTTCTTTTCACTTTTTCTACATTTTTCACCCTGTCCACTTACTACCATCCACTGATAAAGAATTGACCATTCCTCATTGTTTATTCTCCATACAGGAGAACTTTTCATCGACCTCTGAGATGGAGGTCCCTCCTGGTAAAGCCATACGAGTGGTGGCTTCGGTGGTGAAAGCAAATCTGATTGTGCCGTACCAGGCGAGAGTCAAGACCCTCTTTGGGTTTGAAGCAGAAATTGAAGGCACCTGGAACGGGGCGACACATTATAATCTGATGGTCGCGCAAGAAGATTATAACAAATAATCGATGCTGCCGGTAAACCCATAGTGGTTACTCATCCGCTCATTAGAGAAATTATTTTAGAGCCGATGTTGAATATCCCACACCATAATCAATCACTGCCAATAGAATAAGATTACACAATGCCCAAATGATTATTTAGCTTCAGCATTTAAAGAAACTAATCTAAATACAATGTAACAAATTATTAAAAAATAAGATAATCTTAAAGGGGTTTCCACACTAGGACAACCCCTTCTGATTCCACTTGTTTCCCCCATTAAAATAATAGACCTTATACTCACCTCCCATGCCAATGTCGTTCCAGCGCTGTCGGTAACTGCGGCTTGGGGTTCACATGACATTGTGACATAATGCTATCCCTGAGTCCCAATCACCATTGTCTTCCTTCTTCCAACCTGCGCACCAAATGAGCGACCAACAGGAAGTGAGCAAAGCGGCTGAAAGTCCCTGCCAAAAGCTCGTTTGGTCTGAAGGTGGGAAGAAGGAAGACAGTGGGGATTGCAACTCAGGAATAGCGTGAATTCACAATGCCCCATGAACCCCAAGCCACTGGCAGCACTGGAATGGTGGCAGCATGGGAAGTGAGTACAAGGTCCATTGTTTTAATTATATTATTTTAAGAGAGGAAATAAGTTGATTAAAAGGGGTTGTCCTAGAAGCGCAAAAGCCGGTTACAGATGATATCAGGATCATATCGTGATGATGGTTGTTACATAGCGACCAGCACTAGGGATGGGTGAATCTACTCGCTAGGACTCGTTACTCGGCGAGTAGTAAGGGACTCGCAGGACTCGGTACTCTGCGAGTTTCCCAGCGTTTACTTGCACAGTAACGAGTCCAATGCAAATCAATGGCAATCTTAGTTTTGTCAGAGATTCTGACAAAACTAGGATTGTCATTGACTTGCATTGGACTCGTTACTGTGCTAGTAAACGCTGGGAAACTCGCACAGTATGGAGTCCGGCTGTCTGCTCTGTGTGCAGGCTGCCGCAGCTCCAGGGTCCTAGAGCCGCCTGCTCTCCCTGTGCACAGAGATGATGTAGCAGAGCTGAGATTGTTCTCAGTCTGCTCATTCCCTGTGCATAGACATCTACATCTATGCACAGGGGATGTAGCAGAGAGGACATCGCGTTTTGGACTACTCGGACGGAAGAGGATTTTTTTAATTAAAGATGGAGTCCCTAATGGCTTTTTTTTTTATTTCTAATAAAAAATTTTCTCTGTGTTGTGTTTTTTTTAACCATTTATTGGAGATTCTTAGTGGCCGGGTCAAACCTGGTCTGACATTAAGAATCTCGGGCTTAATACCAGCTTGTATAACAAAGCTGGTATTAACCCCTTTATTACCCAGCGTGCCACCGCCACCAGGGCCGCTGGAAGAGCGGGTTCAGCGCCAGAGGTGCGCTTCAATGAAGCGCGCCATCTTCTGTGGCGGCTGCGGGCTGCAATTTGCAGCGGGGGTGCCCAGAAAGCTTGGGCCTCCCTGCGCTGCGGATTCCAGCCCCCAGCTGCTTAGCTGTACCTGGCTAGACATAGAAATTGCGCGAAGCCCCACGCATTTTTTTTTATTATTTCATGAAATTCATGAAATAATAAAAAAAGAGGGCTCGCCTATATTCTTGTGTCCGGCCAGGTACAAATAGGCACCTGGGGGTTGGGGGCAGCCCGTCGCTGCCTGCTGGATCCTGGCGAGACGTTTCAAGAAATAACTCTGGACGAACTGCCCACGTAATATTTTTTTCTTGAACAGATCGCAATATAACACATCCTTAAAAAAAGGGACCGCTTGCATACTTTTAAATTAACCCCGGCCACTAAGAATCTCCAATAAAGGGTTAAAAAAAACACAACACAGAGAAAATTTTTTATTAGAAATAAAATAAAAAAGCCATTAGGGACTCCATCTTTAATTAAGAAAATCCTCTTCCGTCCGACGTAGTCCAAAACGCGATGTCCTCTCTGCTACATCCCCTGTGCATAGATATAGATGTCTATGCACAGGGAATGAGCAGACTGAGAACAATCTCAGCTCAGCTACATCAGGCAGCAGGCGGGCTCTAGGACCCTGGAGCTGCACAAAGCAGACAGCTCTTACTGTGCGAGTTTCCCTGCTATCACTGGCACAGTAGCGAGTCCAATGCAAGTCAATGGCAATCCTAGTTTTGTCAGAGTAAACGCTGGGAAACTCGCAGAGTAACGAGTCCAAGCAGATAGATCCTGAAGCTTCCGAGACACATCTGCAATTTGTAAATCGCACATTACTCGCTATTACTCGCTTCCCCATTCATTAACATTGGACTCGTTAGACTCGCAATGAGTAGCGAGTCCCGGGCTCGGACTCGCTAGAGTCAAGCGATTCCGAGTAATTTAGGACTCGCCCATCACTAACCAGCACCTTTTTCTTCTATATTATCAATAATCAATTTCAGGGCTTTACGACTGCGCTCAAAGGCTTTCATATGTCTTTTATGATGTAGAGCAACATATGAAAAATGTATGAAAAACTATTTGCCCCCTTCCTAATTCTTTTTCTTTTGCTTGTTTGCTACTTAAATATTTCAGACCATGAAACAAATGTAGATATTAGACAAATATAACACAAGTAACCACAAAATGCAGTTTATAAAAGAAGGTCCTTATTATTAAGAAAAAAATTAAATCCAAACCAAAAGGGCCCTGAGTGAAAAAGTTACAGTTCCCTAAACCTAGTAAATGGTTGGGACCTTAGCAGCAACGTCTCAATCGAACGTTTGTGATAACTGACAATAAGACTTTTACAAGGCTCTGGAGAAATTTTCATCTTTACAGAATTGTTGTAATTCAGCCGGCCACTCCTGGGAAGATTCACCACTGTTCCATGTTTTCATCATTTGTGGATAATGGCTCTCACTGTGGTTTGCTGGAGTCCCAAAGCTTTGGAAATGGCTTGTAACCTTTTCCAAGACTGTAGATCTCAATTACTTTGTTTCTCATTTGTTCCTGAATTTCTTAGGATGTCGGCATGATGTCTAACTTTTGAGGATATTTTGGTCTATTCACTTTGTTGGACAGGCCCCATTTAGTGATTTATTGATTGTATTGAGAACAGATGTGGCAGTAATCAGGCCTGGTGTGAATTAGAAAATTGAACTCAGCAACCAAAACTGTGATAAAACACAGTTAATTTATATTTAAAGTGGGCAATCACTTTTTCACACAGGGTGCTGTAGGTTTGGATTTCTTATTTTCCTTAATAATAAAGACCTTCATTTATAAACTGCATTTTGTGATTGCTTGTGTTATCTTTCTCTGATATTTCCCTTTTTTTTAGTGATGTGAAACATTTGAGTGTTACAAAAAAAGAATAAGAAACTAACAAGGGGCAAACACTTTTCCACACCACTGTAGGTGGAGATTCTGAGTCACATATGGATCAAACAGAAAAATGAGATGCCATGAGCCACCATATGATGTTATAATGAAGCTTTGCTTCTCAGGCATATAAAGACTTCCAGAATCGCGTCCACTCATTCCATATTACTATCTCATCCAGATAAATGAATCCAGAACTTTCTTTTATGTTCTAATATGAACAAAAAATTCAGAACATAAACACCATGCAGCATTTAAAAGAATGACAATCTCTTCTGCTAGTCAGCTGGAATGTTAGGATGTCACTGGACAACATGCAGCTTAGAGGATGTCGGGAATAGTCAGTCACTGTGATTGTTCCTACAGACTCTTCTTCATTGTGTCACATTGATCTGATCATTATATGCGATTTATCATTTTTTAAGCTATTGGGAAAATGCAAAATATCTAATAAAATCTGTTCATGCCTTTACCCCACTGTGTGCTCTTCATTATCTTTGGAAATTCCAACATTATTTACGGGTCACACAGATGATTGTACAAATTTAATGATTTCATTAATTGTGATAGTAATATATTTTTCGGACAAGTGGAACTTATGCGGCTGCAAAGAGACCCGAAAATTATGGGGCTGCTGTCACCTTAAAAGTAATCTCCTGCTATCGATTATATTTCATGGAAGGTCACAAGCTAATAAATAATAACATTTATTGATTTACTAGCTGTACTACCCGGCTTCGCCCGGGTTAACAACTGCTATTAACAAAAATTTATTCAGCACACAAAAACCACAAAGCAAATCGATAGAAATGTAATTATTAAAAGGCAAAAACTAAGCTAATAGAAGCATTTCACAACATATATTTCAACACCACAGATATTCCACAGTTTCTATATCCTCTCACATAGAGGTAATGTGACTGACATCAGCCTTTCCACCAACACACCCTAACTGACATCCTATTAACTCACAGACATCCTATTACCTCACAGAAGCTTTACTGAGAATGTCCTTTGTTGTCTATATTAACCAATCAGAGCTCAGATTAACAGTAGCAAAATAGAAGCTGAGCTGTGATTGGTTGCTATTGGCAGCCTGATAAATCCCCAGGCAACAGGAAACCCTCCCCCCTGACAGTACATATTAGCTCACACATACACATAATAGACAGCTCATGTGACTGACAGCTGCTGTATTTCCTATATGGTACTTTTGTTTCTCTTGTAGTTTTGCTGCTTATTAATCACATATTTATTGTTGAAGGATAATACCAGACTTGTGTGTGTTTTAGGGTGATTATGTGGTGAGGTTGGTGTATGTGTGGTGAAATGTGTGCTGAGGGTGGTATGTGTGTTCAAGCACGTGGTAGTGTGAGGCGCATTTTGTGTGTGTGTTCATATCCCCGTGTGTGGTGAGTATCCTATGTCGGGGCCCCACCTTAGCAACTGTATGGTATATACTCTTTGGCGGCATCACTCATATTCTTTAAGTCCCCCTTGTTCACATCTGGTAGCTGTCAATTTGCCTACAACACATTTCCTTTCACTTTTTCCCCATTATGTAGATAGGGCCAAAATTGTTTGGTGAACTGGAACGCTCAGGGTTAAAATTTTGCCTCACAACATAGCCTATGACGCTCTCGGGGTCCAGACGTGTGATTGTGCAAAATTTTGTCTCTATAGCTGACAGCTGTCGATTTTCCTCCAACACTTTTCCATTCACTTTTTCCCCATTATGTAGATAGGGGCAAAATTGTTTGGTGAACTGGAATGCGCGGGGTTAAAATTTCGCCTCATAACATAGCCTATGACGCTCTCGGGGTCCAGATGTGTGACTGTGCAAAATTTTGTGGCTGTAGTTGCGACGGTGTAGATGCCAATCCCGACATACATACATACACACATACATACATACACACATACATACACACACACATTCAGCTTTATATATTAGATATAGTGCTATTAACTCAACAGCACTTTACATACATTTGCAACACTGTCCCCATAGGGACTCACAGTCCAAACATCCTATCAATCTTTCAAGTGTGGGAGGAAACCAACACAAACACAGAGAGAACATGCAAAGTCCTTGCAGATGTTGTTCTTGTTGGGATTTGAACCCAGGTCCCCAGTACTGCAAGACTGCAGTGCTAACTGCGGAGCCACCATGACTACATAACTCACAAGTGGGAATACGTAAACTGGCCTTTAAAGTGTAAAAGTCATTTCACTGGAAAAAAAACCCATCCTGCACTGGTTGTTAATGAGGGGTCACATAGCAGCTAAGATAATGCTTTTTGTGCCATATGACTTATTTTCTCAGATTTCTCTGTGCTCTTTTAAAAACTGCATTTTATGACTGTGTAGGTGTGGTCAGTGTTAGCCAGCATTGTGTGTGTATTTTCACAGCTTTTGAAAGCAGGCTGATAGGGAGCAGCTCAATGTGATTGCAGAGAAGGGGTTAACACAGATCCTGAGTGAGCTGTATGGAGTCAGATGACAGATCAGAAGCTTGTGTCAAGGAAAAAGAAGTTTACACTGATTCTGACATTGCTCCGAACTGCACTGTAGCCTGTGGTAATCTGATACATTGCTTCCTCACCAGCTGCAATCAGCAGTGTAGGTCACGCCCCCTCCCTTACAAAGTTACATACCTGTACTCAGTGTGAAGATGGAACTGACTGAGAATTAACATTTGTCTGCTTCAGACACAGCCTAGTTGGGACACCCTTTGGAAGGTTTAAAAATAGTTTCCTTCCAGATTTCATTAATAAATTATATTTGAAAGTTTATTATAATCACTTGCTCTACATTATTATTGAATAAAAAGTTTAATGGCGGTTATGCTTTAAAGTTCAATAAAGTAACAGGAAGAGTCCAGCTCACTGTTTACGCCAATCTTCATATTACACCATCTGGAGCACAGATGCGGATGTTACTTTGGGCTGAACTTAATAAACAAATAGAGAGGAATCCAGCTTTGCCAGAACGGAGATTTATTTAATTTGCAGCTTCATAAGTACGTTACACGACAGTTGTCTTTCATGACAGCGTTAAACACAGCGCACGGCTCCACATTTCAGGTGATGCACAGCCTTAATAGAAACCTGTCACCCCCTTTGGGAATTCTAGACTGTGCCCACTAGCATTAACATTATGAAAATGAGGTTCATGTATCTCCTTCTATGTTCCCAAACGTTCTCTCTTACCTGAGAAATGAACTTTTATTGTCTGTCGTGCTGCATCCTAAAAGGTTTGGTAGGTCTGCTCTCTGGTCTGGTGTATTAGGTCCTTGCCAAACCCTGCCTGAAAAATGCTTTTTTTTTAAAATTGCCACCCCTCCTGTGGCCGGCCGCTGATCGACAGGCATAATCGCGCATGCGCAAAATCCAAAGTATACCACAAAATATTTTATTAGGTAACAACAGAGAAATTTACTTAAAAACAACACCTTCACCAATGGGAGGTGGTGAATAAACACATTAACTTGAGGTGAAGGTGTTGGTGTTTTTAAGTATATTTCTCTGTTGTTACCTAATAAAATATTTTATGATATACTTTGGATTTTGTGCACATCATTTAAATTCGGAGGTTCTTAGTCTGAATAGGTAGTTTAATCTATGACCTAGATGTGGTCCAGTAATTAAATTGACAAGTAAAATAAGTTTGACCATGGGCTTATGTATAATCGCGCCTGCGCAGTGGAGCGGGTCACCATGCTCCTCATTGAAGATACAGTCCTCCAAGTCTCGCGAGACTTCTGTGAATGGCTGTTGCACTCCAACCCATTGTGATGGTGTTTGTAATTTGTTGCTATATATATTAGTTCATTGGCAAAGAACCTGCCTTCATAGATGTGTAAAAATAAAAAAATAATAAAAAAAATTTGCATAGGGCTCCACTATATTTTTGATTTTCAGTGTAGAAAAAGCATCAAGCTACAGGCTGCCACCCCCATCTGCGGGTTCACTAATCTCTATTAGAGATGTCTCTAGGTAGGGGCTTCATGATGAGCTGCAGGGTAAGAGGGGGCCCGTGTCTGCTTCTTGCTCAGATGTCCTCTACTGTCTATTTACCATTTTATCAAGTTATTGAATTTCATGTAGGAAAATAAGTTCCTCACACTTTAATAAGAACCTTTCACCATTTTTTATTTTAAAAACTGTAAATTGCTGCAGCAAAATGTGAATGAAAACTTTTTCTTCATTTTCCCCCATCTCCATTGTGGAGATACAGGGCCTTGAATTTACTGGCTCCTAATGCATTAATTTTCTTAATTTCAGTTCTGTGTGCTATCAGTGAACTATGACGTTTTCCTCCAGGCCCATAGGGTTGGACAAGGTAGATGCCCATATTTCTGACCAAACTGAAATGCCCATAGGTGAAAGCAACGCCGGGATCATACCCATCCTTACTCCTCATCTGCTCCTGTGATGCTTGTCAATGTTCCTATTACTCCATCATGTTGCTGCCTTCCGCCTCCTCTCTCTGCCCTTTACATATAATGAAGTTATGAGAGGGAAACATTGTCTGTGCGAGACATCCTGACAATACCCTATTCCTTACACAATAACACAAAAGCCCTTCTCAGGGCTACCTCTAGTGCACCTCAGTGATAGTGTAGAATAGCAAGGGAGAGATATTGGAGCAGGGCGAGTGTTAGGCCTCTTCAAAACACTAAAAAACCCTTGTCAGGGCTACCTCTAGTGTACCTCAGTAACACTGTAGATTAGGAAGGGAGAGATATTGGAGCATGGCCAGGTGAAAGGATCCGTTCAGCAGCTGCATAATACCACCAAAACAATAGCTCTTTTGAGAGCTGAAGAGACACAGTACAGAGTTAGACTACAGGGAGGGCGAGTGAGCTGGAGCAGGGTCAGTGTCCAGCAGGGTCAATATAAAGCAGCAGTACTCCAAAACTTGCCACTGCCTGCTACAGACCTCGCACCAGTCCATTTAATCCACTGGTGCTTCTGTCCACATTCTAAAAGTCAATTTGTCCAATGCAAAGCAGCAGTACTCCAAAACTTACTACTGCCTTCTACTAACCTCGCAGCAGGCCATATGATCTAATCTACTGGTGTTTCTGTCCACATTCTAAAAGTCAATTTGTCCAACGCAAAGCAGCAGTACTCCAAAACTTACTACTGCGTTCTACTAACCTCGCACCAGGCCATATAATCTACTGGTGTTTCTTGTTCAAAGTTTTTATTGGTTTTACAAGATAAAGGATTGTGTTACAACCATATAACATTACAATCAATTTGACAGATTTACAAAGAAGTTTTGTTCTTTTTAACACCATTAGAGAATCAGATTTGAATGTTAGTCTATATCCAATAATACAAATTACAATAGTATCGAATTTGTAAAGTTAATCTGTTTGAATTATTACGAGAAAAAAAAAAAAAAAAATCATTTCTAAGTGGAATAAAGTAATTTTCAAATTCAAACTCAGAACATCTGTAAACAAAATTACATGTTAACATGGTAGGAAAGAGAAGGGAAAGGGGAGGAGGGGTGGGGATAAGTAGAGTCTATTTAATTGGGTGAAGAGTAGTTAGAACTAGTGTTAGAATGCTTTGAAATAGGGTTGTGTTTGGAAGGAAAAAGTTTGTTCCAAGGTTCCCAATTTTTTTTGTATTTATTTAATGTTTTAGATCTCAGCGAATGGGATAGTTCATGGGCGTTGTGTTCAGCAGTTCTTTCCAAGAGAGCCGTGAAGGTGGGAGCCTCAATGTCTCTCCATTTGGCGGCAATTAAAGTTTTTGCTATTAAAATGATATGTATAGTCAGAGGTCTAGATTGCCAGGGTATCGATTCACTGTCAAGGAGCAGCAGAACCAATTCCGGAGTGAGTGTACAATTAGTTCCTGTCAGGTCTGTAATCAGAAGTTGGATCTCATTCCAAAAAGTTTCTAGTTTTTTACAGTGCCAAAAAATGTGTGAGATATTTCCCACTTCCAGAAGACAGCACCAGCATAATGGGGAGTAATCTTCCTTGATTGTATGTAATCGTTGGGGTGTATAATACCATCTGGTGAGTGTTTTGTAGTGGGTTTCTATTAGTGAGGTACATGGTATCATATTTTGGAGTTTCAAGAGTGAGAGACTTATTGATTCCACGTCAATTAGAATACTTAATTCTTTTTCCCAAGCAAGCAGGTTAGGAGTTTTAGATATAAATGTATCTGAGTTAATGATTTTGTATATACTTTTTGTAGACCAGAATACTGGGGTGAGATGATACTTGAAGAGTTGTGTAATGGGTAGGGGAAAGAGGAAGTTTGGTTTTTTCTTGTTAATATAATTGTTGATTTTCTCCCAAGTTGATAATTCTTGATCTTGTAGTTTGAAAGTAGAGCGTAATTCGGCAAAGGGGATTAGCTGGTTTCTCCTGTCAATTATATCTGATATGAGGTTAACTCCTAGGTTTTTCCAGGAGTTTAAGTTGAGGAATGGAACTAAAAGGTTTAAAATTTCGGAAGGTATCCAGTTGTTTGTGGTAATTGATGATGAATTTTCAGTCGCTTTTGTAACTAGATGCTTCCACGCTTGGATTGTCGCTTTGATAGTTCTTGAGGGAGTCTTTTTGTTTTATCACATAAGTGGGAGAGGAGAAGTAGATTGAGTTTATGTTTAGGGTATTTGGATTCTTCTATGGACAGCCAACTGGGTCTCATATTCTCGCTCCACCAAGTTCTACTTAGGATGATTAAGGTTGAGTTGTAGTACGCTGAAAGGTTGGGAATGGCCAATCCTCCATTCATTCTACTTTTTTCTAGAGTATTTCTTGCCACCCTCGGTTTTTTTTGTCCCCATATAAAGTTGTAAAGTTGAGATTGGAGCTTTTTTATCCATTTCTGTTTAATTGGGATTGGGAGGGAGCGAAAAACATAAATAATTTTTGGAAGAACAAACATTCTATAGGATTCAATCTTTCCTATCCAGGACAGGTCAATTTTAGAGATGTGTGCCAGGTCTTTTTGAATATTTTTATGTAAGGTTTCCAGGTTAGTGTCTGTCAGAGTCGAGGTATGAGAAGTGATTTGTATACCTAAATAATTCAATGTTTTATTATCCCAAGTTAGGTTATGTTCTTTTTTGAGTGTGGACATAGTTTTGAAATCTAGATTAAAGTGAAGTACTTGGGTTTTATTAAGGTTAATTTTATATGAGGAGACTTCTGAAAATTCCTGAATAGTTAGTAGGAGGTTCCTGAGAGAGTTAATGGGATCCGAAAGAGTGAGAATAACGTCATCAGCGAATAGGCTGACTTTGTATTCTTTGGTCTTGGTGTGAATACCTCTTATATGTTGGTTCATTCGGATTTTTTCTGCTAAGGGCTCGATGTATAGGTCAAATAGTGAGGGGGATAGTGGACAACCCTGTCTAGTTCCATTTGATAGGGGAAAGGTATCTGAGAGCGTGTTGTTGGTCAATATATTTGCTGTTGGGTTGGTATATAATGCTTTGATAATGTTGATAATATTGCCTTTGAAGCCAAATCTCTCCATTGTGGCAAAAAGATAATCCCAATGGACTCTGTCGAACGCTTTTTCAGCGTCGACAGAGACCACCACCGCCGGTATTTTCTGTTTCTCTATGTGGGATAATAAATTAATAGTTCTTCGAGTGGCGTCTGCCGAACCTCTATTTTGGATGAAGCCTACTTGGTCACTATGTATAAGTTTAGGGGTAAGTTTCTGTAATCTAGTGTTGATCGTTTTTGATATGATTTTAAGGTCTGAATTAAGTAGGGAAATTGGTCTAAAGTTTGCTACATCTTCTGGGTCACCTTTATTTTTTGGAATAACTGTAATAGTAGCTTGAAGGGTTTCTTTAGATAGAGGTGCATTGGGGTTGGTAAGTGAGTTTAATAACTTAGTTAAATAAGGTGCTAAAATTTCCTGGTATGCAGCATAATATTCGTTTTGTAATCCGTCGGGTCCAGGGGATTTTAGTTTTTTTAGAGATTTGATTGTGTCTAATATTTCTTCTGCTGTGAAAGGGGAGTTTAAGTCTTCAAGATCTTTTTTGGAGAGGGAAGGTAGGTCCATTGTGTTAAGAAAGGTAGTGATTTTGGATTGGGAAGCAATATGTTCTGAATGAGATTGTTGTAGGTTGTACAGGCACTTGTAGAAGTCAGCAAAGGTGTCCAAGATTGTTTGTGGCATTTTTTCTAGAATATTGTTTTTGTTTTTAATTTGAGAAATATTAGTTTTGGATCTACGAACTTTTATGAGTTTCGCAAATAGTTTAGATGGCTTATTAGAGCAATTATGAAAGTTTGATTTATTTAGACGAGAAATCTTATCGTAGTCAGATACCAATAAGGATTTAAGTTCCATTCTTAATTTGAGGATTTCTTTCATAGTTAATTCATTGGGATGACTAGCTACAGATAATTCTAGTTCTTTGATTTTATGAATTAAGTTCTTTGTTTCCAAAAGCAAAGATTTTTTATGTCTGGAATTAAGTTGTATTAAGATCCCTCTTATCACAGATTTGTGAGCGGACCAGATAGTTGAGATAGGAATTTCTTCGAGGTCGTTTTCGCTAAAATATAATTTTACTGTTTGTTCTATTTCTGATTTGAAGTGTGGATGGGAAAAGAGAAAGGAGTTTGCTCTCCATACATTTCTACGGTTTTGGGGGCAGCCATGGGAGGTTACAAATAAAACTGGTGAGTGGTCTGACCAAGATTTCGGGAGGATTTTGACTGATTTAATGCATCTAAGGGAGGAGATATCAGTGAGGATTAGGTCGATACATGACAGGGATTTGTGGACGTTGGAAAAGTGGGTATATTCTATTGAGGAGGAGTTTATACATCTAAAGGCATCGTAAAGTTCTTCTTTTTTTAGTAGTGGGTCTAATTGGGTGTTTTGATTTCTGCTCTTGTTGGAAGAATCAAGGTTACTGTTTGGGACTGCATTGAAGTCTCCGAAGAAATACAAGATACCTTCTTGTTTCTGTCGTACAATTCGTAGAAGTTTTTTTAAGAATGCGATTTGACCATAGTTAGGGGCGTAAATATTAACTAATGTATGGGTAACATTGTCTAATTGGCATATGAGGATTAAATATCTTCCTTCTGTATCTTGAATTAGTTCTTTTTTTTCAAATTTGATCGTTTCTTTAATTAGTATAGCTACGCCTGCTTTCTTTTTTTTATTTGATGCTAGAAAAATGTGAGGGTAACGTGGATTTGAGAATTTAGGTTGATTCTCAGCGCTGAATCTAGTTTCCTGCAGTCCGGCAACGTCTATGTTAAGTTTTTTTAGCTCCTTCCATGTATAAAACCGTTTTTGTGGCGAGTTAAGACCATTAGTGTTTAGTGATAGGAAGTTGTGGGTCATAGTAATTGTTGGAGTAACTTGGTTAAATAAGACTCTACTGGGGAGGAGTGGGTTAGGAAAAAGAAAGGAAAAGTAGGGTTACGTAAAGAAACCAATCAACAGGGGAGGGGAGAATGGGGGAGTAAAATTAAGTAATCAAGTATTCGTCACTCAGTGACGTGTCGAAAAATTGTTTAGAGGAAGGGTTCTAGGAACCGATGTTTTCCTTCCTTGAGGCTAATGTTTTGGCCAGAGTGCCATTTTGTGATTGTTTATCAGACTCGTTGTTGTTGAAGAGGTTTTCAGCTCGAGCCTTTGATATGGAGGTCTTTTAGGGTTTCAAGTCCTATTCCCGCCTCTTCAATGGTGTAGTTTTTTTCTTTATAGGTGAAAATGACATTTGAAGAGGGGTGGCTCCATCTATATAAAATTTGGTTGGCTCTTAAGACGTCTGCTATTGGTTTTAGAGACCGTCTTTTGTTTAGAGTCTCTTTTGAAATGTCAAGAAAGACCTTGATGTTGTTGTAGGGAGAAGGCAGGGTTTTATTTTTTTTCAAGTATTCATTTAGTTGGTCCTTGGTTTGAAAAAAAGAAAATTTGGCAATGACATCTCTAAGGATATCTTCTGCTAATCGAACAGGTTTAGGCAGTCTGTGTGCCCTTTCTATTGAATATTCGATTTCTTGTTTGCCTGGGACAGTTTTTTTTGTTAGGTTTTTGATAAAGTTTGGGAGATCTTGTGGTTTAACCGTTTCGAGAATTCCTCTAAATTTAAGATTTACTCTTCTGTCTCTGTCCTCCCTATCAGCCAATTTATCCTTTAGGTATTTGATTTCTTCCTTCATTTTTATCTGTTCGGTCTTGGTTGATTTGGTGTCAATTTTGAGTTCGGAGATTGCCTGGTCCTGTCTGTCTACTCTGGATGCTATTGTGGCAACAGTAGTTTTGATTTCATCTAAGTGAGAGTCCAAATTGTCTTCCAATTTAAATTGGAATGCAGTAAAGAGATTCACCATAAAGTCTTTGTCTAGAGGTTGGCCCGGCTTGTAGTTAAGGAGAGATTCCAGTCCCATTGTGTCTGTTTTCATTTTTTCGTCTAACAGGGCTTCTAGTAGTGGAATCCTGATTTAAGGTCGGATTGCTTTTGGTGGGGGTCATAGCGTTAGTTTTAGAAGGGGGACTCATCTCTTTCCTTTTGGATGAATATGAGGATTCGTTCATAGGTGTTTCTGCTGGGGTCTCAAAGTGATCGCCTTGTTTGCCCTTTTTGATAGTCTGAGTGGACTGGTATGGTGTGGGTATCTTACTTTTCAATGGTGATTTTTGTAAATCTCCTGCAAGTTCAATTTCTTGAGGAGTTGAGGTAGGTTTGGCTTTAGAAGGCATATTGTGTCAGACTTTGTCTGAATATTCTAGTGGGTTTTTGGTGGTAGTTCACTTAGGATATTGGTGATTGGAGAGGTGTTATCAGCACCCTGTATAGTGGGGCTTTAGATGTAGGAACTTATAAAGTCGTGAGGTAAGGGATTTTTGTTTCTAGAATTAGTCACAGGTAGAGTGTAGGATTACATATGTAACAATAGAAACTTAAAGTCTAATTACTAGTTTCAATCAAACATTCAATTAAAGATATCACTAGAATGCAGACTTTTACACTTAATATATAATACAATATATAACAAAGTAATCTCTCTTGAGGAAGATATAAGGCTTTTTATAATTGATCCAGATATCCAGGACATAAACTATTGGAAATTTATACAGGATAGTTTAACTTTCAGGCAAAACAGGACCTTAAGTTATGAACTGTTTTCTTATTACCTCATAAAAGCCGGCTGCAGATAGATGTGAGGTAAAAAAGTGTCTCTTTCACCCTGTCTGGTGTCAAGTTTCAGGTCTGAGTTTACAAATCTCCTCTCTGGATTTTAGCAGACAGATAGTGCAGGCAGACTTATAGAATTAGATTTTGTTGTAGAGTAGCTTTTGTAGATTTTGTTGTAGAACCAGGCAGTTCAGGATCTCTGAGTGAGAGAGAGGACTGGTAGCTGCACATTGAGGAAAATGGCGCCCAGAGCTGACAAGATCCTGTCTGAGGTAATATAAGGTCCCGGTGTGAGTTCTCCTTACCGGAGCCACTAGTTGGTTGACCCGAGTGTTCCTCAGCTCTTTACTAACAGTTCTATGTAGCTTTGGTGGGATAGTCTATCTTGTATCAGACCGAAAATCCCGTCGCTGTTTCAAAGCACAGGAGCTCAGTGGGATTCTGACTACTCCATGGAGCTGCAGGCCACGCCTCCGCCATCTACTGGTGTTTCTGTCCACATTCTAAAAAGGTGGTTTGCCCAAAGCAAAGCAGCAGTACTACAATACTAACTAATGCTTGCTACAAACCTCGCACCAGGCCATTTAACTGGTGCTTCTGTCCACATTACATAAGGCAGTTTGCCCAATTCAAAGCAGCAGTACTCCAAACATTTGTTACTGCCCGCTATCAAGAACGCACCAGGCCATGTTACTCGCTGTTTTTAGGGTGACAAGCTGGCTTCTGTTGTCCACAGTACTCCTCATAAAAAGGTGGTTATTGTCATCCACAAAGCAGTATAGTCCAAACATTTGCTACTATCTGCTACCAAGCAAACACCAAGTCATGTTACCCACTGTTATTGGAAAGACAGGCTGGCTTCTGCTGTCCACAATACATACTCCTCTAAAAAAGGCAGTTATTGCCCTCCACAAAGCAGTAGTCCAAATATATGCTACTGCCAGCTGCCAAGCACACACCAGGCCATATTACCCCTGTTTTTGGGGTGACAGGCAGGCTTCTTCTGTCCAAAATACTCCTCTTAAAAAGGCGGTTATTGCCCTCCACAAACCAGTACTCCAAACATTTGCTACTGCCTGCTACCAAGTACGCCCCAAGCCATGTTACCTGCTATTTTAGGGGTGACCTGAAGGTAAGATTGTGCCACCAAAAGTTCACTAAGTCATACAGTCCTATTAGTGCCATGTGATGATGCAGACCTGAACCTGCTCTGCCTGTAGACTAAGCCGGAGAGAGTTATTTTTTTGTCATTAAACATGTAGTCCCTAAATGTGTTTTTTGGTTTATTTCTAATAAAAAAAGTTGTCTCTATGTTATGTTTTTTTTATTAATGTTTACTAGAAATTCATGGTGGGTGGATCTTATTTGGCCTGACAAATGTTTGGCTTAGATCCAGCCGACATTACAAAGCTGGTAATAACCACATTATTACCCAGCATGCCACCCCCAAACAGAGCCGCTGGAAGAGCCGGGTAAAGCACCTGAAAATAGTGTTACGATGAATGCGCCATTTTCAGGATCAGCTGCAAGCTGAATTTTTTAGCGTGGGGGCCCAGAATGCTTGGGCCTTACCATGCTGAGAATCCCTGCCCCCAGCTGCCTGGGTTTATCTGGCTTGTGATCAAAAAATGTTGGGAAACCACATATTTTTTTTGCAATTATTCATTTAAATATTTAAAAAAAATAATGGACTTTGCTATAGTTTGATTGCCAGCCAAGGTAAAGTAAGGCAGCTGGGGGTGGCAGCCCATAGCTGTCCGCTTTATCTGCACTGAGAATCAAAAGTACTGCGGAGCATTACATCATTTTTTAAAATTATTTATTTTTACACTGCTATATGTGTTACGGACCCAACAGCCAATCACAGATCCTGTGACTGATAATGGGTGCCTGTGATTGATTGTTGGAGTAACCTGGAATCTGTCCATCCATTCTAGATGTTAGAATGTATGGACTGGTTTCGGGTTACTCCAGCAGCCAATCACAGATGCCCACTCTCTGTTGTTACAGCATCTTCACAGATTGTCTCAAATTATAGATAGCTTTGACTCTAAATCATAAACTAAATCTCCAAAGAGTGCACTTATTAAAATATAACCTTTAATAGTTTAATTAAAATTAATTTCAATCATGTGTGACCTCACACCTAGTGTCCATAAAAACCACACCATCCAGACAGGGGAGGGGGATTGTCTCCCTACGGGCGCTCTGTCCTGTATCCTGCCTGTTAACGGAGTTTTAAACACTTTAAGTTTATGGTGTCCCCCGTTCCTCAGCGGCTCGCCGTGGTATCCCTCTCTCTACTCAGGGTTTCCCCCCAGGGCATACAACACATATCTCTCCTCACAGTGTTCAAATCCTTGTATCCTTGTCAGAGTATATACCTATGTAAAAAGTGAGTACCCAACTTCACTAGTGGTGCAGAGCTTTCCCTTTAAATTATTGCTATTTGCAATGATATACTGTCCCTTTGTTAAAAGATATATAAATAACATCATATATCTGTACTATATATATATATATATATCAATGCTACCAGGTTAACCATCTGTGTTCCACTGTGCTTGTTCGACCTCACACCACTAATCATTCACTCTTTAGATAAGCAACACCTGGGATTAGATATAGATCAGGCAGGAAAAAACATTCTACTTATCTGTATAGCTGTACATATGTTCGCCCACACTCGACGCATTTCTACCCATAGATTGCAGTGTGGGTGTCATCAGGAGTGCATATGATAGCTTAGATACCAGGGGCTGTAATTGGCCCTGGGGACACTGCAGGGGGACCTGGTGATCACACATGATTGAAATTTATTTTAATTAAACTATTAAAGGTTATATTATAATAAGTGCTCGCTTTGGAGATTTAATCTTCGCAGATTAATTGACATCATAGTAATCTAATAAAAAATGATGTAGCATTTCACGTTATTTTGGATTCTCAGCCATATCCCTAACCATAACCTAACCGTAACCCTAGCCATACAGAACATTTCTTCGGCTGCATGGGGTTCAGGATGAGATCATATCAGACTATGGAGTGCAGTTCACCTCGAGATTCTGGAAGGGGTTTGCTTTGCCCTCAATATTAATTCAAATGTAGGGAATGGGGAAGGAATGTGCAGATACCCACAAAATGGATCCAAGGAGACACCGGAATAGTGGCCGGATCCAGTGAGGTAAGTGAGAAAATGAAAAAATTCAGATCTCAGGACAAATTCTTCAAAAATTCACACTGATTCTATTTGGAATCCATTAAAAATGTGTAAAACAAACATGGAAAACTATGAAGACACCGAGTCTGACATGTTTCGACCAAAACTCGTTATCATAGGCATAAATGTATTAAATTAAAAACACACTCATTTATACAAAAGGAACAAGGTACACACCTAAAAATGAGTGATTAGTTGGAGAATTTACCACACTTTGAAACTTGTAGATATGGGGGTGGGAAAAAGGAAACATTTTGAAAGGCAGTGAGTGCGGTGGCGCAGTGGTCAGCAGTAAGTGCGGTGGTGCAGTGGTCAGCAGTGAGTGCGGTGGCTGCAGTGGTCAGCAGTGAGTGCGGTGGCTCAGTGGTCAGCAGTGAGTGCGGTGGCTCAGTGGTCAGCAGTGAGTGCGGTGGCTCAGTGGTCAGCAGTGAGTGCGGTGGCTCAGTGGTCAGCAGTGAGTGCGGTGGCGCTGTGGTCAGCAGAGGACGGCGGCTCTGTGGTCAGCAGAGGACGGCGGCTCTGTGGTCAGCAGAGGACGGCGGCTCTGTGGTCAGCAGAGGACGGCGGCTCTGTGGTCAGCAGAGGACGGCGGCTCTGTGGTCAGCAGAGGACGGTGGCTCTGTGGTCAGCAGAGGACGGCGGCAGAGTGATCAGCGCAGGAAGGAGGCAGAGTGATCAGCGCAGGAAGGAGGCAGAGTGATCAGCGCAGGAAGGAGGCAGAGTGATCAGCGCAGGAAGGAGGCAGAGTGGTGAGCGCAGGACAATGGCTCTGTGGTCAGTAGAGTACGGGGGCTCTGTGGTCAGCAGAGGACGGCGGCTCTGTGGTCAGCAGAGGACGGCGGCTCTGTGGTCAGCAGAGGATGGCGGCTCTGTGGTCAGCAGAGGACGGCGGCTCTGTGTTCAGCAGAGGAGGGCGGCTCTGTGGTCAGCAGAGGAGGGCGGCTCTGTGGTCAGCAGAGGAGGGCGGCTCTGTGGTCAGCAGAGGAGGGCGGCTCTGTGGTCAGCAGAGGAGGGCGGCTCTGTGGTCAGCAGAGGAGGGCGGCTCTGTGTTCAGCAGAGGAGGGCGGCTCTGTGGTCAGCAGAGGACGGCGGCAGAGTGATCAGCGCAGGAAGGAGGCAGAGTGATCAGCGCAGGAAGGAGGCAGAGTGATCAGCGCAGGAAGGAGGCAGAGTGATCAGCGCAGGAAGGAGGCAGATTGATCAGCGCAGGAAGGAGGCAGAGTGGTGAGCGCAGGACAGCGGCTCTGTGGTCAGTAGAGTACGGGGGCTCTGTGGTCAGCAGAAGACGGCGGCTCTGTGGTCAGCAGAGGACGGCGGCTCTGTGGTCAGCAGAGGACGGCGGCTCTGTGGTCAGCAGAGGACGGCGGCTCTGTGGTCAGCAGAGGACGGCGGCTCTGTGGTCAGCAGAGGACGGCGGCTCTGTGGTCAGCAGAGGACGGCGGCTCTGTGGTCAGCAGAGGACGGCGGCTCTGTGGTCAGCAGAGGAGGGCGGCTCTGTGGTCAGCAGAGGAGGGCGGCTCTGTGGTCAGCAGAGGACGGCGGCTCTGTGGTCAGCAGAGGACGGCGGCTCTGTGGTCAGCAGAGGACGGCGGCTCTGTGGTCAGCAGAGGACGGCGGCTCTGTGGTCAGCAGAGGAAGGCGGCTCTGTGGTCAGCAGAGGAGGGCGGCTCTGTGGTCAGCAGAGGAGGGCGGCTCTGTGGTCAGCAGAGGAGGGCGGCTCTGTGGTCAGCAGAGGAGGGCGGCTCTGTGGTTAGCAGAGGAGGGCGGCTCTGTGGTCAGCAGAGGAGGGCGGCTCTGTGGTCAGCGTAGGAAGGAGGCAGAGTGATCAGCGTAGGAAGGAGGCAGAGTGATCAGCGCAGGAAGGAGGCAGAGTGATCAGCGCAGGAAGGAGGCAGATTGATCAGCGCAGGAAGGAGGCAGAGTGGTGAGCGCAGGACAGCGGCTCTGTGGTCAGTAGAGTACGGGGGCTCTGTGGTCAGCAGAAGACGGCGGCTCTGTGGTCAGCAGAGGACGGCGGCTCTGTGGTCAGCAGAGGACGGCGGCTCTGTGGTCAGCAGAGGACGGCGGCTCTGTGGTCAGCAGAGGACGGCGGCTCTGTGGTCAGCAGAGGACGGCGGCTCTGTGGTCAGCAGAGGACGGCGGCTCTGTGGTCAGCAGAGGACGGCGGCTCTGTGGTCAGCAGAGGAGGGCGGCTCTGTGGTCAGCAGAGGAGGGCGGCTCTGTGGTCAGCAGAGGACGGCGGCTCTGTGGTCAGCAGAGGACGGCGGCTCTGTGGTCAGCAGAGGACGGCGGCTCTGTGGTCAGCAGAGGACGGCGGCTCTGTGGTCAGCAGAGGAAGGCGGCTCTGTGGTCAGCAGAGGAGGGCGGCTCTGTGGTCAGCAGAGGAGGGCGGCTCTGTGGTCAGCAGAGGAGGGCGGCTCTGTGGTCAGCAGAGGAGGGCGGCTCTGTGGTTAGCAGAGGAGGGCGGCTCTGTGGTCAGCAGAGGACGGGGGCTCTGTGGTCAGCGCAGGAAGGAGGCAGAGTGGTCAGCGCAGGAAGGAGGCTTTGTGGTCAGCAGAGGACGGCGGGTCTGTAGTCAGCGCAGGAAGGAGGCTCTGTGGTCAGTACAGAAAGGAGGCTCTGTGGTCAGCAGAGGACGGCGGCTCTGTGGTCAGCAGAGGACGGCGGCTCTGTGGTCAGCAGAGGACGGCGGCTCTGTGGTCAGCAGAGGACGGCGGCTCTGTGGTCTGCAGAGGACGGCGGCTCTGTGGTCAGCAGAGGATGGCGGCTCTGTGGTCAGCAGAGGACGGCGGCTCTGTGGTCAGCAGAGGACGGCGGCTCTGTGGTCAGCAGAGGACGGCGGCTCTGTGGTCAGCAGAGGACGGGGGCTCTGTGGTCAGCAGAGGACGGGGGCTGGAGGCGGCAGGGGCTGGCTGGCATAACTTTTTCTGGGGGGCAGGGTGCTGGCACCAGCCCTGACGAAGGTGAGGGGGGGTGGTTTATGGTAGTGGACCACAGTGGTGACTGTGGAACCGCTACTCACTGCAGCCGGCCGCAACGCTCCTCCAGCCCAGCTGGATCCCGCGAGCACTGCTGCTGCAGCCGCTCCTCCTCTCAGCCGCCCGCTACTTCCGCATCGCGCACTTGGCCGGGTGCATCCGGTTACGGTTGCCGCCCGCTACTTCCGGGTCATCCAGGCGCGGCGGGTGGCGGCCCTTTCATCCACCCGCCGGCCAAATTGGGCTGCAAATAGGCCGGCCTGGGGGGCAGTTTCCCCTGGGAGGCGGTATCCATGAGCCGGTGTATGGGTGGTGAGAGAAGGAGGAGCGCGGCTGGAGCAGCGGTGCTGGCACTGGAGCTGTGAGTAGCGGCAGTGTGTCGAGTGTACGGGGGGGTGTGTGTGATGTTGTTCAGTATAGCGGTGTGTGTGTGTGCGTATTGATGAGTGGATGCTAGCGGTGTGTGTGTGCTTATTGATGAGTGGATGCGGGGCGGCGAAAGGACATGACAGTGTGCGTGCGTGTGTGTGTGTGTGTCCCTAACGCACTTCCGTATGTTTGGCAGCCACGTCCACGACGACGTAAGTAGCGCCGAATATGACGGAAGTGCGCTACGGCAATTATATATTACATCCATAACCTTTGATTTTTACATAACAAATTCTACTTGCTTTTATTCAAAACCTCTACATCTGGGAAAATATGGCAATTTAGCATTTCATGAAATAAAAAAGTTTTGTTTAAAAAAAAAATGTGTATTTCATGTTGTATTTTATTTTTTATTTTAATTTTGAATTAAATTTTTAATGAAATTATGTTTGCAATATGTTGTATGTATAGTATTGATATACTTGATATGTCCTATCTATGAACATTGGAAAAACCCGATGTAAATTACATCAAATAAAATATCTAATATATAAAGCTGAATGTGTGTATGTGTGTATGTATGTGTGTGGCACTGAAACGCGTAGGTGGAAATAAAGAAAGGGGGTCTTTTACCAAAAGACTTTTGACTGATTATTTCAAGCAGCGCGGACTGTCTACACACCATCCCTGGATCTGGTTATCTTTACACGTGCTACGTGGCGGTGGAGGTCCTGCAGCAGCTTATAACTACATGCCATAAAAACTAGTTGTGGGTGCACACAACTAGACCAGGTGAGTGCACTTCTTTTTGACCTGTAGTGTGGAATCAGTGTCATATTGATAGGGCACTATTGCGCCTCGCACGTCTCCTTATCTTTTTCTATATTTATCCAGGATTGGCATCTACACCGTCGCAACTACAGCCACAAAATGTTGCACAGTCACACGTCTGGACCCCGAGAGCGTCATAGGCTATGTCATGACGTGAAATTTTTACCCTGCGCGTTCCAATTCACCAAACAATTTTGCCCCTATCTTCATAATGGGGAAAAAGTGACAGTTACCAGTTGACAGTTGTGAATGAGAGGGGCTTAATGACAGCGCCAAAAACTAACAGCATATACCAGCATTAGGGATGGGCGAATCCTAAATTACTCGGACTCGCTAGACTCTGACGAGTCTGAGTCCAGGACTCGCTACTCGTTGCGTGTCTAGCGAGTCCAGTGTAAATGAATGGGGAACGAGTATTGCAGCGATTCCTCTGCTGCCGGACCCTATAAGGGGTCTGGCAGGAGAGGAAAAACCTGCAATTCCCCATGTTATTCTTTTAAAGCCAGCGGACCGGCCGGCTACTTGCCGCTGCCTCCGCCGGCGCCGGCTGCAGACTCGCTCCTTGAGTCTCTCTGCTTCTGTCTCCGGAGATTCCCGAGCGGTGTGAGAAGCAGTGAATAACTTAACTTCCATCACCGCTTGGGAATCTCCAGAGGCAGAGAGAGTCGGGCTGACAGCAGGGTTAAGCTCAGGTCATAATGACCTGAGCTAAACCCTGACTGTTTAGTCAGTTCTCAGCTCTGCTACATCCCTGTGTGTCTATGGACAGGAATGTAGCAGAGCTGAGATTGCGTTTTGGACTACGTCGGACGGAAGAGGATTTTTTAAATAAAGATGGAGTCCTAATTGTGTTCTGTTTTATTTCTAATAAAATTATTTTTCTCAGTGTTGCATTTTTTTTTCTATTGATTACTGTAAATTCATGGTGGTGATGTCTAATATTGGCGTGACCGCCATAAATTTCGGGCTTAGGGCCAGCTGATAATACAAAGCTGGCCCTAACCCCTTTATTACCCAGTGAGCCACCCGGCACCAGGGCCACTGGAAGAGCGAGGTTCAGCGCCAGATGATGGCGTTTCAAGATGTCTGCGGCATTGCTGTGGTTGGCTAAGAAGCCCAGCATGTTTAGTGGCTGGAGAGGAGGCACCAAAACTGTAGGGCGGAACATCTGAATATAGTGAGGTGAGTACACAAATACTCGCAGAATAACAAGTAATGCGAATCCTGTACTACTTGTGTGAATAGATAATAGTGATGAATACACTCGCTCGTGACTACTGAAGATGCTCCCTGTGGATATGTTGTTGGAGGGTTTGTTTTTTTGTTAATAAAAATTTGAACCATATGTCTTTTGTTTTATTTCAATTAAAATGTTTTTTTTTTGTCTGTGATAGTTTTTTTCTTTACTATTTACTACAAATTCATAGTGGCCGGGTCTAATATTGGCCTGACATTATGAATTTTTGGCTTAGTTCCAGCTGCCAGTACAAAGCTGGTGTCAACTAGGGCTGCTGGAAGAGTTGCCGTAAAGCACCCAAAAATGGCACTTCTAAAAAATGTGCAATTTTCTAAACCGGCTGCAGGTTGCAATTCACAGCGGGGTGGGAGGCCCCAAATGCTGGAGCTATCCCATGCTGAGGATTCCAGCCCCTATCTTCCTAGTTGGAAACCAAAAATGCAGCAAAACCCCACATAGTTTTTTTTTAATTATTTCATGAAGCTCATTAAATAATTAAAAAAAGGGCTTCTCTATATTTTTGGTTTCCAGCCAAGTAAAAATAGGCAGCTGGATGTAGAGGGCAGCTCATACAGGCCTGCTGTACCTGGGGGCATACAAAGATACTGGGAAGACCTACATCATTTTTTATTGCAGTTTTATACCAAAATTGCACCAAAAAGCATGAAATTTGGGGCAAAAATGTGTTGTGGTGTGTGGATTTTTTTGGCCAGAAGATGCAGATGAACATATTGAACACAATGCATACAGTTATGTGCCAAAATTACACTAACAAGTGTGAAAACCACAGCAAAAAACACATCGTTGCTTTGGTGCTTATTTTTTGTTACCAAAAATATAGAACGTGATGTCACCAGAAGAGTACCATGAAATGCCACCATTTTCCATACAGTGTAGGAGAAAGCAGTACAGTGCTTAGTGAGTGTGCAAGGATGGCGTTAGGTTTTCAGGAATGTCATGTTATCAGCGTATGAAGATTCTTTTTTTTTTCTTTGTGCTTATTTAAAAAAAAAAAAAAAAAACGTTTTTTCACATTTATGGTTTCCAGCCAGGTACAAACAGCCAGCTGGGGGCTGGAACCCTCAGCACGGGGTGGCCTAGAAAATGTTGCATTTATTGAAGAACCATTTTCTAGCGAAGTACCCCGACTCTTCCAGCACCCCTGTTGGCAGTGGCACCCGGGAAATAAAGGGTTAATGCAAGCTTTGAATTGGCAGCTAGCACTAGGCCTGAAATTCATAATGTCATGCCAATATCAGACCCAGCCACAATTTTCTAGTAAGCAGTAACAAAGTACAACAAAAATAAAAATAAAATTTTAATTGAAATAAAACATAACACACATACCTGGTTAACCTTTTTATAGCCAAAAAACAAACCCTTCGAACTAATCCACAAGGAACATTTTAGTCCTGCTGCATATCTCTGTGAGCAGACACACATCTGTTAACAGAGACTAGTAGGCTCAGACTGACAACTGGCTGTGAGAAAGGTCATCTAAGTTCACATCTTAGTCAGGCGTGAACTCAGCTGACCCCATGAACAGCATGTCGGCAAACAGTAATCAGCCGTAAGCGAGGAAGAGAAGCACTAACTTTAAGCCTGGGCTCCTTGTGCCATGTTGCTGTTCATGGGGTCAACTGAGTTCATGCCTTCAGGTGTGAAATTAGATGATCTTTCTCAAGGCCGGTTGTCAGTCTGAGCCTGCTATTGCTAGACTTGTGTCTGCTCACAGAGATATGCAGCAGTACTGGAAATGTTCTCTGTGGATTGTATCAGAGGGTTTTGGCAACCAGGGATGTGTTCTGGTGTTTTATGTTTTATTTCAGTCAAAATGTTTTTGTCTCTGTGTTTTGTTTTTTTTTATGTTTACTAGAAATTCATAGTGGCCGGGTGTAATATTGGCCTAACACTATGAATTTTGGGCTTAGTGCCAGCTGTCTATACAAAACTGACATTATTATTATTTTTATTATTATTTATTTATATAGCGCCATTATATTCCATGGCACTTTACATGCTAAAAGGGGCAGACTAGGACAAGTAACATAGTAGCAATACAATTAACAATAAATGTGGACAATTCGGTCGTACAGATACAAGAGGGGAGAAATCCTGTCCTCGAGGGCTCACAGTCTATGAGAGGTGGGTGGGGATACAGTGGGAGGGGGAAGTTCCAGTTGTGAGGCGGTGTGGTGGACCGGGTCTTATTGCAGGTAGTAGGCTTGTCGGAACAGGTGGGTCTTTAGGCTTCTTTTGAAGGTTCCCAGGGTAGGAGAATGTCTGATCTGTTGGGGCAGTGAGTTCCAGAGTATGGGTGAAGCACGGGAGAAATCCTGTATGCAGTTGTGCGAAGAGGAGATGAGAGGGGAGGAGAGTAGGAGCTCTTGGGAGGATCGCAGGTTGAGTGAGAGTAGGTATCGGGAGACCATGTCAGAGATGTACGGAGGGGACAGGTTGTGAATGGCTTTGTATGTCATGGTTAATGTTTTAAACCGGGATCTCTGGGAAGCAGGGAGCCAGTGAAGGGCTTGGCAGAGGGGGGAGACAGGTGAGTAGCGGGGAGACAGATGGATTAGGCGGGCAGCGGAGTTCAGGATAGATTGGAGATGTGCAAGGGAGGTATTGGGGAGGCCGGTGAGCAGGAGGTTGCAGTAATCGAGGCGGGAGATGATGAGAGCGTGAATAAGGGTTTTAGCAGTGTCATGGTCAAGGAAAGTGCGGATCCTATGCATGTTTTTGAGCTGGAGTGGGCAGGAGGTGTCGAGAGCCTGGATGTGGCACTTGAAGGAGAGGGAAAAGTCAAGGATAACCCTGAGGCACTTGGCGTGGGGGACTGGGGAGAGAGAGCAGTCGTTGAAGATAGTGGATAGGTCAGGTAGTGAGGGGGAGCATCTTGAGGTGAAGACTACGAACTCGGTTTTGTCCATGTTCAGCTTAAGGAAGCGAGCAGAGAAGAAGGATGAGATGGCGGACAGGCAGTATGGAATTTTGGATAGTAGGGAGGCGATGTCAGGAGCAGACAGGTAGATTTGGGTGTCGTCGGCATAGAGGTGGTACTGGAGGCCATGGGACTCAATGAGTTGCCCTAGGCCGAGAGTGTAGATTGAGAACAGTAACGGTCCAAGAACTGAGCCCTGGGGGACCCCAACAAATAGGGGGTAGGGCGAGGAGGATGTGTGGGAGTGAGTGATGCTGAAGGTCCGGTCCGTTAAATATGAAGTCTCTTGAGATCCAAGAGAGGGCAAGGTCGGTGATGCCAAGTGATTCCAGGATCTGAAGTAGAAGGGAGTGGTCAACAATGTTGAAGGCGGCGGACAGGTCAAGGAGGAGGAGAACATACCGTGTTTCCCCGAAAGTAAGGCCCTGTCTTACATTAAATTTACCCCCAATAGTCCCACCCTGCCTTACTTTCGGGGGAGGCCTTACATTAGACAAAAAAAATGACAGGGGATGTTGTGCAGCATCCCCTGCAGCTCCCCCATCCCTGTGTGCATGATCCCCTGCAGCTCCCCCATCCCTGTGTGCATGATCCCACTGTATCTCCCCCATCCCTGTGTGCATGATCCCCTGCAGCTCCCCCATCCCTGTGTGCATGATCCCCTGCAGCTCCCCCATCCCTGTGTGCATGATCCCACTGCAGCTCCCCCATCCCTGTGTGCATGATCCCACTGCACCGTGCACCCCCACTCTGCCCATGTGCTGCCACCACCCGCACGCAGCCCAATACACACACACACGGTTTAGCTATACTTACCGTTCCGTTGCCGTACTTTCAATTTCCTCTGCGGTGCCGGTGGGAGCCTTCTGCTGCTGGGGACGCTGGGCCAATCAGCTGCGAGCCTGCAGGGCCGTGACGTCGCGGCTGATCGGCCAATCAGAGCTCGAGCTGATGGCCAATCAGCTGCGAGCCTGCAGGGCCGTGACGTCGCGGCTGATCGGCCAATCAGAGCTTGAGCTGATGGCCAATCAGCTGCGAACCTGCAGGGCCGTGACCCGGGGCAGGTGAGAATGGCGGATGCCGGCCACAAGAAGCCCGCAGGCAGGCGAGAATGCGGGTGACAGCATGGAGGGGCCTGAACAAAGCGGTAAACTACGGTCTTATGCGGCCTTACATTCCCCACAGACCCCCCCCCCCCGAAAGCGGCCTTACAATCGGGGGGGTGCCTTACATTGGAGAACCCTGGGCACCCCCCTACCCTGCCTTACTTTCGGGGGGGTCTTATATTCGGGGAAACACGGTAGTAGTGGCGCTTTATTTTGGCAGTCAGTAGGTCGTTGGTGACTTTGGTCAGGGCTGTTTCAGTGGAGTGGAGGGGTCAGAAGCCAGATTGCAGGCGGTCAAAGAGGGACCAGGAGGAGAGGTGAGAGGACAGCTCAGAGTGGTCATGTTGTTCAAGTAGTTTAGAGGCGAAAGGGAGGAGAGATATAGGGCGGTAGTTGGAGACAGTTATGGGGTTGAGGGAGGGTTTTTTGAGGATTGGTGTGATCAAGGTGTGTTTGAAGGCTGAGGGGTAGGAGCCAGTGGTAAGTGATAGGTTGAAAAGATGAGTTAGGGCTGGGATGATAACGGAGGTGAGGTTGGGAATGAGGTGGGATGGTCGTGGGCGCTGGTGTTAAGGTATGATTTTGACAGGAGGGAGGAGAGCTGGTCTTCAGTTTTGCGGGGGAAGCAGTTGATGGAAGGAGAGGGCAGTATAGGTGAAAGAGGAGGCTGTGGGGACAGTGGATCAAAGCTGTCTCTGATTCTGTCAATCTTTTCTTTGAAGAAGGAGGCAAAGTCTTCTGCAGAGATAAGGGAAGAGGGAGGGGGAGCAGGCGGGCGGAGTAACAAATTGAAGGTTTTGAAAAGTTGTTTGGGATTGCGGGACAGGGAGGTTATTAGGGATAAGAAGAAGGTTTGGCGGTTGCAAGTGCAGTCTTGAAGGCGATGAGGGACTGTTTGAACAGCGCAAAGTGCTCAGTGGAATGTGATTTTTTCCATCGCCTCTCGGCGACTCTGGATTCCCGTCTGAGGTCTTTAGTGAGGGTGGTGTGCCAGGGTTGCCTGTTAGTGCGTGGAGCGTGGTATGTGAGGGGGGCGGCTAGGTCAAGGGCTTTGGTTAATGTGGTGTTGTAGAGGGTGGTGGCAGTGTCTGTGTCACGTGTAGATGTTATGTTGACGAGAGGGAGGAGGGATTCAGAGAGTGAGTGTAGATCAATGTGTTTTAGGTTTCTGCGGGGATGATCAAGTTTGCGGAGAGGAGTGGGTGTAGTAGGGGAGGTGAGGGAGGAGAAGCTCAGCAGATTGTGGTCAGGCAGGGGGAGGGTTGAGTTTGTGAGGTTAGTAAGGGAGCAACGACGGATAAAGATGAGATCCAGTGTGTGGCCATCTTTGTGGGTGGCAGAGGAGGACCATTGAGAAAGCCCGAAGGAGGAGGTCAGGGAAAGAAGTTGAGAGGCGGTTGGGTGGGCAGTGTCAATATGAATATTGATATCGCCCATAATGATGTTAGGGGATGTCAGTAGAGAGGAAATGAAGTAGCCAGGTGGTGAAGTGGTCGAGGAAGGTGGGGATGGATCCAGGGGGGCGGTAGATGACGGCTAGCTGGAGGTTACAGGGGGAGAAGATGCGGACAGAGTGGGCTTCGAAAGATGGGAGAGTAACAGAGGGGGGTAGTGGAATAGGGGCGAAGGAGCAGGTGTCGGATAGGAGTATGCCGACACCTCCGCCATGTTTGTCAGAGGGGCGGGGTGTGTGGGAAAGATTGAATCCGCCGTAGGATAGTGCAGCAGCGGAGGCCGTGTCGGAGGGGGTGAGCCAGGTCTCTGTGATGCCAAGGAATGAGAGTTTATTAGAAATAAAGAGTTCATGGATGTCTGGGAGTTTATTACAGACTGAGCGGGCGTTCCAGAGTGCACCTGGCAGGGAGATTAGAGGAGCAGGGGCTGGGGGGATGGGTCTAAGGTTGGTCAGGTTGCGAGGGTGGGTGATGGGGAGGTTATGAGACTTGGTGATGGGATTTGCAAGTGGGGTGTAGGTGACTGTGGGGATGTGGCGGGGGGGTTGGATTAGGGGAAATGTCTCCAGCGAGTAGGAGGAGCAGGCAGAGGGTTAGCAGGTGAGAGCAGGAGAATTTACGTGGTGGGCATGCCTGATTGGAGATGAAGGATTGAAAGTGAAGGAATAGTTCAGAGGAGTGGGTAGGATGGAGGGTGAGAGAAGTACTTTGTTGCTGGGTGGAGGGATGAGCGGGGGTAGCAGTAAGTGGAGAAGGATGGGAGTGAGAGTGCAAAGGAGGGGAAACATTGTGGATGGTGAGTGGGGGATGGGAGTAGCGTGGGTCAGATGCAACGTGAAGGAGAGCTGTAGTGGTGGGTGAGAGGTCAGTAGTGATGAGTAGTCTGGGGTTCACATAATGAATACATAATTGATAATAGATACCAAAGATAATAATACCAAAGAATTTGTGATTGCAATCATTTTCAGGAAGAAACTGAGTATTATCTGACAGAATTGCAGGGGTGGCAATACTTCTGGCCACAACTGTACCTCGCTTGTGAGGAGAGACAGGCAAGAAAGCTGTGTGAATGGAAGTGAAAGTACAGACTCATATACCTCGCATGTGAGGAGAGACAGGCAGGAAATCTGTGTAAACGGAAGTGAATGGAAGTAACAGACTCATATACCTGTATGAAGAGAGAAGAGATGACCATTAGATTCTTGCCGGTGTAGCTGCATAACACTTGTACAGTCGGTACTTATGCATTTGGCATGATTGCACGACACTGCATGTTGCATTAACCCATTTATTTCCCAGTGCCATCACCAGGGCCGCTAGAAGAGGCAGGTAAAATGCCTGAAAATGGCATTACTAATGAATGCACAATTTTCAGGGGCGGTTGTGGTCTGCAATTTGTAGCGTGTGGGGACAGAATACTTGAGTATTACCACGCTATGAATCCCATCCCCCAGCTGCCTGGGTTTTACCTTGGCTGGTGATCAAAAATAAGGCAAATCCCATGCATTTTCTTATTATTTCTTTAATTAATAAAAATAAATGGGCTTTCTTTTATTTCAATTGTCAGCTAAGGTAAAGTCAGGCAGCTGGGGGTGGCAGCCTGTAGCTGTCCACTTTATCTGAGCTGAAAATCAAAAATACCGCAAAACACTATGCAATTTTTTTTAGTTATTTATTTTTACAGTACTGTGATGTCAGTCAGTGGGTGATAGGGCTAACAGCCAATCACAGACGATGTCACAGACATTGGACAAATGTGATTGGTTGCTAAAGTAACCTAAAACCAGCCCATACATTCTAGCATCTAAAATGTATGAAACGTTTCCAGATTACTCCAACAGCCAATCACAAATGCCCATTCTCTGTGATAGCATTCGTGATTAGATTTTGGGTCTCTCTGCAGTGAATATCTAGGAAGTTAATGAGCAGCCCCGAAAGTACACGCAGTGGAATGGCAGGAGGAGGTAAGCAGTAAGTACTAGTTGGTGTTTAATAGCTGTATGTTTTCTTTTACTGCCCCCTGCCCTCATCCTATTACTTTAAATTCCGAGTTTGGGGTTCAGACTCAAGTTCGAGTCTCGCACCAGAGCTTTCCCGCTGGCGGCTCGATCATTCAGTGACAGAGTCTGTGGTGAATGGGATACTCTAATTCTTCACCCAAGTCTTTAATCAAGAAGATGTTACAGAGGATCATTAAGGGTATGACTGAAGGGTTTATAAAGATGGAGTCCAAATATGTTTTTATTTTTAATAAATTATTGAAAATATTAATGGCCATGTCTAAAATAAGCCTGACATTAAGAATTTCAGGCTTAATGCCAGTTGGAAATGCAAAGCTGGAATTATCTCCTTATTACCTAGTTTGCCACCATGACATGACAACTGGAAGAGCCTGCTAAAGCTTCAGGAATTGGCGCTTCTTATGAATGCGCTAATTCCTGGCGGCTGCAGGCTTTTATTCTATAGAATGGAAGGGCCCAATAATGATGGCTCCTCACACCACTGAGAATACCAGCCCTAAGCTGTCTAGTTTTAACTTGGCTGGCAATTAAAAACATGGTGGAGCCCTATGCATTTTTTTGCCAGCCAAGGTAAAAATAGGCAATCGAGAGTTGCAGTCTGCTTTATCTGTGCTAGACTGAAAATACAATGGAGCCCCAAATATTTTTAAACAAGCAGCGGGAGACAGGTAAGATCAATCTGTGTGTGTCTGTCTGTGTATGTGTTATGTGTTTGGCAGCTTTTGGACAACCTTGAAGTTGTGTTCTATGCATTTGATGTCACCTGCATTGATTTCAGTGGTGTTTTGGGTGTTCGGAGAACTGTTCAGAGAACGGTTTGGCAAAACACCTGACATTCATTGAACCAAACTAAATCCGAACACTCAGGTGTTCGCTCATCTCTACTCTTCAGCCATGAGGAGTCAGACTTTTTATTCGATCTGTTTTTCTAATGGTTCCCCAGTCTCTACAATTAGACTGCCCAAGCCTTCTAATATACTATAATGAACATAACTGAAACAACATCTAATATTGCGGTTTCTGCTCTTTATACTTCATTTATTTGTTTAGGATATGAATATAAGATGAAATGTCCATGCTATTGACATGTCCTACGTATATCCCATACATGAATTAATGTTTCTCCAGGATTTGTCTTCTAATGTTCATCTCTGGCCTCATAATAATATTGTAGCATTTGGGGAAAAATATACAACCCAATATCCCAATTTCTGAGGCCAATATAGAGAATATCTCCACCATAACCATGTTCTTCCCCTTACTGCTCAGATACGCTGGGATAGCACAGATCCAGACGCTGTAGAAGAGCAGCATGCTGAAGGTGATGAACTTGGCCTCATTATAGATATCAGGTAATGTCCTCACCATGAAAGCTAGAACAAAGCTCACAGCGGCCAGAAACCCCAGATAACCCAACATGAAATAAAATGCCCCAACAGAGCCTTCATTACACTGAATGATGATCTTTCCTGGATAAGAGTTCATGTCCATCTCCTGAAATGGAGGAGAAACCGACAACCAAATTATGCCATTCAGAATCTGAATGAAGGAGCAGATCAGTACTACAGAATTGGGCAGTGTCGCCCCCATCCATCTCCTCCAGGAGCTTCCAGGTCTGGTGGCTTTGAAAGCGATTGAAACCATGATGGACTTGGCCAGGATAGAAGACACCGCAACAGTGAAGGAGACTCCAATGGAGATTTGTCGTAGCATGCAGGTTGTATCATCGGGGCGACCAATGAACAGGAACACACATAATAAACTCAATTTGAGGGACAGAAGAAGAATGAAGCTGATGTTCCGATTATTGGCTTTTACTATAGGAGTGTCCGAGAAGAAAATGAAAATCCCTGATACAAGGATGGTGATGATAAGAAAAAGTCCAGTCATGGAGGAGAGGACTGCGGCCATAATGTCCTGATCATAGGACAGAAACTCCATCATTTTTGGAATACACTTGTCTTTACCTTCATTTGGCCATTTCTCATCAGGACACTTGTAACAATTCTCACTATCTGTAAATAATATAAAAAAATTCATGTAACATATTATTACAGGGCCCAGCAGAAGATAACATGCATTAATGTCCTCCTCTTACAGTGGGTATGGAAAGTATTAAGACCCCGTTAAATTTTTCGCTCTTTGTTTCATTGCAGCCATACGGTAAAATTAAAAAAGTTCATTTATTTTCTCATTAATGTACCCTCTGCCCCCCATCCTGACTGAAAAAAATACAAAGGTAGAAATGTTTGCAAATTTATTCAAAAAAAAAACTGAAATATCACATGGTCATAAGTATTCAGCCCCTTTGCTCAGTATTGAGTAGAAGCACCCTTTTGAGCTAGCACAGCTATGAGTCTTCTCGGGAATGATACAAGTTTTTCATTCCCAGATTTGGGGATCCTCTGTCATTCTTCCTTGTAGATCCTCTGCAGCTCCATCAGGTTGGATAGTAATTTTGGTGTACGCCATTTTCAGGTCTCTCCAGAGACACTCCATTGGGTTTAGGTCAGGGATATCTCTGTACTTGGCCACATTTCACGTTTCCTTTAATTGCAAACAGTCGTCCTGTCCCTGCATCTGAAAAACACCCCCATACCATGATGCTGCCACCCCCATGTTTCACCGTTGGGATTGTGTTGGCAGATGATGAGCAGTGCCTGGATTTCCCCACACACACCAGTTAGAATTATCACCAAAGGGTTCTATCTACATCTCATCAAACCAGAGAATCTTATTTCACATAGTCTGACAGTCCTTCTTTTGTTTTTTGCAAACTCTATGCGGCTTTTTATATGTCTTCCGACGGGCAACTCTGCCATAAATGACCGACTGATGGAAGCTGCATACTTGACTTTGTGGAACTTTCTCCCATCTCCCTACTGTATCTCTGAAGCTCAGACACAGTGATCTTGGGGTTCTTCTTTACCTCTCTCACCAAGGCTCTTGTCCCACAATTGCTCAGTTTGGCTGGACAGCCAGGTCTAGGAAGACTTCTGGTGGTCCCAAACTTCTTTCATTTAAAAATTATGGAGGCCACTGAGCTCTTAGGATCCTTGAGGCCTGCAGAAATTCTTCTGTAACCTTGGCTAGATCTTTGCCTTGCCACAATTCTGTCTCTGAGCTCCTAGAGAAGTTCTTTTGACCTCATGATTCTCATTTGGTCTGACATGCACTGTGAGCTGTGAGGTCTTATATAGATATGGCACCCCAGGGTCAATGTGCCACAGTGTCATCATTGCCCCCAGGTAGTGGTGTCACCAGAGAGCAACAAAGGGTATTCTCATCAGGAAACACACACACAACACTAACACCTCCAAACCAGAAGGGGAGGCCAAGCCCGGATTCAGGGTGGGCTTCCCTATATATTCTGGTCTGGAGAGGAGGAAGTTAGTGAAGTTCCAGGGAGGGCTGTGAAGAGTTCAGTTCCTGGGAGGACTGTAAAGCAGACTTGGGTGTAAGGGAGCCGTGCTAAGCTCATCTCAAGGTCCACTGACTAACACCAGGCCTAAGGCTAGGGTTTGAGGAAAGGAGATGAAGAAACACACCTGGAGGTTGAGCAGCACCTTGCTCTCCCCAAAGAACAAGCGCGTAGAACGGACACCGGAGTCTGAGACTGTGCAGGGTCACACATCCCAGCAGTCAATACTGGATGGTGGGGTTCTAGATTCCCAGCCACACTGTATCAAAACATAGCAGCGCATAGACTCCAGCAACACTGATACCCAGGTGCAGGGTAGAGAAATTGAAGGACTTGAGTTGCCTGTTATACTGGTACCCCGCAGGAAGAGACAGGGCCAGCAGCCTAGCTTAAATAATTGCAAGAGCCAAATTACAAGCTCAGCAAGGGAGCCAAAAGACCCGGCCGGGTGAGAATAACCCCAAGTTGCTCTCCAGACTCCGTGGACAGCATCTAACATCTGCTCTAGTAAAAAGGACTGAGAAAACTACATCAGTGAGTCTGCCTGTTAATTGTGTCTGTTGCCTATAATCCACAGCGGAGACTTCCACCTGCAGAGCCACCGACTACCAGGACAAGCACTGCTGGAGAAGCTGCAGCGACAAAGTAAGTCAACTGCACCAAACACAATCCCAGGCTCATCTATCACTACTACACCTGCCTTGCGGACCCTCAGCCCTACCCGAGGAGGGCTTACCATCCACGCTGCCCCAAGTCACCGTCGCCAGCAGGAACACGGCTGCAGTGGTTCAACTAACCACATACCCCGGATGGCGTCAAGACAAATCCCCCTGTAATTACTCCCTTTACTTGCTGCCTCTGGGACAACGGGTCCAGGCCTGGCACCCTGACATCCCCGTGAGACAGTATAGACCTGGTCTCGAGTACCCCGGCCCCTAGTGTGCGATATAGACAAGTGGGTGCCTTTCCAAATCAAGTCCTATCAGTTTAATTAACCACAACTGGACTGTAATGAAGGAGTAGAACCATCTCAAGGAGGATCACAAGGAAATGAACAGCATCTGACTGAAATATGAATGTCTGAGTAAAGAGGCTGAATACTTATCACCATGGGAGATTTCTGTTTTTCTTTTTAATAAATGTGAAAACATTTCTACATTTCTGTTATTTTTCAGTGAAGATGGTGCAGAGTGACATTAATGAGAAAAAAATAAACTTTTTTAAATTTACCAAATGGCTGCAATGAAACAAAGAGTGAAAAATGTAAAGGAGTCTGAACACTTTCCGTACACACTGTAACTTTTAGTTCCTAATGGGTTCAATCTACTATTCATTCTTGATGTGGTGATCCAGAGGAAGAATAACTTCAATCATAACTTATAATACTTACCTTTCGGCGTATGTCATCCATTTCCGCCATCATCTTTCCTTCTATCCTCTGCTTGGCCAGCACAAGTTCAAGAAGCCATATATTCACACCAAAGTGATGGGTGTGCAAATATGGCGCTCGCTTGCGTTACTGGCGCAGTACTGGCAGCGGTGCCACAGACACCTGAACCGATGCCAGCCGAAACCGAATGCCAGGGGTGATTGGCAGCCTCAGTGTGTGATGGGCGGGGAAATGAGCCATGCCACTAATCTCTCTACCCAGATAACAGAGCTGGATGGCCGGGGGCAGACATTAGGGGGAATATAAATGTGTGACGTGGCTCCGGGCCCTTTGATTCATCCCAGCCTGTAGGAATCATGAAGTAAGAGCAGAGAGGAGCTGCCAGCTGGTAATAAATGTACCACGTGCCCTCACCCTCACCATCAGTGAATGTGCCCCCAGCATCAGTGCATTTGCCCACCAGCTCCAGCATCAGTGCAAGTCCCCCCATCCCCAACATCAGTGCATGTGCCCCCAGGTCCTGCATCAGTACATGTGTCCCCAGCTCCAGCATCAGTGTATGTGCTTAGGGTGGGGGCACATACACTGTCACTGGAGATCAGGGAGAATACACAAGGGGGGCAGACAAAGCGCACAGTGGGAGAGATGGCACAAAAGGACAGTCATCCCACTTGGGGGAAAGAGAGCCCACAGGGGGAGAGAGCGACCATATAGGCAAAAAAGATCCCATGCTCATGGGGGAAAAAGAGCACACAGAGGAAAGAGAGCATACAGGAAAGAGACAGCAAAGGGGGAAGATAGAGCACACAAGGGGGAGAGAGCTCTCATGTAGAGAGAGATTGCACACAGAGGGGAGAGCTCGCAGGGGGGCCAAGCGTACAGGGGGCTGAGAAAGCTCAGAGTGGAGAGAGAGCACGTGTCAGTGACCACACAGGGGGCAGAGACTCCTCACATTGGGGAGAGACAGCACACAGTAGGGAGAGTGCAGGGGGGCAAGCGTACAGAGGGGAAGAGAGAGTGTACAAGAAAAGGCAGCACAGGGGAATAGAGAAAGCCCACAGGGGGAGAGAGCGCAAATGGGAGAATGCTCAAGGGGTGAGAGAGTGCACAGGAGGAGACAGCTCAAAGAAGCGAGCACAAGGGGAGAGAGATTAGGGATGGGCGAATCTACTCGCTAGGACTCGTTACTCGGCGAGTAGTAAGGGACTCGCAGGACTCGGTACTCTGCGAGTTTCCCAGTGATTACTCGCACGAGTCCAATGCAAATCAATATCAATCCTAGTTTTGTCAGAAACGCTGACAAAACTAGGATTGCCATTGTTTGCATTAGACTCGTGCGAGTAATCACTGGCTACTGTGCCAGTGATAGCAGGGAAAACTCGCAAAGTAACTGCTGTTACATTGCTAGCCGAGTCCAGCTGTCTTCTCTGTGCAGCTCCAGGGTCCTAGAGCCCGCCTCCTGCCCTGATGTAGCAGTGCTGAGATTGTTCTCAGTCTGCTCATTCCCTGTGCATAGACATCTATATTTATGCACAGGGGATGTAGCAGAGAGGACATCGCGTTTTGGACTGCGTCGGACGGAAGAGGATTTTTTAAATTAAAGATGGAGTCCCTAATGGCTTTTTTTTTTATTTCAAATAAAAAATTTTCTCTGTGTTGTGTTTTTTTAACCCTTTATTGGAGATTCTTAGTGGCTGGGTCAAACGTGGCCTGACATTAAGAATCTCGGGCTTAATACCAGCTTGTATAACAAAGCTGGTATTAACCCCTTTATTACCCAGCGTGCCACCGCCACCAGGGCCGCTGGAAGAGCGGGGTTCAGCACCAGAGGATGGCGCTTCAATGAACGCGCCATCTTCTGGGGTGGCTGCGGGCTGCAATTTGCAGCGGGGGGTGCCCAGAAAGCTTGGGCATCCCTGCGCTGCGGATTCCAGCCCCCAGCTGCTTAGCTGTACCTGGCTAGACATAGAAATTGCGCGGAGCCCCACGCATTTTTTTTTTTATTATTTAATGAATTTCAGAGTCAGAGGCTCAGAGTCAGTGTCTCGGAGTCGGAGTCTCCTCAGAGTCGGAGTCTCAGAGTCGGAGTCTCAGAGTCGGAGTCGCCTCAGAGTCGGAGTCGCCTCAGAGTCGGAGTCGCCTCGGAGTCGGAGTCGTCTCGGAGTCGGAGTCGCCTCGGAGTCGGAGTCGTCTCGGAGTCGGAGTCGTCTCGGAGTCGAGTCGGAGTCGGAGTCGTCTCGGAGTCGGAGTCGTCTCGGAGTCGAGTCGGAGTCGGAGTCGTCTCGGAGTCGGAGTCGTCTCGGAGTCGGAGTCGTCTCGGAGTCGAGTCGGAGTCGTCTCGGAGTCGGAGTCGTCTCGGAGTCGGAGTCGTCTCGGAGTCGGAGTCGTCTCGGAGTCGAGTCAGAGTCGGAGTCGTCTCGGAGTCGGAGTCGTCTCGGAGTCGTCTGAGTCGGAGTCGTCTCGGAGTCGGAGTCGTCTCGGAGTCGGAGTCGTCTCGGAGTCGGAGTCATCTCGGAGTCGTCTCGGAGTCGGAGTCGTCTCGGAGTCGGAGTCGTCTCGGAGTCGTCTCGGAGTCGGAGTCGTCTCGGAGTCGGAGTCGTCTCGGAGTCGGAGTCGTCTTGGAGTCGGAGTCATCTCGGAGTCGGAGTCGGAGTCGTCTCGGAGTCGGAGTCGTCTCGGAGTCGGAGTCGTCTCGGAGTCGGAGTCGTCTCGGAGTCGGAGTCGTGTCGGAGTCGTCTCGGAGTCGAGTCGGAGTCGGAGTCGTCTCGGAGTCGGAGTCGTCTCGGAGTCGGAGTAAAAAAAAATGCGTGGGGCTCCGCGCAATTTCTATGTCTAGCCAGGTACAGCTAAGCAGCTGGGGGCTGGAATCCGCAGCGCAGGGATGCCCAAGCTTTCTGGGCACCCCCCGCTGCAAATTGCAGCCCGCAGCCGCCCCAGAAGATGGCGCGTTCATTGAAGCGCCATCCTCTGGCGCTGAACCCCGCTCTTCCAGCGGCCCTGGTGGCGGTGGCACGCTGGGTAATAAAGGTGTTAGGGCCAGCTTTGTATTATCAGCTGGCCCTAAGCCCGAAATTTATGGCGGTCACGCCAATATTAGACATGACCGCCATGAATTTCTATTAAATTGTTTTAAAAAAAACACAACACAGAGAAATTTTTTTATTAGAAATAAAAAAAAAAGCCATTAGGGACTCCATCTTTAATTAAAAAAATCCTCTTCCGTCCGACGCAGTCCAAAACGCGATGTCCTCTCTGCTACATCCCCTGTGTATAGATATAGATGTCTATGCACAGGGAATGAGCAGACTGAGAACAATCTCAGCACTGCTACATCATCTCTGTGCACAGACATTCATGTCTGTACACAGGGAATGAGCAGACTGAGAACAATCTCAGCACTGCTACATCAGGCAGCAGGCGGGCTCTAGGACCCTGGAGCTGCACAGAGCAGACAGGACTCTTCTCTTATCTGTGCGAGTTTCCCAGCGATTACTTACAAAGTAAACGAGTCCAATGCAAATAAATGGCAAAACTAGGATTGCTTCAGGCTGAAGCTTCCGAGACACATCTGCGATTTGTAAATCTCACACTACTCGCTATTACTCGCTTCCCCATTCATTAACATTGGACTCGCTAGACTCGCAACGAGTAGCGAGTCCTGGGCTCGGACTCGCTAGAGTCAAGCGATTCCGAGTAATTTAGGATTCGCCCATCACTAAGAGAGATCACACAGAGGGGAGAGCACATCCTTCCTTGGGATCAACATGTTAGGCTATGGGTTGAACTAGATGAACTTAAAGTCTTCCTTCAACCTTAAAAGCTATGTTACTATATTACACAGGGGAGAAAGCACAAAGGAGAGAGAGCAGAAGGGATAAGACAGCACAGAAAGAAGAGACCAAACACATGGGGAGAGCTCACAGTTGGAACATAGCACAAAGGAGAGAACACATGAGGGAAGAAGACAGCACAGGGGGAGAAGACACCTCACAGTGGGGAGAAGACAGCTCACAGTGGGGAGAAGACAGCTCACAGTGGGGAGAGTGCATGGTGGGGGAGAAAGGTCAAAGGAGATAACACAGAGAGTAGAAGACAGCACAAGTGGGGTGAGAGAGCAGACCGGGGCAAGAGCTCACAGGGGGAGAGACAGCCACCACCCCTAGCACTACAGAGCCGGCCCTCATTGTGATGTCACTGCCCTCTCGATATGATAGCATTGGCACCCATCTAATAAATCATAAAGTAATTGTCCAACATTGAGGAAAATAATTCTTCTTGACTTTACATATCAGATCATCGTTACACATTACTTATAACCTGGGATGTTTCTGTATGTTTTTAAGAAAGTCATGGAGCCCTTCTTGAACTTTTTCAATGAATTGTCAATCACAGCACACGTAACAGGGAGTTTCATAGTTTCATCACTTGTAAATAATCATATTTTGGTATTATGATGAACCCTCCTTTCTTCCAGATATAGAGGATAGCGCTGCATGATGAGTTTATAAGTGACTTACTACAAACATCTAAAAATCCTCTTTGTCTTCCGATCTCCCTTTCACATGTCTGATTTTTACATTTCCATCTCTGATACTTACTGGATATATTGGATATTTGTCCTTCTGAACATGGAGAACAATCGTGGCAGCAAGAGAAATAGTTTTTTTCAGAGAGTCGAGTTCCTGGAGAACAAGTTTCAGAACACAAACCCACTGGAGCCTAAACAAAACAGATGAAATTGTTACATCTTATCTGTTTAGTTTCTTGGGTATTTGGAATTTATGCAAATGAGAAAATAATAGATAAGAGTTTATGAAGTAGAGTCAATGGGGATTGGGGGACCCTCACGCTGCACCTTTGAGGAACCTGTGGTCAAGGAGGAGGTAACTATTCCCAGCTTGAACACAACAGGACTCCCTTTTGATGAGGAATGGTGAGTATTTCTGGTCACAACATCAACAGAGACTCTGGTGACAGAGGACTTACCACCCGAGCAGGAAATTGCACACCTGGCAGATCCTTTCCCAACAAATCCCTGTAGTGCTGTCCCTGATACCACATCTCTACATAAGATGGCCAGACCTAACACTAATATGCATCTGCACAACTATGCATAAGATGAATTTGACATGCCCCCCCAGGGCCATGGGGTACTCGGGACTGGGCAACAGTTCTGCTGTGGGAGTCACAGGGGTCGAGACCCGGCTCTGTGGCCCAGGCAGTGTCAATGTCATGATACCACCTGTGGTATTCAGCTATTGATGTTCGGTGCTGCAGTGTGGGGCCTTCGGGGATGATGGGAGTGCAGCAACGGTGATATCGCTCCCCACGGGTGGAGCGGTTCTCCAGTGAAACTGGTAAAGTCTATGTCGGTGGTAGGCTGTTGGGGGTGCAGGACTAGCGGAATAACTAGAGGGTGCGGAATAGCGGAATAACCGACAGACACAGAGTTTGTATTCTCCTTTACCTTTACTGGTAGTTGCAAGTTCAGACCAAGACACTGTCCACAGAAGGTGTTAAGAATCCGAGTGGCCTGGAAGAAAGTTCGGAATCTCCTCACCCGGCGAGTTCTGAAGCCTCCCTGCTGCGTGTCTCTGTGTTGATCCTGTAGCTAAGCTGCGACCCTCTCTTCCTGCTGGACAGTCTATCACCCGTATGGCAGGCAGCTTGCGCACCTCCTGGGCACCACTCCTCTGGCAACTGTCCCTGAGCTCTCTGATGCTGCTGTGTCTCCAGGTGCTTTGCTGTGGCCGGGAGACGTGGAGTCTCCTGTCCTCCGGTTTTGGCTGCGGCGTCAGTAGTACCCTCACAACCTCAGACTCTGGTGTCCGTTTCTGTCGCTGTGCTCTGGGGTGAGCCTGATAACTGGCTTCACTCCCCAGGCCTGCTTCTCTCCTTCCTCAGACCTTCTCCTATGGGTCCATCACGCTTGCTGTTCCCTACTCTAGACTCAACCTGGGATGAGCTCAGCACCGCTTCAGTCCACAGGCCGTCTTCACAGTCCTCCTAGGAACGATACTGACTAACCCCTCCCCCATGCCAGGATTTATAGGGAAGCTCCCCTCAACCCGGCTTTCAGAGCTCCCCCTTCAGGTCTGGAGTCAGGAAAAGTGTTGCATCCTGTGGGCTTACCTGGTGTGGATACCCCCCTCCTTGCTTCCAAGCATGACATCACCCCCCGAGGGAGGCAATGCCATCATGGCAACCGGACTCTGGGGTGTCCCAAATTTGTGTGAGGATAGTTGCCGAGGAGACCAACCTTTAGTAAGTTGCCAAATCAGACGTGTGTGTTGGCTCATCAACATGGTATACACTTGTATTCCTTTGTCCACATCAGTCTAACAATGTGCCTCTTACAAATAAAGGTGTCTATTGTAAATAATGTTGCTTATCGACCACCAGGGGTTGTTGTTTGCTAGCACAGCCAAAAGACTGCTGGAAATATGTGTGCTGCATAAAGTACACAAGAGTTGTTAGACAAGAAAGAATTTGATATTGGGGTATACTGTTAGGTTCCACATTAAATATAATTCCTGATGATGCCCATGAACTGATTTTTTGATTAGACTCTGGCAGCTCGAGATAGAAGCAGAGCTACAAACATAAAAAAGAGTATAACAGGTGTGGAAGGACAACCATCTTGAGTGCAGTCTGAGATCACTGAAGTGAGAGAAGATGTGTTGAAAGAAGATCAAGATACATCTGCACTCGGAAGATACCCCAATACCCCAATCTCCACTAACCGGAGCAGCGGCACAGTGGATCTGATTGCATCTATGGCCAGATCCTGTTTAGATGGGAGATGATTTTTGCCAGGGGCCCTGCTAAGAGACCGAGAAAGATGCTGCTTAGTGTGAGAGCTGTTGGACATCACTGAGGAGTCAGAGCACAGTTTCTCACCCTCTGGAAGCCCCCCTGCTCTTCCCATATTTTGGCTGCTGGTTGGGAGTAGACCCAGGTCGGTAAGATAATAAAAGCCCACTGCAATTTATTTATTAATGTGTGACCAGGCACGCAACTAATGATAATTTGGCTCCAAAAGTATCAGATGGAAATAGAGGCTATAGTTACTTAGATAGGTGTTATAACTGCGTCAGGCCTCAACAATTCCCAAAGTCAGAGGGGCGCTGCCGGCTGCACTGTGATACATCATATTTGTTCAGGTAGGAAGGAATCTCATCCAGATTTAAGTGTGAATTTGGCACACTACCGACTGCAGGACACTTTGACCTTTTACCCCTAGACAGTTTCTGAGAATATTTTTTTTTAAATTTATATTAGTTATTAACATTTTACAATCAAATATATCTAGGAGAACACCAGAGCTGGCTTCTATTAATGCATTTAGGGACTTGCCATTTTTTGTGCACCATTTGCTGCTATTTGTCCCAGAGGTGACCGTAAATTACCGTATATACTCGTGTATAAGACGAGTTTTTCAGCCCAAAATTTGGGCTGAAAAGTCTCCCCCTTGGCTTATACACGGGTCAATACGGTAGGCTGCGTGGTGGGGGCTGTGTCCGGGGCTGTGGAGGCTGGAGGAGGCGGGGGGAGGCTGCTGTATGAGCGGCCCCGTCACGTGGGGCCGCTCATTATATATGCACTGCTTCCCCCTGTCAATCAGCGGCAGGGGGAAGCAGTGCATATATGCCCCCAAATGCTGGCACTCTCCCCCCTTGTAAGGGCCCCCCCCCCCCCCCACTGCTTATCTTACCATCCCGGTCTTCTGCAAAGCGCCGCTCCTCGGTGCTCCGTTCTTCATGCTCCCGTCCTGCTACATCCGGGATCCCCGGCCGTCGCAGGCATATGACGTCATCATGCGACGGGCGGGGATCCTGGATGCAGTGAGGACAGAGCATGGAGAACGGAGCACCGAGGAGCGGCGCTCTGCAGAAGACCGGGATGGTAAGATAAGCAGCGGGGGGGGCCCTTACAAGGGGGGTGAGTGCCAGCATTTGGGGGCTGCTGTATACCCCCTGGGGGCCACTGTATACCCCCTGGGGGCCGCTGTATACCCCTGGGGGCTGCTGTGTACCCCTGGGGGTGGCTGTATACCCCTGGGGGCCGCTGTATACCCCCTAGGGGCTGCTGTGTACCCCTGGGGGTGGCTGTATACCCCCTGGGGGCCGCTGTATACCCCCTGGGGGGCGCTGTATAACCCCTGGGGGGTTCTGTATAACCCCTGGGGGCTGCTGTATAACCCCTGGGGGGTGCTGTATAACCCCTGAGGGCTTCTGTATACCCCCAGGGCTGCTGTGTATACTGCTTGTGCCTGTATACCACTGGGGTTGCTGTATATACTGCTGGGGCCTGTATATGCCACTGGGAAGGCTGCTGTATACTACCACTGGGGGGGCCTGTATACCACACTGCTGGGTGCTGTATACCTGTGCTGGGGTCCACCCTCGGCTTATACACGAGTCAATAGGTTTTCCCAGGTTTTGGGGGCAAAAGTAGAGGGGTCGGCTTATACACGGGTCGGCTTATACACGAGTATATACGGTACATCTCCTAGTATTTAATTTATGCTATATATTTGTATCTATGGGAGATTAGCGCTACTGTTAAGCATCAGTACGATTTGACACACTGGATCACTTTTCACACTACAAACAATTCATTTAATTTCACACTATCAAACTTAAAAATTCAAGAATCAATTTTTAAAAACTTTTTTTAAAACAGTTTTTGTGATATCTAATCTTTCATATAATCTTAAAAATGCATTATATTGTGATTGCTTCTGATGTATTGTTCTTATAGTGAACGTTGCTTGAAGCTTTAATTAGTTGCTTTCTTGTGTGGGGGTTTCCTTCAGAATCTATAATACATGAACATATCCAACCTCAGTACTGTAGTGTTGTTTATTATCCTATTTCTTGTTCAACGTTTTTTTATTGAATTAGATATAAACTTACAAGGTGGTCATAACAAGTAGTGATACATTAAGATAATCATACATTAGAAGACAAGAGTCAAGTTAACAACTAACAATAAACCATAACCCTAACTAATTGTGTCATTCTTATAAACACGTGCGGTTGGAGGGTGGGTGGTGGGAAAGCAAGGGGGGGGGGAGAAGGGAGGGAGGGAAAATACTTTAAAGTTATGCTCAACTAAACTTCGCTCATAGCATGATGGAAACAAATTCGATCAAGTTTATATTATGGTGGCATCCTGTTGAAAGAAAAACTGGTTCCATGTTAACCACTTGTTACTGTACTTTCCTTGAAGATTGTTCCTCAGAGCGAACGTGTATTCATACACATTGTGAGCTGCAATAGTCCCCAGTATTGTTTCAAACGTTGGTGGATCCGGGTCTTTCCATCGAGCCGCTACACCATTTTTTGAGGCAATCGAAATGTGTATAATAAGCGCTCTGAGCTCAGGTGGTACTACGTTTATTCCTATCAGGAGCAGCGCGAGTTCTGGCGAGAGGTCCAAGTCGATCCCTGTTATGTCGGAGATTAGAAGTTGTATTTTCCACCAAAATGGGCGCAGGATGGGACAGTCCCAGAATATGTGAGACATTGTGCCAGGTTTTCCGCAGTTCCTCCAGCTCAAAGGTGATATAGTTTCAGAAAATTTATGGAATCTTGTAGGGGTGAAATACCACCTAGTCAAGGATTCCAAAAGAACTGAAGATGAGAGACTTTTGTAAACTATTTTGAGTGTATCTTCAATTAGATCAGCAGGGAGAGAGATTTGGAGTTCCTTACTCCATGCACCTATGTTAGAAGCGCTGGAAAATGAAGAATCAAGGTTCCATTCTTTGTAAATAGAGTTGAAAGACCAAAAGATGTTCGATTAGTTAAAACGGAAAAGTTGAGTTATGTTTAGCGGGAGATGGAGACTCAGATTATTTTTATTGAGTGTACGTTTTATTTTGTTCCAGTTCCCAACCTCTTCGCTTGGCAAATTAAACTTGGTTCTAAGACCTGCAAAGGATTTGAGTTGCATATTGTCATCAAGTAAGTCTGAGAGAGTATGGATTCCACAATTGGTCCATACACTTACATCTATATCTGCTGATAGAGCTGGTAGGAGGTAAACTGAGATCCAACGTGGAGAAGGTTTATGATTGGTTGCGTATGATTTCGTGGTGAGAGTTCTCCACAAGTGTATGGTAGCCTTTAATGTTGGTTCTTTAGGTAATTTCTTGGTCTTGTCGCATAAATAAGGGAGTATTGTCCATTGGAGATCTCTCGAGAGATTAAGTGCTTTCTCTATCTCCATCCATCTCGGCTTCTCTTCTTCTCCTCCCCACCAATTTTGGCTAAGGCTGCTTGCACACTGCAGTTTTTTCACTGATCAGTGTCCATCAGATTTGTGTGCCAAAACCAGGAGGGTCTCCAAAACTCAGAACAGGTGTCAATCTTTCAATTATAGTTTTTCTCTGCAAGTTCCTCTCCTGGTTTCTCTCCGGGTTTTGGCACACAAATCTGATGGACACTGATCAGTGAAAAAACTGCAGTGTGAAAGCAGCCTGAGTCTGATAAGCGCTGAATTATAGTAAGCTGAGATGTTAGGCACCGCTAGACCTCCGTGTAGTTTACTTTTTTCTAGAATAGAGAGATAGGTTCTGGGTTTTTTTTCCCCCCCAAGTAAAGTTAGATAATTGAGCTTGAATTTTTTTGCACCAAGCTGAGTTAAGCTGAAGGGGGACTGAACGAAAAATGTAAAGTATTTTGGGCAGTATAAATAATTTGTACGCCTCTATTTTGCCTAACCACGTTAGTTCAGTTTTGGAAATATTAGCTAGGTCCATTTGAAGAGCTTTATACAGCTTTCCTAGATTTGCATCATATATTTTGGAAGTGGGTTTAGTGACTAGGATTCCTAAGTAGTCTAGATACTTTTTATCCCAATCCAGCTCGTTGCCCTGTTGGAGGGAGGAAATCATCTGATCTGTGAGGTTATAGCTGAGTACTTGTGTTTTGGCAATGTTGATTTTGTAATGGGAATTCGCGGCAAATTCATTCATGAGTAAGAGAAGGTCCTGCATAGACGTCGCTGGATTTGTGAGGGTTAGTATTATATCGTCAGCGAACAAACTGATTTTATATGATTCTCGATTCAGGGAAATACCAGAAATTGACGGGCTAGATCTTACCTTTTCTGCTAATGGCTCAATAAATAAACTGAAAAGGGAAGGCAAGAGGGGGCAGCCTTGTCTTGTGCCATTTGTCAACAAAAAAGGGGCGGACATATGATTATTAGAAAGGAGCCTTGCTGATGGTGCGGTGTATAAAGCTTGAGTGGAAATGAATATGGGTCCTGATAGTCCAAATTTATGCAAAACCTCAAACAGGTATCCCCAGTGGACTCTGTCGAACGCTTTTTCTGCGTTGACAGAGACCACTATCATAGGGGCTTTCGAGAGCTCAGCATATGCTATCAAGTTTAAGAGTCTTCTTGTTGCATCTGTTGAATTCCTTTTTTGAGTGAATCCAATCTGATCTTTGTGGATCAAGGTCAGGATCACTTTTTGCATTCTTGAATTATTTGCTTTTATTATAATTTTAATATCTGTGTTCAGGAGGGAGATGGGTCTATAATTAGAAACTAAGTCTTTGTCCCCTTTATTTTTGGGAATAACTGTTATAAGCGCTTGGAGCATCTCATGTGGAATCGGCTGGCTACCATCAGAAAAGGAGTTAATTAGTTTAGTGATGTAAGGGGTGAGTAAATGTTCGCACGCTAAAAAATATTCGTTCTGAAGACCATCGGGTCCTCAAGATTTGTTCTTTTTAAGTTTACGTATAATATCTTTTATTTCCTGCTCAGTATAAGGTTGGTTGAGTTTGTTTAGATCCTCCTCTGAGATCGTAGGAAGCGTGACTGAGTCTAGGAAGGGTTTGATATTTTGTGTTGTGGGTTGAGGTTCTGTGCGATCATCTTTGAGGTTGTATAGGCCTTTATAATATTCAACAAAGGCATTAGATATTTCTAAGGGGTTTTTTTTTAACGTGGTTTTGTTTGTTTTTGATTTGATATATACTGGTTTTTGATCTATGGATTTTGATCAAAGTTGCAAAGGTTTTGGATGGTTTATTCATATTTGAGTAGAAATTTGATTTGGATATGCGGGCCAATTTATCATAGTCGGATAAGAGGAGGGATTTAAGTTGTACCCGAAGCTCAAGTAGATCTTTATGTTTGCTTTCAGAGGGGTTAGTTACCATTTCCTCCTCCAGCAAGGCAATTTGTCGAGTAAGTTTTTTAGTATTAGCTAATTGAGCTTTTTTATGTTTCGTGTTCAGATATATCAGATTACCTCTAAGGCTGGTTTCACACTGCGGTCAGATCAGGTCAGGTTCGATCAGGTTTTGTGTTTCAAAACCAGGAGAGTCTCCAAAACCTAGAACAGGGGTCAGTCTTTCAATTATAGTTTTTCTCTGCAAGTTCCTCTCCTGGTTCCTCTCCTGGTTTTGGCACACAAACCTGATCGAACCTGATCAGTGAAAAACCGCAGTGTGAAACCAGCCTTAAGGTCGCTTTGTGGGCAGTCCATAGGGTGGACAAGGAAATGTCTGTAGTATCGTTTTCTTGAAAATATAATTTAAGTGAATCTTGGATTTCAGATTTATATTGTGGGTGGGTAAATGGATATGAATTAGCTCTCCACGGGAGAAAGAGTGTTGAAGGGAGGGCAGTTAGAAATCTCAAAAAGGATGGGAGAGTGGTCTGACCACGTTCTTGGTAGAATGGATATAGTTTTAAATTTTGACAGTGAGTGTGTGTTTGTTAGTACCAAATCGATTCTGGAAAATGATTTATGGACGTTAGAATAGTGGGTAAACTCTAAAGAGGAGGTATGTAAACATCTAAATACGTCAAAGAGCTCCTCCTTTTGTAAAAGTGGGTCCAATTTCGTATTCAGATTCCTTGATTTATTAGACAAATCTAATAGGGAATTGAAGTCACCAAATATCAGAAGCGTCCCTTTCTGTTTTTCATGTATTAGGGTAAAGAGACGTTTAAGGAAGGTAATTTGGCCATTGTTAGGGGTGTAAACATTTACAAGAGTGTGGATTACTTCGTTAGCCTTACAGATCAGGATTATGTACCTGCCCTCGTCGTCTTTGATCAGCTCGATTTCCTCAAACTTCAGCGTCCCTTTTATGATTATTGCTACTCCCGCTTTCTTTTTGGAATTAGATGAAAAGTATACATAGGGGAATCTTTTATTACTAAATTTAGGAAGATTCTGTAGAGGGAATCTAGTCTCCTGAATTCCAGCTATGTCAACGTGGTTTGAGTTTAGCTCCTTCCATACACTAAATCGTTTTTGTGGTGAATTTAGACCATTTGCGTTTAGGGACAGGAGTTTCATCATTACGGCGTCAGTTAAGCAGTTAAATTGAGATGCTGGTCAAGAAGGGGGGGTGAGGAGGAGAAATTAGGAGGGAAAACAGAGGAGGAGGGGTAGTTAAGGTGGGTTCAACAAACTTTAGAAGAAAAAAGAATAAATATATAAGTTCGACCAACGGTCGTGTTGTGGAGGAAGAGTTCCAAGGAACTACTGTAGGTCTTCCTCTTGGGCTAACGGTAGGGCCTATGGTGCAATATTTCTAACCTAAATCATTTGGCAGAGTTATTCTTTTATATGTAGGTGTTTGAGGAGTTTAAAGCCTTCCATGGGATCCTCAATGGTGATTTGCTTCTGTTTGTGATGAAATATGACAGAGGTGGTTGGTCGGCCCCATCTATAGGTAATCTGTTGTTTTCTTAGAACCTCTGTGACTGGCCTTAGAAGTCTCCTTTTAGTGGCAGTTTCTTTTGAGATGTCAGAGAAGATTTTTAAAGATTCATAAGGAGCCGGTAGGGAAGCATGTTGCCTAGTGTAGTTATTTATTTTATCTTTCGTCTGGAAAAACGTAAATTTAACAATAACATCACGAGGGGTGTCTTCAGGTATGCGTAGGAGTTTGGGGAGTCTGTGAGCCCTCTCAATTGATAATTCTATATCCGGTAAGGACGGGATCAGCTTTCTGGTCAGATTTTTGACAAAGGGAATTAGCTCATGTGTTTTTGTTTGTTCTGATATTCCTCTAATTTTTAAGTTGGATCTACGGTCACGGTCCTCCCTATCTATAATCCTATCTGTAAGGTGCTTAATTTCATCTTTAGCTTTTGTTAGCTCTGAGCAGCATGTTTTAAGTTCTTTCTTTAGATTTCCTACATCTGTTTCGGTTTGATCTAGTCGTGAATTAATGGTGTTGATCGAAGATTTAACTTCTGCAAATTGCTCCCTCATTTCTTCCTTAAGGGAAGAGAAAAGTTGGAGAAGGAAGTTCTTGTCTGGAATTTGAGTTTGGTCCAGGATAAAGTTGGGGTCATTATTAGCTTGTGTGACCTTAATCCTCTGCCTCGCAGGACTTCTACATTGCAATTGAATCTCATCTTGTGGAGGAGGATTAGGATTTTGGCGTAGGGGTGAATCCATCTCTTTTCTTTTGGAACTATGATGAGTGGATTCGTATATAATTGAGTCGTCGCTGGACTCATGGGTTTCAGGTGTAGATGAACTTTTCGTGTGTTTGTCTCTTCCTTTCGGGTTTTTACCTGGACTATGTGCCATAGTTGGTATCTTGCTCTTAGAGCTTAATTGATGTGCATCCATTGTTTTTTCGTTAGATGGAATGGTGGAAGAGGGTCTGGTTTTGGAGGGCATTAGATTTCTGGAAACTAAGGTGTAACAGAGAGGTCTGATGTTTAGTTGGGTTTAATTTCACTGACCTTGAGGTACTAGGTTGTTCACAAGTTCAATGACTCTGGGTGGAGTCGCTACTTCTGGAGTTCAAGGGGTGGAGAAAGTACGTATCTAGGACTTCAGAACAGTCTTATATTGCTGCCCTCAGTATCTTGGGTCAATGTCGCTGAAGTGCTTTGGTGGCAAGAGAACCCCACTGTAAGCAGTAATGATCCCTCTGGTCCTTATGACGTGCTGTTACTTATTTGTCATACAGCAGCTTTTGTGACTGTCTGCACTAGTCCTTCTAATGTAGATCTCAGTGAGTAGTTTATGTCCTTATACAGATTTTTGTGTGCTGCAGGGCTACGATTTATTTATTTTTTTTTTTTGTAAGAGATCTCTGATTGGTAAGATCCCTTGCCTGCCCGGAGACAGTTCAGTTCAGCTCTACAATATAGAGACTGCTGTTCATACACAATTTTTAGTCTGAAGGTGTCACACTTTTATGCTCTGCTCGACATCTGCCTCTCTGTCTGTGTAGGAGAGAACTAGAAAGGGCTTCAGGCACTAAGGCTGCCTTCACATTTGCGTATGGGAACGCATCGTATGCTGCGTTCCCATAAGCATTCAAACGCATGCGCACTGCGTTCCTATGTTTAACATAGGAACGCATAGTGCCTGCGTTTGCTGCGTTCGGGTGCGGATGCGGACGATATCTGCTCCTTCCGGTGTCCAGCATCCGCACCCGGGACGCAGCTTGCAGCATTTTTTTGTGCGTTTGGGGATCTTGGAAGATCAGCAAGCGTCCCCAAGCGTACAAAAAATGCATTGCCGTCAATGGGTCCGCAGTGTTCAGCGCTTGACAGCGCGGGAGAACACTGCGGACCCATTGAAAAATCTCCCGGTGGCCGCCGGTGATGTCACAGGAGCTCACCGACGGCCACCGGGAGATCAGCTGACCCTCTGCTGTCCTCCTTCTCCCCGCCGCCTGTAATCTCCGAGCGATGTCGGCGGGGAGAACAGCTGATCTGACAGCTGTTTGAATCTTCCCGCGCCGACATCTCCTCACAGTGTCGGCGCGGGAAGATTCAAACAGCTCTCAGATCAGCTGTTCTCCCGCCGACAGTCCCGGAGCTTACCGGCGGCCGGGGGGCGGAGATCTCCGGCGCTGATCTCCGCCCCCGGCCCGCCCCCGGACAGCGCCGATTGGCTGCCGGGCTCCATAGTGATGTGTCCGCAGGCGGACATTATCCGCTGCGGACACATCATTTGGACCCTGCTTCTGACAGCGTTTGTGTCTGCATGCCATCAGCATGCAGACACAAACGCTAATGTGAAGCCAGCCTAAGTCTGTATCTTTGTCTCCTGAACTCAGTGGTTCGCCTCTGTAGCAAGGACTTCCTACATATAGTATGTCAACTAGTCTTTAAATGTCTGTAAATCCCTTATCTGCAGGATACCCTTGTAGTGGGCTTATCTGTGAGGTAAATAAGTATAATGTGTCACCAAAGGAGCCTCAGATTATCACTGTTCTTTTGTGCTCTGCAGACTTTCTTATGGCGAATGGTGTCAGCTTCTAGTGTTATAGCACTTGAGTGCCAACAGATTTGTGACTTCTGACAGTTAATACAGATAGATTTACTTCACAGCAACTTCAGCTTGTTAGCTAATAGCTTTATGAGGCTGTGTCACAGTATGGGGCTTTGTTTCAGCAGTGGGGACCTCTTTCTGCTCCAGAGATCACGCCGCCCCTCATACCTGCTGTTAATAAAGTAGTTCCTCTCTTCCACTGGGGATTATGTGCACCGTGGGTCTCACCTGCACACACCACACCTACGATCGATGTGGCAGGACTCAAGTAAGTCTCTTAACCCCCCTCACGGCTGTTGTGGTAGGCAGAACAGGGTGGAGCGGGACGGGGCAGACTGGTACGGGTCCCTACCGTTATGCAGGTCACAGCTCCGGTAATGTGCTGCAGCTTCAAGTCCCCGCCGGGTTATGCTTCAATGTGCCAGCTGTTGCCAGTACCCTTCACTCAGGCCAGCTTGATTTTCTGCAGCAGTGATGACATGTGGGGCCAAGATGGCGCCGGTCCCTTAGAGCTGTGAGGGAGATGGGATCACCTTCGATGTAAGCGTTCCTCCTGGGTGAAAATCAACCAAACTCGCCTCGCTTTTCCTCTGAGTAATAGTGATCAGGTTGACAGCTTCTATGTGGTAGAAAATGACCTAAAAGGACATTAACTCCGTCGCTTTTTAGTAAGCACCGGGAGCTCCTTGTGAGTGCGACTTCACATGGAGCCGCAGGCCACGCCTCTCTCGTAAACTGCATTTCTTAACCCGGAGAGCGTACCACCCCTCATAACCAGCATGGCGTTCATTGGTAATAGCTTCTCCCCGGTAAAGATCACGGTCTGAATGTCCCTTGGGAAGGTGCGACTCCACGTCCCGGCGACCCACAAAGATCTCCTCACACACCCCCTCCTACCGGGTGAAACCCCACCAGATAGCCAGGTTAAAGGATGTAACTATACCTTCTTTGCGGAGTTCTTCCAGCAACGAGGGTTGGCGGCGGGCCTCGACACGGGCTCGCAAGTTTGCCTGTTCCTGGGCTCACCATTCCGCTCTGCGGCACCGACGTACATAATCGTCGGACCGGCATGGAGTGTGAACGTAGTCCCAGCGACGAGTGGGGTGGTGGCAGGTCAGGAGCTGGTTGTAGGTTTGGACCGGCACCCGGACAAGATGATCGGGGGAAGATGGCGTGGCAGCACCCGACCACTGGACCCGAGCTGCTTGCAGTTGCTTGGCAGGAGCTTCCGTGTCGTCCTCCTCCTCGGAATCGGCATGGCTGAAGTCCTCAGGCTCACTGGGGACCTTGTCGTCTTCCTCTTCCACTTCCTCGACGACCACATCAGGTTCTGCTGTTGGCGGGGACTCTTGGTCGGAGTTCTCCTGGTGGGTGGACTCTGGAGCTTTGGGGTCTTCCTCGGGGTCATCCTGCGGGGCTTCTAGGCTGCCCGCCTCCTCCTCTGCGCTGATAGACGGTGGTGCTTCCACTCTGGTAACCGGGTAGGCCTCAGGGTGTTCGGGGCCGGTCTCTGGTTCTGGAGGGGAACAGGTCACAGTCTCTGGCTCTGTAGCGGAACAAATGGTAGGTTCCGGTTCTGGAACAGAACAGGTGGTAAGCTCCGGCTCTGGAGCAGGACAGGTCGTAGGCTCTGGTGATGGAACAGGACAGGTCGTAGGCTCCGGTGATGGAACGGGACAGGTCGTAGGCTCCGGTGATGGAACAGGACAGGTCGTAGGCTCTGGCTCTGGAGTGGAGCAGATCCTGAGTCTCTGCTGGGCAGCCCGATGCAGTCGGCTGGCCAGACTTGCACTCCAACTGCGGATAGTCAATTCTGTAGTCTCCATCAACCGCACCCTTAGGTCCTGCAGCGCAGTCTCCCAGAACTCGGGGTCTCCGTCTATTGTGAGGACGGGACCCGGAACCGGGTGGCCTATGGCTGCACGAGCCTCTTCTTCGACCTCCCTCATCAACTTATGGAGTTTTAAACTCGCCATCTTGCTTCTTCTAAGAACCGCACCCATTAAACCTGGTAACCGTTCTTGAAGCCTAGCTGTTGGAAAAGCCTTGCCACACCTATTTTCTTGCGGTTTTTGAAGTTCATGGGTGGGCTGAAGTCTTTGGCCCACCCCCTTGGTTGTTTCCAGCAATCGGGGGAGACAAGGATTTTGGCGCCTCTGCCATCACCAGTAAAGCCTTGGAAAACTTCAAAACCGTGAGTGTGTGTGATCCTTGTGCTCAAACCCTGCGTACCCTCACAAACTCCCATAATCTCTACTACTACCCCTATCATGCAACATCCATAGCACTATCTATAGACTTTAACTACCACTGCCCCGGGGAACCAGGCTCTACCTGTGGAGAGCCGTTACATCTCCGGCTGCCAAACATCATCCCCGGAGATTATGTAGCAGCGGTGGTCACCCTGACCACAACCCGTGGGTGGTGTCACGACAAACTCCCCTGTAAATATCCCCCCATTACTTGCGAAACTCTGAACACGGTCCGGACCAAGACCGCCGTGATATCCCCAGCAGTTCCCCGGTCCGGTACCGAGTACCCCGTCCCAGTGGGCTCCACACATGCATTCAAACGCAACCCCATTTTGCACTTGCATTTGCATGCGTTCGCCCATAGGATATAATAGGTGCACAAATGCATGCTTTTCAATTGAGCTTGAATTGCGTTTGCATGCTTTTGAATTGCATTTGAATGCGCTAACGCAATGCATGCAAAACGCACCAGCGCACAGATGTGATCTTAGCCGGAGAGCAGCAACCCAATGGCTTGATATTATCAGGAAAATGGCAGAGAATACCTTGGTGGCCCAGTCTAGACTCACGCAAGATTGATCTTCCAACAGAGCAGTCATTCATCAAGTCGCCATAGAGATCGAGCTGAAGGCCGGTAAATAATAAATTTATGATTAATATTCCAAAGTTAAATTGAGACTTGTAGAATGATAATATTATCTTTGTAGAGAATTAATCTCGGCCGCCTCTTGTGAGACGCTCCCCGGTGTCACCGGTCTGATGAGCTCATGTAGATGTAAAAATGTAACACAGGTTTCTATGACAGTGAATAGGAGACATAAGATATATAAACCTCCTGATCACAGCGGAGACTTCACCCCATCATGGAGGGTCTGTGCTGCTGTCAGTGATGAAGGACGTCACATCTCACAATGTCTCTGATGTATTGCAGATCTCTGAATTGTGATTTTCTGCAGATTCCACTCTGGTTTCTTCTTTTCTCTCTGATCTATAGATCTGATGCTCAGGATTCTGCATGTCTCCTTCACAGCTATAGATACATATTCGACTATGAGTATTATCAAAAAGGCGACATCTTCATCGGAGGGATATTCACTGGCCATTCCCACGTCACAGAGATTGCTTATGAAGGGATTGAAGCCACTGAACCTCGTAAATTCTGCACATTGTAAGTATTTACACCCTCTGGTTTGGCTGTACAGATGACTCCAATCATCTTTGCTCAAATTTTTAAACAGATTTCATCCTCTAACAAATCCTCAACAAGCTACAAACCATATTACATCCACATCCACATAACCCTACTATATTACATCCATGTATTCATATCTACGCTGGAGCACAGGCGTCTAAGGCTAGGGTCACATTGGCGTCAGCCCTTAAGGTACCACTGCGGCGAGAAATATTGACGACGATATGTCGACTTGCAATAATCGCCATCCAAATCCCTCCCAATTGTGCCGTGTAATTGGGGAATTTGGCGGCGATATGTCGGGTCACATTTTCGCCTGATTTCAGAGCAGTGCTCTGAAAAACGTAGAATCTGGGAGCCGGAGCGAATAGCCTTAACAGAGTGTCACGCTGTGCTCAGGCTGCCTATTCATTGCTAATGCTTACCCCCCGTACAGCGCAGCTGGTCGCTTCATTGACAAGGGCCGGATATGCGCATTTGAGCAGGAACACTGCAGACTGCGTTTCCTGTGCACTGATCAAAAGCGCATATCTGGCCCTTGTCAATGAAGCGGTCGGCTGCGCTGTACGGGGGGTAAGCATTAGCAATGAATAGGCAGCCTGAGCGCAGCATGACACTCTGTTAACGCTATGTGCTCTGGCTCCCAAATTCTAAGTTTTTAACGGGTCCGTCAGCCTAAGGGCTGACTCCAATGTGACCCTAGCCTAAGACTTGTTTAACATCAGCGATTTTTGCAATGTGGCACAGATCTTGTTTTTGTTCATTCATTCTAATGGTGTCCGGTAGCATCCTGCTGCTTCAGGTTGGCACCAGATGCTGTTTTTGGCCGAGTCCAAAAAAACACATCCTACAGGACCCGTACCGGATCCAGCACTGCTAAAATTAAGGCCTATGTGTGCCGGATCGGACTATGCATGTCTGGAATTTTGCAAACATCCAGTGGCCGGTGCCTATAAAAAACGATCTGGCTAAAAAACAGACAAGACACTAAACCGGATGGTACCATTCTGGTATTATGCTGGATGAAGCAAACGGATCCAGCAAAAAATTGGAATGGTACCAACCGGTTTAGTCTATTAAAGATCAGTTTTTTAAATACAATAATATACCGAAAAAATCATCTCAGATTGGGAGGAAAGTTTTAGAAAGACGGGGTATAAGAAGAAGCAAGGAGAGACAGGGAGGGAGGGGTTGGTAAAATAGGTCTGGGTAGAAGAAGGGGGGAGTTAGTGAGAACTCACATGGTCAGTCTAGGCGTGAGGTTATATCGAACTACACTGTGTTCCAAATTATTATGCAAATGTTCTTTCTCTCTGATTTTTCTAAATGGTCGGTGCAGATGACAGTCAGTGTAATAAAAGTCATCACCCGTTAGAGTATACATCGAACTTTATTGAAGAAATCTCCCTATGATAACAGTATAATCTTCAAAATTAAAAAAACTCTAAATGCCCTGTTCCACATTATTACGCACAATAGAGTGTCTAAACATTTGATATGTTTGAAAGAACTGAAAAAGCTCATTTGTTGAATTTGTAGCATTAGGAGATCACATTCACTGAAATAAAAAGCTATTTAACTCCAAAAGATCCTAACAGGCCAAGTTACATGTTAACATAGGAACCCTACTTTGATCTCACCTTCATAATTCTAGCATCCATAGATAATGTGAGTTTCTGGAGAGTTTCTGCTTGTATTTCTTTGCATGATGTCAGAATCGCCTCTCAGAGCTGCTGTTTTGATGTGAACTGCCTCCCACCCAGATCTTTTGCTTGATTATACTCCTAAGGTTCTCTATAGGGTTGAGGTCAGGGGAAGATGGTGGCCACACCATGAGTTTATCTCCTTTTATGGCCATAGCAGCCAATGGCACAGAGGTATTCTTTGTAGCATGAGATGGTGCATTGACATGCATGAGGATGATTTTGCCCCTAATGGCACATTTTTACTTTTTGTACTATGGAAGAAAGTTCTCAGTTGGAAACTCTATATACTTTGCAGAGGTCATTTTCACACCTTCAGGCACCTTAAAGGAGCCTACCAGCTGTTTCCCAATGATTCCAGCCCAAAACATGACTCCTCCACCTCCTTGCTGACGTTGCAGTCTTGTTGGGACATGGTGGCATCCACCAACCATCCACTACTCCATCCATCTGGACCTTCCAGGGTTGCTCGGCACTCATCAGTTAACAAGACTGTTTGAAAATTAGTCTTCATGTATATCTGGACCCACTGCAAATGTTTCTGCTTGTGAGCACTGTTTAGGGGTGGCCGAATAGTAGGTTTATGCACCACAGCAAGCCTTTGAAGGATCCTACACCTTGAGGTTCGAGGGACTCCAGAGGTACCAGCAGCTTCAAATATCTGTTTGCTGGTTTGTAAGGCCTTTTTAGCAGCTGCTCTCTTAATCTGATGAACTTGCCAGGCAGAAACCTTCCTCATTCTGCCTTTATCTGCATGAACACATCTGTGCTCAGAATTAGCCACAAATCTCTTCACAATACGATGATCACACTTAAGTTTTCCTGCAATATCTAATGTTTTCATCCCTTGTCCAAGGCATTGCACTATTTGTTGCTTTTCGGCAGCAGAGAGATGCTATTTCTTTCCTATGTTACTTGAAAACTGTGGCCTGCGTAATATTGTGGAACACCCAGTTTTCCTTTTATTGGGCTCATCTGCCAAACTAATTATCACAGGTATCTGAGATTGATTTCAATGATTCAAAGAACCCTGAGGGCCACTTTACACACACCAACTTATCTGTCCAACTTCTGAACAACTTACTGGTTGCAGTGAAATCATGGACACATTGTGTTATTTTGTGACTGTGTACAATGTAACAATGTGTCCATGATTTCACTGCAACCAGTAAGTTGTTCAGAAGTTGGACAGATTAGTTGGTGTGTGTAAAGTGGCCATAAAACACAATCCCATCAATGGGTTTCATTAAATAAAAATAAAACCCTATGACACTTAAAACCAATTTGCATAATAATTTGGAACACAGTGTAATGTTGTGGTCATTTTTATAGAGCAACCAAGTTCGCTAACGGTCCCTAAAAGGTGTTCGCGTATGGTTCAGGTCAGCTATGCATTTCGCCATATTATATAATTGATTGGTTTTATCCACAAGTTGTTGGAGGGCGGGTATTTGAGATGATCTCCAGAAGGTTGGAATAAGTAATTTTGCTGTGTTGGAATTGTTAGCGGACACCATGTTGCGTATGGAGAGCCGCTGTGTGACTATACATTAGAGCTCCCCACAAGTGACCCTATTTTGGAAACTAGACCCCCAAGGAACGTATCTAGATGCATAGTGAGCACTTTGAACCCCCAGGTGCTTCACAAATTGATCCGTAAAAATGAAAAAATTATTTTTTTGTGGAAAAAAAAAGTACTTTTTTATTTTTATGGATCAATTTGTGAACCACTTGGGGGTTCAAGTGCTCACTATGCATCTAGATACGTTCCTTGGGGGGTGTAGTTTCCAAAATGGGGTCATTTGTGGGGGAGCTCCAATGTTTAGGCACACAGGGGCTCTCCATACGCGACATGGTGTCCGCTAACAATTGGGATTGTTAGCGGACTCCGTCGCGTATGGTGAACCCCTGTGTGCCACTAGCATTGCCACCAGCACGAGGGCAACTGGAAGAGTTGGGGTACAGCACCAGAAAATGGCACCTCTAATGTGCTATTTTCTGGGGTGGCTGTGGGTTGCAATTTGCAGCGTGGGGGGGCCACAATATTTGGGTCTCTCCACGATGAGGATTGCAGCCCCCCAACTGCCAAGTTGTACCTGGCTGGCATCCAAAAATAAGGCAAAGCTCCCTGTCATTTTATTGGTAGAAGTAAAAAAAAATGGCATGGGGCTCCGCCATATTTTTGGTCCAGCCAGGTACAACTTGGCAGCTACGGACTGCCAGCAACCCCCAGCTGCCTCGTTGTACCTGGCTGGTAACCAAAAATACAGCGAAGCCCTTTCTTTTTTTTTCTAGGACTAATTCTAGAAAAAAAAATGGCATGGGGCTCCGCCATATTTTTGGTCCAGCCAGGTACAACTTGGCAGCTACGGACTGCCACCAGCCCCCAGCTGCCTCGTCATACCTGGCTGGAACCAAAAATACAGCGAAGCCTATTTTTTTTTTATTTCTAGAATTATTTCTAGAAAAAATGACATAGGGCTCCGCCATATTTTTAGTCCAGCCAGGTACAACTTGGCAGCTACGGACTGCCACTCACCCCCAGCTGCCTCATCATACCTGGCTGGAGCCATAAATACAGCGAAGCCCATTTTTTTTTTAATTTCTAGAACTAATTCTAGAAAAAAATTACGTGGGGCTCCGCCATATTTTTGGTCCAGCCAGGTACAACTAGGCAGCTGGGGGCTGGAATCCTCAGCATAGAGAGGCCCAAGCGTTCTGGGTCCCCCATGCTGCGAATTGCAGCCTGCAGCCGCCCCAGAAAATGGCACATTCATTGAAGTGCCATTTTCTGGCGCTGTACCACGCTCTTCCAGTTGCCCTGGTGGCGGTGGCTAACTGGGTAATAAAGGGGTTAATGCCAGCTTTTTATTGGCAGCTGGCACTAAGCCCGAGATTCATAATATAGGGCCAATGTTAGACCCGCCATTAGGAATCTCTAGTATGGTAAATCGTCAATAAATACACACAGAGAAAAATCTTTTTATTTGAAAAAAAAACAGACACAATTCGGACTCCATCTTTATTATAAAAAGATCCGACGTAGTCCACAACGAAGGTCCCACGACGCTCGATCGCTCCGACGTAGTCCATAACGAAGGTCCCACGACGTTCAATTGTCTCCGACGTAGTCCACAACGAAGGTCCCATGACGTTCGATCGCCTTTGCGTGCAGATCGCTACTCTGGAGCCCGATACGCCAGCATGGCGATTGAGCTGCAGAAAGTGATCCGAGACCCCAGGCGCAGTGACCCACTATGTGCATCACTGCACCTGAGCTGCCAGATCGCTTTCCGCAGCCCGATCCCCATACATGGGGATCGAGCTGCGGAAAGCGATCTGGCAGCCCAGGCACATTGACCCACTATGTGCATCACTGCGCCTGGGCAGTCAGATCACTTTCTGCAGCTCGATGCCCATGCAGGGAGATCGGGCTGCAAAGCAGCGATCTAAGAGCCTGGGCGCAGTGACCCACTATGTGCATCACTGCGCGCAGGCTGTCAGATTGCTTTCTGCAGCTCGATCCCCCTGCATGGGGATCGAGTTGCGGAAAGCGATCTGGCAGCCCAGGCGCAGTGATGCACATAGTGGGTCACTGCGCCCGGGGTGTCAGATCACTTTCTGCAGCTCGATGCCCATGCAGGGAGATCGGGCTGTAGAGCAGCGATCTAAGAGCCCAGGTGCAGAGACCCACTATGTGCATCAGTGCGCCCGGGCTGTCAGATTGCTTTCTGCAGAGCTGTAGGAAGTGATCTGACAGATCCAGCACAGTGATCCACAGTGATCACATAATGGTCATTGTGGATCACTGTTCTGGATCTGTCAGATCACTTCCTACAGCTGGATCCTCAGGATCCAGCTGTAGGAAGTGATCTGACAGATCCAGCACAGTGATCCACAGTGATCACATAATGATCACTGTGGATCACTGTGCTGGATCTGTCAGATCACTTCCTACAGCTGGATCCTCAGGATCCAGCTGTAGGAAGTGATCTGACAGATCCAGCACAGTGATCCACAGTGATCACATAATGTTCAGTGTGGATCACTGTGCTGGATCTGTCAGATCACTTCCTACAGCTGGATCCTCAGGATCCAGCTCTAGGAAGTGATCTAACAGATCCAGCACAGTGATCCACAGTGATCACATAATGGTCAGTGTGGATCACTGTGCTGGATCTGTCAGATCACTTCCTACAGCTGGATCCTCAGGATCTAGCTGTAGAAGTGATCTGACAGCTCCAGCACAGAGCTGTCAGATCCAGGAGGCGGCGCAGAAGAGGAGGAGGAGCGGGACGCACCGCTGACAGCCGGGCCGCCGGAGGGGTGAGTGGGAGAGGCGATCACCGCTCCGGTGATCGAGGGGGGCAGGAAGGGGGAAGAGGGGCCTGACAGGGGATGGGGGGCTGCCAGGAGATGGGGCACCTAGAAGGAAGCGGGGGCAGTCAGGAGGAGCCGGGCGGCAGGAAGAGGAAGCGGGCGCAAGGACAGGAAGCGGGCGGCAGGGACAGGAAGCGGGGGGTAAGAAAGATGAAGAGGGGGCAGGATAGAGAGGTGGGGGACAGGGGGGCAGTTAGAGGATGACAGGGGAGCAGATCGGAGGGTAGGGATAGCAGGGACAGGCAGGGAAGCATTACAGGTGCGGTGATTTTCACTTTTGAGTGCCAATCACGCGCCTGTAGCCGGGGGGGGTGGGGGTGGGGGCAAATCGACCCCCCCTGGGGTGTTGTACAACTCCCCATGTACCTGCAGGCCGAGTGACAGGTCAGTGAGACCCTCACTCGGCCTGCAGGAGCCAGATCATTCCATGGCCCACCCCCTGGGCCAAGGGTCGGGAATGAACTTGTTTTCATGGCCCAAACAGTGGGCCAAGGGTCGTGAAGGGGTTAAATAATGTGCCCATTTTAATGAAGTGGATCTTTTGTAGTATTGCCCTAGGCAGGGCTGCTAAACATTGGGAGCACTCTGATGCCCCTGGATGGAGGCGTGCATGAGAGCCTCTTTAAATAATGTGCCCATTTTAAGGAAGTGGGTCTTCTGTAGGATTGCCCTAGGAAGGGCTGCTAAACATTGGGAGGCACCACAATGCCCTTGGATGGAGGCGTGCATGAGGGCCTCTTTAAATAATGTGCCTATTTTAAGGAAGTAGGTCTTTTGTAGTATTGCCCTAGGCAGGACTGCCAAAAATTGGGAGGCATTGCGATGCCCCTGGGAAGAAACATGGAGGAGAGCCTCTAAAAATTGTTCCCATTACAAAGGAGCGGGTCTCCTGTACTTGTAATGATTCCACCTGCGGCACTAAAAACACGCTCTGACAAAACGCTAGCGACAAGGCAGGCCAGGACTTCCAAGGCGTAGACAGCCAATTCCTGCCACGTGTCCAGCTTGGATACCCAATAATTACAAGGCACAGAGGAGTCTAGGAGCACTTTAGTCCGATCAGCAAGGTACTCCCTCAGCATCTTGGCTGTCCTTGTGACACTACCCCGCACCTCAGGGCCTGTCCTACGGGAGGTGCTGAGAAATGTGTCCCAGATCTTTGAGAGTGTTCCCCTACCTCTGCTGGATTGGACTTGTGCATCTCTCGGCTGGACGCCTTGGTTGTCCACCGAATCATGACCTCTGCCACTAGCGTTTTCAGAAGGGAATTTTTTTAACTAATTCCACCACTATGGCTTTCTGGTACTGCAGCATTTTTGTAGACCTCTCCTCCTCGGGAATAAGAGAAATAAAGTTCTCCTTGTAGCGTGGGTCTAAAAGTGTCACCAACCAGTAATGAGTGTCCGCCAAGATGTTGATAACGCGAGGTTCACGAGACAGGCAGCGTAACATAAAGTCAGCCATGTGCGCCAGACTGTTAACAGGCAAGACTTCAGGGTCCTCACCAACAGCATGACTGGCCATGCTGGCCTCATCCCCCTCCTCCTCCTCCTCTCCCCTGTCCTCTGGCCATCCACGCTCAACCGATGGTCTGAAGGTTGTGCATGTATTACCGTCAATTCCGCATGAAAGTAGCTCTATTTCTTCCTCCTCCTCCTTCTCGTCATAGTCCTCCAATGCACATTGGGATGAGATGAGGCTGGGCTGTGTGTAATCACCCAGTACGGTTTCTTGCTGCAACTCATTGTGCTCCGCCTGCAATGCATCGTCTTTGTTTTTGAGCAGAGAGCATTTTAGAAGATAGAGAAGCAGGATGGTGACGCTAATAATGGCGTCATCGCCGGTCACCATCTTGGTGGTGTCCTCAAAGTTTTGGAGGACGGTACATATGTCGGACATCCATGTCCACTCCTGAGGTCTTATGTGTGGAGTTTGAACCGTATACCGATGGCCAAGTTGATGCTGGTACTCAACAACTGCCCTCTTCTGCTCACAAAGCCTGACCAACATGTGCAGTGTGGGGACATCACACATCAGTCTGTGAGCTGGAAGCTGCTAACGCCGCTGAAATCCGGCAAGGCCGGCAGAAACAGTGGGTGACTTTCTAAAATGGGCACACAGGCGGCGTACTTTGACGAGCAGATCAGACAGCTCCGGGTAGGATTTAATAAACTGCTGAACCACAAGGTTGAGCACATGGGCCACGCATGGAACATGTGTCAGCTCACCTCGCCTCAGAGCCACCACAAGGTTCCAGCCTTTGTCACACACGACCATGCCTGGCTGTCGGTTCAGCAGTGTGAGCAAGTGATCTGCCTGCTTTTTCAGAGCTGTCCACAACTCTTCAGCGTTGTGTGGTTTGTCACCTACGCATATTAGCTTCAGCACGGCCTGTTGCCTCTTAGCCGAGGCACTGCTGCAGTGCTTCCAGCTTGGGACTGGTGTGGAGGGTGAAGTGGAGAAAGAGGAGGAGGAGGCTGAGGAGCATGACGTGCCAGAGCTGTACACTGTGGGTGAAACCATGACTGAGTTAGGGCCTGCAATCCTTGGTGTCAGAAGGACGTGTTCCGTCCCTAACTCAGACTGGGTCCCGGCTTCCAGAATATTAACCCAGTGTGCCGTCAGCGAGATGTACTAGCCCTGCCCACAAGCACTTGTCCATGTGTCCGTGGTTAGGTGGACTTTGCCTGAACCTGCGTTGTTAAGGGCACATATGATGTTTTGCGACACGTGCTTATGTAATGCGGGGCCGGCACACCGGGAAAAATAGTGGCGGCTGGGGACCGAGTAACGTGGGACAGCTGCCGCCATCAGGTTGCGGAATGCTTCCGTCTCCACCAGCCTAAAAGGCAAAAATTCCAGCCCAAGTAGTCGTGAAATGTGTGCATTTAGAACTGTGGCATGTGGGGCGTTGGCTGCGTATTTGCGTCTGCGTTCCAAAGATTGGTGTATGGATAATTGAACGCTGCGCTGGGACAAGGACGTGGTTGATGATGGTGCTATTTCTGCTTGTGCAAGTACAGGTGAAGGACAGGAGGCATCTTCGCCTGCAGTATGGACAGGGGATTGGCTTGCATGCACAACAGTGGATGACGCAGCGGTGTCACCCGCAGACAATGCTCCTGGACTCTGCTGTACATCCCACAAAGTCGGCTGCTTTGCTGCCATGTGCCTGATCATGCTGGTGATGGTCAGGCTGCTAGTTTTGCTACCCCTGCTGATGCTGGCATGGCAGGTGTTGCAAATGGCCTTTTTGGAATTATCTGCAGACACCTTAATAAAACAGCCAGACTCGGGAAGACCTAACAGTTGTACTGGCAACTTCTGTCGTGTTGTTGTTCCGGGGAACGGTTGCCTGCCTTCTGCCTGCGGACACCACCCTGCTTCTTCCGGCCTGTTGTGATGCTACGTCTATCTCCCCTTGTGTACTGCTGTCCTCGCTCTGTATGTCCTCCTGCCAGGTTGGGTCAGTTACTGAATCATCCACCACGTCGTCTTCCACTTCCGCACCCTGGTCCTCCTCCTGACTTTTTGGCAATTGTGTCTCCTCATCGTTCACCTCTTGTTGAGACATGTTCCCACCGTTGCCTTCGTGAGACCGTGGCTGCTCAAATACTTGGGCATCGGTACATACGATCTCCTCATGAGCCACTTCAACTGGAGCTGGGGAGAGGCCAGAATCTACGAATGGATAAGTGAACAGCTCTTTAGAGTGTCCAAGTGTGGGATCAGTTATGTCCGGGGCCAGGCACTTGGCATGGTGGGAGGAAGGAGTATCAAGGTGTGGAATGTGCGGTCCAGTCTCACGGCTACTGACACTTGACCGTGTGGAAGACATGGTATTTGTGGTGGTGCCAAACTGACTGGAAGCATTATCCGCTATCCAACTAACAACCCGTTGACACTGGTCTTGGTTTAATAGTGGAGTACTGCTGCGGACCCCTAGAAATTGGGACAGGAAGGTCGAGCGAGATGAAGTGGGTGTTTGTCATGGCGCAATTCGAGCTTGCACACGGCCTCGGCCTCTGCCTGCACCACCATCATGTCCAGTTTCTTTTTCCTTGCCACCGGCCTTGCGCATCTTCAATGTTGTGCTGACTGTATACAGCTAAATGAAAACGTCCAAGAAATGGTTTTTAACAGCACACTGAGATTAGAGATTAAGGCCCTGCAGGTGGACTGGTCAGACACAAACGCTGATGAGAATAGCGAATCTTTTGGCGTATCCTAACTTACGCTCCAACCTACTCCTGACGCACACAAATGTAAGATGAATGCAGACAAGAATTGGTTTTTGGCTGGACACTGAGATAACAGATTAAGGCCCTGCAGTTGGGCTGGTCAGACACAAACGCTGACGACAATACCGAGTCTTTTGGCATATCCTAATTTACACTGCAACCTACTGCAGCTGCACTAAGATGCTAAATGAATGCAGACAAGATTTGATTTTTAGCTGGACACTGAGATTTGAGATTAAGGCCCTGCAGGTGGACTAGTCAGACACAAATGCTGACGAGAATTACGTGTCTTTTGGCATATCCTAATTTATGCTCCAACCCACTTCTGCCTATAGAGAGCTAAATTAATCCCTAAAAGCACTGTTTTGGGATGGATAGATGAGATTTCCAGCCTGTACACCAGCCCAAGATGTGATGCAGGCTGGTATACTGGCACAACGAAGTTTGCTATATACCCTGCCTCCCTGCCTGCCTGTATACATCTCTATTAGTCCTCAGAAGGACTGTTGTGGTAATTATGTTGTCAGCCCTGCGCCTACACTAGCTGAAAGGCCACAAATCTGTCCCACAATCAGCAGCAGCTCTCCCTACACTAATTGTCTGTGGAGCAGAGTGACGAGCACAGCGCGGTCAGGTCTTATAAAGACTTGATCACTCTGTGCGGCCAGCCAATCACTGTAATGCCACAACCACATGGCTGTGGCATTACAGTGTCTGTCAGCCAATACCTGCATACGGGCTGGCTCTGGGTGCTGTGCTCCTGTGGGTGTGTGTGCTGTGAGAGTGTTTGGTGCACAAACTGTCTACCTTATGCCTCGCTGCAGTTCCCTATGTGGCCACCTTGGTCGCAGGGGCGCCACATTTGCTGTTAGGTGGACTTTCCCAGATACGGCGTTGTTGAGAGCACAGTTCAGATTGTTTAACATGTACTTGTGTAAAACAGGGACAGCACACTGGGCAAAATAGTGGCGATTGGGAACACTGTATCGTGGGGCAGCCACAGCCAAGAGATCACAGAAAGACTATGTTCCCACAAGCCTAAACGGCAACATCTCCACAGTAGCAATGTGACAATGTGCAAGTATAGAATTTGTGCTGGTTAATTAAGTTTTCTTTCCAAGCTCTCAGGCATGGACAACTGAACACTTCACTGGGACAAGGAAGTGGATGTGGTTGGTTTCTGCTGTTTGTGAGCAATCGCAGCTTCTAGGTAGGAGGTATGAGCACCTGTTTCCTGGACAGTAGATTCTGAAGGAATTAGCCCAGATGACATGGCAGTGGGTTGATGCACAGTCACAGCTTTGGTACCCTGGTGTTCCACTCACCTACTGGGGTGCTTGTGTGACGCCCCACTGGTCGGGACACCACAGAGGGGTACTGCACCCATAAAAGAGTGTGTAGTATTCCTGTGGCTGAGGATTTGGGATGCTGCATAAAGGACCCTCAGGACACGTATCCACACACACCCTAGGTATGGGACTGTTGGTGAACCCACTTTAGGGACGACCCAGTTCCTGAGAAGAGCTCAGGCAGGGTAGAAAAGTGTGTGGGTGGGAGGAATGAGAGGCCAGTGAGGCAGTGAGCAAGAGGAAGAGTTCCATTGGGGAGAGAGGAGCAGGTGACCACGGAGGAGCCGTCAGGAATGAAAGGGACCCTAAGGGCACCATGTATTGTGGTGCGCCTGAATCCGGACGCGGTATGACTACTGGCCGGAGGGGTTCAGTCCCGGAATGGAGGACTGGCTCCCAGAGTGGTACGGGTGTTCACCTTCGAGCCGCCGAACCTGAGGCCCGAGTTTCTGTAGGAAGTCGAGGCCAACACCCGGCACACCCATATCCCGAGGGCTCGGAGAGAAGTCGCTCAGTCAGAGAGGATCCGAGGGAGCTGGCTTTAGGCTCTGCATGCGGAGTCACTGAGGAAGGCAGGAGTGAGAGCAGGAAGGGACCAAACAGGAACAGTAGGCATTCCATCGAGGGACCCAAGCGCAGCATCCCAATTTCCAGCGACTACCCAGGCCAGGCAGACCCGAAAAGACTGTGTTTAAAGAACTGCCAGTAAACTTGTTGCGAGTTATAAACTGTGTGCTGTGCTTTATTCGCCTGCGCCTGAGGAGCCACTGACCACAGCATTAGAAGAACGGCAACAGGGGCTGGCGCAGCTGTACCCCTGTGTGAATAAAAGACAGTGACAAAACTCCTATCCTCCACTACTGCCCCAGGGATCCCGCTCCACCTACGGGGAGCGATACCAACTTGCTGCTCCACCATCACCCGGAGGTCTGTCCCGCAGCGCCGGTAACATTAACTGTAGGTGGCGTCACGTAATGATTTTATTTTTATTGACCCTTTTTAGCAACCACCAGGGCCATGGGACCGGGCAACAGGAACCGTGACACCGCCCCAGTAAATCAACACCCAGGACCGGGTACCCCACGGCCATGGGGCGGGTCACTTGGCTGTCATGTGGTTTTGCATACTGGGGTTGCTCAGGTTGCCTTTGCCCTGGCCTCTTCTCAAATTGGTATGGCAGATGCTACAGACTACAATGTTTTCCTCAGAAGAACTTTAAAAAAAAAAAACTTCTACAGAGTGGCTGAACAACCTCTTGCCCTGAGTTGACACACAGTGGGGGTGCTCTTGGAAACACTTGACCCAGTTCTCACTCTGGGCAAATCAATACCCATTGGTGCCTGTGTTGGTGCTACATATCAATGTTCCCCTTTGTTACTGTGATGGCTATGCATGTCAACTGTCCAGGTCGGATCAGTGGACTCATCATCGATAACTTTGCCTTCCATTCCATTGGTTAAGAAGCCCAGCATGTTTAGTGGCTGCAAAGGAGGCACCAAAACTGCAGGGCGGGACATCCGAATATAGCAAGATGAGTCCACAAATACTCACAATATAATGAGTAATGCAAATACCGTACTATCCGTGCGAGTAGCAAATAGTAACGAATACACTCGCTCATCGCTACCTTTCATACATTATCCCCCTTTAATTTTATTAATAGATGACTGCATTGTAATTATACAGTATATGTGTTATTGGCTGATTTTATATCTCCTTTCACCCACAGTGCAAGTATCAGAGAATATCAGCAGCTGATGGCTTTTATTTTTACCATTGATGAAATTAATCGGAGCCCAGATCTCCTTCCTAATATTACCCTGGGGTATCACGTGTTTGATTCTTGTGGAAATATAAATAAAATGGTTAAAGATGTTCTACATATAATGACCGGGATGTGGAGCAATGCTGGTGTTCCCAACTATTCCTATAATAAACACGGAGTACTGGCCGGTTACATTGGAGATCTCCAGTCTTTCACTACAAACCCAATGGCGGAGCTACTGAGAGTTTTTGGCTATACTCAGGTAATTGCACTTTCCAAGATTGCTAAAAAATTGTTGATCCACTGAGACTCTCCGTCTTTAATGGTGTCCTGACCATGGCACCCAGCAATGACCAGGCACATATCATATCATATTAAACTGAGTTTCAGCTCCACAGCATAGCATCAAATACAGTCCTAGTTAACACTGGGTGTTTCCTAGTCGTTCTAGACCTGTGAACTCCAACACAATCCAGCCTAACACAACAGTATAGTCTCTGACGGTCACATTCCAATTCAGTGGGTCTACGTCTCCTTTCCCCACATAATTAAAGTTCCAGGGTAAAGGCAAGATTGTAGCAACAGGTTCCCAGACACTTCCAGGTGAAAGTCACTTCTCCCCATAAGAGAGGACATAGAGGTATTGGCACAGTTTAAGTGAAGAGCCTTTTTCTTGAGGAGTTTCCACCCATGTAGACAAACGTTATTCACATGCCAGTGATGCTAACTTGATACCTTTTTGCCTATGGGATGCAGACATGTGTGTGTACTCCTGCCCCTTCAGTCTGGGAGAACTCGCTCAATAGTCAATCTCTAGCCTTGTTGTTCAAGTCAGATGCTGAAACCAACACTTTAGGATCACGCAACCTCATTCTGGTTTACACATTACAGCTGCCATGAGTCACCCACTACAGTCCTGATGACCTGTCAGACTTCTATATCCATACTAGCTGCTAGCGGGATCCTAACTGGAGTTATACAGGAAACTGTGTCTTACCCTGGAAACTAAAGTTTCTCATTGTAGGCTAGTCCTAACATTTAACTGTTACCTGCCCTGTAGTCTGTTGTATACCTTCCATATCAAACATCCTACATAACAGCTTATTACAATATACCTCTACATTACCAAACATTGCTATGCATTATACTTATAAACATTACTTTACATTATTTCTATACTTATACCTATAATACTGCTAGGCCTTATACTTATCAAGGTACTTTACATCTTATCCTACACCTAATACAACACATTAATATCACATTAAATAACATTACAGTTCACATTGTACATTAGTTACAAAGACACATGACACAATTCACACTATGATACAACAGTGCGATTGGTGTCTTCAGGGAGGAATGTGACTACCAGTCCATCTCCTTACCCTTCCAGCATGGAATGCTAACCAAAAATATCAGAGAAGCTTCCCTAGATACAGTAGCTCCGCCATGTGAATTTCTTCTCTTTTCCCTGCAGGAACCATCATGCCGGTCCTGTCTCAATTCATTGTTAATTTTATCTGCAATGCCTCCTTCTGGGTACAGACACATAGACGGAAGTGGTGGTGGGAGCTGTATTCCAATGTAATACAGAGATAGAAGTGTTGTTGACTAGAGAAACTTTCGATGTTTGGATTCAGTTCTGTTCACTGACCGAGCAATGCTTGCCGAATTGTTCGACAAACAGTTCTCTGGACATCCCAACCCCATTCAAATCAATAATAAGCAAAGTCAAGGGCCTGTAAAACACCTTAAAGGGGGCCAAAAGCTGAAAATCACAGCTCAAACCATTTTACAGTTGAGACCCGCTGATTTGGCACAGACATTATTAGACTACACTATTACTTAGCAAGCTTCAGCGCCGCTGTCACACTCACCATGCTTCTGGGCCTGCTTATGAACCTCAGACATCCTCGTTACTTTCCTGAGGTTGTCTCAGGTTACACAGCGGGTATCACACAGAAGGGAATCCTGCTGTGTGACTTGAGGTAACCTCAGTGACGTCAGCGCTTGTAACACTAACTGTCTCGTGAGAGCTGCAACATTGTGAAAGATGTGGCGGATATATCCCGCTGGAATCGTGAGACAGAACATGTGAGAAGCAGTGATGTCACGGAGTGCAGCGCAGTTCAAACTTACGGGATAGCTCCTGTGTGACCCCTTGAGTCTGAACTGCAGTAATGTTTTTGATAGCACTGCTTGTCACACTTTTGTGGCACACCTGAGCCCAGTTGCCACAATGGCATTGCCTCCCTTGAGGGTGATGTCATGCTTGGAAGCAAGAAGGGGTATCCACACAAGGTAAATCCACTGCAACACTTTTCCTGACTTCAGACCTGAAGGGGAAGCTTGAGACCTGGGTTCAAGGGAGCTCCCTTATGAATTCTGGTCTGATGGAGGGGTTAGTCAGAGAAAGTCTTAGACAGTCTTAGAGAAGTGAGCAGATGTCCTGGGAACTGGAGCGGGAGGAGCTTGTCCCAGGATAGACAACCGCAAGCTGGAGGGACCTGTCGGAGAGGGTCTGAGGAAGGAGAGAAGACGTTCTGGGGAGTGGAGCCAGTTGCCCGCTCATCCCAAAGCAGAGCACCAGAAATGGACACCGGAGTCTGAGGCTGTGCAGGTACTAAAGACCCAACAGCCAAAACCGGAGGACGGGAGACTCCACGTCTCCCGATCACACCACAGCACCTGGAGGCATAGCAGCACCCGAGAGCTGAGGGACAGTCACCAGAGAAGTGGTGCTGGAGAAGGGCTCAGGCTGCCTGCCATACAGGTAAGAGACTTACCAGCAGCAAGAGAGGGTCGCAGCTTAGCTGCAGGCAGCATGCATCAGCAAAGAGGAGCATAGCAGGGAGACCTCAGAACTCACCGGGTGAGGAGATCCCTAACTTGCTTCCAGGCCCCCCAAATTCCCAACATCACCTGTGGTCAGTGTCCTCGTTTAAATCTGCATCTACCAGTAAAGTTAAAGGAGACTACATACTGTGTGTCGGTTATTCTGTGCCCTCACTACTGCACTCCAAGGGCCTACCACCACAATAGACTATACCAGTTGCCGTGGGTAAACCGCCCCATCTGTGGGGAGCGAAACCACCTTAGCTGCAATTCCATCATCCCCAGAGGTCATGCACCGCAGTGTCGGCCATCAATAGTCAAACATCACGGGGGGCGTCACGACTTTAATCCCCAGAACCTTAATCTCTGAATTTTTATTGACACCTACCAGGTCACAGAGCCAGGTCTCGACCCCGGTGACTCCCTAGAAGTACTGTAGCCCAGTTACGAGTATCCCACGGCCCTGGGGGGCATGTCACTTTCACTAGTGCCTGATCTCATAACATATGGGGGATGCTTTCTGTTAACACAACCCCACCATATTGTTGTAAGGCCTTGTGCTGAGGGTGCATTGTTTGATGCTTATTTTGAAGCAGATTTTGAGAATCTGCATCAAAATCTGCATGTCTATCCTAAAGCCAGAAATGTCTGAGAGTTCAGAAAGTCTTGTGCTAATGTACTTTTTTCCTTGCAGATTTAAAGGGAACCTGACCCCTCCAAATGACCCCCAACTCTATTAATACCTGTCCCTGCACCCTTAAAGATCATTAGCAGCGGTCCTTTTCTGTAAAAAAAGCGTTCAGTAACATTGGGAAAAACGCTATTATAAACTTACAAGCCAGGGACTTCTTCACACTGAATAAGTCTCACAGGGCGTTCCCTGTGAGACTTTAGCCCTCCTGACTCGCTCATTATCACGCCCCGATGGGCGTGATAACTAATCCTAATCCTTCTCGCTCTGCAGAAAGGGCGTAATAGCTGGTGTGACGCTATTTGCGTCACATCCGGTCCTTGTGACGTGTGTACACCCTTTAGGTGTAAGCCGACAAGCCACGCATGCGCAATGCGCATGGTGAGTCATAATTGACTCTTTAACAAACCTTTTAATATGACTCAGGATTTGTGCCAGATCAGAACCCCAAACTGCAGACGCTGCATTTCTCGGTGACTGCCCCTCATCAGTGCAGTGTGTGGGAATTCTGATCTGGCTGTATGAGAGGCTAAGACGAGGTCTGGAGGACTAGCTATTCTCCTCATGGAGAGGAATCTGCCTACCAAAAAATAAATGAATATATAAACATAAAAAAATGTAGCTAAATAAATAAATATTTGTTAAAAATTCCCTAAAAAGTATTAAGCTCTCTTAAATGGATGTTTTAAGAAAATTGCAAGCTGCATTGGCTTCACAGCTGCTGCCACATCTTGCACTGTTTCCAAAATGTATACCCTGCAGGTCAAAACACCTGCAGACTTCAGAAAGTTTAAAAAAATAATTTAAATCTGAAAAAAATTCTACAGCTTGATACAACATCTATCTTATGGACACAACCTTACGGTTAGTCAGGTCTTCCAGAAAGCGTTTTGGCCCCAAACAAACAGGGAATGTTTTAGCTCCATTTTGAATTTTTCCAAACAGCCGATTTTGACGTATTTTGGGGAAACTGTTTGGATTTTCGATTCCATGATGATGTGCGATGTTTTGTGTGTGTTATTGTTAATAATATATAGTATTATTAATATTTGATATCTTATTTTGATAATTATTTAAGCAATTTATATATCTTTGATAACTTGTGTTGTATCAGGTTTGTATTATATCTGAAATGGAAACAGAAAACCAAGGACACAAACTATATGCATTGTCTTTATGTTTGCTACATTTTACGGCTGGTTTGACTGGACCTTGCCTTTGTTTAACCTGTTCAGCAGTATCCATGTCTTGTGGACCTTGCTTCCAAACTTGTTTTTAGATAATTTCTAAGCCATCCTATTGTTCACAAATATCAATAAATATGTTGTCCAGCAACAATTCAACAGACAAGCCAGATACACTGACTTAGAAGGCTGTGTATGCTTGCTCTCCAATCGATCGACAAACCTGAATATGGATCAGAACTGACACATGTAGAGATCTGTTGCGTCTCACTCCAAATTAGCTCTCCCTGGAAAGGGGTATCCATGACATGTGCTTGGAAGCTTCTGTTAGGTTTATTTGCATTATCTAAGTTAATTAGAGACACTCCTTTGAATGTATTTTAATCCACACCTGAAATACACAGCTTGTTTGTGTAGCATCATGGGAAAGTCAAAAGAACTCAGCCAATATATCAGGAAGAGAATAGTGGACTTGCACAAGTTTGATTTGTCCTTTGTTACAATCCCCAGATACCTGAAGGTGCCTCACTGATCTGTATAAACAATTATACGCAAGCGCAAACATGATAGAAATGTCCAGCCATCATACCGCTCAGGAAGGAGATGGGTTCTGTGTCCCAGAGATGAACGTGCTTTAGTCCGACATGTGCATATCAACCCAAGAACAAAAGCTGGTTGAAGCTGGTAAGATTGTGTCACAGTATAGACAGTGAAACGATTACAGTATCAATATGAGTTGATAGGCCACTCTGCCAGGAAGAAGCTATTACTCTAAAAGAAACAGAAAAATCTCAGTCCTAAATTTATGGGCAAAGCTGAAAACACTGCAAGCAACGATACTGACAAACATGGCTCAGTTATATCAGTTCTATTAGGAGGAATGGGCCCAAATTCCTGCCAATTATTGTGAGAACCTTGAGGAAGGATATTCAAAACGTTTCACCTAAGTCATACAGTGTAAGGGCAAATACTAATGAAATGTATGTAAACTTGAGACTGCAGAAAGTAATAAAATTCAATTAAGCATTCGCTTGCTCATTATTCTTGAATTTAACAAATATTAAATTGGAACGTGCGGGAGAGAACACTTTTTTGCACAGTCTCTACCCTCATACATGATGAAGCACAGGTTGACCTTTGGTCAAAATCAAGGGGCTCGCATCTCGTTGGCAACAGGCTTGACCTGAAATGTTGCCGAAAGGCAGCAAAGCTTGACTCTGTGTTGCAAACGGGACACAAGATGGACGATTTCTGTTGCCGGATTGCAACAAATGTTGCCGAAGTGCAACAGGCTTTACCTCGGTCCAATGTAGTTGCTGTGGGAGTCAATATGGAAGCATCACCTTCTGTACTATAGTAATATATAGGGACTGATGGGGGCAATTTGATATTTGGCATTTCAGGACCCTTACGCACGCGGTAGGAGGAGAAATTTTTTTTACATAGGTCAGGAAAAATTCCTGCTCAAAACCGCGCGCTCTGCGGCCTAAAATATCGCTTTCGAGGGGATCTACGCAATAAAAATGCAAAAAAACATAACTTGAAATCTTGCTATCACGCTTTCATGGGGCAACTATAGCCAGCTTTCATTAAATATTTTGTTAAAAATGAATGTGTGTTCTGTGGAAGATCCACAGGGTGGCACTGTTGCCCAACTTTTGTATTTTTTAATATAGGAATGTAAAATCACCAGATGGCGCTCTTTCTCTTTCTAATGTGTTACACAAGCTTGAGGGCTTGCTACAGTTTGTCCGTGACAACCTATAGCCAGCCTTTGGTGTTGGCCACGGCTCTCTCCAACCAGCCCTCCCTTAATTTTGTTTTATTTTAAATAACACAGACCATGAGGGCTTGCTACAGAGGTGCCCACAGCTCTATCCAGCCAGACCTCAAGTATTTTTTTAATGTAAATTAGACTGAGACCATATAGACAGGCTATCATAGTGCCCACGGCTCTCTCCAGCCAGCACTCAAGGTTTTTTTTTAATTTAAATAGCCCTGAGACCATGAGGGGCGGCTATTGGGGCTCTCTATAGCCTCTATAGGCTATATATATGTGTATATATATAGGTGTATATATATACATATATATATATATATATACATATATATAGGTATATATATATATAGGTGTATATATATATAGATAGATATATATATATATGCTATAGGTATATATACGGCTTTCTCTAGCCTGCCCTCAAGTTTTTTTCATTATTAAAATAACACAGACCTTGAGGGCCGGCTATGGGCATGCCCTCAGCTCTATCCAGCCAGCCCTCAAGTACTTAGACCTTGAAGGCCGGCTACAGAGGGGCCCACAGCTCAATCCAGCCAACCCTCACATTTTTTTTTTCATTATTGAAATAACACTTAGACCATGAGGGCCGGCTATGGGCATGCACTCAGCTCTATCCAGCCAGCCCTCAAGTACTAAGACCATGAGGGCCGGCTACGGGGACGTCCATGGCTCTCGATACCCAGCTCTCAAGGTTTATTTTCATTATTAAAATAACATAGACCATGAGGGCTGACTATGGGCATGCCCACTTCTCTCTCCAGCCAGCCCTCAAGTACTTAGACCATGAGGGTTGGCTACGCAGGTGTCCATGGCTCTCTATTCCCAGCCCTCAAGGTTTTTTTTCATTATTGAAATAACACAGACCTTGAGGGTCGGCTATGGGCATGCCCTCAGCCCTATCCAGCCAGCCCTCAAGTACTTAGACCTTGAAGGCCGGCTACAGAGGGGCCCACAGCTCTATCCAACAAGCCCTCAGGTTTTTTTTTCATTATTGAAATAACAGTTAGACCATGAGAGCCGGCTATGGGCATGCCCTCATCTCTATCCAGCCAGCCCTCAAGTACTTAGACTATGAGGGCCGGCTACGGGGGTGACCATGGCTCTCGATACCCAGCCCTCAAGGTTTTTTTTTTCATTATTAAAATAACACAGACCAAGAGGGCTGACTACGGGCGTGCCCACTTCTCTCTCCAGCCAGCCCTCAAGTACTTAGACCATGAGGGTCGGCTATGCGGGTGTCCACGGCTCTCTATTCCCAGCCCTCAAGGTTTTTTTTCATTATTGAAATAACACAGACCATGAGTAGTGATGAGCGAGTACTAAAATGCTCGGGTGCTCGAAGCTCGAGCCGAGCATCCCGAGATACTCATGTACTCGGCCCGAGTACCGAGCCCAATGTTATCCTATGGGAGACACGAGTATTTTTATGAAATGACTGCCGGCAGCATGTAGAAACCCTAAAAATGTCACAAAAGTCTCAGAAGAGTGCTGAAATAACATGGCAACACCATGGGGGAGACCCCTGGAAGCATTTCTCACTCAAAAGTCACAGCTGTGAACAATCTTGTCCGAGTTTCACGCCAATTTTACGGAGTCACCAGAAAACCTTCCAAAATGACACCAAAATGAATATTTAGGGTGGAAATGTTAAGGGCACATACCCAATAGTGAGATACAGCTGGTGTATGTTACTTTTTGTGATTACATGAAAGATTTTACGTGAAAACATTGTGCGGCACTCCGATGTCCCTGAGAAGAGACGTACATGAAGCCCTGTCTTGACATATTGTGCCCATTTTGAGGAACTGGGTCTATTGTAGTATTTTCCTTTGCCAGGGCAGTCTAAAATTGGGAGGTTCACCAATGCCCCTGGATAGAGACGTGCATGAGGGCCTGTAAACCTGAAGTGCCCATTGTAAGGAAGTGGGTGTATTGGAGTATAGCCCTTTGGCAGGGCAGCCAAAAATTGGGAGGCTCCACATTGTCCCTGGATAGAGACATGCATGAAGGCCTGTAAACCTGAAGTGGGTGTATTGGAGTATAGCCCTTTGGCAGGGCAGCCAAAAATTGGGAGGCTCCACATTGTCCCTGGATAGAGACGTGCAGTAGGGCCTGTAAACCTGAAGTGGGTGTATTGTAGTATAGCCCTTTGGCCAGGGCAGCCAAAAATTGGGAGGCTCCACATTGTCCCTGGATAGAGACGTGCAGTAGGGCCTGTAAACCTGAAGTGGGTGTATTGGAGTATAGCCCTTTGGCAGGGCAGCCAAAAATTGGGAGTTTCAACAATGACCCATGCATACAGACATGCATGAGGGCCTGTAAACCTGGAGTGGGTGTATTGTAGTATAGCCCTTTGGTCAGGGCAGCCAAAAAATTGGGAGGTTCAACAAAGACCCATGCATACAGACATGTAGTAGGGCCTGAAACCCTCAAGTGGGTGTATTGTAGTATAGGCATTTGGCAGGGCAGCCAAAAATTGGGAGGTTCAACAATGACCCATGCATACAGACATGTAGTAGGGCCTGAAACCGTCAAGTGGGTGTATTTTAGTATTGCCCTTTGGCAGGGCAGCCAAAAATTGGGAGGTTCAACAATGACCCTGGATACAGACATGCAGGAGGGCCTGTAACCCTCAAGTGGGTGCATTGTAGTATTGCCCTTTGGCAGGGCAGCCAAAAATTGGGAGGCTCCACATTGTCCCTGGATAGAGACGTGCAGGAGGGCCTCAAAACATTTTTCCCATTGAAAAGGAGTGGGTCTCCTGTCGTTGTAATGCCCATTCTAAAAGAATGGGCGAAAAAATTTACCACTGCGGGTATACCTCAAACAACAGCCTAACTATTGTAACGGTCATCATGGTGGCACATGAGGAGAAGGAGGATCAGTCCAGCGATTAGCCAAAGTCCTGAAGTGTGTACCCATGGGTGAGTGGAGGTACATGGCAAATTGACATAACAAAATTTTAATTCAGTTGTCATTTGCTGGTCGTGTGGTGAAGTCTGTCCCAATCCAACCCTTGTTCATCTTGATCAGAGTCAGCCTGTCAGCATGTTTAGTTGACAGGCGGGTGCGTTTATCAGTAATGATTCCACCTGCAGTACTGAAAACACGCTCTGATAAAACACTAGCGGCAGGGCAGGCCAGGACTTCCAAGGCGTAGAGAGCCAATTCATGCCACGTGTCCAGCTTGGAGACCCAATAATTGAAAGGCACAGAGGAATCTCGCAGTACAGTTGTTCTATCTGCAAGGTACTCCTTCAGCATCTGGCCAAACTTAGCATTTCTGGTGGCACTACCCCGCACCTCAGGGGCTGTGGTACGTGAGGGGCTGAGAAAACTGTCCCACATCGTAAAGATAGTTCCCCTACCTCTGGCGGATTGGACTTGTGCCCCTCTCGGCCGTACGCCTTGGTTGTCCACCGAATCCTTACCTATGCTGCTAGCGTTTTGTGAGGGGAATGATTTGCCTACTTCCGTGACTATGGCCCTGTGGAACTGCTGCATTTTGGCTGACCTCTCCGCCTCAGGAATGAGAGACATAAAGTTCTCCTTGTAGCGTGGGTCTAACAGTGTTGCCAACCAGTACTGATTGTCGGCCAAGATGTTCTGAACGCGAGGGTCACGAGCCAGGCAGCTTACCATAAAGTCAGCCATGTGCGCCAGACTCTTAAACACGATGACTCAACATACTGTCCTCCTCCTCCTCCTCCTCATCTCCCCTGTCCTCTGGCCAGCCACGCTGAATCGAGGGTATGAGTGGTGTGCATGTCATATCCTCAATTTGGCCAGAGAGTTGCTCCATGTCTTCATCCTCCTCCTCCTCGTCATAGTCCTCCACTGCACATTGTGATGAGATGAGGCTGGGCTGTGTGTTTTCACCCACACCCACTACTGTTTCTTGCTCCAAGTCATCGCGCTCGGCCTGCAATGAATCCTCTTTGATTTTCAGCAGAGACCGTTTTAGAAGGCAGAGTAGTGGTATGGTGACGCTAATAATGGCGTCATCGCCGCTCACCATCTTGGTGGAGTCCTCAATGTTTTGGAGGACGGTACATAGGTTCGACATCCATCGCCACTCCTCAGGTGTTATGTGTGGAGTTTGACCCATTTCCCGACGGCTTAGGTGATGCAGGTAGTCCACAACTGCCCTCTTCTGCTCACATATCCTGACCAACATGTGCAGAGTTGAATTCCAACGCGTGGGGACATCACACACCAGTCTGTGGGCCGGAAGACGCAAACGGCGCTGAAAGCCGGCAAGGCAGGCTGAAGCAGCAGGTGACTTGCGAAAATGTGCAGACGGCGAAGTTTTACCAGCAGTTCAGACACCTCTGGGTATGACTTTACAAACCTCTGAACCACCAAGTTGAGCACATGGGCCACGCATGGAACATGCGTCAGCTGGCCTCGCCTCAAAGCTGCCACCAGGTTCCGGCCATTGTCACACACGACCTTTCCTGGCTTTAGGTTCAGAGGTGTGAGCCAGTGATCTGCCTGCTCTTTCAGAGCTGTCCACACCTCTTCTGCATTGTGGGGTTTGTCACCTATGCAGACTAGCTTCAGCACAGCCTGTTGCTGCTTTGCAGAGGCAGTGCTGCAGTGCTTCCAGCTTGGGACTGATGTGGAGGGTACAGTGGATGAGGATGCGCAGGAGGAGGAGGCTGAGGAGCATGACATTCTGAAGCTGTATAGTGTCGGTGAAACCATGACAGAGGTAGGGCCTGCTATCCTTGGTGTGGGAAGGACGTGTTCCGTCCCTCGCTCAGACTGTGTCCCAGCCTCCACAATATTAACCCAGTGTTTTGTCAAGGAGATGTAGCGGCCTTGGCCACAAGCACTTGTCCACGTGTCTGTGGTTAGGTGGACTTTGGCTGAAACAGCGTTGTTCAGGGCACGTGTGATGCTGTTGGACACGTGGTTATGCAATGCGGGGACGGCACATCTGGAGAAATAGTGGCGGCTGGAGACCGAGTAACGTGGGACAGCAGCCGCCATCAGGTCGCGGAATACTTCCGTCTCCACCAGCCGGAAAGGCAACATTTCTAGCGCTATGAGTCGCAAAATGTGATCATTCAGGACTGTGGCATGTGGGGCGTTGGCAGCGTATTTGCTCCTGCGTTCAAATGTTTGCTGAATGGATAATTGAACACTGCGCTGGGACAAGGACGTGCTTGATGGTGGTGTAATTTGTGCGTGGGCAACTTCAGGTGCAGGGCCGGAGGCTTGTTCGCGGCCAGCATGGACAGGGGATTGGCTCACACGCACAACAGGCGAAGACTAGTGATGAGCAAGTACTAAAATGCTCGGGTGCTCGAAGCTCGGGCCGAGCATCCCGAGATACTCGTGTACTCGGCCCGAGTAACGAGCCTAATGTTATCCTATGGGAGACACGAGTATTTTTATGAAATGACTGCCGGCTGCCTGGAAAAACCCTAAAAATGTCACAAAAGTCTCAGAAGAGTGCTGAAATGACATGGCAACACCATGGGGAAGACCCCTGGAAGCATTTCTCACTCAAAAGTCACAGCTGTGAACAATGTTGTCCGAGTTTCACGCCAATTTTACGAAGTGTCCAGAAAACCTTCCAAAATTACACCAAAATGAATATTTAGGGTGGAAATTAGGGATGAGCGAGTCCTAAATTACTCGGAATCGCTAGACTCGCACGAGTCCGAGCCCAGGACTCGGTACTCGTGGCGAGTCTAGCGAGTCCAATGTTAATGAATAGGGAATAGGGATTCGCGAGTCCCTAATAGAGAATACAGGACTCGGAATCGCAGACTCGCTAGGATTCGGACTCTCAGATTGCCATTCACTTGCATTGGACTGAGGGGCTGGCTGGAGCCTCTTCCCCTGGGTGGCAACCTTGAGAGCCGGGGGTTTGCTGTCAGGTGCGGGCAGCCTTGGGAACGGGGGGGGGGGGTGGGGGGGGGGGTGCTATCAGGTCCGGGCGGCCTTGAGAACCGGGGGGGGGGGGTGCTGTCAGGTCCGGGCGGCCTTGAGAACCGGGGGGGGGGGGGGGTGCTGTCAGGTCCGGGCGGCCTTGAGAACCGGGGGGGGGGGGGGGGGTGCTGTCAGGTCCGGAAAGCCTTGAGAACCGTGGGGTGGTGCTGTCAAAGCTGACCTTACCTCCTCCTGTCGCAAACTCGCTGGACTCGGGAATCGGCGAGTATTCGCTAAAAGACTCGCCGATTCCCGAGTCCGGCGAGTCCCTTAAGAATCGCCGAGTAACGAGTCCTAGCGAGTAGACTCGCTCATCCCTAGTGGAAATGTTAAGGGCACATACCCAATAGTGAGATACAGTGGTGTAGTCACTTTTTGTGATTACATAAAAGATTTTACTGAAAACATTGTGCGACACTCCGATGACCCTGACAAGAACGTACATGAAGCCCTGTCTACAAATAAAGTGCCATTTTGAGGAACTGGTCTATGTATATCTTCCTTGCAAGGGCAGTCAAAAATTGGGAGGTTCACCAATGCCCCTGGATACAGAGATGCAGGATGGCCTGTAAACAAGACTGGGTGTATTGTAGTATAGCCCTTTGGTCAGGGCAGCCAAAAATTGGGAGGCTCCTCTTTGTCCTGGATGGAGACATGCAGGAGGGCCTGTAAGAAGAACTGGTGTATGTAGTATAGCCCTTTGGTCAGGGCAGCCAAAAATTGGGAGGTTCAACAATGACCATGCATACAGACATGTAGTAGGGCTGTAACCCTCAAGTGGGTGTATTGTATATAGCCCTTTGGTCAGGGCAGCCAAAAATTGTGAGGCTCCTCTTTGTCCCTGGATGGAGACGTGCAGGAGGGCCTGTTAAGAAGAACTGGGTGTATTGTAGTATAGCCCTTTGGTCAGGGCAGCCAAAAATTGGGAGGTTCAACAATCACCCATGCATACAGACATGTAGTAGGGCCTGTAACCCTCAAGTGGGTGTATTGTAGTATAGCCCTTTGGTCAGGGCAGCCAAAAATTGTGAGGCTCCTCTTTGTCCATGGATGGAGACGTGCAGGAGGGCCTGTTAAGAAGAACTGGGTGTATTGTAGTATAGCCCTTTGTCAGGGCAGCCAAAAATTGGGAGGTCAACAATCACCCATGCATACAGACATGTAGTAGGGCCTGTAACCCTCAAGTGGGTGTATTGTAGTATTAGCCCTTTGGTCAGGCAGCCAAAAATTGTGAGGCTCCTCTTTGTCCATGGATGGAGACATGCAGGAGGGCCTGTTAAGAAGAACTGGGTGTATTGTAGTAATAGCCCTTTGGTCAGGGCAGCCAAAAATTGGGAGGTTCAACAATACCCATGCATACAGACATGTAGAGGGCCTGTAACCCTCAATGGGTGTATTGTAGTATAGCCCTTGGTCAGGGCAGCCGAAAATTGTGAGGCTCCTCTTTGTCCCTGGATGGATGACGTGCAGGAGGCCTGTTAAGAAGAATGGGTGTATTGGTAGTAAGCCCTTTGGTCAGGCAGCCAAAAATTGTGAGGCTCCTTTTCCCTGGATGGAGACGTGCAGGAGGGCCTGTAAGAAGAACTGGGTGTATTGTAGTAAGCCCTTTGGTCAGGGCAGCCAAAAATTGGAGGCTTCACATGTCCCTGCATTAGACATGTAGTAGGGCCTGTAAGCCTCAAGAATGGGTGTATTGTATATAGCCCTTAGGTCAGGGCAGCCAAAAATTGTGAGGCTCCTCTTTGTCCCTGGATGGAGACGTGCAGAGGGGCCTGTTAAGAAGAACTGGGTGTATTGTAGTAGAGCCCTTTGGTCAGGGCAGCCAAAAATTGTGGAGGTTCAACAATGACCCATGCATACAGACATGTGAGAGGCCTGTAAACCTCAAGTGGGTGTATTGTAGTATAGCCCTTGGTCAGGGCAGCCAAAAATTGGAGGTTCAACATCACCCATGCATACAGACATGTAGTAGGGCCTGTAACCCTCAAGTGGGTGTATTGTAGTAGAGCCCTTTGGTCAGGGCAGCCAAAAATTGGGAGATTCAACAATGACCCATGCATACAGACATGTAGTAGGCCTGTAACCCTCAAGGGTTTGGGTGTCTTAGGTATGGTCGAATAGGCCCTCTTGGTCGGGCAGCCAAAATTGGAGGAGCGTCCTTTAAGATCCCTGGTGTATGTACGTGAGGAGGGCCTGTTAGAGCAAAACTGGTGTATTAGTGTAGCCCTTTGGTCAGGGCAGCCAAAAATTGGGAGGTTCAACAATACCCATGCATGCACAGACATGTAGAGGCACATAGGGCCTGTAACCCTCAAGTGGGTGTATGTAGTATAGCCCTTTGGTCAGGGCAGCCAAAATTGGAGGTTCAACAATCACCCATGCATACAGACATGTAGTAGGGCCTGTAACCCTCAAGTGGGTGTATTGTAGTAGAGCCCTTTGGTCAGGGCAGCCAAAATTGGGAGATTCAACAATGACCCATGCATACAGACATGTAGTAGGCCTGTAACCCTCAAGTGGGTGTATTGTAGTAAGCCCTTAGGTCAGGGCAGCCAAAAATTGTGAGGCTCCTCTTTGTCCCTGATGGTACTGCAGGAGGGCCTGTTAAGAACTAGGTGTATTGTAGTTAGCCCTTTGGTCAGGGCAGCCAAAATTGGAGGTTCAACAATCCCCATGCTACAGAATGTAGTAGGGCCTGTAACCTAAGTGGTGTATTGTATAGAGCCCTTTGGTCAGGGCAGCCAAAAATTGGGAGATTCAACAATGACCCATGCTACAGACATGTAGTAGGCCTGTAACCCTCAAGTGGGTGTATTGTAGTATAGCCCTTAGGTCAGGGCAGCCGAAAATTGTGAGGCTCCTCTTTTTCCCTGGATGGAGACGTGCAGGAGGGCCTGTTAAGAAGAACTGGGTGTATTGTAGTAGAGCCCTTTGGTCAGGGCAGCCAAAAATTGTGAGGCTCCTCTTTGTCCCTGGATGGAGACGTGCAGGAGGGCCTGTAAAGAAGAACTGGGTGTATTGTAGTAGAGCCCTTTGGTCAGGGCAGCCAAAAATTGGAGGTCAACAATGACCAGTCAAGACAGAGTAGGGCCTGTAACCCTCAAGTGGGTGTATTGTAGTAAGCCCTTAGGTCAGGCAGCCAAAAATGTGAGCTCCTCTTTGTCCCTGGATGGAGACGTGCAGAGGGCCTGTTAAGAAGAACTGGTGTATTGTAGTAGAGCCCTTTGGTCAGGGCAGCCAAAAATTGGGAGGTTCAACATGACCCATGCATACAGACATGTAGCAGGGCCTGTAACCCTCAAGTGGGTGTATTGTAGTATAGCCCTTTGTCAGGGCAGCCAAAAATTGGAGGTTCAACAATCACCCATGCATACAGACATGTAGTAGGCCTGTAACCCTCAAGTGGTGTATTGTAGTAGAGCCCTTTGGTCAGGGCAGCCAAAAATTGGGAGATTCAACAATGACCCATGCATACAGACATGTAGTAGGACCTGTAACCCTCAAGTGGGTGTATTGTAGTATAGCCCTTAGGTCAGGGCAGCCAAAAATTGTGAGGCTCCTCTTTGTCCCTGGATGGTAACGTGCAGGAGGGCCTGTTAAGAAGAACTAGGTGTATTGTAGTGTAGCCCTTTGGTCAGGGCAGCCAAAAATTGGGAGGTTCAACAATCACCCATGCATACAGACATGTAGTAGGGCCTGTAACCCTCAAGTGGGTGTATTGTATGAGAGCCCTTTGGTCAGGGCAGCCAAAAATTGGGAGATTCAACAATGACCCATGCGTACAGACATGTAGTAGGGCCTGTAACCCTCAAGTGGGTGTATTGTAGTATAGCCCTTAGGTCAGGGCAGCCAAAAATTGTGAGGCTCCTCTTTGTCCCTGGATGGAGACGTGCAGGAGGGCCTGTTTAGAAGAACTGGGTGTATTGTAGTGTAGCCCTTTTGTCAGGGCAGCCAAAAATTTGGAGGCTCCTCTTTGTCCCTGGATAGAGACGTGTAGGAGTACCTAAAAACATTTTTCCCATTGAAAAGGAGCGCGTCTCCTGTCGTTGTAATGCCCATTCTAACAGAATGGGCTAAAAAATTTACCACTGCGGGTATACCTCAAACAAGAGCCTAACTATTCTAACGCTCATCATGGTGTCACATGAGGAGAAGGAGTAGCAGTCCAGCGATTAGCCAAAGTATGGAAGTGTGTACCCATGGGTGAGTGGAGGTACATGTCAAATTCAAATAACAAAATAAAATTCAGTTGTTATTTGCTGGTGGTGTGGTGAAGTCTGGCCCAATCCAACCCTTGTTCATCTTGATCAGAGTGAGCCTGTCCGCATTTTCAGTTGACAGGCGGGTGCGTTTATCATTGATGATTCCACCTGCTGCACTGAAAACACGCTCTGATAAAACGCTAGCGGCAGGGCAGGCCAGGACTTCCAAGGCGTAGAGAGCCAATTCATGCCACGTGTCGAGCTTGGAGACCCAATAATTGAAAGGCACCGATGAATCTCGCAGTACAGTTGTTCGATCTGCAAGGTACTCCTTCAGCATCTGCCCGAACTTAGCATTTCTGGTGGCACTACCACGCACCTCAGGGGCTGTGGTACGTGAGGGGCTGAGAAAACTGTCCCACATCGTAAAGACAGTTCCCCTGCCTCTGGCGGACTGGACTTGTGCCCCTCTCGGCCGTACGCCTTGGTTGTCCATCGAATCCTGACCTATGCCGCTAGCGTTTTGTGAGGGGAAGGATTTCACAACTTCCGTGACTATGGCCCTCTGGAACTGCAGCATTTTGGCTGACCTCTCCGCCTCAGGAATGAGAGACATAAAGTTCTCCTTGTAGCGTGGGTCTAAGAGTGTTGCCAACCAGTACTGATTGTCGGCCAAGATGTTCTGAACGCGAGGGTCACGAGACAGGCAGCTTACCATAAAGTCAGCCATGTGCGCCAGACTCTTAACAGCCATCACATCAGTATCCAGACCAACACAATGACTGAACATGCTGTCCTCCTCCTCCTCCTCCTCCTCCTCCTCATCTCCCCTGTCCTCTGGCCAGCCACGCTGGATCGAGGGTATGACTGGTGTGCATGTCATATCCTCAATTTGGCCTGAGAGTTGCTCCATGTCTTCATCCTCCTCCTCCTCCTCCTCGTCATAGTCCTCCACTACACGTTGTGATGACATGAGGCTGGGCTGTGTGTTTTCACCCACACCCACTACAGTTTCTTGCTCTAAGTCATCGCGCTCTGCCTGCAATGCATCCTCTTTTATTTTCAGCAGAGACCGTTTTAGAAGGCAGAGTAGTGGTATGGTGACGCTAATAATGGCGTCATCACCGCTCACCATCTTGGTGGAGTCCTCAAAGTTTTGGAGGACGGTGCATAGGTCCAACATCCATCTCCACTCCTCAGGTGTTATGTGTGGAGTTTGACCCATTTCCCGACGGCTTAGGTGATGCAGGTAGTCCACAACTGCCCTCTTCTGCTCACATATCCTGACCAACATGTGCAGCGTTGAATTCCAACGCGTGGGGACATCACACACCAGTCTGTGGGCCGGAAGACGCAAACGGCGCTGAAAGCTTGCAAGGCCGGCTGAAGCAGCAGGTGACTTGCGAAAATGTGCAGACAGACGCCGAACTTTTACCAGCAGGTCAGACACCTCCGGGTATGACTTCACAAACCTCTGAACCACCAGGTTGAGCACATGGGCCACGCATGGAACATGTGTCAGCTGCCCTCGCCTCAAAGCTGCCACCAGGTTCCGGCCATTGTCACACACGACCTTTCCTGGCTTTAGGTTCAGAGGTGTGAGCCAGTGATCTGCCTGCTGTTTCAGAGCTGTCCACACCTCTTCTGCATTGTGGGGTTTGTCACCTATGCAGACTAGCTTCAGCACAGCCTGTTGCTGCTTTGCAGAGGCAGTGCTGCAGTGCTTCCAGCTTGGGACTGGTGTGGAGGGTACAGTGGATGAGGATGCGCAGGTGGAGGAGGAGGAGGCTGAAGAGCATGACATTCCGGAGCTGTAGAGTGTCGGTGAAACCATGACAGAGGTAGGGCCTGCTATCCTTGGTGTGGGAAGGACGTGTTCCGTCCCTCGCTCAGACTGGGTCCCAGCCTCCACAATATTAATCCAGTGTGCCGTCAAGGAGATGTAGCGGCCTTGCCCACAAGCACTTGTCCACGTGTCTGTGGTTAGGTGGACTTTGGCTGAAACAGCATTGTTCAGGGCACGTGTGATGGTGTAGGACACGTGGTTATGCAATGCGGGGACGGCACATCTGGAGAAATAGTGTCGGCTGGGGACCGAGTAACGTGGGACAGCAGCCGCCATCAGCTCGCGGAATGCGTCCGTCTCCACCAGACGGAAAGGCAACATTTCTAGCGCTATGAGTCGCGAAATGTGAGCATTGAGGACTGTGGCATGTGGGGCATTGGCAGCGTATTTGCGCCTGCGTTCAAATGTTTGCTGAATGGATAATTGAACGCTGCGCTGGGACAAGGACGTGCTTGATGGTGGCGTAATTTGTGCTTCAGCAACTTCAGGTGCAGGACCGGAGGCTTGTTCGCGGCCAGCATGGACAGGGGATTGGCTTGCATGCACAACAGCCGAAGACGTAGCAGTGACATCAGCACGCACCGCTCCTCGACTCTGTGGTACTTCCCACAAAGTCGGGTGCTTGGCTGACATGTGCCTGATCATGCTGGTGGTGGTCAGGCTGCTAGTTTTCGTACCCCTGCTGATAGTGGCATGGCAGGTGTTGCAAATGGCCTTTTTAGAGTCTTCTGGAGCCAACTTAAAAAACTCCCAGACTCGGGAAGACCGAACATTTGCACAGGCACCTTGAGTCGTGTTGTTGTTCCGGGGAACGGTTGCCTGCCTTCTGCCTGCAGACGCACCCCTGCTTCGTACTGGCTGTTGTGATGCTACGCCTCCCTCCCCCTGTGCACTGCTGTCCTCGCTCTGCATATCCTCCTGCCATGTAGGGTCAGCTACTGGATCATCCACCACGTCGTCTTCCTCTTCCGCACCCTGATCCTCCTCCTGACTTCCTGGCAATTGTGTCTCATCATCGTCCACCCCTTGTTGAGACACTTTGACAACGTTCCGTTCGTCATAACGTGGCTGCTCAAATATTTGGGCATCTGTACATACCATCTCCTCATGACCCACTTCAAGAGGAGGTGGCGACAGGCCAGATTCTGCGAATGGATACGTGAACAGCTCTTCCGAGTGTCCTAGTGTGGGATCTGTAATGTCCGTGGACGTGTAATCGGCCAGGTGGTAGGAAGGAGGATCAGGTTGGGAAATGTGCGGTGCAGTATCACGGCTACTGACAGTTGACCGTGCGGAAGACAGGGTGTTTGTGGAGGTGCCCATCTGACTTGAAGCATTATCCGCTATCCAAGTAACAACCTGTTGACACTGGTCTTGGTTCAACAGTGGTGTACTGCTGCGGGCCCCAAGAATTTGGGACAGGACGTGCGAGCGAGGAGATGTGGTCCTTTGTTGTTGCGAAATGAGTGCTTGCACACGACCTCGGCCTCTGCCTGCACCACCATCATGTCCACTTCCTTGTTCCTTGCCAACGCCCTTGCCAACGCCTTTGCGCATTTTGCCTGTATAGAGCGACAACTGCCTGGTGACTGTGGAGGTCACAGGAGATTAGGATTTTAGTTCCCTAACCTGTATAAAGGTATGACGTACAACAGTGTGGTGACTGTTGAGATGACAAGAGTTAGGATTTTAGTTCCCTAACTTGTACAAACCTATGACGTACAACAGTGTGGTGACAGTTGAAATGACAAGAGTTAGGATTTTAGTTCCCTAACCTGTAGAAATGTATGACGTACAACAGTGTGGTGACTGTTGAGATGACAAGAGTTAGGATTTTTGTTCCCTAACTTGTACAAACGTATGACGTACAACAGTGTGGTGACTGTTGAGATGACAAGAGTTAGGATTTTAGTTCCCTAACTTGTAGAAACGTATGACGTACAACAGTGTGGTGACTGTTGAGATGACAAGAGTTAAGATTTTAGTTCCCTAACTTGTAGAAACTTATGACGTACAACAGTGTGGTGACTGTTGAGATGACAAGAGTTAGGATTTTAGTTCCCTAACTTGTAGAAACTTATGACGTACAACAGTGTGGTGACTGTTGAGATGACAAGAGTTAGGATTTTAGTTCCCTAACTTGTAGAAACTTATGACGTACAACAGTGTGGTGACTGTTGAGATGACAAGAGTTAGGATTTTTGTTCCCTAACTTGTAGAAACCTATGACGTACAACAGTGTGGTGACAGTTGAGATGACAAGAGTTAGGATTTTAGTTCCCTAACCTGTAGAAACGTATGACGTACAACAGTGTGGTGACTGTTGAGATGACAAGAGTTAGGATTTTTGTTCCCTAACTTGTACAAACTTATGACGTACAACAGTGTGGTGACTGTTGAGATGACAAGAGTTAGGATTTTAGTTCCCTAACTTGTAGAAACGTATGACGTACAACAGTGTGGTGACTGTTGAGATGACAATAGTTAGGATTTTAGTTCCCTAACTTGTAGAAACTTATGACGTACAACAGTGTGGTGACTGTTGAGATGACAAGAGTTAGGATTTTAGTTCCCTAACTTGTAGAAACTTATGACGTACAACAGTGTGGTGACTGTTGAGATGACAAGAGTTAGGATTTTAGTTCCCTAACTTGTAGAAACGTATGACGTACAACAGTGTGGTGACAGTTGAGATGACAAGAGTTAGGATTTTAGTTCCCTAACCTGTAGAAACGTATGACGAACAACAGTGTGGTGACTGTTGAGATGACAAGAGTTAGGATTTTTGTTCCCTAACTTGTACAAACTTATGACGTACAACAGTGTGGTGACTGTTGAGATGACAAGAGTTAGGATTTTAGTTCCCTAACTTGTAGAAACGTATGACGTACAACAGTGTGGTGACTGTTGAGATGACAAGAGTTAGGATTTTTGTTCCCTAACTTGTACAAACTTATGACGTACAACAGTGTGGTGACTGTTGAGATGACAAGAGTTAGGATTTTAGTTCCCTAACCTGTAGAAACGTATGACGTACAACAGTGTGGTGACTGTAATGGTTTGAAGAGAGGATTTTAGTCCCTAACCTGTATTAAGGTAGTACGTACACCTGTCTGGTGACTGTTTTGATGACAAGAGTTAGGATTTTAGTTCCCTAACCTGTATTAAGGTAGTACGTACACCTGTCTGGTGACTGTAATGGTTTAAAGAGAGGATTTTAGTCCCTAACCTGTATTAAGGTAGTACGTACACCTGTCTGCTGACTGTTTTGATGACAAGAGTTAGGATTTTAGTTCCCTAACCTGTATTAAGGAAGTACGTACACCTGTCTGGTGACTGTAATGGTTTGAAGAGAGAATTTTAGTCCCTAACCTGTATTAAGGTACTAAGTACAAGAGTGTGGTGACTCTAATGGTCACAGAAAAGCTTGGATTCCAATCTGTATCACCCTGCCTATATCCTCCTAGATTAGTCCTGAGAAGGACTGTTCTGGTCACTGGAAATCTTGGACTCCGATCTGGATCACCCTGCCTATGTCCTCCTAGATTAGTCCTGAGAAGGACTGTTGTGGTCAGCAGCAGTTTGCAGCCCTGATCCGGATCTACCTATGAGGGCCGCAAATCTGTCCCTAATCAGCAGCAGACACTCTCCCTACACTCACTGTCTGGAAGGCTGTGTGCCGAGCACAGCGCGCCGGGACTTATAAAGGCTCGGTGACGCTGTGCAGGCCGGCCAATCACTGCTATACCACAACTAACAGGGCTGTGGCATTGCAGTGGTCTGTCAGCCAATCCCTGCACGTGGGCTGGCTCTCAAAAGAGCGCCAACACGGAGAGATGACGACCACGAGCACAGCACGAGTATCGCGAGATTACTCGGTGCTCGGCGAGTCACCCGAGTACAGTGATACTCGTGCGAGTAACGAGTAGTGCCGAGCATGTTCGCTCAACACTAGCGAAGACGTAGCAGTGACATCAGCAAGCACCGCTCCTCGACTCTGTTGTACTTCCCACAAAGTCGGGTGCTTGGCTGACATGTGCCTGATCATGCTGGTGGTGGTCAGGCTGCTAGTTTTCGTACCCCTGCTGATACTGGCATGGCAGGTGTGGAAATGGCCTTTTTAGAGTCTTCTGGAGCCAACTTAAAAAACTCCCAGACTCGGGAAGACCGAACATTTGCACAGGCACCTTGAGTCGTGTTGTTGTTCCGGGGAACGGTTGGCTGCCTTCTGCCTGCGGACACGACCCTGATTCATACTGCCTGTTGGGATGCTACGCCTCCCTCCCCCTGTGCACTGCTGGCCTCGCTCTGCATATCCTCCTGCCATGTAGGGTCAGCTACTGGATCATCCACCATGTCGTCTTCCTCTTCCGCACCCTGATCCTCCTCCTGACTTCCTGGCAATTGTGTCTCATCATCGTCCACCCCTTGTTGAGACATTTTGCCAACGTTCCGTTCGTGAGAACGTGGCTGCTCAAATATTTGGGCATCTGTACATACCATCTCCTCATCTCCCACTTCAAGAGGAGGTGGCGACAGGCCAGATTCTGCGAATGGATACGTGAACAGCTCTTCCGAGTGTCCTATTGTGGGATCAGTAATGTCCGTGGACGTGTACTCGGCCTGGTGGTAGGAAGGAGGATCAGGTTGGGAAATGTGCGGTGCAGTATCACGGCTACTGACACTTGACCGTGTGGAAGACAGGGTGTTTGTGGAGGTGCCCATCTGACTTGAAGCATTATCCGCTATCCAAGTAACAACCTGTTGACACTGCTCTTGCTTCAACAGCGGTGTACTGCTGCCGGCTCCAAGAATTTGGGACAGGACGTGCGAGCGAGGAGATGTGGCCCTTTGTTGTTGCGAAATTAGTGCTTGCACACGACCTCGGCCTCTGCCTGCACCACCATCACGTCCACTTCCTTGTTCCTTGCCAACGCCCTTGCCAACGCCTTTGCGCATTTTGCCTGTATACTGCGACAACTGTCTGGTGACTGTAGAAGTCACAGGAGATTAGGATTTTAGTCCCTAACCTGTATTAAGGTAGTAATTACAACAGTCTGGTGACTGTAATGGTCACAGGAGATTTGGATTTTAGTCCCTAACCTGTATCAAGGTAGTAATTACAACAGTCTAGTGACTGTAATGGTCACAGGAGATTAGGATTTTAGTCCCTAACCTGTATCAAGGTAGTAATTACAACACTCTGGTGACTGTAATGGTCACAGGAGATTAGGATTTTAGTCCCTAACCTGTATCAAGGTAGTAAGTACAACAGTCTGGTGACTGTAATGGTGTCAGGAGAGGATTTTAGTCCCTAACCTGTATTAAGGTAGTAAGTACAACAGTCTGGTGACTTTAATGGTTTCAGGAGAGAAGGATTTTAGTCCCTAACCTGTATCAAGGTGGTAAGTACAACAGTCTGTTGACTGTAATGGTGTCAGGAGAGGATTTTAGTCCCTAACCTGTATTAAGGTAGTAAGTACAACAGTCTGGTGACTGTAATGGTGTCAGGAGAGGATTTTAGTCCCTAACCTGTATCAAGGTAGTAAGTACAACAGTCTGGTGACTGTAATGGTTTCAGGAGAGGATTTTAGTCCCTAACCTGTATTAAGGTAGTAAGTACAACAGTCTGGTGACTGTAATGGTGTCAGGAGAGGATTTTAGTCCCTTACCTGTATCAAGGTAGTAAGTACAACAGTCTAGTGACTGTAATGGTTTCAGGAGAGGATTTTAGTCCCTAACCTGTATTAAGGTAGTAAGTACAACAGTCTGGTGACTGTAATGGTTTCAGGAGAGAAGGATTTTAGTCCCTAACCTGTATCAAGGTAGTAAGTACAACAGTCTGGTGACTGTAATGGTGTCAGGAGAGGATTTTAGTCCCTAACCTGTATTAAGGTAGTAAGTACAACAGTCTGGTGACTCTAATGGTCACAGAAAAGCTTGGATTCCGATCTGTATCACCCTGCCTATATCCTCCTAGATTAGTCCTGAGAAGGACTGTTCTGGTCACTGGAAAGTTTGGACTCCGATCTGGATCACCCTGCCTATATCCTCCTAGATTAGTCCTGAGGACTGTTGTGGTCAGCAGCAGTTTGCAGCCCTGCTCCGGATCTACCTATAAGGGCCGAAAATCTGTCCCTAAGCAGCAGCAGACACTCTCCCTACACTGACTGTCTGGATGGCTGTGTGCCGAGCACAGCGCGCCGGGAGTTATAAAGGCTCGGTCACGCTGTGCAGGGCGGCCAATCACTGCTATGCCACAACTAACAGGGCTGTGGCATTGCAGTGGTCTGCCAGCCAATCCCTGCACGTGGGCTGGCTCTCAAAAGAGCGCCAACATGGAGAGATGACAACCACGAGCACAGCACGAGTATCGCAGATTACTCGGTGCTCGCCGAGTAGCCCGAATACAGTGATACTCGTGCGAGTACCGAGTAGTGGCGAGCATGCTCGCTCATCACTAACCATGAGGGCCGGCTATGGGCATGCCCACTTCTCTCTCCAGCCAGCCCTCAAGAACTTAGACCATGAGGGCCGACTACAGGGGTGTCCACGGCTCTCTATTCCCAGCCCTCAAGGTTTTTTTTCAGTATTGAAATAACGCAGACTATGAGGGCCAGCTATGGCGTGCTCACTTGTCTCTCCAGCCAGCCCTCAAGTACTTAGACTATGAGGGCCGGCTACGGGGGTGCCTATGGCTCTCTATACCCAGCCCTCAAGGTTTTTTTTTCATTATTGAAATAACACTTAGACCTTGAGGGTCAGCAACGGTGGTGCCCACGGATCTCTATACCCAGCCCTTAAGGTTTTTTTTTTATGTCAACCGGACAAAAACATACACAGTTTTTTTTTTTTTTTTTTTTTTAACCATTAAGATTTTTATTAGCATATAACAATATACAGAAAAACAGCATAAAAGCCATTCAATGGCCAATATAAAGGGGAAAAAGTTCAAGGGCGAGGTGGGAGAAGGAGATGAGGAGAAAAGGAGAAAGGAGGGTGGACATTAAAACACATAAAGCTACATAACGCTTGTCATCAATGTCAACATATATTGTACTCAAAAAGAATCAACACTCAGTCATTTTAACAGATAAGACGGAATATCCGCAGCATGGATAGAGGTGACCCAGGGATCCCACCAAGTAAGGACTTTATTCTTTTTAGATAATGATGAAGCGCTCAGGGATTCATAGCAGAAGTGAAGATTGAGTTTGTTGATCAGTTCTGCCCTGGAGGGGGTAGATGGGTCCCTCCAGTGAGCTGCTATGCTCTGCCTTGCGGCGACTAGAATATTAGATATGATAGGTCTCAAGGCGAGGGGAAATCTACCAGAGAAATACCCAATAGCGCCAGCTGGGGTGTTAGGGACATCGGGATCTGCGTCACCTCAGCAATGAGCGACTCTACCTGACACCAAAATTTCCTAATAGGGGGGCACTCCCACCAGACATGTGATAACGATCCAGATGAGCCACAACCCTTCCAGCAGGAGGAGGAGGAGGCCAGGTGGAGCTTGGCCAGACGGGCCGGAGTCATATACCATTGCAGGAGGGTCTTTCTAGCCTGTTCCACATGACCCACACAAGAGGAGAACTTGGCAGGATGCAATAAGGCCGCGGACCATTCCTCCGCTGAGGCAGTAAATGAGAGAAGGGACTCCCAAGAATCCATGTACGAAAGTTTGAGTGATAGGCCGTGGAGTAATAAGGTGTTATAAAGAACTGATACACCTCTGGATACAAAGGTCTGAGGTTTAAAAAATCTATGGCCCGGGGTGTCTCCAATGAGCGGGGGATCCCTGAAAAACGTCGACGTACGTAAAAAACTGTGCAGCTGTAAATATGAAAAAAAAGCAGCATTTGGGAGGGGATACTTAGATTGAAGAGCTGTGAAAGGGAGAAGGCCCGACGGACCAAAAAGGCTGGTGATAAAAGTGATCCCTGCCTTTCCCCAAAGAGAGGAAGGGAAACCGTCGATAAGCACTGTCAGGGCATCAAGGGACACATACCTGGCCATATACGGGAACACCATAGGGCAAACCGACGCCCATAGTTTTGTCGCAGCAACCATAGTAGAAAGAAGGGCCGTTGGTGGATCTGATCTTAAGAGAGAGACCTCCAACAGGAGCCTGAGGGAACCCTTAGGAGCAAAGTGAGTCTCTATCATCAACCAAGGGATCTGAGTGGACCCTTCCCACCATAGCTTAAGAGGCTCCAAAATGGCCGCCCTATAATAAGCCACTATCAAAGGTGCCCCCAAACCACCCCTGGCACTAGGCAGGACCATCCACTGTCTCCTAATCCTGTGCGGTTTACCACCCCAAATAAATGAGTCAAAGATAGACTGAAAAAGGGAGAGGCGTCTGGCAGGGATGTGGAGAGGCAGGCATCTAAAGAGGTAGAGTAATTTGGGAAGTAACATCATCTTCACCACCTGGATGCGAGCCATCCAAGAGAGGAAGGACCCCGAGAATTTTCCCACATCCGCTCTGAGCTCTGCGACAAGGGCCTCACAATTTAGTCTTACCATGTCGGCCAGGCGCGTCACTTTTATCCCCAAATAAGTAAAGCCCAGAGGGGCCCAGCACAAAGGGTAGGTGGCTTGAATATGAGACTGCAGAGGCAAGGGGAGAAAAAGAGGGAAGAGAGTAGATTTAGACAAGTTAAGTTTATAATAAGAAGCTAAGGAGAAGTCATGTAGAAGTGTAAAAATCGCAGGGAGGGATCGCTGAGGATCAGAGCAAGTAAAGACCACGTCGTCAGCATAGAGACTGATCTTATAGTCAGCCGAACCAACAGGAATTCCCTTAATGTCAGGGGACTGACGAGCAATGGCCGCAAGAGGCTCCATGACTAACGCAAAAATAAGGGGAGAGAGGGGGCAGCCCTGCCTCGTCCCGTTAGAGATTGAAAAGGTCTGGGACTGAAAGCCCGACGCACGGACTGAGGCACTCGGAGAGGAGTACAGGGCCATGATTGCCCAAACTATGAGACCATTAAGTCCAAATTTAATTAGTGTCCTCTCCAAGTATCCCCAGTGCACCCGATCAAATGCCTTCTCAGCATCAAGTGAAAGGAATGCACTGGGGAGCTGCCCCCTCTCAACCACATCCAGCAAGTCAATCAGGCGTCTCGTACCATCCCTCGTCTGTCTGCCCAGGACAAACCCCACCTGGTCAGGGTGGACCAGGGAGGGCAGCACCAGAAGGAGGCGGTTTGCCCACAGTTTGGCATAGATCTTCACATCTACATTGAGCAAGGCGATGGGGCGAAAATTAGAAGGAGTGGTGGGTGGTTTGCCCGGTTTGGGGAGCGTGGCAATTGAGGCCTGCAGCCCCTCTGATCTGATACTACCAGTTTGCGCCCAGAAGTCAAAGAGACAGAGGAGACGAGGTGCCAAGGTAGAAAGGAACTGAGCATAGTAAGGAAAAGAGAACCCATCTGGTCCGGGGGCAGAGTGTTTCTTAGCTTCATTAATAACCCTAAGGATCTCTGAGGTTTGAATGGGAGCATTCAGAGAAGCAAGTTGGGATTGTGTAGCTTTGGGTAAAGAAGCCCTCTCTAAGAAGGCAGCTATAATATCAGGAGAGGGTTGTGGCAACGCTGGGTCATCCCTGAGATTATAAAGCTCAGAGTAATACGAGGCAAACTCGTCTGCTATGTGGATGGGATTATAAACTTTTGTGGAGTTTGGCTTCACAAGAAAAGGGATCCTAGACTGCGCTTCCCTCTTCTTGACACGCCTGGCCAACAGGGCACCCGCTCGATCACCCATAGAGTAAAAGGCGGCCTTAGATTTGCGCAGGGCGTTAGCGGTGGAGCGCAGCAGTAATTCCCGGACCCGAAGGCGGGCCCTGCCGAGCTCCAAGAGCAAGAGTGGAGTGGGGGTATGTTTATGCCTGGTCTCCAAAGATGCCACCTCTGCCAGAGCATCCCTTAAAGCCTGGGTATATTTACGCTTGTTAGATGCCGCCAGTTTGAGTAAGCGGCCCCTCATAACAGCCTTATGTGCGTACCAGAGAGTGTCGGGCTGCACCTCAGGTGTATCATTAAGGCGGAAAAACTCATCCAGCAAGGCTTCTAGATGGGAGACAGCAGACTGGTCCGTTAGAAGCTGGGCATTAAGACGCCAAAATGCAGGGGGGGTTAAGGCCAGGGGGTCAAACAGTGAGACCGTTACAGGAGCATGATCTGACCAGGATATGTTACCAATAGTAGCCGCAGAGCAGTGAGGGAGAGCCACGTCGTTAAATAGTATATAGTCAATTCTGCTGTAAGTTGCATGTCTGGAGGACATGAACGTGTAATCTCGTTCACTGCAATGCAAGTACCTCCATATATCATGGAGTCCATGAGAGCGCACAACCTGGTCAGCCTCCGCTCTAGAATCAGACGGGACAGAGCAGTCCAACGTCTTCACCATCGGGACATTAAAGTCACCTGCAATCAATTTATACCCGTGGTGTACATCTCCTATAGTTTGCAAGAATGATTTTAAGAATTTGATTTGACCGGTGTTAGGGGCATACACTGAAGCAATTGTATAGGGTGCGTCATTCATGGTACAGAGAAGAATCAGGGATCTCCCCGCTACATCAGCGACCACCCGGACCAATTGGAATGTCACATCTCTACTGATAAAAATAGCAACTCCGGCCTTTTTCGTGCCTCCTCCTGCAAAGAATCGGTGCGGATACAAGGTAGAAGACATTCTGGGTTCATCCTGTGCCAGGAGATGAGTCTCCTGAAGGCATACTATCTGGTGACGGGATTTATTTAACTGGCGCCAGACCATTGCCCTTTTGCACGGAGAGTTTAGCCCGTTAACATTTTGGGAGACCAGTGTAACACTCATGGAGGGTCAAACATAGCAACAGATAATGATACGGTACAATAAGTAAATAGCATAAAAATTACTAAAGCAGAGATACAGCTCCATGTCCACCTAGGGAGAGAAAGGGGAAGTGGGGGAAAAGGGAGAGACAAACAAGACATACAAACAAAGAACACGAAAAAAATAAGAAACAGAACGTCCATTCAGACCGGAGGTCCGAATCCACCGGTGACAAACAACGTCACCTAGGGGGCCAAAACAGGACTCCAACAGTCCACAGGGTTCAGTCCGTGGAAACAGCAGCCAGAGTCCGAGTCCCTCAGTCCTGCGCGGAAGGATAACCACACAGAAAAGGAGAGAACAAAAGAAAACAACAGGGAAAAAAGGTCCGACCAGGGACCCAGATGATGCAAGTTCATCGAACGGTTACCCAGTCAGGGTCAATGCGGCGGTCCACTTGCTTGGGAGAGTTCTCTCCTGAGTTAGGAGACTTATCCAAGTCTTTATCAATTGCAGGCTGGAATCCCCATTCAGAGAAAGATTTTGCAGCTTGCCGGGGGGTGAGGCAGGTAGTGAAGGTGCCATCTTTTTTAATGAGGAGTCTGGTAGGGTAGTACCCCCATTTGTATTGTATGCCCTTATCTCTGAGGACTGAAGTGAAGGGGCAAAGGCTCGGCGTAGAGCCAAGGTACCAGGGGAGAGATCCTGAAAGACCTTCAGAGAGGCAAACTTGTCAGGCAGCTGAGGTGAACCCCTGAGTGCCTGGAGGAATTCCTCCTTAAGTTCAAAAAAATGTACCCGGGCGAGCACGTCCCTCGGCACAGAAGGCGCCAATCCTGGGGGTTTGCGCAGGCGATGTATGCGATCGATCACCAGGAGGCTTCTGTCTGTCTGTGGAAGGGCTACCAAAATAAATTCCTGTAGGAAAGGTCTCAGGTCTGCATCTGATACCGATTCCTGGACCTCCCTGAGCTTGATATTATTTCTTCTGGACCTGTCCTCCAGGTCCAGGGCTTTAGAGTGGGTTTTATGTGCTTTACTCTCCAGAGCCTCATGAGCGTCCCACAGGGAATTATGTGAAGCCACCAGCTCAGCCATCTTCCTTTCAAGATGATCTGTCCGACCTCCCAGCTCCTCCACCTCCCCCCGGAGAGAGGACACCATGGCCCGCATATCCTCCTGTATGGAGGATCTAAGCTCCCCCAGCATGGCTTTCAGTAGTGAAGGGGTTACTGTAGCCTCTGGGATAACAATCTCAGAACTGCCTGAGGCTGAGGGGGGGGATCACGCCGAGCAGCACGAGCAGCTCTGGGGGACTGCTGTGCCTGTGAGTCTCCCTGCACCACGTGCAGAGGGGGGACAAAGAAGTCGGCAATGCAGCGGGCTGGGTCACGGGAGCTGGCCTTTACTTTTCCCCATGTCAGCAGGAGATCCTCCAGAGCCGGTACAGAGTGTTTTGGAGCCTCGGGGGCACGGGGGAACCGTGGAATTAGCTTGTGAAACAGGTCCCTGGTCGGAGCTCCAGATCCAAGCTTCCTACTTCATCAGAGGTTAGGACATGTCCCCCATACACAGTTTTTGAAGGAGCAAATGTACCTAGCTCTCTATTGCTCTCTGGTGCTCTCTATCGCTCTCTGGTGCTCTCTATAGCTCTCTGGTGCTCTCAACTGCTTTTTACCACCTCTAGTGCCCTCTGTTGCTCTCTGATGCCCTCTATTGCTCTCTGGTGCTCCTATCGCTGTCTGGTGCTCTCTAGTGCTCTCTATCGCTCTCTAGGTCTCTCTATTGCTTTCTATCACTTTCTGGTGCTCTCTATCACTCTCTGGTGCTTGCTAGAGCTCTTTGGTGTTCTCTGGTGCTCTCTTGTGCTCTATACTGCTCTCTACCACTCTCTGGTGCTCTCTATCACTCTCTGGTGCTCTCTATCGCTCTCTGGTGCTCTCTAGTGCTCTCTATCACTCTCTAGTGCTCTCTATCACACTCTAGTGCTCTCTGATGCTCTCTATTGCTCTCTTGTGCTGTCTAGTGCTCTCTATCACTCTCTATCATTCTCTAGTGCTCTCTTTCACTCTCTAGTGCTCTCTATTGCTCTCTAGTGCTCTCTATTGCTCTCTATCACTCTCTGGTACTCTCTTGCTCTCTGGAGCTCTCTAGTGCTCTCTGGTGCTCTCTACTGCTCTCTAGTGCCTTCTAGTGCCCTCTATTGCTCTCTGGTGTCCTCTATTGCTCTCTGGTGCTCTCTATCGCCGTCTGATGCTTTCTAGTGCTCTCTATTACTCTCTAGTGCTCTCTATCTCTCTCTAGTTCTCTCTATTGCTCTCTATCACTCTCTGGTGCTCTCTTGTGCTCTGTGTTCTCTCTTGCTCTCTACTGCTCTCTATCGCTTTCTATCACCTCTATGCTCTCTATCGCTCTCTAGTGCCCTCTTTTGTTCTCTGGTGCTCTCTATCACTCTCTGGTGCTCTCTAGTGTGCTCTGGTGCTCTCCAACACTCTCTACTGCTCTCTATCGCTCTCTAGTGCTTTCTATCCCTTTCTGGTGCCTTTCTATCGCTCTCTGATGCTCTGTATCACTGTGGTGCTCTCTATTGCTCTCTGGTGCTCTCTATCACTCTCTGGTGCTCTCTGGTGCTCTCTATCACTCTCTGGTGCTCTCTGATGCTCTCTTTCACTCTCTAGTGCTCTCTATCACTCTCTGGTGCTCTCTAGTGCTCTCTGGTGCTCTGTATCACTCTGTTGCTCTCTAGTGCTCACTATTATTTTCTATCACTCTCTGGTGCTCTCTATCGCTCTCTGGTGCTCTCTTTCGCTCTCTGGTGCTCGCTATCGCTCTCTGGTGCTCTGTAGTGCTCTCTGGTGCTCTCTTCTGCTCTCTACAGCTCTGTAGTGCCTTCTATCGCTCTCTGGTGCCTTCTATTGTTCTCTGGTGCTCACTATCACTCTCTAGTGCTCTCTTGTGCTCTCTTTCACTCTCTAGTGCTCTCTATCACTCTCTAGTGCTCTCTATCACTCTCTAGTGTACTCTATCGCTCTCTGGTGCTCTCTAGTGCTCTCTGGTGCTCTCTTCTGCTCTCTACCACTCTCTAGTGCCTTCTTTTGCTCTCTGATGCTCTCTATTGCTCTCTACAGCTCTCTATCACTCTCTGGTGCTCTCTATCACTCTCTGGTGCTCTCTAGTGCTCTCTATTGCTCTCTGGTGCTCTCTACTGCTCTCTACCACTCTAGTTCTCTCTATTTCGCTCTCACTCTCTGGTGCTCTTTACTGCTCTCTACCACTCTCTAGTGCTCTCTATCACTCTCTAGTGCTCTCTGGTGCTCTCTATCGCTCTCTAGTGCTCTCTATTGCTCTCTAGTGCTCTCTATCGCTCTCTATCTCTCTGGTGCTTTGTATCACTCTCTGGTGCTCTCTAGTGCTCTCTTTTGCTCTCAAGTGCTTCTCTAGTGCCCTCTATTGCTTTCTGGTGTTCTCTACTGTTCTCTGGTGCTCTCTATCGCTGTCTGGTGCCCTCTATCACTCTCTAGTGCTCTGTATTGCTCTCTGATACTCTCTATCACTCTCTAGTGCTCTGTCGTCCTCTAGTGCTCTGTATCGCTCACCATTGTTATTTATTGCTCTCTAGCGCTCGCTATCATGTGTTGTTATATATCACTCTGTATCACTCTCTAATGCTCGCCATCGTTCTCTATAGCTCTCTATCGCTCTTTCCATCACGTGCCATTGTTATTTATCGCTCTCTATCGCTCACTGACATATTTCCCCATTGTGATGTCATAATACCTCAGTGAGAGCCAGGTACAGGGTAATCTAGAACCTTCAGTAGCCAGCTGTCACCCTCAGAACAGGTGACAGCTGGCTACAGTTCTTCTATGACAATCCATAGCAAGCCCTCACCTTCAGTAGTTTTTAAAAGTACTGACTTGGATGGTTGGATGGATGACTTGGATAAAGACTTGGATGGTGTCAAGGCCCTTTACCACTATCGTGGTGCCTGTAGTGCCATTATAGTGACAATTATCTTGGTTTTGAACCAATTACAAAGGACGGCTTTGAGACATCTGATTTAGAAGCAGAATTTCATCAGAAAGGACATTTCGAGCTCATATTGTAAATGTGCAAGTGTTTTATACTAATATAATATATTTTTACCATATATTAAATTAATTTATATTTTTATATTGTATTATATTATAGTATATTGTTCATATATTGGATTCTATTAATTATATGTCACTATGAGATCAAAATACCCTGTTTTGATGTCATAACATCTCAGTGTGATATCATAACCCGCTATTATGTCATAATACCCCATTTTTCTGTAATATCCCATTATGATGTCAAAATAACCCATTGTGTTGTCATAATGGGATATCATTATACCCCACTAGGATGTCTTAAGATCCCATTGTGATGTAATACCCCATTTTGATGTCAATATATCCCACTATGATGTCATTATATCCATTGAGAGGTCATAATTTGATAGCACTCAACTAAGATATATTGAAGAAGATCTATATAGTTAAAAAATTACATGTGTAAAATTAGGATAGGTAATGAATAGTTAAATACTAGAAAATCCTGAATTATTAAGAAACATATACATACCTTTCTGATGGTTTTCCTGTGACAATGCAACCTCGACTTTCCAAAAATTCTATGAAGAAGTCCTGAGCACTTGTAAATTGTCTGTTTTTAAAATCTAGGCTGTCATAAGGCACAACAGAAAGTGATTCGGCCACCCTGTGCATGTCCCTTTTTGTATTTTTGATTTCAATGTTGATCTCCGCCTGACGGGTTTGGGAAGATTGGGAAGATGCTTGGGAAGATTTTTTATAGAGCTTCAGACATCTCTTGCAAAGAAACAGGTTTGGCTTTCCAGTAGACTCCATTTTCTAGTAATAGTGAGAAATCGCAAGTTGCTCCTTCAAAAAGCTGACCACAGTGATATACTATGATTACTGTAGGCTCTCTTAAGCCGGCGTCACACACGTCAATGTCGTCAGCGCTCTGATCGCTGGCAACATTGACGACTGATTGCTAGTTAGCTGTCACACAGGCAGACTCACCAGCGATAAGTGGACCAGCGACATTGTGGAAATGATTTAAATATCATTTCCATGATGTCTGCAGGCTGTTATCCATGGTAAACTGTGGGTAACTAGGCAGCATGCGCTGCAGAAAATCCTAGGCGACATCACATGCAATGGTGAGCCAAGCATGTTGCTCAAATACTGCTATTACTAGATCAATTAGCAAGCAGTGACAAGCATGCTCAATCATACCTGATGGTGGGCAGGAATACTGGGAACACCCCTGCAAGTGACACATGTTTGGTTATTCCTGGCATGTCCTTGCCCGTACATATAAGATGGGTCTCTACACCCACATTTACAACATGCAAGTATGTTCTTGCCCATCTGCATGCAGCAATGCATACTTTTGGGGTGGGAAACTCTGGGGACTCCCCCACATGCATCACTGTTGGTGGAGACAACCAGACAGGTGTCAATGCAGCAGGTGTGTGGAGAGTCTTCCCATTTTTTTCCCTGCATTATCCTGGATGCTAATTTGCAGCATCTGTGTTCAGGATAGTGTATTTTCCTAACAAGAATACATTTTGGAGGGTGTCACAACATGCATCATCCATAGCAATAGATCTATTCAGATGCTGAGCATTCCCAAATATATCTGACAACAGTACACCCCACCACTATACAATAGACAAAAAAAATTGTCAAACACTTTATTACTGAAACAAATTAGACTTATGACAAAAACAACAATGCAAGGAAACTTATATGGGAGCTTGGCATACGGTACACACATCTTTGCCAGCATTCAACCTGTGGGGGGAGAAGAAAAAAAATATTGAACAGTGCAGTATACTATACAAGGTGCCTTTTCACAAGGAGATTAGCAATTGCTAAGGTGCTCAAACGAGCCCTTTTGACCAAATCTTGGTCACTGTAAAAAAAGCCTACTGCCAGGGTGCTGACCAAGAAGCTCATTGCTCATTGGCACTTTTTTTTTTTTAAAGGTAAAACCACCCTGACAATCTAATTGTGTAAATGTAGAGATCAATTGCATCAGATTGGTCGGGTGTGTGATAGCTTGACAAATTATCCCATTAAAATAATTCTTACTGTGTAGCTTTGTGCTTACTTACACTTTCAACTTCTCTGCTTCTGCTTGAGCATGTAGGGCATCCCTTCATTTTCTCAATATCAAGTAGTTGTTGACACCTTTGACCTACAAAAAGATGTCTAATTAAAGCACTGTGCATTTGTGCTGCGTTAGTAATCCACTTTTGATGCGTTTTTTTTTGTCAGTCAATGCATTTGCCAGCAAAGTGAATGTAGCTTTTAAATGCTGTTCTGACATTAGTGTTTTCTACTGCTGCATTGGTGGTGTAGAAAGTGCATCCAGAAAATGAGCATGTCAATTATTGCTCTTTTCTGCAGCACTTTAGTCATCAACTGCATTCTAATACAAAAATAGCATCACAAATGGGTTGGTATTCAGTTCTTTTTTTTTTTTTTTTTACCCAGCAAAAAGATCCATTTTGGCTGTAGAATATGTACATTCAATTAGGTCTTTTTTATGGTACTGTCACACGTTTCGACATTACACGGCGAGGTGTCAGATGGAGCAATTTGCCGGGACTTCACCGGCAAGTTGCTGCGGCTATCGACGCACAATGTTGTAGATAGGCGGTGCCCGAACCATAGAGGGTTGCCGCGACACACAGGGTGATTAAGCATGATCGCCTGAAAAACATCGCCAGGTTTCAGGACATTGTCCTGCAAACAGGCGATGTTGCTGAAGCAACAATTGACATTGAAATCACCCTGTTACACAGGGCAACTCTCCGCGATGTCGCCGCAACCTGGCCACGCCCCTCAGTTGCAGACAACATCGCCGGAGATATCACCCCATGTGACAGGGACATTACAGTGTGAATGGAGGAGAAATGTGAATGTGGGTAGGAACTTACTTGCAAGAAAAATATTTCCTCCTTTCCCTCCATCTTGGCTTTGCTCAGTCTCCACACTCTCTGTCCACACTTTTTTTCCTGGAGTTTCCTCTTTGAGAAAATCAGCTGGAGTCCTTAAATCTCAAAATGTTAGTGAATATTTATTTATTTATTTATTATTATTTTTTGCATCACAACCTCATGTTTAGGACTCCTCCTACCTCTCTTCTGGCTCACAGGAATTGCAGACTCCTGAGATGAATTTGCTGAATCCGAGAGGAAAGAGGCACACTTAATAATGGCAATGAGTCTGCTGATTTACTTTAATTCGGGATTAACAGATTTATTCCTGCAGATGCTTTATCTGCTCAGTTATTGCTGTGTGTATACTTGGATATCCCCTACACACTAATTTTTACAGAAATCTAGCATGTCATTTTGCAGACTCAGTAAAAAATATCAATTTTACAGTAGGTGCATTATATCAGCATATGTGCAATCGTTTCTCGTACTATACAGCACTAAAAAATGATTATAAAGTTATCCCATATACCAAACTGTTGCAGTCACACACTGTGTACTTAGAAAAATAGTAAATCACCTCTCTAAGCAGGCCAACAAACTGGAGAAAATCATTTGAACTTACCATTTTACTAGGTGAGAGGAGAGGGTAGTAACTGCAAGAAGCTGGAACAGCATCTATAGGCATGCCTCACAGGCCTCTTCTCCACCTACTTCCCTCTCATGATTGGCTGTTCTGACTTCTAGTTGATTTTATGGACACACCCCTTTTAAAAAAAAATTCTAACAAACTTTATTGGCAACAATGCTTATTACTTAAAGGGACTAACTGTCAAAGTCCTTTTTAAAAGTCCAGTGATCTCATCTGGGTTTAAAAATTGAAGAAGCAGGGAATGTATTGTACGTCTTCATCAAATACATGCAAACTGATAAAACCAATTTAATGAATATTCTAGCGAAGAAAACCAAAATCTGCAATAATTTGTAAATTATTTTGATGGGTTTTTCAAGGCCCTTTACCCTGTTCTTAAGTTAATTGGGCTGGTTTAAAGATGGCTGCCACATGTTGGCCATGTGTGGTTTGTCCACTGTCAAACTTTTTGCCACAATAATCCATGGTGTGAGGTTTTGGTTCCAACCTGGGGGGGAGGGGGGAAATAAAAGTAATTTTTACACCTCCAGCCACAAGGCCAGTCTCCACTGGGGTTGTGGTCCTGTGTAGAGAATTGGATGGGAGTTATGACCCTGTAAAAATGCCAATTGCCCTGCGGAAGGGACCTGTGGCCCTTTACAAAGGGCCTTTGGCCTTGTGGAGTGGGCTGTTGCCTTGTAGAAGGAGCCTGTGTCCTTGTTGACAGAGCCAGAGGGGGTTGTAGCATTATAAAAAGGCCTATGACACAGTGATAGGGCCCTGTGGAGAGAAGGGGTTTTTGGCTCTGTGTAAATGCCTGTGAACCTGTAGAAGGAGCCTGTGGGCCTGTGGAGAGAGCTGGAGGGGGTTGTGGCCATGTGGAAAGTGCCTTTGGCCCTGTGGAGGGGGGCTATAGCCCTGTAAAGAGAGCCTGTAGCCCTTTGGAGAGAGCTGGAGGGGGTTGTGGCCCTGTGGAAAGGCCTGTGGCCCTATGGATAGGCCCTTTGTCCTTATGGAAGGGGCTGTGGCCCTGTGGAGAGAGCTGGAGGGAGTTGTGGCTTGCGGAAAAGGCCTTTGCCCCTGTGGAGTGGGCTGGAGGGGCCTGTGGAGGGCTATGGGGTAAGATGGGGGGGCCTATGAAGTCCTTTACAGTAAACATGTACATTTTCAAGCTTTGTGTCCGATCTGCAACAGGGTTGACTCTAATGTTGCCGAAGTGCAACACAGATTGACTGTTTTGTTGCAAAAAGGCAACATGATGCCTGTGGAGAGAGTTGGAGGGTCTTGTAGCCCTGTGGAAAGGTCTGTGGCCCTGCAGAGGGGTCTGTGACCTTGTGGAAAGAGGTGAAGGGGGTGTTGGCTCTGTGTAAATGCCAGTGAACCTGTAGAAGGAGCCTGTGGGCCGGTGGAGAGAGCTGGAGGGGATTATAAGCCCTGCGGAAGGGACCTGTGCCCCTTTGCAAAGGTCCTTGGCATTGTGGAGGGGGCTTGTTCTCTGCAGATGGGCCCTGTGACTCTGTGGAGAGAGCTGGAGGGGGTTGTGGCCGTGTGGAAAGTGTCTTAGGCCCTGTGGAGGATGGCTATAGCCCTGTAAAGACAGTCTGTGGCCCTTTGGAGAGAGTTGGATGGGCTTATAGCCCTGTGGAAAGGTCTGTGGCCCTGCAGAGGGGCCTGTGGCCTTGTGGAAAGAGGTGAAGGGGTTTTGGCTCTGTGTAAATGCCTGTGAACCTGTAGAAGGAGCCTGTGGGCCGGTGGAGAGAGCTGGAGGGGATTATAGCTCTGCGGAAGGGACCTGTGCCCCTTTGCAAAGGTCCTTGGCATTGTGGAGGGGGCTTGTGCTCTGCAGATGGGCCCTGTGACTCTGTGGAGAGAGCTGGAGGGGGTTGTGGCCGTGTGGAAAGTGCCTTAGGCCCTGTGGAGGGGGGCTATAGCTCTGTAAAGAGAGCATGTGGCTCTTTGGAGAGAGTTGGAGGGGCTTGTAGCCCTGTGGAAAGGTCTGTGGCCCTGCAGAGGGGCCTGTGGCTTTGTGGAAAGAGGTGAAGGGGGTTTTGGCTCTGTGTAAATGCCAGTGAACCTGTAGAAGGAGCCTGTGGGCCTGTGGAGAGAGCTGGAGGGGATTATAGCACTGCGAAAGAGACCTGTGCTCCTTTGCAAAGGTCCTTGGCATTGTGGAGGGGGCTTGTGCTCTGCAGATGGGCCCTGTGACTCTGTGGAGAGAGCTGGACGGGGGTTGTGGCCATGTGGAAAGTGCCTTAGGCCCTGTGAGGGGGGCTATAGCCCTGTAAAGAGAGCCTATGGCCCTTTGGAGAGACCTGGAGGGGGTTGTGGCCCTGAGGAAAGGCCTGTGGCCCTATGGCCTTATGGAAGGGGCTGTGGCCCTGTGGAGAGAACTGGAAGGAGTTGTGGCCTGCGGAAAAGGCCTTTGTCCCTGTGGAGCGGGCTGGAGGGGCTAGCTTGTTAGCAAGTGTACATCACTGGTAGTAGCTGTGTGCTGCAGATAATTTTTTCTATTTATTCAGTTCAGTGTCCCTGCTTGGCACCAGTTCACGTTGTGTCTGTGAGTGCTGTGCAGTTTTTTCATGTTTTGTATCATATGGAATTACTGACTCCATGTCGGCAATTTGCACCCTCATCTCTCACAGGTGGTCTAGGGTTGAGATGGTGTCCACCCACCGAGAGGTGGTATAGGGAGGACAAGGAGGGCTTGGATGTCAGCGATAGGACTCATCAGACCTGAAATCACTTTGTCGCAGTTGATGAGAAAACAGACATTGGTCAATGTATGTACCAAGAACTTCAGAAATAAAAAAAATAAGAATTTTTGAGTTTTTTTAAAAAAACGTAAGTTTTTAAACTTTTTTCTCAAATATATATAGCTTGTTAGCATGTGTACATCACTGGTAGTAGCTGTGTGCTGCAGAGAATTTTTTCTATTTATTTAGTTCAGTGTCCCTGCTTGGCAACAGTTCACATTGTGTCTGTGAGTACTATGCAGTTTTTTCATGTTTTATATATATATGTATATACATATATTTTTTTTTCTTGTGTATATTTCGTCCACCAGTAGCCAGCCCTTATTTTTGCTCAAGACCGGACAAAAACGTACACAATTGTTTAAGGAGCAATTGTACATACAGTTTAGTGCAAGTCGATGTGTTTTTATAGCATACTACACAAATTGTTGCAATATTGTGTCAATAACGCATGCAGTTTTTTATCATATGCATGTTCTTAGATCTTGCGCATATCTGATGTTTTGCAAGAATTACGTAGATTGACAAAATACCGTGCAAAAAAAAAAGCATGTGGTGTCGACCATGCAAATGCTTATACAGTTTTGCACATGACCGTCACTTATTTTTCAGTATAAATGGAAAAACAAGTAAGCGAGCAAGTGCATATACGGTTTAAAGCCTTTTTGCTGCAAACATTAAAAGATACAGAAAGACCGTGCCAAAAAACATAAACACTTTCTGTGACTGAGCCTGAACAATTGCAAGCCCTAACATGATTTTAAAATACACTTTCACAGAACAATCCTCCCCCACCACAGTACTACAACCAAGCTAAAAAATGTGCAGAGGTCACAGAGAGGACATCAAAAAATGTTGAAGTATAGTTAGGCACTTGATTCAAGTACAAGCTGTATGATACAACCTATTCTACAAATGCCCCCATGGTCTGAGTGTACCCCTCAATGCATGCTGCAATGGTGCAGGAAAGGATCTTAGTAGAGGCAACACATACCTCTGCAGATTCACATTTCCCTCCCACTCACTGTCCCACTAGGTGCACTTACCTTTTTTTGGCGGCATGGTTGTAAAAGGCTTAGGTCAAAGCCTTTCCCTTGTGCACTAATCACCCTTGTGGCTCCTGAGCACTGGATGAAATTGAACTTCCCTCCAAAACTCCTCCTTTTCCTGAAATGATTAACTTGGCAGTGCCTGGTTTAATTCAAATTTAAATTGTCAGTCTGCTTCGATTGGATAATGCAACTTAGTAGGCGTAGCTTTTTCTTGATGAGGGCTGGCTACAGACTCGAGTTACGAAGCACTTCCTTTAGCCAGCTGTAATTGTCAGGATATTTTGATGGCTAGCTGCGGGGATAAGTAGGACAACCTCTATCAAGCCCTCACCATCAGAATAGTTCAATGAGGGTGAGGGCTGGCTACAAGTACTTGCAGAACGACTTGTAGCCAGCAGTCAGCCTCTGAATAATCAATGGCCGGCTACATAGACAAGTAGGACCACCTTTAGCAAGCCCTCACCCTTGTAATAGTTCAATGAGGGTGAGGGCCAGCTATAGGTACTTCAAGGACCACCCATAGCCAGCACACTGAGACCATGAAGGCTGGCTATCATGGTGCCCACGGCTCTTTCCAGCCAGCCTCAAGTTATTTATTTATCTGTCTCGGTACAGGAGGGAAAACTGGGCACTATCCGTGTGCTGCAGTCCATGTACATTCATATAATGTGACTGACCGAAGGCTCAAGCACCGTGGGGTGCTCACTATATGTGGAGATATTCAATAATACAATAAGATAAGAAAGCCAGTGGCACTCACCAGGGTTGATCTTCAATTCTTTATTACCACATATTTTATGCGGAATACATGGACGAGCAGGGGGAGGGAGGTGCTGACACGAGGACGACGGTAACCGTTTCGCGGTTGTGAGGACCCGTAGAAGCGGCAGATCAACCGCGAAACGGTTACCGTCGTCCTCGTGTCAGCACCTCCCTCCCCCTGCTCGTCCATGTATTCCGCATAAAATATGTGGTAATAAAGAATTGAAGATCAACCCTGGTGAGTGCCACTGGCTTTCTTATCTTATTGTATTATTTATTTATCTAAATAACACTCAGACCATGAGGGCCGGCTACGGGGGTGCCCACCGTTCTCTGCACCTAGTCCTCAAGGTTTTTTTTTATAAATAATACTGAGCTCATGAGGGTCAGCTTTGACAGATCCTACAGCTTTCTCTAGCCAGCCCTCAAGAACTGAGACCATGAGAGCCAGCTATTAGGGTGCCCACTGCTTTCTCTAGGCAGCCCTCAAGTATTTAGACCATGAGGGCCGGCTACGGGGGTGCCCACTTCTCTCTCCAGCCAGCCCTCAAGTACTGAGATCATGAGGGCTGGCTATGGGGGTGTTCACGGTTCTCTATACCCAGCTCTCAAGGTTTTTTTTTTTTCATTATTTAAATAACACAGATCTTGAGGGCTGGCTATGGGGGTGGCCACAGCTCTATCTAGCCAGCCCTCACGTTTTTTTTTTTTTTAAGTAAATTAGACTGAGACCATGAAGGCCGGCTATCATAGTGCCAACAGCTCTCTCCAGCCAGCCCTCATGTTTTTTTTTTATTATTCAAATAACACTTACACCGTGAGGGTCGGCTATGGGGGTGCCCACTTCTCTCTCCAGCCTGCCCTCAAGCCCTTAGACCATGAGGGCCGGCTACGGGCATGTCCACGGCTCTCTGTACCCAGTCCTCAAGGTTTTTTTTTCATTATTTAAATAACACAGACCATGAGGGCCGGCTATGGGCATGCCCACTTCCCTCCAGTCAGCCCTCAAGTACATAGACCATGAGGGCCGGCTACGTGGGTACTGACAGCTCTCTATACCCAGCCCTCAAGGTTTTCTTTCATTATTTAAATAACACAGACCATGAGGGCCGGCTATGGGCGTGCCCACTTCCCTCCAGTCAGCCCTCAAGTACTTAGACCATGAGGGCCGGCTACGGTGGTGCCCACAGCTCTCTATACCCAGCCCTCAAAGTTTTTTCCATTATTGAAATAACACAGACTATGAGGGCCGGCTATGGGGCTGCCCACTTCTCTCTCCAGCCAGCCCTCAACTACTTAGACCATTAGGGCTGGCTACAGGGGTGCCTAAAGCTGTATCCAGCCAGTTCTCAAGTTTTTGTGTTTCTTTATGTAAACGGACAAAAATGTACACAGTTTTTGAAGGAGCAAATGTACCTAGCGATTAGCTCAAGTCATAGCGTTTTTAGAGCATACTGCACAAATTGTGACAGAATCGTGGCGATAACGTGTGGTTTTTTACCACATTGCGCATTCTTAAATATTGCACAAGTCTGATGTTTTGCGACAATTACGCAGATCGACAAAACACCGCAACAAAAAGGCAATGTGGTTTTGAGCACGCAAACAATTACATAGTTTTGCACACGACCAGCATTTTTTTTTTTTAGTCAAAATCGGACAAAAACATGCACAGTTTTTAAAAGAGCAAATATACATAGGGATTAGCGCAAGTCATGTGTTAAAAAAGTTGTTTTACACAGTCAGGCAGCACTTTGAAAGTCCTAATGTTATGTGAAACAACGGAGACAGAGAGACTACACCATCCCCCTCCCCTCATCACAGCCTTTCCACCAAAGGTCATGGAAAGGACAAGTGCAAAATCCTCTGAGAGGCGTTTACACCTCCTTTAGCCAGCCCTATCATGAATGACTGGAAGACCTTTAAAGCACAGCTGCCATCCAGTGTTCAATTTGCTGAAATGCAGCTGAATTCTGGCTGACAAGTAATGTATGATTTTTAATGCACAGATGCCATCTGGTGGTCAATTTCAAGTGGTGACATTCTGTGGAAGGCTGGCTAAATGCCGCGATTTTAAAACCAGGCCCAGACAAAGGTTTTTGCAAGTAATTTTCGGAGCCTTAATGGCATCGGATCGTCCCGACGCGGCGTGCAGCACACCTCACGGGCTGGATGTGTAAAATGGCGAACGTCGCATCGTCCTGAGGCGAAGTCGACAAGTGAGATCTGGCTTAATGAAGCCTATAGGAAGCCAGGGCTGGCTACTAAGAAGATTGAAGAGAAGATTTCACATGAAAAAATTTTTCATCACAAAACGTTCCGAAAACTTGACAGTCGCGCCCGGCACGGAACAAGACTGCGGCACGCCAAATAGCGGCGTCGGGCTTCGAATGGCGTCCGTTCCAGAGTCAATAAACTGTAGCGCGGACGCCGAGGCCTAAATGAAAACTCCGGAGATGCTCGTCTCCCCAGGATGCGCACGGCGTCTACAGACAAGAAAAGCGCAAAAATCGGTGCCGACCATGAGTGCAGCTGTTGAGCTGTACACTGGAATTTTAGGATCTATTGAACACTTAAAATATAATAAAATCATACCATCCTATGTAATGTGACAGGGTGTTCTCACAGAACTGCATGGATACAGCTGTGGCCAAAAGTATTGACACCCCTGCAATTCTGTCAGATAATACTCAGTTTCTTTCTGAAAATGATTGCAATCACAAACTGTTTGGTATTATTATTTTCATTTAAAGCCAAATTGGATATAATTCCACACCAAACATAAAAAAGGGGGTGGACAATAGTATTGGCACTGTTAGAAAAATCATGTGATGCTTCTCTAATTTGTGTAATTAACAGCACCTCTAACTTACCTGTGGCACCTAACAGGTGTTGGCAATAACTAAACCACACTTGCAGCCAGGTGACATGGATTAAAGTTGACTCAAACTCTGTCCTGTGTCTGTGTGTAGCACATTGAGCATGGAGAAAAGAAAGAAGACCAAAGAACTGTCTGAGGACTTGAGAAACCAAATTGTGAGGAAGCATGAGCAATCTCAAGGCTACAAGTCCATCTCCAAAGACCTGAATGTTCCTGTGTCTACCGTGCGCAGTGTGATCAAGAAGTTTAAAGCCCATGGCACTGTGACTAACCTCCCTAGATGTGGACGGAAAAGAAAAATTGACGAGAGATTTCAACGTAAGATTGGGCAGATGGTGGTTAAAGAACCTCGACTAACATCCAAACAAGTTCAAGCTGCCTTGCAGTCCAAGGGTACAACAATAGTCCAAATATATAAAGAAAGGAGGCACTCACCCATATGTAAAGTTGGTCTCAGGCTTTTTTATTCAGCCTTCCGGCATGAAGCAGGGTGCAGGTTGCAGGGGAGGGGGTGCTGGAGGTGCAGACAACAGTGACTGTTTCAGATGTAATCAACCTTCAATTGGTCTTTGCTTGAAGGGTGATTACATCCGAAACAGTCACTGTTGTCTGCATCTCCACCACCCCCTCCCCTGCAACCTGCACCATGCTTCATGCCGGAAGGCTGAATAAAAAAGCCTGAGACCAACTTTACATATGGGTGAGTGCCTCCTTTCTTTATATATTTGGACTATTATCTAGTGCTGACACGGGCGAGCACCCCCATTGAATGACTGTCTGCTGCTACATTGGTGCAAAGTGTCCAGTGCCCCGATTCATTCTTTGTGAAGTTTAAGGGTACAACAATGTCAACCCATACTATCCGTCGGCGTCTGAATGAAAAGGAACTGTATGGTAGGAGACCCATGAAGACCCCACTTCTTACCCCGAGACATAAAAAAGCCAGGCTGGAGTTTGCTAAAACTTACCTGAGAAAGCCTAAAATGTTTTGGAAGAATGTTGTCTGGTCAGATGAGACAAAAGAAGAGCTTTTTGGGCAAAGGCCTCAACATAGAGTTTACAGGTGAAAAAAAAGAGGCATTCAAAGAAAAGAGCACAGTCCCTACAGTCAAGCATGTCGGAGGTTCCCTGATGTTTTGAGGTTGCTTTGCTGCCTCTGGTACTGGACTGCTTGACTGTGTGCATGGCAAATTTTGCAGCATAATGTAGGGCTCAGTGTGAGAAAGCTGGGTCTCCCTCAGAGGTCATGGGTCTTCCAGCAGGACAATGACCCAAAACACACTTCTAAAAGCAGTAGAAAATGGTTTGAGAGAAAGCACTGGAGACTTCTAAGGTGGCCAGCAATGAGTCCAGACTTGAATCCCGTAGAACACCTGTGGAGAGATCTAAAAATGGCAGTTTGGAGATGGCACCCTTCAAATATCAGGGACCTGGAGCAGTTTGACAAAGAAGAATGGTCTAAAATTCTAGCAGAGCATTGTAAGAAACTCATTGATGATTACCGGAAGTGGTTGATCACAGATATTTTGGCTAAAGGATGTGCAACCAAGTATTAGGCTGAGGGTGCTGTAAGGGGCGAGGGGTCGCATAATTGATGGGAGGTATGTGTCACAGAGATACCTGTTGTCTGTGACATAAGTCGGAGTATTTTTCTTAGTGCATGTGAGCACTGGGAGTTTTCTTAGTCCAAAAAGGGGCCGGCTTATGGGTCCTGTGAGAGACGGGCGAGTCCAGGACCCACATACCTCCCCAAGGGGCGTGGTGACAGGCCCATATAGTGGAGCCTGGTGTTAGCACTGGGCGGGTCTGTGTGTTTCATTGTCAGTTTGCTGTGGAATGGCTTATGAAGGAAAATAAACCATTCTGGTGATCACGTGTGAAGACGCTGCTTCCTCGTACTTCCTGTCGCCGCAAGTGAGCCACCCTGCTACAATTGGTGGAGAATGCAGGCAGAAATCCCAGCAGATGCGTGAGACAGGAGGTAATAGGATCCTATGTCCTGGGTGAAGTCTGAAATCACCCAACCACAGACTCGGGGATCATGGAGAACCTGCTGAAACACCTGTTATAGGCCCAACAAATGCAACAAGCACAGCACCAGCAACTGCTACAGCAGCAGCAGATGGCTCAACAAGAGACCACCAAACTGCTGACGCAGCAGATCTAGCTCCAGCGACAGCAGCAACAAGACCAGCAGCAGCAGATCGACATATTAGCTGAAGCGGTCCGAAGCACAGCAACAGCAGCAACAAGGTCAGTGGACGAGTTTTCCATCTGAAAGGCTGTAAGAGGAGCCATGCAGAAAATGAATCCCGGGGATGATATAGAGGCCTTTCTGACTGTCTTTGAACGTGTGGTGGAGAGAGAGGGTCTCCCACCCGCACAGTGGGTGGAAGTGCTGGTGCCATATCAAACAGGGGAACCTCAGAAGGCCTACTATGATTTAGCGCTGCAAGACGCCAAAGAATACGGTAAATTGAAAACGGAAATATTGGCCTGCTTGGGGGTGACAATGACTGTGAGGGTTCAGTGGGTTCACCGATGGGCATATCATCGGGACAGACCACCTCGCTCTCAAATGTTTGACCTGCTACACTTGGTCCAAAAATGGTTGCAGCCAGAGAGCTCTACGCCCGTGCAGATTGTGGAGCGTGTTGTGATGGACCGTTTTTTCACACTCCCTGCCACGATCTGTCCAGACCTGGGTTGCCCAGGGTGATCCCCAGAACGCTGACGACCTCATTGGGCTAATGGAAAGGTACCAGGGGATGGAAGGTCCCGGGACCAGGTTACCCACACTCCTTACGGGGGATCCCAACAGGGGGCGGTGGCCCAGAAGGGGGTGGGGCGTCCACGGTCCCTACTGGCGGGGGAGGAGGTGCCCAAGGTCCCTTTGGGTGAGATTTTTTGTTGGAGGTGCCATGGACCAGGCCACATTGCGGCACGGTGCCCCATGACCCCTGAACAGATGGACTGCAGCATGGGTCACCGATGTTCCTATTATGCATAGTCAGTCTGCAATGTGAACAGTTTACTCAGCAAGGGGCCGCCAGCATGTCCCGTGAAGTTGAATGGGAGAAAAGTAGTCAGGCTGCTGGACTCTGGGAGCCTCGTGACTCTGGTGAGGGCTTCCTCGTCCCTTCACCAGATCCCGTGGAAAAGGGTCAGAGTACGGTGCATCCATGGGGATGCCAAGGACTACCCCGTGGCCCGAGTGGACCATGAGACGGCCCACTTTACAAGGACCCACGAGGTTGGGGTCGTTCAGTATTTGCTGCACCCCATCATCATAGGCCGGGACGTTTGCTTGTTTTGGGAGCTGTGGAGGCAGGGTCAGGGAACGAGTACCCCGGAAATGACCTCCCCCCACCCAGACATAGCTCTGTTCCCGTTTTGTGTCCTCGTAGGGGGCGAGGAGGATGTGTCACCCGAGACAGACGTACCCAACTTGGGGGTGACCAGGGGGAAATTTGGGACAGCCCAACATTGAGATCTGACTCTGAGGGAAGCCTTCAACAACGTAACTGTCATAAATGGGATTGCGCAGGAATCTGGGGGTGACACCAGATTTCCCCATTTTATGCTGAGTGAGGACTTGTTGTACCGGGTGGCAAAAGAAAAGGAGGACCAGGTGGAGCAGTTGTTGGTGCCGGATCCATATAGACAGCAGGTACTAGACATGGCCCATTCCCATATCTTAGGAGGGCAACTAGGGGTAGAAAAAACACAGGACCAGATACTGCAGCGATTCTACTGGCCTGGGTGTCATCGGGAGATAGCGAGATACTGCAGATCCTGCCCTACATGTCAGATCACCGCTCCTACCAGGCACTTTCATAGTCCCCTGGTACCCTTGCCCATTATTGAAATACCCTTCGAGAGAATAGTCATGGACTTTGTTGGCCCCCTGGTAAAATCAGCTTGGGGCCATCAGTATATATTGGTTATCCTAGACTACGCCACCCGTTACCCTGAAGCTATTCCTTTACGAAACTCCTCGGCGAAGAGTATAGCTCGAGAGTTGGTTCACGTGTTTTCCCGAAAGGGTTTTCCAAAAGAAATCCTGACTGATCAGGGTACCCCCTTTATGAGTAGGGTGATGAAGGAGTTGTGCAGGGTCCTACAGATCACCCAGCTGAGGACTTCCGTATACCATCCTCAGACAGATGGCCTCGTCGAGAGGTTTAATAAAAACCCTCAAAGGCATGTTGAGGAAAGTTGTAGAGGAGGATGGGGGGACTGGGACTGTCTCCTACCGTATCTGTTGTTTTCCATTCGGGAGGTTCCACAGGCTTCTACGGGCTTCTCACCATTCAAGCTCCTATATGGACGACATCCGCGCAACCTCCTAGATGTGGCAAAGGAAACTTGGGAAGCCGAAGTTACACCTCACCGGAGTGTCATCGAGCATGTCGCTATGATGCAGGAGAGAATTGAGAAAGTGATGCCAATCCTGAAGGAACATCTCCTCCAGGCCCAGGATGCCAAGGCCCGAGTCTACAACCGCTCCGCCAGAGTCAGACAGATCCATCCCGGAGACAGAGTCCTGTTCTGATACCCACGGTCGAAAGCAAGTTTCTCGCCAAATAGCAAGGGCCGTATGAGGTAGTCGAGAAAATTGGTGAAGTAAACTACAAGGTTCACCAACCGGGACGAAGGAAGCCATACCAAATATACCATATTAACCTCCTCAAGCCATGGCAAGACAGAGAGACCCAGGAAGCACCGTGTTTGGTGGGCCTACCGGCAAACGACATTGGAGGGACTCAAAGGGGAAAAAAGCCAGGGTCACTCGCTGGTTTCTGGCCCTGCAGGACTTTAGTTTCCAGGTGGAGCACTGAGCGGGGAAGCTCCATGGAAATGCTGATGCCCTTTCTCGTATCCCCTGTCTGGTGGTCCGCAGTGCCGAGCCCCACGGCTTTCTGCAGAGGGGGGAGGTATGTAAGGGGGCGAGTGGTCGCATAATTGATGGAAGGTATGTGTCACAGAGATACCTGTTGTCTGTGACATAAGTCGGAGTATTTTCCTTAGTGCATGTGAGCACTGGGAGTTTTCTTAGTCCAAAAGGGGCAGGCTTATGGGTCCTGTGAGAGACGGGCGGGTCCAGGACCCACATACCTCCCCAAGGGCGTGGTGACAGGTCCATATAGTGGAGCCTGGTGTTAGCACTGGACGGGTCTGTGTGTTTCATTGTCAGTTTGCTGTGGAATGGCTTATGAAGGAAAATAAACCATTCTGGTGATCACGTGTGAAGACGCTGCCTCCTCGTACTTCCTGTCGCCGCAAGTGAGTCACCCTGCTGCAGTGCCAATACTTTTGTCTGGCCCATTTTTGGAGTTTTGTGTGAAATGATCAATGTTTTGCTTTCACTTCATTCTCTTTTGTGTTTTTTATTGGAGACAAATTAAATGAAGATAATAATACCAAAGAATTTGTGTTTGCAATAATTTTCAGGAAGAAACTGAGTATTATCTGACAGAAATGCAGGGTGTCAATACTTTTGGCCACAACTGTATCTATCTATCTATCTATCTATCTATCTACTATCCATCTTTCTATCTAGCTTTTTAGACTAGACTGCCAGAGTTCAGAGCTATAGGTTTTCTAGTAGTTTTGAAGCTCAGAAACCTTAAAGGAACCTTTAAGAGAAACTTTAAGGTTCCTGTAATTCCCAACTGCTGGGACACCTGAAGGCTATGAAATCTTCCCAGAGTTCACAGCCTCCAGGTTTCCAAATTCTGGAAGTCTAGGAATCTTAGAAGCTCCCTACAAAGGCTCCTTTAAAGTCACTGGGTTAACAGTTTCTGCAAGACCTATGGTTGTGATATTTACAGTCATATGAAAAAGTTTGGGCACCCCTCTTAATCTTACTCATTTTTTTTGGTTTAAAATTTTTTTTTGCAACAGCTATTTCAGTGTGATATATGTAATAACTGATGGACGCAGTAATATTTCAGTGTGATCTATGTAATAACTGATGGACACAGTAATATTTCAGTGTGATCTATGTAATAACTGATGGACACAGTAATATTTCAGTGTGATCTATGTAATAACTGATGGACACAGTAATATTTCAGTGTGATCTATGTAATAACTGATGGACACAGTAATATTTCAGTGTGATCTATGTAATAACTGATGGACACAGTAATATTTCAGTGTGATCTATGTAATAACTGATGGACACAGTAATATTTCAGTGTGATCTATGTAATAACTGATGGACACAGTAATATTTCAGTGAGATCTATGTAATAACTGATGGACACAGTAATATTTCAGTGTGATATATGTAATAACTGATGGACACAGTAATATTTCAGGATTCAAATGAGGTTTATTGTACTAACTAAAAATGTGAAATATGCATTATTTCAAAATTTGACAGGTGCAAAAGTATGGGCACCTCAGCAGAAAAGTGACATTAGTATTTAGTAGATCCACCTTTTGCCTCTAGTTGCTTCCTGTAGCTGTTAATGAGTTCCTGGATCCTGGATGAAGGGATTTTTGACCATTCCTCTTTACAAAACAATTCCAGTTCGGTTAAGTTTGATAGTCGCCGAGCATGGACAGCCCGCTTCACAACATCCCACAGATGTTCAATGATATTCAGGTCTGGGACTGGATGGCCATTCCAGAACATTGTAATTGTTCCTCTGCATGAATGCCTGAGTAGATTTGGAGCGGTGTTTTGGATCATTGTCTTGCTGAAAGATCCATTCCCGGCGTAACTTCAACTTTGACACTGATTCTTGAACATTATTCTCAAGAATCTGCTGATACTGAGTGGAATCCATGTGACCCTCAACTTTAACAAGATCCCCGGTGCCGTCATTGGCCACACAGCCCCAAAGCATGATGGACCCTCCCCCAAATTTGACAGTGGGTAGCAAGTGTTTTTCTTGGAATGCTGTGTTTTTGTGGCGCTATGCATAACGCCTTGTTGTATGACCAAACAACTCAATCTTTGTTTCATCAGTCCACAGGACCTTCTTCCAAAATGAAACTGGCTTGTCCAAATGTGCTTTTGCATACCTCAGGTGACTCTGTTTGTGGCGTGCATGCAGAAACGGCTTCTTTCGCATCACTCTCCCATACAGCTTCTCCTTGTGCAGTGTGCGCTGTATTGTTGACCGATGCACAGTGACACCATCTGCAGCAAGATGATGCTGCAGGTCTTTGGAGGTGGTCTGTGGATTGTTCTTGACTGTTCTCACCATTCTTCTTCTCCGCCTTTCTGATATTTTTGTTGGCTGCCACTTCTGGCTTTTACAAGAACTGTCCCTGTGGTCTTCCATTTCCTTACTATGTTCCTCACAGTGGAAACTGACAGGTTAAATCTCTGAGACAACTTTTTGTATCCTTCCCCTGAACAACTATGTTGAACAATCTTTTTTTTCAGATCATTTGAGAGCTGTTTTGAGGAGCCCATGATGCCACTCCTCAGAGAAGATGCAACTAGGAGAACGACTTGCAAGTGGACACCTGAAATAGCTTTTCTCATGATTGGATACACCGGGCTATGAAGTACAAAGCTCAATGAGGTTACCAAACCAATTTAGTGCTTCAGTAAGTCAGTAAAAAGTAGTTAGGAGTATTGAAATCATGAAAATCAGAAGGTGCCCATACTTTTGCACCTGTCAATTTTTGAAATAATGCATATTTCACATTTTTGGTTAGTACAATAAACCTCATTTCAAACTTGAAATAATACTGTGTCCATCAGTTATTACATATATCACACACAAACAATTTTAAACAAAAAAAAATGAGTAAGATTAAGAGGGGTGCATAAAACTTTTTCATATGACCGTATAAGGGGTACCTGAGTTCTCAGCCACTGGGTCTTCCAGTGGCTGTGAGGCCAGGAAACATTAAAGAAAGGTGTATGGGAGACTTTAATGTTCCAGGAGTACTCTTCTGCTGGCACATCTGGAGGCTGTGAACTCTCACCAGAGTTCACAGCCTCCAGGTTTCCCATCAGCTGGGAAGCCCTGGAACCTTAAAATCTCTTTAAAGGCTTTTGGCTGTCACAGCTATCAGATTGTGGACTATGCTGCTGCCATTATACATACTCCAATAGTCATTGAGTTCATCTGAGGTTTCAGATGGTGGCTCACACAGCAGTTACCATTAGAAACATCAGAAGTGACCTCAGGTCAACTCGGTGCAGGACTGTAGGACTGTACTGCTGCCATAAAACACACTCCGACAGTCGAGCATTGATTTTACTTGAGGTCTCAGCTTGCAGCTCACAAAGCAGGTGCCATGAAAAATGCCAGAAGTGACTTCAGGTCAACCACTGTGTGGGACTGTCAGACTGTGATACTGGCAGGAAACGCACTCCAACAGAGCAGCACTGAGTTCAGTTGAGGTAACTTCTAGCGGCAGATGCTATCAGTGTGTCCCAGAGGATGAGGTGATTGGTCACATCTTGTAATGTCAATGCTCACTGTGACCTCCGGATGGAGCAGAGCTGGAATCTTTGTGGTATCTTGTGTGTGGATTATGTCGGACCTGTGGGGGTGTTTTTGTGGTTATTTTGTGAAAGAGGGCATGTTTTTTTTTAATTTAAAATAAAGAATTTTTCTGTCATGTGTTTTTTTTCTTTTTACTTGGTAATGGGTGTGTCTCATAGATACCTCTCCATTATCAACCCAAGGCTTGATGGCAGCTGTCTTTTTGACAAATCACAGCTGCCATTTATCCCTTATTTTGTCCCAATTTCCAACACATCAGGGCAATTGGGAGTCGGGTAAGTGCCAAGATTGGGGCTGCTATTTTGAGTTTGAGAATGGCCCAATAACCATAGGCCTCCCTAGCATGAAAATACCAGACCCCAGCGGTCTGCTTTATCTTTGCTATGTTATAAAATTGGGGGTAAACCCACAGTGATGAGTAATTGAGGCATTCCCATTGCATCAGAGCTGTTGTGGGTGATATTGCCCCTCCAGAGCTCCAGCCCATGAAAGGAGCTATTACAGCCCCAAACATAGGCTGGATAGTAATGATCAGGCAATTTCGTTGCCTAATTATTACAGTCGCTGGGATTGGCTGTTCAGAACTGACAGTCTGTGACACAGCAATCAAAAGAGTCTAGATGATCTTTTTGACCTTGGTCATGTCAATGCTTTCAGTATGATATTAATTGCTGAAATTAGAGAGTTCCTGCTGGATTATCGAGAGCAGCAGCCAGACACTTAGTAAGTATAATTTACCCTCTTTAATCCCCATTTTGCTTCCTTTTAGAGCTCTATATCCCTTACTATCACCATTTTATAGCACTAGAGTTTGATTCTCCATAGACATATGAGGTTCTCTGTATTGGATCAAGTTTGGATTAAGTCCGGTCCCAAACTATACTATTTTTAAAATCGACTAGGATGTGAAAAACCTGAAAATCTGCGGGCTCGTCTATCTCTACTTAACATTCTTTCCATTTATCTCTGGATCGCTCATTATTATGAACAGATTGACCAATTGCATTATCAGGTCTTAATTTTCTATTTCTAGATAAGTTATGGAGCCAGAGATTCACTTCTCAGCAACAGAATACTGTATCCAAACTTTTTCCGAACTGTCCAAGACTATGAGACACAACATGAAGCGATTGCAAAGTTGATTAAAAGTTTTGGATGGAACTGGGTTGTGGTAATAACATCAGGTGATGACACTGGAGAAAGTGAGTCAGGACATCTGATCCAAACCCTCAGAAGATATGGAATTTGTACAGAATATGAAGTGAAGGTTTATATAAGAAACTTTAAACCATATGATGAAAAACTGAAAAAGACATCTTCTGAGATTATTATCATTTGTGGGACATTATCAATAAACTATTTGAGATCATTTGGTCATGTATCACCTATTCTCCAGCAAAGAACCATTATCCTTCCGGCATCGTGGTCAGATGCCATAGAACTCGTACATCATAAGATGGATGATAGACTGGATCGCAGTTTGGTGTTCGCTCCTCCATTACGTTACGTCCCTGGATTACAGGATCATTTATATACTTTCCATCCATCCAACCGACCACATGATAAGTTATTGGAGGACGTCTGGATGTATTCACATAAATGCTTCTCTGCAGATAGATATAAAAATTACCTCTTTCCAGCAATTACTGGTATTATTCTTCATGACTGTACAGGAAGAAAGAAATATGCTGGTCTTCTAAATTATTCTGGAGATTCAATAACCTACAAAGTTTATGTCTCAGTCATGATTATGGCACACGCTCTACATGATTTCTATACCGTCTTACATGAAAATGAAGCAAATGGATTGAAACCATTTAAATTCCAAGATACAGTGAGTGACAGCATCATATATGAAGACATATACACCTACTGTATTTACATACACAATATTGTCCATCTTATGCTCTTGTATATAAATTGAAATAACATATAAGTAGAGGTGTCACGGCCCCCAGGGCCGTAGGGTACGCGGAATCGAAACAACAGTTGTGCTGTGGAGTCACGGGGGTCGAGACCTAGCTCCGTGACCCTGGTGGTGTCAATAAAAGTTTGGTGAAAACGTAACGCCACCCGTGGTACTCGGCTATTAGTGGACCTCTGGGGATGATGGGATGGGAGCTGTGGTGGTTTCACTCCCCACTGGTGATGCGGTTCCCCAGGGCATCCGGTGTGATTTTCGGTGATGGAGGGCCAGCAGGGTGGTTTCTGACAGGAAAGGGGGATGGGAGTGATTCTTTGGCAGGTCTTCTGCGGCCTCTGCATCTTATCAGTCTACTGCTCCACAGGGGGGAATTGAACTGTCTCACACACAGTTCTGAGATCTATACCCGGTTTACTTACCTTTTACTTTGTTGGCACCACCGGTACTGTCCTTGCACAATCTCAGTCTGGATAGTCCTCAATAACTGGGATAACTCATCCAAGACACTCCCTTTAAGTTCCTTCCTTCACGGGTTTTTTTCTCTCTCAGCACTGCCTGTCTGCTTCTCTTCTGCTCACGCCTCCACACACACTGCTCCAATCCAGCAGCCAAAGGTGTTCTCTGGGGGTCGGCCAAGTCTTCTGACCCTAGTACAGCTACCTTCTCAGTAGATATCTCAGGAGTCAGCCATAGCTCCTCTAGACCTCATGGCCTCTGGTTCCATGGTTGGAGTGTAGAGTCTCTTCGCCACCTTCTGGACCAGTCCCCTGGTTCTCAACCTGCCATTCCACTTCAGATACAGGCACATGGATGGATCTCTCACTTCCTGTGCCTTTAGGGCTCCCTCTGCCTCTCTGCAGTCGGATGTTCTGGGACCCAGAAGGATCCTGCTCCTTCCACTGCTTCCTCTTGACTGACCTGTACTAGCTTCCCACCCTCCACCTTTCTTCCCTCTATCCCACTGACTAACTGGGCCCTTCCTCTATTGGGTCCACCTGCTGTCCCTGGAACTGGGTGTGTTGGGTGCTTTTGTGGGTGTCTCGGACTTACCATCTCATTTACTGAGAACAGGAATACCACACCTGTGAGATGGGTGTAGTACCCCTCTGTGGCGACCGCAGGGATGCCATATTCCCCCTTAGCAAAGATTAGCACGTCCTCATGCAACTACATGGGTTAAATAGATGTTTCAAATAGGACTCATATTTTTATAGCATGCATGCATAACAACAATAAACTTGACAAGAGTGCTTCTTCCCGGACGGGAGGTTCTATGCTTAAACGTTACTTAACAAAACACACTATCTATGGTTATATAAAAAGGGTATAGGTATAAAAGTAGAAAAAGGAAAGTGCAAAAAGTTAGTTTGGTGAGCGTCCCTCACAGGGTGTCTCTATGTTTGTCTTTTTCTGTTCTTCTTGGGGGACCCACTTAAAAAAAAAACCCAACGTAGGTCCTGGGTGGGCGACAGGAAAAGATGGACCAATATTTTTGGCCACACCAAGTGGGTTTTTCTTTGTGGTAAATGTGTTAACTGTGCAAAAGAAGTTTCTGGGTAAAAGCATCGATTGTAAAACCAACAGGGAGCACACCGCAATGTGCTAACTATGTACAATTAGTCCCGACCATTCACTGTCCATGATCAATTGTCCATATAACTCGTATTTCTCCTAACTACTGGTTTAGCTAGGCAATACTACTAAACATTCAATTCACACCAATAACAAGTTAGAACTACTCACACGCAACTTACCTGGGTTAACTTCTGTCTATGTACATTAAAGCATTTTACACTTCTGCTTACTGCTGGTGCTTCCATGGTTGAGCCTCTGGGTTCAGGCTTCCACTCAGGCTTGGAAACACAATGTCTAGCTGTTGAATATGTAGGGCAGCCTGAAGGGAACTTACAGCTCTGTCTCTGGTAGCTGGGTCTGGTGCAGCAACCGGATCTGAAGCTAATGCTGCTGAATGTTCGTCTGGGCTTAGTGCTGCAGCCATCCCTAGCTCAAGAGTCACTGACCTTACTGGCTCTGGAATCCACTCCAGGCCATTGGGGGTGTCCATCTCCTCAACCCCACGTGCTAGACTTTTCCACGCACCACTCGCCATGGCGCCGCTACAGTTCTCTGCTCTTAAGAACTCTTGATCCACCGCGGGCACCTGGTCCAGGTCCACCTCCAGACCATTGGGGGAATCCTTCACTTCCACCCCACTCTCTGGGTTCTCCTGACCTCCACTCACCATGGCGCCAACCAGGCTCTCCACCGCGTCTCTCGTGCCATACCCTGCTGCACCGCCACTGCCCCTCTCTTCTCTCCCCTCCTGTCACGGGTGGATTCTTTTTCTTTCGCTGTGGGCCACACCTTGGGGTGGATCAATCCAGTCTCTTAGGCAGCCCTTCTGGCTCCCGGAGGACGAAGGGGATGTAGGCCATTTTTCCCACTCTGTGCTGGCCTGGCCTATGATGGGGGACTGTGGCACGCCCCCCAGCCAGTACATGGTTTTACTTGGTCGTGGCTGCTATTGCTCTAACCTCAGGAGTATGGTCTTCTCAATAAAGTCCTGCAGCCGCATGGGAACTGCTGGCACTGGGCCTGTTCACCTGTTCGTGAAGCCAAGTTGACAATACCCCTCAGGGCCGAAGGGGTACTTGGAACCGGGACAACAGTTTTGTTGGGGAGTCACGGGGGTCAAGACCCGGTTCTGTGACCTTTGCGGTGTCATTAAAAGTTTGGGGTATACGGTTAAAGGGATGGTTTTCATGACACCACCCATGGTACTTGGCTATTAGTGGCTGACGCTGCGGTGTGGGACCTCTGGGGACGATGGAATGGCAGCTGTGGTGGTTTTGCTCCCCACGGGTGATGCGGTTTCCCAGGGCAACCAATGTGATGTTCGGTGGTGGAGGGCCATCAGGGTGGTTTCTGACAGGAAAGGGGGATGGGAGCAATTCTCTAGCAGATCTTCTGCGGCCTCTGCGTCTTATCAGCCTACCGCTTTGTAGGCGGTAAATGAGCAGTCTCGCACACAGTTCTGAGTTCTATAACTGCTTTACTTAGCTTTACTTTGTTGGCACCATAGTGTACTATCCTTGCACAATCTTAGTCTGGATAGTTCTCAAAAACCAGGATAGCTTGTCCAAGACACCCCCTTTATGTTCCTTCCTTCACGGGTTGGTTTATCTCTCAGCGCTGCCTGTCCACCTCTCTTCTGCTTGTGCCTCTGCACACAGTGCCTCAATCCAGCAGCCAAGGGTCTTCTCAGGTGGTCGACCAAGTCTTCTGACTCTAGTACAGCTACCTTCACGGTGGATGTATTGGGGGTCGGCCACAGCTCCTCTAGACCTCGTGGCATCTGGTTCCGTGGTTTGAGCATAGAGTCTCCTCGCCAACTTCAGGGCCGGTCCCCTGGTTCTCAACCTGGCCTTCCGCTTAACTTCAGATACGGGCACACGGGTGGATCGCTCACTGCCCGTGCCCCTAGGGCTCCCTCTGCCTCTCTGCAGTCGGCTGTTCCAGGACCCAGGGCGAGCTCTTCTCCGCTCAAGTTCCCCAGATCCTCCTCCTTCCACTGCTTCCTCTCGACTTACCTGTCCTAACTTCCCAACCTCCACCTTTCTTCACTCCATCCTACTGACTAACTGGGCCCTCCCTCTATCGGGTCTGCCTGCCATCCCTGGTACCGGGTGTGTTGGGTGCTTTTGTGGGTGTCTAGAACTTACCATCTCGCTTACTGAGAACAGGAATACCACACCCGTGTGATAAGTGCAGTACCCCTTTGTGGTGACCAGACTGCAGGGGCGCCACAGACATATATTTCATTAGAACACAATTGTGCGTGTATCACGCCAGTCATCTTTAGATACAACATAATCAGCAACACTCACCCCATGCAGAAGTGTTGATCACTAACACAGAAACCTTGTAGAAAATCAAAGAAAGACCCATGAAGGTGTCACTCAACTTTCGTGATTCAGTAAAGAATTAAGATAATGTTTTAATTCTGTAGAATATTGGTAATCTTAATTTCAGGAAAATATGAATTTTCGTCATTGTTTTAAAATGTTTGAAAAGACAGCCAGAGATATTTTTTTTACTTCTCCGCCCCTTGTTCATTCGTAAAGAAGATACATAGATCTCTGCTTTGCTTCCCCCAGTCAGTAGTTTTTATGACTAGCCATAAAACTCTGAGCTGAGCAGAATTCAGCTAGTCTAATCAGGTTTTGTCCCTGTGATATCCGTTTATCTTTTAACGTCAAATTTCATAAGGCCCGTTCACGGCACAAATTCATAAATCATATTTTTGGGATGTTTACCTTTTTTCAGTGTCACGTCCTACTGACGGACCCCACACGTGGACCCACTGGACCGCGTAGAGCGGACGCTGATATCGGGTGATAGAGAGGCGGACCAGTACAGTAGAGTCAACAGGTTTATTTGAACAACAACAAAACAAGAACCCACGCCCCAGGGGAGAGCCACAAGGTCGCAGCACCAGAATACCACTGAAGGAGGCCCCGGAGCGCTTAACCCCTATACAGGGATACCGCCGGTACCAACCTCGGGGGGACCAATGAAGCGAACACGAGTGTTAAACCGACCCCAGGCGACGTGGTAACAAAACAGCAACCAGGTATAAAACAGGACACGGGAAACCGGGAACACTGAGAATCCGGAGCAGGACTGGAGACAGCGCTTCAGCAGGGAAGAGGTCCAGGAAGCAGACCGAGACCACTGGAGTCAGCGAGGAGCCGGCACAGGAGGAATCTGCGGGAAGGAACACAGAGTAATCAGATATCAAGCCAAATAAGGAACTACCTGACCAGACCAGGATTAGCAAGTTTACTACATAGAAATTGCCCTGGCAAAGAGTAAGAGGAAACAGGAAGCTTATATCACAGCAGGGTACTCCTGATTGGCAGAACACAGAAGCATGGTGATTGGCTGAGGGGAGGAGCATGCTCCCTGAAGTCTCTCCAGCAGAAACAGGTTTGGAGATAGTAGTTTCATGTGCTCAAGCAGTAGCCCCGGAAAGGGAGGATAAGAGCAGCGCTACTCCAGCAGAGGGCGCTGGAACCCTGCGGCAGACCCCCGAGGGGTAACATTCAGTTATGATGGTATATCTTTTATAACGGGGAAACAATCAGAAACCTGGGAAATGGGTTCTGACCTTCTGAACATCATAGATATATCATATTTGATATAAATCTTCGTGTAAATTCCAGAGGTAAAACATGATGTCCATGGTTTTGACATGGCAGCGGCCCAACCAGAGATATGAAAAAGGAAGGTTTTTGGAGAATTGTGAAAGAGGTGGATTTCAGAGGACCAGCCCACCAGGGAGGTGAACACAAGTGGGAGTTCCTGGATTTCATGCCCAATTACATAAAACCCAAGCGTCCATTTTGGGGTCATTCCACCCTGGGACATCAGACGCAGCACCACACTATCGCTCTATGGAGGAATCATACAACATTTCTGGGGAGCCGTCCCACCCACTGAATCTAGGATCGTCACCGCGTGGCGCAGGTTTTGCAATTTATCAATTCTTCCCTTTTATCTTAATAACAGTTTTATGCATATATGTAAATTGCCTCTTTTGTAATATCTTGTATATCTTTTTTAAACACTCCCAACTTTCTGGAGTAAAACTTATAATTTTGCAGTTTCGTTCTTCCTGTTGTATTAATGAGCTAAATACGCTCCTCTCCACAAATTCACATTACCAGACAGGTTACCGATCCACCTGAAAGAGATCGGTGGCGGAAGCATAATTTTTGTATTTATGTGATATTGTGGGCCTTAGCGTGACTAGATCGAGGTATATATATGTTCCTGGTAGGAACTGGTGGTATATATCCATCCCGTCACATCACGTGCCGCAGTAGACGACATACATTAGGGCAGCTGGGCTCCTTTTCTTATCCTCTAGCTATACAGGGTTTGGCCAGCAGGATAAGGGGGTGCCAGAGAGCTGCAGGTCCTGACTAAGTTTTCATGACACTTGAGCTAAGGAATTAAACTGCAATGTGATGTGTCTTGGCTAAACCAGTGTATTTCACATTGTAGTTTAAAAGATTTAATTCTCTTCTTTTTCTACCTGCTTTCCCATACATCAGTAAAACCTCTATGGGCATGATCCCACAGAGAAATGTAATTGATTGACATTGATTTTGTACTTGTCATGCCTCAGGATTTGATCCACTAACCCTGTGCATTGTGATCACCTTCCTTCTCTACTGAGCCCCAGCAGGTCCTGTCTCAGTCCAAGGCGTAATTTTTGCTTCAGATAGGATGTTAAACTGTCATCCTCAGACAGTTGTATAGACAGAGAGGATGAGGTAGATGGGATTTAATATATTTTGTTTCATCTAATCAGGAGGAATGGGTGACCAGAGAGGGCTGGAGGCGGGGAGGTCACCAGCAGCAGCAATGACACATACAGCAGGCTGAACAAGAGAGGGCTGGAGGTGGGGAGGACACCATACAACAGCGATGACTCATTAAATGGATGAATTATGGTCTGGAAGACAACTACTGAGTAAATCAGAAGATCTGGTAAGAGATGTCAAAGAATAGTGATGTCGATTGGGTCTAGGTGCCCTCATGGAAGGAGGGGGGATTTGTCATGCATCGACATTGATCGGGAGACCCTGAGCTGTATGATAGGTTTCCATCTAGAGATGAGCGAACCTTCCGAAGTTTGGCTTTGGTTAAGTTCGTTGAATAGGCATATGTTCACCAAATAGTTAGACAAACTGTTAGTCGAACTTCCAAATCCCTTTGAAATCAATGGGAGGCAAAATCAAGGGCACAGAAAGCAACTTAAAAGGGTCCTAAAAACTGCAAAAAACAGTTCAAATTAGGAACAGACATCAGGAAAAGTGTCATCTATTCCTAAGTTAACATTTTTAACATAGCATATTATTGATACATGGGGACAAGACTTGGCCCAGTATTTCAAGCTTCAACATTAATCAGGAATAGGGAGATTTGTGACACATGTAGGGATGGTGCTCAGAGAGGCCTGCTAAATTCACAAAACAAAGACACCCCAATAACAGTCTCTACATTTTAAAAAATTAGATCCAGATACCATGAAAGTGACATCAATTGACCCAGACTAAAAATTGTATAGTGGTGCAGCCTGCATGCATGGCAGAGGGTCTAGAAAAAGGCCTGGCCTAGCATCTGCAGCATAAACATTCATTAGTGACAGGAAGATGAGTGACATGTGTGAGCATGGTGCTCAGCGAGCCCTGCTAAATTCAGTAATAAAGCAACAAAGAGACCTCAAGAAGCGTCTCCACATTTCAAAAATTTTGGGTCTTACAAAAAATGTATGTCTTAAAGTGCCATCTAAGAAATAGTTTCCCTATTTTGTTGGTCTATATAAAGTAATTAAACTTCTCAATCCTGTAATAGTCAAACTTGAACTCTTGATAGTGTGGGGGATCAACAATTAATTACATTGCTTTCATTTTAAGAGGTTTAAGGGGACACCTAGTTCTTGAGATGTAATTGAGGTGGATTTAAAGGAGGACTATGTGGAGATTTCTGGACTCTAGATATATCATATGCTTGCTGTAGTCTGCAGTACCAAGTTAAGTGGATGAGTTGTGGACTGGAAGACAATTACTAGGTTAATGAGGAAGATCTGGTAAAATATGTCAGAGGATGGGGATCTCGATTGGTCCAGTGACCCCTAGGGTAGAGCTTAATTGGTAAGTGTCTTAATATCACCTTCTTACCCCCTAATTGTGTTACTACATATGAAGAAATCATTATGGCCAAATACAGTTAGGGCCATAAATATTTGGACAGTGACACAATTTTCGCAAGTTGGGCTCTGCATGCCACCACATTGGATTTGAAATGAAACCTCTACAACAGAATTCAAGTGCAGATTGTAACGTTTAATTTGAAGGGTTGAACAAAAATATCTGATAGAAAATGTAGGAATTGTACACATTTCTTTACAAACACTCCACATTTTAGGAGGTCAAAAGTAATTGGACAAATAAACATAACCCAAACAAAATATTGTTATTTTCAATATTTTGTTGTGAATCCTTTGGAGGCAATCACTGCCTTAAGTCTGGAACCCATGGACATCACCAAATGCTGGGTTTCCTCCTTCTTAATGCTTTGCCAGGCCTTTACAGCCGCAGCCTTCAGGTCTTGCTTGTTTGTGGGTCTTTCCGTCTTAAGTCTGGATTTGAGCAAATGAAATGCATGCTCAATTGGGTTAAGATCTGGTGATTGACTTGGCCATTGCAGAATGTTCCACTTTTTTGCACTCATGAACTCCTGGGTAGCTTTGGCTGTATGCTTGGGGTCATTGTCCATCTGTACTATGAAGCGCCGTCCAATCAACTTTGCAGCATTTGGCTGAATCTGGGCTGAAAGTATATCCCGGTACACTTCAGAATTCATCCGGCTACTCTTGTCTGCTGTTATGTCATCAATAAACACAAGTGACCCAGTGCCATTGAAAGCCATGCATGCCCATGCCATCACGTTGCCTCCACCATGTTTTACAGAGGACGTGGTGTGCCTTGGATCATGTGCCGCTCCCTTTCTTCTCCAAACTTTTTTCTTCCCATCATTCTGGTACAGGTTGATCTTTGTCTCATCTGTCCATAGAATACTTTTCCAGAACTGAGTTGGCTTCTTGAGGTGTTTTTCAGCAAATTTAACTCTGGCCTGTCTATTTTTGGAATTGATGAATGGTTTGCATCTAGATGTGAACCCTTTGTATTTACTGTCATGGAGTCTTCTCTTTACTGTTGACTTAGAGACAGATATACCTACTTCACTGAGAGTGTTCTGGACTTCAGTTGATGTTGTGAACGGGTTCTTCTTCACCAAATAAAGTATGCGGCGATCATCCACCACTGTTGTCATCCGTGGACGCCCAGGCCTTTTAGAGTTCCCAAGCTCACCAGTCAATTCCTTTTTTCTCAGAATGTACCCAACTGTTGATTTTGCTACTCCAAGCATGTCTGCTATCTCTCTGATGGATTTTTTCTTTTTTTTCAGCCTCAGGATGTTCTGCTTCACCTCAATTGAGAGTTCCTTTGACCGCATGTTGTCTGGTCACAGCAACAGCTTCCAAATGCAAAACCACACACCTGGAATCCACCCCTGACCTTTTAACTACTTCATTGATTACAGGTTAACGAGGGAGACGCCTTCAGAGTTAATTGCAGCCCTTAGAGTCCATTGTCCAATTACTTTTGGTCCCTTGAAAAAGAGGAGGCTATGCATTACAGAGCTATAATTCCTAAACCCTGTCTCCGATTTGGATGTGGAAACTCTCATATTGCAGCTGGGAGTGTGCACTTTCAGCCCATATTATATATATAATTGTATTTCAGACCATGTTTTTGTAAACAGCTAAAATAACAAAACTTGTGTCACTGTCCAAATATTTCTGGCCCTAACTGTATGAGCTATATTTGGAAATATATACTGGTAGCTCAGTTACATTGATTTTTGCACATATCAACCGAAACAAGGTTATTGCTGACAATTTCATTGTCTGAACATTACAGTTGCTGGAATTGGCTGTTAAGAAATGAACAACCTTTCCCCCCTCCACCCAGAGATGAAGCTTCAGTTCCTTGCTTCTGAAGACTGTAGCTACCTGAGCTTGATCCCCATTGTTGCGGTCATGGTGATACATTTTCTGCAGGATGAACCGCTTCATCACTGGTTGGGAGCAACCTGGCTCTATGGACAAACAGGTTCATCCTTGGTCATGAAGGGGTTAAGTGAAGAGATATGGTGACAGCAACTTGACCCTAAACAGAAGTCTATTTTATTTGTAGTACTGTACCTGAATTAACAGGTAGTATATTGCCTTTCATGCCCATGGATCTTGGATTGTTTCTACATCATCATCTAGAAATGCATGCAACTATAAGACAGTCTTCAGCTACTACAATTGAAGAGATAGGCAAATTTTGGAATAAAGCAAGAATACCAATAAGAGATGTACAGAATTGTCAATCAAAATTAGAGTGAACATTCGAACATTAGCGTTAGTAGAAGAAGAATAAAGGTCTGTGATACAACAATCAAGAGAAGTTGAATTTATTTCAAGACTAGATGATCTTTTTGACATTGCTCATGCCAATGCTTTCAGTATGATAGGAATTACTGATGACAGTGAGTTCCTGCTGCCTCAATGAGAAAAGGGTAGATGGGGATCTATGGCTGGTGTTGGTGAAAAAGTAACTGCAAAGGAAAACCATAAATATTTAAAAGAGCAACAAATGCTTGTGAAACAACAGTGAATGGAAAAGGCGTGGCTCTCTTCTAGGCATACCTGTCTTAAGATCCCCTCCTTCAAGCTGTGTCTTTGGTATATCAGTCCTTTAGAGGTTCTTCAGGTGATAAATAAGGTGTTATACAGACTGAGATTTCTTGCCTCCCTGCAAATCCACAATGGTCCAGACCCGTCGAAGCCCTAGCTGGGTGAAACGGTGACCATCGTCTGACTCCGCTGTTTCTCCCCCCTTCCTGTGACACTTTAACTCCAGCTTTTAAGAATGGAATAAAACTTCATTACACTGCAGAAAAGACTTTGGTGAGTGCCGCTCATTCTCCTCTTTTTTTGGATTTCCATATTATAGGCCTTGTGTTTCTGTCAAGTCACATCTCATGCCTGCCCCTTCTGTAATCTAGTGAGTCCACATCTCCTTATGCAGACCTCCATAAGTGTTAAAGCAATCACTTATTTGAGGCCAAAAAAAGCTTTTTAAGGGAAACCACAAAGATTTGGCAGTGACTTGTTGGAGACCAAATAACCCTCTTAGAAGAACCACAAAAATTTTGAAATCACTTGTTTGAGGCAAAAAAAAACCTTTAGGGGAATCACAAAGATTGGGCAATCACCTGTTTGAGCCCAAAGAAGGCATTTAGTTTAACCACAAAACTTTGGCAATCACTTGTTAGAGGCCAAAAAAAACCTTTTTAGGGGAAACACAAAGATTTGTAATCACTTGATGAGGTCAAAAAAGGGCAATTAGGGGAACTACAAAGATTTGCTAATCACTTGTTCTATGCAAATATGCATGTTTGGGAATGTATACAGATTTGGAACTTGTTCTAAGCAAGAAAAGCCTATGTCTGGGTGAACCCTCTTGCCTTACTATTTCATCTCAAAAGAGATTGAATAGCTAGTGACTCACCCACTCCCTGGGCTGTGCAGTACTTGGAATCGGGCTATGAGGTCTTGCCGGGGAGTCATAGGGGTTGAGACCCGGCTTCCGTGACCCTGGGGGAGTCAGTCTAATGTCTAGCTGGTGATCAGTTACTGGGATGTGTTGGATAGGAATAAAGTTTATAAGGGAAATGTTTATGACGCCACCTATGATTTCCGGTCAGTATGGACCGACACTGTGGGTCACACCTCCAGGGTTGTTGGTACGGCAACGTGATGTCGTCACTCCCCGCAGGTGGAGCGGGCACCCCGGGGAAGATGTGTTGTATAGTGATAGATTTGTCAGGCCACATTCAAACTTGGCTCTTTACTTCGTTTACTATGGCAGTCAGCAGCTCGGTAGGTGGGGACTAACACAGTCTCACACAGTGCTGGAATTTTGTACCCAGTTTACTCACTTAACTTGCAATTGGCCACCGGGCATTTCTCTCTACCAAGTCCAGTCTGGCCTCTCCGCAAAGAATTGAGATATGTATAGAAAGGTAGGGGCATCGGGCACCTTCAGGGCTATTGGTCTTTCTTATTCCTCCATAAAGACAGACCGCTGTCTTATCCCCAGCCACCTGGTGGTGCTATGCCTGCATCAGCCAGTCAAGCATTTACAGTCCAAGAATAGAAAACAAATAGGCGGCACTCACCGTGTGTTCGTAGGTGCTTTCTTTATTGAAGAGGTGCGGGGAGGGGGTGCATGAAGGTACAGACGACAGGTCCTGTTTCGCGGTTTGCCCGCTTCTACCTGCGGGCAAACCGCGAAACAGGACCTGTCGTCTGTACCTTCATGCACCCCCTCCCCGCACCTCTTCAATAAAGAAAGCACCTACGAACACACGGTGAGTGCCGCCTATTTGTTTTCTATACTTGGAAAGAATTGAGATAGCTTGCCCCTGGCCCCCTTTGCTTGCCTCTCTGTTCCCTGGTCTCTTTCTCTCAGCGCTATGTCTTCACATCTCCTGTCAGTGCCTCCGCATGCAGTGCCCCGATCCATATTCGTGCTGAATTTTAAATTAGTGAACATGTTTGGGGAAAGTGTATTTAACTCTAAGGGCCACGTCATACCTGGTAATGCCGGTGGCGATTTTTTAGGCGACGCTGGGGCGTGGCCTATCACCGCCGACATCGCCAATGCATCGCCAATTGTAAATTGGCGATGGCGACGCATTTGAGTGGTACACATCGCCCCATGTAAACAACCGACGGCGATCTGACAGGCGATGGGAGCCATAGGTTCCCATTGTACTGCATCGCCGCTGGGGCTTTTAGACATCCCAGCGGCGATGCCGCCTGTCAGATCGCCGGTGCATCACCGGAGGCGTCGCCCTATGTATATGGGGGACGGCGATGCTGGCGGGGAGCAAAAAACATGCGTGCTCCCGCCCGTCATCGCCGATATCTCCGGCGACATCACCTAGTGTGATGTGGCCCTAACAGTGACTATCCCAGACATAAATGATTGTCTAATCTAGGGATCTGATTACGTCCTATGAAAGTACATACATTCAGGATTGTTGTGATAAGAGTTACTTGATAAATGAGTGTTTCCACATTATTTCTGTGCCAACCAATTATTAAGTGATATATTGTATTGTTTGCCAATTCTCCTTTATTGAGCTAAATCCCTCTCAGTTTTGTAGTAAATCCTATTTACAAGTTATCCCTGTGACAGGCCTCTCCAGGGCCTTAGGATACTCGGAACCGGGCTTTCTTGAGGCTTCATTTTCACAGGGATCACAGGGACCGAGACCCGGCTCCGTGACCCTGGCGGTGTCAATAATGTTTAGTGTGGGTGGCTCCCTCTCTTAGGGATAGGGATTTCACATGGTTGGTTCATTCTGGACAAGGATGACTGGACTTGGAGATACTTGTTAATTTGCACTTGACACCACCCGCAGGTTGCGGCTATAGCTGGCCGCCGCTGCTCAACGTTCTTCCTAGGGGCCGATAGTTGGGAGGCAGCACTGTTCTTAAGCCATCTATGGGTAGGGCTGACCTCTAGGGTAGCTGAAGCTAACTGAGTGATTTGGTAGTGTTTCTGGTGCTTTTGACACATAAGAAAGTTGACAGACACAGTGGGCTGCAGTCTTACTTTCTTTTACTCACAGTCTTTATGCAGCAGCCCGCTGAGCACTGGGTTCTCGGAGGCAGGGATCCAGCTACTAATTGGTATTAGGATGGTACATAACCGTCACACCTTCTCTGTCCTTTTCAGGTCATCTCACACAGCGTTTACTTTGCCCTTCCTGCCTTGCACCTCGCCACACAGAGCTCTGAGCCCGTGACTGTGGGCTTCTCTGAGAGGTTCCCCTGCAGTGTCTCCCCTCAGCCTTATGGTTGCCAGCTTTTCAGCATATGTGTGCGGTTGTTCTGCTATGACACCATGAAAGTGCCACAGCCTCTGGGTTGCTAGCTGAGCCTGGTCTTCTCCACTAGCCATTTCGGTTCCCGGTGCCGCTTGCGGCCTAGTCCCTCAACTTGCCTGCGTTTGACAATGAATGCGAGTCCCACGAGTGGATTGCTCACTTCCCGTGCCTCTGGGACCCCCTCTTTCTCCCGGAACCACTTGGGTGATGTTCTGCTCTAGGATTCGGCCTTAGGATGAGCTCCCACTTGCTCCAGTCCTCTGGACACTTCTCTGGTGTATATTGTTTAGCTGCCCTCCAACTCGACCTTGGTGTTCAATGTTCTCTCCTCAGCTGTTCTACGGTACCACCTTTCCTCATCTGTCACTCTTTCTGTTAGCTGTCTTTCTTCTAACTGTTGTCTCCTACGTTCTAGATGTTTCTCACTCTTTTTATACCCTCTGTTATGTGTCCCATGTCATCTATGTGTGTTCTTTCTGACCTCACTCCTTCCAAAATGCTCCCTCTAACTAACTTCCTTCACCACCCAACCCCACTACAATCGTTCCTAGTGTGGTCTGGGTGTCCCAGCACCGGTCTGTACTCCCCTTACCAGTAAGTGGGATACCACATCCTAAAGGTACCTTTACACGCGGCAACGTTTCTAGGAATTTCACTGGCTACTTACTGGTTGCAGTGAAATCATGGAGATATTGTTCCATTTGTACACAGCAACAAGATAGAATAATGTGTCTATTATTTCACTGCAACCAGTAAGTTGCCAGTGAAATTCCTAGAAACGTTGCCGCGTGTAAAGGTACCTTAACAGGGATGCAGTACCTCTGTGGCAACTCCCCCCTCCTTAAATCCAGCCCATCGTCGGGCTGCAAGAGAACAAAAAACAGTGGTGGTTTCAAAGAAAAGAAGGCTTTTTCATCCCTTTAACTGGAGGCATGGTTACTTTAACGTTGCACATATAAAAGTAGAAAGCACACATAAATAACTATTTACAGTACCGCCAAGTTCAGTGTAAACCCTATCCGGGTAGGCATCACTCTGTCCTAGATGGTAAGTAGGCGAGTGTCCAGCACTTAGTGTCTCCCTTTTGTCTTCAAGGGAACCATCCACAAGAAAAACCCCAGCACATACCGTGGGCATGGCGACAGGGTTAAAAGAGACCAATTCTTTGGCCATGCCAGTGGGTTTTTGTTCATTGCGGTCGTACGGACATGACGGCTCTAAAACCAACAGAGAGCACACCTGGGTGCTATCTATTTACATGGAGTCTGGGCTATGTATTGTCCATAGCCACTTAGTCTTTTTGGTCACATTATTGGCACGCATACATTCTACTCTAGACAGGACAATATACTCAGTCACATCTACATCTACACACAATTACGCTAAACATAATAAACAAACAGTCATACCGGTGGCAGACTGTGATCCCAGAGGGCCCTGGTGCTGCCATGGTGTGGAGCGGGGGGGGTGCTAGTGGTCGTCGATGAGGAGAAGGTGGGGGGGGGGTCGGTTTTGTACATGCGGCTCTCCTACCTGCGTTGAGCCGCCGATTGCAGTGGAGCCGGAGCGGAAGAGGAGAGGAGGGATCAGGCAAGGGAAGAAGGAAGCTTCCCTCAATGACCCTCCTCTCCTCTGGCATTGGGTTACAGGGGTCAGCTGGGGGCCCCCCTGCAGGCTTGAGGGGTCCCCTAGCCGGTCGGGGCCCTGGTGCAGCTGAACCGGTCCGCCCCTGACTCAAACCCTAACTGGGTTACCAGAAAATTATAAACTATTTAGACGACTGCACTAGCTAAATCACATGTTGGATCTTGGCTTTTTCCACAGCCAGGGTAGTACTGGCTCGTCTGCACTGTACAATGCAGCCAGTTAATCTGTGGGGCTTCCCCCTCTGGTCTCTCCATTAACGAGTCCCCCTGGTCGACTCATTGGATGACCTCCCGCTCAACGTACACGTCCTCCATGGCCGGCTCAGGCTCTAATGGGGCCATCCATCTGTACTGGACTATAGAGGTCCCACTGCAAGTTCTTGCTATCCTGACCTGGTGCTAGAAGGGAAGGAGTGTCTAGGGGCCCTACCAGGGTGTTGTCAGCCACCGGGGGTTATTGGCACCTGCAGCTTCCTTGGCACTGCCCTCTGCTCCTTCCCCCGGGGCTGGTGTCTGCAGTCTCGACAGCATCCACCTCCGGGTCATCCTGTTCAGCAGATTGTCTTTCCATACTTGCACAGCCTCCCCCTAGGCCTTGGTCAGTTGCTGACTCAGGTTCTCCACCTCACTCTGCAGGAATCCTGGGTCCAGGAGTTACAACTTTCCCATTTCCTCCTCCATCTCGTTGGAGTAGTACTCTTCCTCCACCTGGACGTCCAGGTGCTTGGCTGCCATCTTGCTCTGGTGATTACAGCTCTCTTGATCTCCTGCTCCTTTCTCTGGATGCTGCTTTTTCTGGGTGCTGTCGGCCACACCCCTGGGTAGATCGTTTCTGTTAACTGGCACGGTCTGCTGCACAAGAGTTCCTTTGGTGGGTGGGTGGGCATGGCTTTTCGTGCTCCTTTATGAAGCAGCCCATGAAGGGAGGCTATACCACTCCCTCCTTGTTAGTAATGGTGCTTGTTCTTTTCACTGGGCACAGCTCAAAGTTCTTTAACACTGTTAGTAAGGCGCACAAGGTCGAATCTACCGATCTGGTGGATCCTGTTCGTGATGCCAAAAACTGATGCACCCCAGGGCCATGGGGTACTTGGAACCGAGCTGCGGTGTTTCTGGGGAGTCACAGGGGTCGAGACCCAGCTTCTGTGACCCTGGATTCAGTGTAAAGGGAGTTGTTGGCTAATATAGAGAAAGTTAATCATGATTCCACCTGTGGTTTGTGGCTATAAGTGGCCACCGCTGCTGGACCTCTGGGGATGATGGATGGGCAGCTGGGATGTAGTGGCTCCCCACAGGTGAAGCGGATCCCCAGAGCAGTGGATGTTGAATGGGTGTAGGGTGCAGGATGGAGGGCGCAAAGTTACTCACAGACTCATGGTTTGTTGGTTCCTCAAGTCCTTTATTGGTGATACTGACACAGGGACAGATAGTATTGCTGGAATCCACCAACCTGGGAACAACTTGAGGATCTCCTCACCCGGCAAGTTCTGAGGCCTCCCTGCTGCTCTTATTAGGTTCCTGTGGCTGCTTAAGCTTAGTTACGGCCCTCTCTCTCTTTCCTGCAGTGTGCCGTACGGCGGGCAGCTCGAGTTCTTTTCCAGACCCGCTTCATGGGGACTGCTCCTGAGCTCTCTATGCTGCTGTGCCTCCGGGCACTTTGGTGTGGATGGGGGACTTGAAATCCCACACTCTCCGGTATTGGCAGCTGGATCGTTAAGCCCGGCACAGCCTCGGACACCGGTGTCCATTTCTTGGCGCTTATTCCTCTGGGGTGAGCTTGACACCGCTCCGCTCCCCAGGCTCTTCTTCACTTCCTCAGACCCTTGCTTATGGGTCACTCAAGCTAAGTCTAGCTCTCCTGGGACAAGCTTAGAACTGCTCCTGTCCCCTGGATGTCTTCCTTAGTACTGCTCTGTACTGAACTGACTAACTCCGCCCCAGACCAGAATTTATAGGGGAGCTCACCCTGAACCTGGGTTTAGGCCTCCCCCTTCAGGCATGGAGGCAGAAAGGTGTTGTGTGGTTTGGTTTTTGCCTGGTGTGGATATCCCCTGTTGCTCTCAGGTATGACACTACCCCCCAGGGGAGATAATGACATAGTGGCATCCGGACCCTGAGGTGCCACGCCTGCATTATCCTTCTCTGCCATTACATCCTCTAACCCTTTACTTCACTAGGAAAGTATTGAATTTTCATTTTATTAAGATTGAAGAACCGCATTATTGTACTCAGACTGTGTGGCGGATTTACTTGGTTATATGCATGTGGTGACTGTATGGACACTAGTGCTAGTGAAGGGTGCTTTTTGCTTATGCTGCTATTTTTGGAGTTCTTCATATATATAAAACCCGAAGGCCACTTCCTGTGGAATCTGGCCAACTTCCGTGATGGCCTGCGCCCTGTGTCACAGACCGGAACCGGAAGTTCCAGACCCACGAGCGGTGAGCGCGTAGCGCTCACCGCGAGCCGCTGTCAAACCTGAATAGCGGCTCGCAGTGGGCGCTAAAGCGCCACCGCAACCCCCACACAGAGCCGAGTGCTCCCACCCAGGGCCGCACCGTCCACTGGACAGTGTGAGCCCTGAGTCCAGAGCGCCGGCAGCCAGGGGGAGCGGCATCACATAAGGGGGCGGCGCCACCAACAACAGCGGCGGCCTCAGCAGAGACGGACGCTGTAAGAGGGCGCGCGCCCTGTGGCACTGCAGGGCCGGCGGGGCTGACACCGGCCTCCGATCGGCTCAGGCGGCAGGGTGGCTACATGCACCCTCCCACCAACATCCGGGAACCGGCCCGCACCGGCCCGCCCCACACTCCAATGTGCGGCCTCCGCCGGCACCGCCCACTCTCCTCCTCCATCAGGGACCACACAGCCCCGCCGACAGCCCGGTGCGTGTTCTGCCTCCCCTCTCCTGTGCCCCCCCAGCCTCCCCTCTCCTGTGCCCCCCCAGCCTCCCCTCTCCTGTGCCCCCCCAGCCTCCCCTCTCCTGTGCTCCCCCAGCCTCCCCTCTCCTGTCCCCCCAGCCTCCCCTCTCCTGTGCCCCCCCAGCCTCCCCTCTCCTGTGCCCCCCCATCCTCCCCTTTCCTGTGCCCCCCCAGCCTCCCCTTTCCTGTGCCCCCCCAGCCTCCACTTTCCTGTGCCCCCCAGCCTCCACTTTCCTGTGCCCCCCCAGCCTCCACTTTCCTGTGCCTCCCAGCCTCCACTTTCCTGTGCCCCCCAGCCTCCCCTCTCCTGTGCCCCCCCAGCCTCCCTCTCCTGTGCCCCCCCAGCCTCCCCTCTTCTGTGCCCCCCAGCCTCTCCTCTGCCTCCGCTCTTCTCCAGCCTCCGCTCTCCTCTGCCTCCGCTCTTCTCCAGCCTCCGCTCTTCTCCAGCCTCCGCTCTTCTCCAGCCTCCGCTCTCCCCTGCCTCCGCTCTCCCCTGCCCTCCAGCCTCCGCTCTCCTCTGCCCTCCAGCCTCCGCTCGCCTCCGCTCTCCTTTGCCCTCCAGCCTCCGCTCGCCTCCGCTCTCCTTTGCCCTCCAGCCTCCGCTCTCCTCTGCCTCCGCTCTCCTCTGCCTCCGCTCTCCTCTGCCTCCGCTCTCCTCTGCCCTCCAGCCTCCGCTCTCCTCTGCCCTCCAGCCTCCGCTCTCCTCTGCCCTCCAGCCTCCGCTCTCCTCCAGCCTCCGCTCTCCTCCAGCCTCCGCTCTTCTCCAGCCTCCGCTCTTCTCCAGCCTCCGCTCTTCTCCAGCCTCCGCTCTCCTCTGCCCTCCAGCCTCCGCTCTCCTCTGCCTCCGCTCTCCCCTGCCCTCCAGCCTCCGCTCTCCCCTGCCTCCGCTCTCCCCTGCCTCCGCTCTTCTCCAGCCTCCGCTCTTCTCCTGCCTCCGCTCTTCTCCAGCCTCCGCTCTTCTCCTGCCTCCGCTCTTCTCCTGCCTCCGCTCTTCTCCAGCCTCCGCTTTTCTCCAGCCTCCGCTCTCTCCTGCCTCCCTCTCTCCCTGCTCTTCTCCAGCCTCCGCTCTCTCCCTCTCCCGCCTCCTGCTCTCCCTGCCTCCGCTCTCCCCTGCCTCCGCTCTCCCTGCCTCCGCTCTCCCCTGCCTCCGCTTCTCCAGCCTCGCTCTCCCTCCCTGCTCCGCTCTCCCCTGCTCTCCTGCCTCCCTGCCCTCCGCTGCTCTCCCCTGCCTCCGCTCTCCCTGCCTCCGCCTTCCCCGCCTCCGCTCTCCCTGCCTCCAGCCTCCGCTCTCCCCTGCCTCCGTCTCCCGCCTTCCCGCCTCCGCTCTCCCCTGCCTCCGCTCTCTCCCCGCCTCCGCCTCTCCCCTGCCTCCGCTCTCCCCAGCCTCCGCTCTCCTCCAGCCTCCGCTCTCCTCCAGCCTCCGCTCTCCTCCAGCCTCCGCTCTCCTCCAGCCTCCGCTCTTCTCCAGCCTCCGCTCTTCTCCAGCCTCCGCTCTCCTCCAGCCTCCGCTCTTCTCCAGCCTCTGCTCTCCTCCAGCCTCTGCTCTTCTCCAGCCTCCGCTCTTCCCAGCCTCCGCTCTTTCTCCTCCTCGCTCTCTCCAGCCTCCGCTCTTCTCCTGCCTCCGCTCTTCTCCAGCCTCTCGCTCTTCCAGCCTCCCTCTCTCCAGCCTCCGCTCTCCCTGCCTCCGCTCTCCCTGCCTCCGCTCTTCTCCAGCCTCCGCTCCCCTCTCCATGCCTCCGCTCTCCCTGCCTCCGCTCCTGCCTCCGCTCTCCCCTGCCTCCGCTCTCCTCCAGCCTCCGCTCTCCCTCCAGCCTCCGCTCTCCTCCAGCCTCCGCTCTCCTCCAGCCTCCGCTCTCCCCTGCCTCCAGCCTCCGCTCTCCCCAGCCTCCGCTCTCCTCCGCCTCGCTCTCTCCAGCCTCCGCTCTCCTCCAGCCTCCGCTCTCTCCAGCCTCCGCCTCTCCAGCCTCGCTCTCTACTCCAGCCTCCGCTCTTCTCCAGCCTCCGCTCTCCTCCAGCCTCCGCTCTCTCCAGCCTCCGCTCTCCTCCAGCCTCCGCTCTCCTCCTCCGCCTCTCAGCCTCGCTCTCTCCAGCCTCTGCTCTTCTCCAGCCTCTGCTCTTCTCCAGCCTCGCTCTTCTCCAGCCTCCGCTCTTCTCCAGCCTCTTCCGCTCTTCTCCAGCCTCCGCTCTTCTCCTGCCTCCGCTCTCTCCTGCCTCCGCTTCTTCCAGCCTCCCTCTCTCTCCTGCCTCCGCTCTTCTCCGCCTCCGCTCTCCCATGCCTCCGCTCTTCTCCAGCTCCGCTCTCTCCTGCCTCCGCTCTTCTCCGCCTCCGCTCTTCTCCAGCCTCCGCCTCCCTCCCCTCCCTCTCCGCCTCCCTGCCTCCGCTCTCCCCTGCCTCCGCTCCGCTCCCCTGCCTCCGCTCTCCCCTGCCTCCGCTCTCTCAGCCTGCCCCGCTCTCCCCCTCCTCCCCTCCTCCCGCTCTCCACTCGCCTCCGCTCTCCCCTGCCTCCGCTCTCCGCTCTCCTCCCCGCTCCCTCCGCCTCCGCTCTCTCCAGCCTCCGCTCTCCCCCCTTGCCTCCAGCCTCGCTCTCCCTCGCCCTCCGCTCTCCCGCTCTCCCTCCGCCTCCCCTCCCCGCTCCTCTCCTGCCTCCGCTCTCCCCTGCCTCCGCTCTCCTCCAGCCTCCGCTCTCCTCCAGCCTCCGCTCTCCTCCAGCCTCCGCTCTCCCCAGCCTCCGCTCTCTCCAGCCTCTGCTCTTCCCAGCCTCCGCTCTCCTCCAGCCTCCGCTCTCCCTCAGCCTCCGCTCTCTCGCCTCCGCTCCCTCCTCTCCTCCGCCTCTCGCTCTTCCCCTGCCTCCGCTCTTCTCCAGCCTCCGCTCTTCTCCAGCCTCCGCTCTTTCTCCGCTCGCTCTTCTCCTGCCTCCGCTCTCCGCTCTCCCTGCCTCCGCTCTCCCCTGCCTCCGCTCTCCCCTGCCTCCGCTCTCTCCAGCCTCCGCTCTTCTCCAGCCCACTCCCTTCTCTCCTGCCTCCGCTCTTCCTCCAGCCCTCTCCCCTCCTCTCTTCCCGCCTCCGCTCTTCCCCTGCCTCCGCTCTTTCCCTCTCCGCTCCCCCGCTGCCCTCCAGCCCCCTTCCCCTGCCCCTCCAGCCTCCGCTCTCCCCTGCCTCCAGCCTCCGCTCTCCCTGCCCTCCAGCCTCCGCACTCCCCTGCCTCCGCTCTCCCCTGCCTCCGCTCTCCCCTGCCTCCGCTCTCCCCTGCTTCCGCTCTCCTCCAGCCTCCGCTCTCCTCCAGCCTCCGCTCTCCTCCAGCCTCCGCTCTCCTCCAGCCTCCGCTCTTCTCCAGCCTCGCTCTTCTCCAGCCTCCGCTCTCCCCTGCCTCCGCTCTCCCCTGCCTCCGCTCTTCTCCAGCCTCCGCTCTTCCCCTGCCTCCGCTCTCCCCTGCCTCCGCTCTCCCCTACCTCCGCTCTCCCCCTGCCTCCGCTCTCCCCCTGCCTCCGCTCTCCCCCTGCCTCTGCTCTCCCCCTGCCTCGCTCTCCCCTGCCTCCGCTCTCCCCCTGCCTCCGCTCTCCCCCGCCTCCGCTCTCCCCCAGCCTCCGCTCTCCCCCAGCCTCCGCTCTCCCCCAGCCTCCGCTCTCCTCCAGCCTCCGCTCTCCTCCAGCCTCCCCTCTTCTCCAGCCTCCGCTCTTCTCTGCCTCCGCTCTCCCCTGACCCCTTCCTCCTCTAACCCCTCCAGTTTCTGCCTCCTCCGTCCTCTGCCTCCTCCCTCCTCTGCCCCCTCCAGCCTCTGCTGCACTCACTGCTGACCACTGAGCCACCGCACTCACTGCTGACACTGAGCCACCGCACTCACTGCTGACCACTGAGCCACCGCACTCACTGCTGACCACTGAGCCACCGCACTCACTGCTGACCACTGAGCCGCCTGTATACACACAATTAATCTCACAGCACTCCCCTATTACTAAATAAACTATATATAGATTCTAGACTACCCGATTCTTTAGAATCGGGCCACCATCTAGTATAGAAATAAAACCCTTTTATAGTGTCATGTGGCCGGGCCATGTGCCTGAGATGAGTGTGTGGCACCCCTCTGGCTAGGCGCCACAGGGAGGTATTGATAACAAATGTGGTATCTCTGTAAGTTGTCAGTTCAGGGTTTAGCCTATGGAATCTGTTTTTACACACACACACACCTAGGAATAGGCCACCTAGAATAGGGGGGGACTGGTTATTTAGTATGTCCCAAAAGGAGGTGGAGCCTAGGTTAGAGTAGTGAGAGTTGAGTGACAGTTTATCTCAGACAGCGCTGGGAAGGCAGTCAGGCAAGACGGGCCTGACAGTACCACTGACAGGAGGGATCCCCATCTTCAAGTGGGGGCCCAGAACAGAAGGCAACGCGTCAGGACTGGTTGGAGCCGGCTGGTCACGTTGGGGGAAGCACCGGCAACATGGGAAGCCGAGGCGGTCAGGAGTTCACCACTGGCCGCAAACCGAAGAGCTGTGGGCCCAACATCAATGGGTTGCCGCTAGCGCCACAAGGGCATCTCACCCCTCAGGTTCAGGACACTAGAGGAAAAAGGGGGAAATTCCGGTGGCGGGAGAAATTCTGCGTCCCTGCTGCTCCCGTCTAGACCAGTAAGGCACAGACCTTGCCTACTAGCTACAGACCGTAGGACCGGTGGGAGAGCTCTGTGAGGGTGATAAAGACAGAGAAGAGTAAAGTAGACTCCAAAAGACTAAGAGGGAGAACATCTAGAGACTCCATAAGGGGGAACCTGAACTGGCAACAGACTGTACAGTGTATTGTTTAACATCTGCCGGTACCCAGTAAAGTGGAGTAGAGTTTAATTGGTCTCTGTCGTGCTCCTCACCAGTGCCCGGAGAGCTACAACACCATCAGCATCGCACCAGAGGGGTAAGAACAACCACTACTCCCCTCATCCCTCTCATCATCCTGCTCAATCACCGCTGCCCTGAGGTAAAAGCTCCACCTGTGGGGAGCTGTACCACACTCTGCTGCACCCACCATCACCTCAGCGGCCGGCTTGCAGCACTGGTTCCTTTATTACCGGGAACTACAGGTTTCGTCACGGACCCTTGTAAATATTCCCTCCTCCCCACCATCTAACAAAAGATAACCAGGGTACGGAACCTGGAACCCGACCACCCGTGATCCGTGATTCCCCATTCAAGAAGCCATCAGTCCCAGTGTCCGAGTACCCCTAGCCCTGGGCTCATCATTTCCTGGTGTCACGAACAGGATAGAACCAGCCTGGTGAAACCAGGTAAAGTGCGCCTAAAATACTTTATTGACTGTGTACCCCTAGCCCTGGGCTCATCAAGTGCAAGTCCTAATGCAGCCATAAATTGCTGGCATATTCCATGAATGTCTGAGATGAGAATATTCCTTTCTAGGAACCTCTGAATCAGTTAGATCTATAATACATTAGCTAAAGGCTTTCTGAAGCTCCACGGCCCCTCTGTTTGCCTCTTATTTGCTATAGTAGCACTTTCTATGTACATCAAATAGCTGTTTCAGTAGATACTATATTGCAGGGGGATTCTCAGCTTAAAGAGGTTCCACACTACTTAAACATTGATGACCTCTCCTTAGGAGATGTCATCAATGATTGATCGCTGGGGTATGACACCGATCAGCTGTTGCTGGAAATGCTCAGTTCTTGAGCTGCTCCGTCTTCCAATAGAGGCCGCGGCCGGGTACTGCACATGCACCCGCCATTAATTTGCATAGTAAGAGGATGTGCAGTAACCGGCCGCGGTCACTATCGGAAGATGGAGCAGCTTCGGAAATTAGCGTATCCAGCCACCTGCTGCCGCCACCAACAGCGAAGACTCCTGATTGGTGGAGGGCTGGGTGTCTGTTCCCAGCCGATCAGGCATAGATAATCTTTCACAAAGATACTTCATCAATGCTTAAGTAGTGAACAAGCTTCTTTAAAACAAATGTTTTGTCTATGGCACCTTAGCATAAAGCTGAAGGGACTGGACATGTGGCCACACAACCTCCTGCAGTCGAGATAATTCCAGACTTTTAGAAAATGTCTGCTGGAATATTAATAGTTACAGTATATAATTTTGGCATTGCTAGTTAGAATTGATAATTAAAAAAATAATTTTAAAGGGGCCGTCACATGCAATGATTTTTTAAGCGATCACTGGAACGATCTTTTTTTCCACTCATCGCTTGAGCGACGTCGATACCTCGTTGGCGACATGTCACACACAGAGATGTTTCAAATTACATGTCAACGATGCCTCGATCCCGGGATCATGTGCCGTCATCAGCGACCGATCTTTGCAGTCGTGTGTCCGCTGTCACACGAGCGTCGATTGTAATGATGCAGGATACAATGTGGGCGGAGTACTTTACACCTTCTGCAAGGTAGGCTTGGCGGATTGTTAAGACGACACCCCTTCACTTCTCATTGGTGCCATTTTGAGCATGCCCATGTGTGAGCCTGGTATTTAATTTTGCACTATATTGTGGATCTGTGTATGTATCCGATGTTGAACAAATGTACTGGTGATACGCCACACTAGAGCGAGCACGGTGCAAATGTGCAGATGTGACGACATGTTTTTGGGGAGGCTACCACCCACGGGACCATGCATATGTCAAGAGAGTGGGGCAGGATTTGTGAGACCACATACACCAATTGCTGAAGAGTAGGCGTGGCTCAAGAGAGCACCAACCACTCCTACCAAAATTTGTTCAGCATCGCTCATTGCACAAACTATATCGTTCACAAGGTGTCACACACATCGACGCAGCAGATCCTTCGTCCGATCGTCGTCTGATTTGAGGTCCGGTTCTCATATCTGCGATCAATGATCAGACAACTGAGCGCTTGAAATGTCGTCGTGTTACACGTAACGATGGCTGAAAGAGGTCGTTTAGACGACACAAATAATGTGACGTATGAACGATATTGTTTAAAAAATCGTTGTGTGTGACGGCCCCTTAAGTCACATTTTTTACTTCTTTTTTTAAGCTGAAGATGTTTGTAAATAAAATCAAATTCCGCGATCAATATAATGAAGTCTGGAGCTTTAATGAGAAAGGAGAAATGGCTGAAAATCTGGAGATTGTGAACTGGGTAAAAAAGGTCACACAAGACCATGCGAATATCCGTGTCTCCTTTCGGGTTTACGTGGGCGGCTTCAATCCATCACTGGTGGGAGATGAACAGCTGACGATATTTCCACACTGGATAACATGGCGACACGGAAAGGTAAGAAGAAAATCTGCAGAAAATTCCCGTTGATCTCTTCCATTTCCAGATGGTAGACGTTGGAAAGTTAAAGTTGAGGATTAGAACTCTATGCGTCCCATTAACCCACTCATGGCCTTGCATTTTTCCATTTTTTGTTTTTTCCTCCTCTTCTTCTAAGAGCCATAATATTTTAATTTTTTATTAATATGGACATATTAGGGCTTGTTTTTTGCAGGTCAAGTTGTACTTTTGAATTCATTTTACCATATAGTGTACAGGAAAAGGGGAAACTAACACTCCAAATGTGGTGAAATATAAAAAAAGTGCAATTCCGCTATTATTTTTGAATCTTTTATTTACAATGTTCACTATATGGTTAAATGGACCGGGCAGTGTGATTCTCCTGCTCAGTATGAGTTCATAGATAACAAACATGTGTTGTTTTGCTTTGACTTAAGTCGTGAAAAAACTCGAAAGTTTGTAAATAGAAAAAATCTGATTTTTCGGGACCTGAGGCTGTGTGATCCTTATTTTTTGTGTCTTGAGCTGTTGTTTTTACTGATACCATTTTTGGGTAAATGTGATGTTTTGATCGCCTGTTATTGTAATTTATTGCAATGTCCCAGTGAACCATAAAATGTAATTCTGGGGTTTTTAATTTATTTTTTTATGCTGATTATCGATCAAATTAATTTATTCTAAATTTTGATAGATTGGAAATTTCTGAATACAGCAATACCAAACATATATGTATTTTTATAAAATATATTCTTTTATTTCCCATGGGGATAAAAAAGGGTGGCTAAAGATATTCAAAAATTACATAGAAGGTAATATGTCATAATTGTTTAAAGAGAGAAATACTAACATCAAAAGTAAGATTAAAACTGTTCTTTAGTAAAGGGACACTGTCAGGTCATTTTTCAGTATGATTCTAATGTTACCCTTGAATAGTGCCTGGGCAGACCTCTTAAAAACATGTAAAACCATTATTGTATCATTTGTAGTTTCCATGTTATCAGTATGGAGCCAACTGGGACAGGGTACTCGGTACCAGACCAGGGTACTGCTGGGGATATCACGGCGGTCTTGGTCCGGACCGTGTCCCGGGTTCCGCAAGTAATGGGGGGAATATTTACAGGGGAGTTTGTCATGACGCCACCCATGGGTTGTGGTCAGGGTGACCACCGCTGCTGCAGAACTTCCGGGGATGTTTGGCAGCCGGTGATGTAACGGCTCTCCGCAGGTAGAGCCTGGTTTCCCGCGGCAGTGATAGTTAAAGTCTATGATGGATGCTTTAGATGTTGCAGGATAGGGATGATAGTGGAGATGGTGGCAGCTTGTGAGGGGAATTAGGGCTCGCATACAAGGATCACACACTCACGGTTTTGAAGTTTTCCAAGCCTTTACTGCAGATATTCTTTAGCAGAGAACTGTCCACGGAGTCTGTACCGGGGTCGGGTTGCTCCCACCCTGACCGGATCCTCAGCTTCCCACTGCTGCGCCGTCTGTATGGCCCTGCTACTGCTTTAGCTGAGCTGCTGGCACTGTCTCTCCTCACAGGTACCCCCTTTGCTAGGCAACTTGAGTCTTTCCGTGTGCTTCTGACCCCGCTGTGTTGCTTCGCTGAGGTACAGTGTAGATCTACAACCTCCACTATCCCAGTGTTTAATGTGCTGCGTGTGTCAGTCACAGTTTTGGATCCGGTATCTGGTCTGTGCACTCCTCCAGGGCAAGTTATGAGGTAACTCAGTCTCCCAGATGTGTTCCTTTGTTTCTTGCACTCCTTCCCTCAGACCCTGGCTAGATCTGCAATCGAGCAGCAGACTGTAGAGGAGCCTGAGGCAGCCTCTTTACACCACAGTCTCTCTCTCAGTTTTCCCAGGAACTAAACTAACTACTTCCTCTTGACCCAGAATATATAAGGGAGCTGCTTTAGCTCCCCCTTCTGGCCTAGAGGTGCTAGTGCAGTGTCCAGTGTTGTGTGGGGAGTTAACCCTTTGTTGTTGTTTCTGTGGCACATTAACCCCTGGGGTGCCACATCAGCATTGTCAGACCCTGCAGGGAGCTCCTGGATTTGTCCTCTCCATTATAAGCAAACAGGAGTAGTCCGGCTACTGTATGAATGATTACTTACTGGTAAACCTTATCCACAACCATTAATTTTTGTTGCTGGATCAGTTTTCCCTTGGTGGATGTCAGATCTTACTTATTACAGTACAGTGTTTCCGTCTCTTTATATTACCTTATTTATTGGTTGAATGATGCCAGGAAGAGGGTTTGTGGTATATTGGGTGAGAAAATGGGAAGCAGAATGCCAATAACAGCCAAGGTAACTTGAGTAGCTAGTCTGGCCCTAGATTGGGGTCCCTGGCTGAACCTGTACCCAGGAGTACCTCCAGTGGTGAGGAGGTCTGGGCCATCAACCTTTCCCTGCTCCTCAAACAGACCTGTGCTACACCCTGTCACCTCCCCACCACGGAGCAGGATACACAGCAACTTCCTCAAAAGGAAAAACACCAAGAAGCTTCAGCACAAGTGGACAGACATCTTCTCAGCTCACACGGTTAAACCATAGTGAAACTCTATCAGCAGCAGAAAGTGGAAGGCTGTGGAACTGCTTAAAGCCTGAGGGAGTGGAAAACTGAATAATTTGACACACACTCCCACCTACACCTGCAGAGCCATACATCAGCAGCTTCTGGCAATAACTCTGGATGAACAAAAGGATCTTAACTCTGATTTTACCAAAAGCAGAATTACACATAGACTGCAAATAAGTCAAGATGTGACAGAGGCCAGAAATATGCAAGTACAAGGCCAGAATGAGGCCTGATCGATGCCAGGAAGAGGCCAGAATGAGGCCAAGATAAGAGGTCAGAACAAGGCCAGAACGACACCAGGAAAGCAAGGACAAGGCCGGAATGAGGACTGATTGAGGCCAAGACAAGGTAAGAGTGAGGCCAGAATGAGGTAAAAATGAGACCAGAACAAGGGCAGAATTGGGTCAGAAATAGCCTCTCATAGACGTGAATTGAGTTTTGCCCTCTAGCTTTCTGTATGAAGAACTGGAGCTTCCAGGAGATCACAAATCCTCACAGACAAACTGGAACACCGCTGGAAAAGGGTAAAGCTACAGGAAGGCAGGTATCAGACAGGGCACAGGGGGCTTAGAGTTAAAGCCCCACTTCAGCTGCTGTCAACACAATTGACAGAGGCATCTAAGAGGTTAATGTGTCTACCCACCAATGGCTGCTGTTAGAGGCAGAAGTCACCTTTACAATATAGCCGGTATCTACCCCCTATGGAGACGCCCTGCTACAGAGCCAAATCCAAAGTCCTTTTCTCACTCCATGATGGACAGAAAAGCTAATCAGAATTAAAGTGTTTTAATAAGAACTTATGTCACTTTACCCTTCTTTTCCCTATCGTAATTACACAATTAGATGTAGCACTATAACTGTGTAGGGCACCATGTAGGCATTGTTACTGTCCATAGCTTTATGGGTGGATATCAGTAGAGGTATGAAAAAGAGGGAAGCGTTCAGTTCAAGTAATAAGCTAAAGATTGATGTGCCTCTCTGGAGCGCTAAGCAGGGGCTGGCTGGCAAATTTTAGTCTGGGGGGCATTCACAAAGCAGTGGCCCTCAAGTTGCGGAGGCCCATCTTTAGCCCTATTATCTCTGACCACAACATTAAAACAGCAGAGGTAACAGGCTTTAACATAACCACATGTCACATAATCTTACACGTTATGGAGTGTTACATGTAAAGGATCAGAGCCAATAACTGCACAAGAATACATCACCAGAACCACCAACAGTACCAAATTGTATCTCTAAAACCCCCATCAGTACAGAAACAAGTATTACCACCCTCATCAGTACAGAAATACACAATCAGAGCCACCAACAGCACATAAATACAGCATCACAACACCCAGTAGTACAGAAATACACCATGAGAACCAGCAGCAGTACAGAAATACATCACAATGGCAACCAGCATTAGATGAATAAATCACCAGAACCACCATCAATACATGAATAAATCACCAGGAGCACTTTTCTTGCGTGAATTTGAGCACCAGGATCCCTATCAGTACATGACATACCAACTGTAATGTCAAGTCAGCACCTTATACAGTTGCATCGCATGAACTTACAACTATCAGTATGTCCTTAATAATGGTAAGAAGTTAATGGAAGTTGTTGTTATCAGTCATAAGACTACGGATCATATAGGAACCACAGCACTGATGAGACACAGGCAGGATCACAAATAATCATTTACATCCTAGTACCTTATAGATGACCTTGTCTGTGATCGGGGTCATCTTTTTCTGAATTTATCTTGTTCAGACACCCTGATGACTTTCACATCCACAGCTCATCTCTGCAGATTTCCATCTTCTCCGGTCTTCAGCACATCCCGGAATGATATCCTTAAAAATAGCAAAATGATAATAAAGCTTCTGAATAAAAATATCTGCCCCACACTGTGCCCCAGAATAAAGAATTGCTCCTCACTGTTCTCTGCACAAAATATGATTTACACACTGTCCTCTTATGGCACATGCCCTCATCACACTGCCCCCTCATCACACTGCCCCATCATCACACTGCCCTCTTCTTTACATTCTGGGGCCACTCTAAATACTGTTCCCGCCCCATACTGCCCAGTCTCTATAATATACCCCCTCATCACACTGCCACTCCTCAACATACTATCCTTTCCTTGCTTTGTCCTCATACTGTCCCCACATGCAGCCCCTCCACACACACACACACACACACACATCCACCCAGCCATACACACACACCCATGCACCCAGCCAAGCACACACACATGCACCCAGCCAAGCACACACACACACACACACACATGCACCCAGCCATGCACACACACACTTGCACCCAGACATGCACACACACACATGCACCCAGCCATACACACACACACATGCACCCAGACATGCACACACACACACACATGCACCCAGCCATACACACACACACATGCACCCAGACATGCACACACACACATGCACCCAGCCATGCACACAGACACACATGCACCCAGCCATGCACACAACACACACATGCACCCAGCGATGCACATACACACATGCACCCAGCCATGCACACACACACACACACACACACATGCACCCAGCCATGCACACACACACATGCACCCAGACATGCACACACACACATGCACCCAGCCATACACACACACACATGCACCCAGACATGCACACACACACACACATGCACCCAGCCATACACACACACACATGCACCCAGACATGCACACACACACATGCACCCAGCCATGCACACAGACACACATGCACCCAGCCATGCACACACACACATGCACCAGCCATGCACATACACACACGCACACACACACATGCACCCAGCCATGCACACACACACTTGCACCCAGACATGCACACACACACATGCACCCAGCCATACACACACACACATGCACCCAGACATGCACACACACACACATGCACCCAGCCATACACACACACACATGCACCCAGACATGCACACACACACATGCACCCAGCCATGCACACAGACACACATGCACCCAGCCATGCACACACACACACATGCACCCAGCGATGCACATACACACATGCACCCAGCCATGCACACACACACACACACACACACATGCACCCAGCCATGCACACACACACATGCACCCAGACATGCACACACACACATGCACCCAGCCATACACACACACATGCACCCAGACGTGCACACACACACACATGCACCCAGCCATACACACACACACACATGCACCCAGCCATACACACACACACACATGCACCCAGCCATACACACACACACATGCACCCAGACATGCACACACACACATGCACCCAGCCATGCACACAGACACACATGCACCCAGCCATGCACACACACACATGCACCAGCCATGCACATACACACACGCACACACATGCACCCAGCCATACACACACACACATGCACCCAGCTATGCAGACAAATTAGGGCTATTTTTATAGAGATGCAACACACATGGCTCACCTCCTTCTTTGGGCTTGTCTCCCGTTCAGCTTTGGTGGGTATGTGATACAGCAGGGCGTGCTGCACGAAGTCACAGCTTGCAGACTGGCTATGCTCAGAGCCCTGTCTGCTAGTACCTGTGTAAAATACACAGGCACTATATACAGGATGCCATATAAGCAGGGTGCAGTATACCCAGGTACTATATACAGGGTTCAGTATATATAAAGGGTGCAGTATACACAGGTACTATATACAGGCTGAAGTATGTACAGAGGGTGCAATATACAATGTGTATACTGGACCATGTCCATGTATATAATGCTTGTGTATACTGCACCCTGTATATAGTACCTGGTTATACTGCACCCTGTTTGTACGGCTTCCTGTATATAGTGCCTGTGTATTATACACAGGTACTATACAGGGTGCAGTGCAGTATATACATGGTGCAGCATACACAGTGTATAGTACCTGTGTATATTGCACCCAATATATTTTGCACCCTGTATATAGTACTTGTGTATCATACACAGGTACTAGATTATATACAGGGTGCAGTATATACAGGGGGGTGCACTATACACAATACTCATGATATATATTTATCTATTGACAATAGATCAATATCATGAAAGAACATGATGCCTCAATAATGCAGACTCAGATGGCCACCAACAACAGCAGCATGTGCAGGAATCAGGATATCCTGGACGTGGACAAACACTTACAGCAGGCACTGGGCAGCAGGGAGTGGGACTCAGTCAGACTAGCCTTCTCTGTCTTCTCTCACACACTAATTGGCCGCCAGCCTCGCACATAGACACTGAGACACAGTAATGGCGCTGCTTTTCTTCACAGCGCTCTGCACTCTGGAGGGGTTCAGACAGGGTTCAGAGGCGTGCTGACGTTGCACGCTGTACATGCAGGGCCGTATTTGGAGTTCCTGCCCCCCCCCACCCCCATCAGTCAGACTAAGCATATGTGGACACAGCATTTTATTTTTCAGGCAGATCCGCTCTGTATTCCACATGAAAAGCAACTAATAAATTCTGAAAGGAATGAACTCCCGCACGGCAATGTAAGAAAGAATTGCTGTTCATATGTTCAGTATTTTGAGGTTTTCCTTTTTTGTGTGTCCTAACTTTTATCTGAATTCCAGCACTCCGGAGGTTCACAGATGTCAGTGTCCGTAGCCTTCAAATAGTAGTTAGACCTCCATACACATGAGACTAAAGTTGGCTAAACCTGCGAGGACAGTCTAATGTGTATGGGGGCTCTAACTGATGATTGGTCGCGGAAAATAAGGATCCAGCATGTCCAATTACAGGCTGTAGATACTTTTGTCCTCTAATAATAATCTGCAGCTAGAGATGTCAAAGGCCCCTTTCACATCAGCGGTTTTGTCCGGATCCGGAAGATTTACCGCATCTGCCGCCTAACGGCCGACTTGCAGTACACTTGCGGCAAGCCCCCATTCATTCTCTATGGGGCTTGCGGCAATTGCCACCATCCGGCAAATCTGACAGTTGCGTTCGCAAAAAAAACATGCAGTTAGCAAACTTTTTTTTGCTGCAGAAAGTGTTGGATCTGGCAGAACCGCACTTGCCACACCCGACCACAAGCCCCATAGACAAAGCATGGGGCTTGCTGGTGCGGTGTCGCAAGTCGACCTTTAGGCGGCAGAACCAGCACCATCTGCCAGATCGGCCGGAATTATCAGCAAACCACTGATGTGAAAGTGGCCTAACAGCAGCTTCCATACAGTATACAGGAATACTGGGAAGAATGAACGATCCTGTATATGGGAGAGATGAGAAAGATTGCTGCCAGCCGACTGATCGGACACCTATCTATAGTTCTTGGGGGCTTTAGTCAATTATTTGGCTATCATTCAGCTGTATTTCTAGTCAAGCACACACTTTCCTTATAATGTTTTAGGATCAAGTTTGTTAAATTAAAGATTACAACATCCACATGACTACATCACCAGAACCACCGGCAATACAATAACACATCCCCAAAACTCCTGTCAGTATATCAACAGAACGACTGTCAATACAATAATACCTCACCAGAACCCCTATCAGTATATCACCAGAAGCACTGTCAATACAATAATACCTCACCAGAACCACTGTAGGTATATCACCAGAACCATTGCCAATACAGTAATACATCACCAAAACCAGTCAATACATCACCAGAACCCCCATCAATACAATAATACATCATCACTATAACCCCTGTCAGTACATCACCAGAACCACCGTCAATACATCAACAGAACAGTATGTTCCCTACATAAATTTGTATGCAGATTAAATGTCCCATACTGCTCATCCTCCCACATGTCCCATACTGTTCACCCCCCATATGTCCCATGCAGCTCATCCTCCATCCATATGTTCCATGCAGTTCATCCTCACCCCCATTCCCCTGAATCCCATGTTGCTTATCCCTCCCCCATACATCTCATGCAGCTCATCCTTCCTCCGCATCCCTCTCCCATGTTCCACGAAGCCTCTCCCCTCCCATGTTCCACATAGCCTCTCACCAGTCTCATCCATGTAACTTCTCCCCCCATCCTTTCAGCTTCTCCCCCACGTTCCATGTACAGTAGCTTCTCCCCCCCACGTTCCATGTGGCTTCTCCTCCCCATCCATCCATGTACCTTCTCCCTCTATTCCCCCATCCATCCATGTACCTTAGCCCCCACCCATCTGTCGAGCCCCAGGCTTTGGGGTACTTGGGTATCAGGCTCCACGGAAGTCACTGGGACTGGTGGCCGCGTCTGATCCCGTGTCCTGGGGGACTTATTTGAAAAAGGGTATATTTACAGGGGATTATATTTACAAGTTGTCGTGATGCCACCTGTAGTTTCTGGTGAGGAGTCACCAGCGCCGCCACTGTCCGCCGAAGGTAGATGGTAATGCGGCTAGTTGGCAAAGTCCTCTACAGGTAGGGCTAGACCTCCGGGGCAGCATTCCTATATTGGGGAACAAGTTTGTGAAAAGGAAACACAGGCAGAGGCAAAGCCACTTTTCCTCCGGGTACTTTACTGTTAGTTGTAGCAGTTACAGTTACAGTTCAAAGTTCAGCCTTTTAGATGTTACAAGAACAAGTAACTAATGGGTGGCTGCAAGTGGATCCCAGGTTGGTATAGTGGAACCCTTGGCGTGCCTTCGTTAATAACCCGTGTCTGTTCTTTCCTGCTTTCCAGTTTGGTGTGAAGCCTGGTTGATTTAGAATCCAGCCTGGCCTCCTGTCCTCTTTCACCTTCGCTGTAATCGAGTAACCCTCTACTGGCTGGCCGCTCGTTCCCTTGGCGGTGCCTGGTACCCTTCTTGTAGACTGCTCTGGTGCCTGGGAGACTTGAAGACTCCACGGGAACCCCGATTCTCTGCTGTACGTATAGCTCCAGCAGTCTGCAGGCTCCGGTGCCCGGTAAGCTGTCTGGGAGAACCTATCCTGTTGGTTCCTCTTTCCAAGACCGGCTGCTCTCCTGGAAAGCTCCTTTCTCATTCTCCTTAAACCCTCTCTTCTTCCATTTCTCCTCCTGGTCCCTCAGCCGAGAGAGCTAGCAGCAAAGCCCCCGAGGTCCAAGACCTAGAGGTAAAAGCGCTAGAGGTGAAAAGCCTTCTTGTTCCACCTAGAGGTGAGTACATCCCCTCCCGTGTAACCTCCCACCCTGTAAGCTAATGTGGGAGTGCTGGAAATGGGTTCCACCCAGCATCCTAGGGTCCACCTGCAGCTGGAGCATCTGCACCTCTTTTACAGGTGCAGTACCCCTCTGTGATGCCTGCTTGGCGGGACGCCACACATCCATCTAACTTTTCCCCATCCACCAAACCATCCATCCATCTTCTCTCCCCTTTGACATGCCGCCCCCCCATCCATCCATCCAGCTACTCCCACCTTTTCCATGCCATCCCCATCCATCTTCTGCACCCTTTTCCACCCCCCTCCATCCATCCATCCATCCATCCATGTTCTGCCCCCTTTTCCATGCTCCTCCATCCATCTTCTGCCCCTTTCTCCAGGCCACCCCATCCATCTATCCATCCCATTCTGCCCCCTCTTCCAGGCCAGCCCATCTAGCCATCCATGTATCACATTCTGTCCCTCCTGGGCTGCTATCTTCGGCTGTAACAGCGCCTTACCTGACTCCATGCTCCTGATCCTGGCACCTGGCAGATTCTTCCTCTGTGGCTTCTGGTATCCCGCTTGCTGGCACCAGGCACCTGGCACAAGCACCAGGCACCACCCCTGTTTCCCATCCATATCCCTGCACCAAAGTGTCCCATCCATATCCCTGCACCCCGGTGTCCCATCCATATCCCTGCACCCCCCCATCCTGCTCCACCATCCCCCATCTTTGGCTGTGTAGCCCCTACCTTTTTCCCAGCTATTGAGGCCTCTCTCCTCCTCTGCAGCGCTCAATGCACACTGCACTGATGCCAGCAGTGAAGGGGTAAACTTACCCCTCTGCCGGGACATCAGGAGTGTGTGCACGCAGCCACATGCAGAGCCAGAGAGATGCCTGGAGCTCCCACCTGACTCAAAAGTGCAGGGGGCACAGGGTAATTTTTCATCAGTGCTTTAAAGATGCTGATGAAATGATACAGAGGGAATGCAGTGCAGCCTCCGCCGCTGTGAGTGTGACACCCCCCTCCCCTGCAAAGACTCCGGTTTTGCTATAGAGTCTGCGGGAAGGGGGAGAACAGTAAAAAAAGAAAAATGTGTTCAACAACTCGTTCCTGGCGCCGCCCCCTCCTCCAAGCCAGCGCGTGCCTACAGGTGCCTAATCCTCTGAACCCTGGCTCATCCAATTCTTGCGCGCCGCCATAGCAACGATGCCTGCCTTCCGAGTACCTGTTAGCCTCTGACTCCCGCTGTCATTGACTCAGCGCCGGCAGGTGGACGCTCTCCCAAGCTAACGCGGGCCGCGGCCAGGATATTTTCATAGTATATGAAGCAGGACGGCCCTGAACTGTTGCTAGTCCACCGGCCTGGGGGGAAAATGCCTCCCTAGCACCCGGCCCAGTCTGCCCCTGGCGCTAAGGGCTGGGGTAAGCAGCAGCTGGGCCAGTAGCTAGGTGGATGTGTACAGAGCTGTGGCCCTAGCTCACATTGAAAAGGGAAAGGAAACATGGAGAAATAAAAGCAGTAAAAAAATTATCACCGTTCTTGACGGCAGTTGGAATATTCATCCTTTAGGTATCTGGCACTGCAGATAATCCCTGGTAGATAGATGGAATGGCAGTGTAGGTGTTAAACCCTTCCCAACCAGGGCTGTATCCCAGAGAATGGTGAGAGTAGTAGTAGAAATAGTGGTTGCAGAGGGAAAGAAGGCACACAAAGTCAGTCTCTTAGCCTATACCTTTTACTGAAGAATGTTGCAACAAGTCCAGGGTTACCAGCAACACCAGGCATGTTATCTGGCCAGTCTGGGAAGAGCTATAGTCCACTCTGCCGGGTGAGTATAGTGGCCTACCCACTGACTTGTCCTTGTTGCAGATTTCTAGGCGACATTGAGCTGTCCTTTACTCCCTCTTGTTGCTGTGGATAACCTCCAGCCAGGCTAGTAGTGTGGATCCTGGGGGTATCCTTGCTCCCTTAGAGCAGCTTCCTTTTTATATGGGACTATGACCATCCGGGTAAAGTTCCACTTGTGTGGCTAGTGAGCATCGAACTCACTAATCTCCAATTTCTATCAGTAGAACTTGAAAACCTAGCAACCTATGGCCTGGAACCCTATTCTCCTGCTGGCCCTTCTATACAAAACCTTCTTCTTTTCCTTACTCCATCTTAATAATTACTACAACTTACCCCTCACTCCAACTATACGATGAGTCAATGCATAAGCCAGGCCTCTCAGTGCTCAACCTCCTAACTTAGAGTTCAGGCTGTATGTGAATGCTTCAGAGTTCCAGCAGAGGTAGCCCCAATTCTCCCCAGACATTGCATTACAAACAATGTTAAGGAAATACTATCTGTGGCAGCCAGAACGCAGGGACGCCACAATTTTCATTTTGCAAAGACAAGTTGTGGATGACAAAAGTAGTCATGATGGTCTGGACTCAATAGAGAAGAAGGGGGAAAGTGACCAACCAATTAGATAGAAGTCAAACCCAACGACTTGTTTCTCTCAAATATTGAGCACATATTTGTCTACACCTGTGTTACTGAGCATTTCTCCTTTGCCAAGGTAATCCATCCACGTCACAAATGTGGCATATCACGATGCTGATTAGACACGATTATTGTACAGGTGCATCCTAGGCTGATCACAGTCAAAAGCCACTCTCATATATGATGTTTTGTCACACAGCACAGAGCCACCGGGATCGCAAGTTTGGAGGGCAATTGGCAGCTAACTGTAATAATGTCCACCAGAGCCGTGGTGGAGAAAACTAAATAGATAGGAAGAAACAATTTTATCTACATATTTTTTTTAGGCTCCAGTGGGTTTGTGTTCTAAAACTTGTTCTCCAGGAACCCGACTCTCTGAAGAGAAAGGCCAGTTCTCCTGCTGTCACGATTGTTCTCCATGTTCAGAAGGACATATATCCAATATATCCAGTAAGTATCAATGTAAATGAAATGTAAAAATCAGACATTTGAAAGGGGGATTGGAGGACATTGAGCTTAGGTAAACTGGATAAAGAAAACATAGGGGTGGGGGGGGACCGTAACTAAAAAATAAGAATAAACATGCTGCGAAATGTTACATATTATGAGAGCACAATATCAGAAGAAGAAATGGCGATTACAGATATCATCTATCACTCTGGAGGAGCGCCTGTTTTGCATCACACAGAAAACATTTTTGCAGTAGGTAAGTTGAAGAGCAAATTCATCACACACAGAAATCCTCTACATCCCGAAGAAAGAATGGTTGATCATAATAAGACAATGATTCTTTACCAGCGATGAAAAATTAAAACTCTCTGTTAGGCTATGTGCTGCCATGGAATGCAGCCCCATAGAAACCCGCTGTTTACCTTAGCAGCGGCTCCACACAAAGCAGCAGGAAGTGCGCTTTTGGACAGCGCACAAAAAACATTGAAGGCAACGTTTCCTGTGCACTGTTGAAAAGCGCACTTCCTGATACTTTCTGTGGAGCCGCTGCTAAGGGAAACAGCGGGTCACTATGGGGCTGCATTCCATACCAGCACATAGCGTTAACACAGTGTGCTGCAGCGAAAATCTCTAAGTTTTTAGCGCTTCCGTCAGCCCTTGCGACCCTAGCCTTACCGTGATTGTGATGGACAATTCATTGAAAAATTCAGGGAGGGATTTATTCCTTTCTTGAAAAATATACAGACGCATCACAGGTTATAATCAGGGATGAGCTAGTATACTCGTTACTAATCGGTACTCGCCGAATAGTACAGTATTCGGGTTACTCATTACTTCTCGAGTTTCCTTGTAATTACTCGCAAGCAGTAACGAGTACAATGTACGTCAATGGGAAATGCAAGTAAATTCTCTGCTGGACCCTATGCAGCAGTCTGGGGGCTGAGGACAAGGCTGAAATGCCTCACATGATTGTTTAACCCCTTCATGAGCGAGCCTATTTTGACCCTAAAGACCGAGGCATTTTTGTCAATTCTGACCAGTGTCCCTTTATGAGGTAATAACTGTGGAACGCTTCAACGGATCCTAGCGATTCTGAGATTGTTTTTTCGTGACATATTTGGCTTCATGTTAGTATTAAATTTAAGTCGATCATTTTTGCGATTATTTGTGAAAAAATAAAAAATTTGGCAAAAATTTTGAAATTTTGCCATTTTTTAAATTATGAATTTTTATTCTGCTAAACCAGAGACTTATGTGGCACAAAATAGTTAATAAATAATATTTCCCACATGTCTACTTTACATCAGCACAATTTTGGGAAAAAACATTTTTTGGTTAGAAAGTTATAAGGGTTCAAAATTCATCAGCAATTTTTCATTTTTCCAGCAAAATTTACAAAACCATTTTTTTTTGTGACCACATCAGTTTTGAAGTCCTTTTGAGGGCTGTACATGATAGAAAACACCCAAAAGTGACACCATTCCAAAAACTGCAACCCTCAAGCTACTCAAAACTACATTCAATAAGATTATTAACCCTTCAGGTGCTTCACGGGAACTAAAGCAACATGAAAGGAAAAAATGGACATTTTAATTTTTCCAACAAAAATGTTCTTTTAGCCTCAATTCTTTCATTTTTACATGGGCAAAAGGAGAAAATGGATCCTAAAAGTTGTTGGGCAATTTCTCCTGAGTACACCAATACCTCATATGTGGTCATAAACCACTGTTTGGGCGCACAGCAGGGCCCAGAAGGGAAGGAGCGCAATTTGACTTTTGGAGCTAATTTTCCATTCAAAAAGTCAAATGGCGCTCCTTCCCTTCTGAGCCCTGCCGTGCGCCCAAACAGTGGTTTATGACCACATATGAGATATCAGTGTACTCAGGAGAAATTGCCCAACAATTTTTATGATCCATTTTATCCTGTTCCCCATGTGAAAATGAAAAAATTTAGGCTAAAAGAAAATGTTTGCGAAAAAAAAAGTACTTTTTCATTTTTACGGATGAATTTGTGAAGCATCTGGTTGTTCAAAATTCTCTCCACCCAACTAGATAAGTTCCCTGAGGGCTCTAGTTTCCAAAATGGGATCACTTGTGGGGGAGCTCCAATGTTTAGGCACACAGGGGCTCTCCAAATGCGACATATCATCCGCTAACAATTTGAGCTGATTTTCCATTCAAATTGTAAGCGGACATGAAGTTGCGTTTGGAGAGTACCTGTGTGCCTAAACATTAGAGCTCCCCCACAAGTGACCCCATTTTGGAAACTAGACCCCCAGGGAATTTATCTAGATGGGTGGTGAGCATTTTGAATGCCCCGGTGCTTCACAAATGAATATGTAAAAATGAAAAAAGAAAATATTTGTGGAAAAAGAAAGTACTTTTTCATTTTACGGATGAATTTGTCAAGCACCTGGGGGTTCAAAATGCTCACCACCCATCTAGATAAGTTCCTTGGGGGGTCTAGTTTCCAAAATGGGGTCACTTGTGGTGGAGCTCCAATGTTTAGGCACACAGGGGCTCTCCAAACGCGACATGGTGTCCGCTAACAATTTAAATGGAAAATCAGCTCAAATTGTTAGTGGACGATATGTCTCGTTTGGAGAGCCCCTGTGCGCCTAAACATTGGAGCTTCCCTGCAAGTGACCCCATTTTGGAAACTAGAACCCCCAAGGAACTTATCTAGATGGTGGGTGGTGAGCAATTTGAACGCCCCGGTGCTCCACAAATTAATATATAAAAATAAAAAAAGAAAATATTTGTGGGAAAAAAAAATACTTTTTCATTTTTACAGATGAATTTGTGAAGCACCTGTGGCTTCAAAATGCTCACCACCCATCTAGATAAGTTCCCTGGGGGGGTCTAGTTTCCAAAATGGGGTCACTTGTGGCAGAGCTCCAATGTTTAGGCACACAGTGGCTCTCCAAGCGCGGCATGGTGTCCGCTAACAATTTGAGCTGATTTTCCATTCAAATTGTTAGCGGACACCATGTCGTGTTTGGAGAGCCCCAATGTGCCTAAACATTGGAGCTCCCTCACAAGTGACCCCATTTTGGAAACTAGACCCCCCAAGGAATGTATCTAGATGCATATTGAGCACTTTGAAACCCAGGTGCTTCAAAAATTGATCCGTAAAATGAAAAAGTACTTTTTTTTTCCCACAAAATAATTATTTTTTCATTTTTGCGGATCAATGTGTGAAGCACCTGGGGGTTGAAAGTGCTCACTATGCATCTAGATACGTTCCTTGGGGGGTCTAGTTTCCAAAATGGGGTCACTTGTGAGGGAGCTCCAATGTTTAGGCACATTGGGGCTCTCCAAACACGACATGGTGTCCGCTAACAATTTGAGCTGATTTTCCATTCAAATTGTAAGCGGACATGAAGTTGCGTTTGGAGAGTACCTGTGTGCCTAAACATTAGAGCTCCCCCACAAGTGACCCCATTTTGGAAACTAGACCCCCAGGGAATTTATCTAGATGGGTGGTGAGCATTTTGAATGCCCCGGTGCTTCACAAATGAATATGTAAAAATGAAAAAAGAAAATATTTGTGGAAAAAGAAAGTACTTTTTCATTTTACGGATGAATTTGTCAAGCACCTGGGGGTTCAAAATGCTCACCACCCATCTAGATAAGTTCCTTGGGGGGTCTAGTTTCCAAAATGGGGTCACTTGTGGTGGAGCTCCAATGTTTAGGCACACAGGGGCTCTCCAAACGCGACATGGTGTCCGCTAACAATTTAAATGGAAAATCAGCTCAAATTGTTAGTGGACGATATGTCTGTTTGGAGAGCCCCTGTGCGCCTAAACATTGGAGCTTCCCTACAAGTGACCCCATTTTGGAAACTAGAGCCCCCAAGGAACTTATCTAGATGGGTGGTGGAGCAATTTGAACGCCCCGGTGCTCCACAAATTAATATATAAAAATGAAAAAAGAAAATATTTGTGGGAAAAAAAATACTTTTTCATTTTTACAGATGAATTTGTGAAGCACCTGTGGCTTCAAAATGCTCACCATCATCTAGATAAGTTCCCTAGGGGGGTCTAGTTTCCAAAATGGGGCCACTTGTGGCAGAGCTCCAATGTTTAGGTACACAGTGGCTCTCCAAGCGCGGCATGGTGTCCGCTAACAATTTGAGCTGATTTTCCATTCAAATTGTTAGCGGACACCATGTCGGTTTGGAGAGCCCCAATGTGCCTAAACATTGGAGCTCCCCACAAGTGACCCCATTTTGGAAACTAGACCCCCAAGGAATGTATCTAGATGCATATTGAGCACTTTGAAACCCAGGTGCTTCAAAAATTGATCCGTAAAAATGAAAAAGTACTTTTTTTTCCCACAAAATAATCATTTTTTCATTTTTGCGGATCAATGTGTGAAGCACCTGGGGGTTCAAAGTGCTCAATATGCATCTAGATATGTTCCTTGGGGGTCTAGCTTCCAAAATGAAATCAATCTGTAAACGTGAGATAAATGGCATAGGGTCTTATCCTTTTTACAAAGGGATATAGCGGTGTATATCAGGAACTGCTCACCTGGTTCGGTTGTGTCACCCACAACCGGTATAATCGCCTGTAAGATGTCTTGAAGAATGGCTGCTGCAGGGCCGCACCTTCACGATAACCGTGGAAACAGGAATGCTGTAATGGGACAAAATGCCGGAATGCCCGCGCTGCCACCAAGAATCACCAGGAAACAGAGTTAACTGGGCAGACTTTTCTTTTATTCTATCCTACGTCGTTTCAGAGCCATCATGTTCCCTGAGGAAGGAGCTCGGATAGAGGCTCTGAAACGCGTAGGATAGAATAAAAGAAAAATCTGCCCAGTTAACTCTTTGTTTCCTGGTGATTCTTGGTGGCAGCGCGGGCATTCCGGCATTTTGTCCCATTACAGCATTCTAGTTTCCAAAATGAGGTCACTTGTGGGGGAGCTCCAATGTTTAGGCACACAGAGGCTCTCCATACACGACATGGTGTCCACTAACAATTGGAATGGTTAGCGGACACCATGTTGCGTATGGAGAGCTGCTGTGTGACTAAACATTAGAGCTCCCCCACAAGTGACCCGATTTTGGAAACTAGACCCCCCAAGGAATGTATCTAGATGCATAGTGAGCACTTTGAACCCCCAGGTGCTTCACAAATTGATCTGTAAAAATGAAAAAATAAATTTTTTTGTGGAAAAAAAAGTACTTTTTTATTTTTATGGATCAATTTGTGAAGCACTTGGGGGATCAAAGTGCTCACTATGCATCTAGATACTTTCCTTGGGGGGTCAAGTTTCCAAAATGGGGTCACTTGTGAGGGAGCTTCAATGTTTAGGCACACAGTGGCTCTCCATATGCGACATGGTGTCCGCTAACAATTGGAGATAATTTTCCATTCAACTTGTTAGCGGACACCATGTTGCGTATGGAGTGCTCCTGTGTGCCACCAGCACAAGAGCAACTGGAAGAGTTTGGGTACAGCACCAGTAAATGGATACTCTAATTAATGTGCTATTTTTTGGAGTGGCAGTGGGTTGCAATTTGTAGCGTGGGGGGGCCACAACATTTGGGTCTCTCCACGATGAGGATTGCAGCCTCCCAACTACCAAGTTGTACCTGGCTGGCAACCAAAAATAAGGCAAAGCTCCATGTCATTTTATTGGTAGAATAAAAAAAAATTATGTGGGGCTTCGCCATATTTTTGGTCCAGCCAGGTACAACTTGGCAGCTACAGATTGCCACAACCCCCAGCTGCCTCGTTGTACCTGGCTGGCAACCAAAAATATTGCAAAGCCTTTTTTTTTTCTTTCTAGAACTAATTCTAGAAAAAAAATGACGTGGGGCTTCGCCATATTTTTGGTCCAGCCAGGTACAACTAGGCAGCTGGGGGCTGGAATCCGCAGCATGGAGAGGCCCAAGCGATCTGGGCCCCTCATGCTGCAAATTGCAGCCCGCAGCCGCTCCAGAAAATGGCGCATTCATTGAAGCGCCATTTTCTGGCGCTGTACCCAGACTCTTCCAGTTGCCCTGGTGCCGGTGGCAAACTGGGTAATAAAGGGGTTAATGCCAGCTTTTTATTGGCAGCCGGCACTAAAACCCGAGATTCATAATATAGGGCCAATGTGAGACCCGCCATTAGGAATCTCTGGTAAATAGTCAGAAAATGCACACAGAGAAAAATCTTTTTATTTGAAAAAAAAACACAAACAAAATTCGGACTCCATCTTTATTATAAAGATCCGACGTAGTCCACAACGAAGGTCCCACGACGCTCGATCGCCTCCGATGTAGTCCACAACGAAGGTCCCACGACGCTCGATCCCCTCTGCTTAATCCAGAGACTGCAGCAAGGGATCAAGTGTCCTCTTCCTACAGCCTCTGGGGTCAGAGTTATGGTGCACTGTATGACAATGATCTGTCATACAGTGCACCATGACTATGATCCCAAAGACTACAAGAGGACACTTGATCCCTTGTTGCACCCATCATCCACGCACGCACGCTGACATCCACACACGCACGCTGACATCCACACACGCGCACACAGCCACGCACGAGCACACATCCACGTACGAACACACATCCACGTACGAACACACATCCACGCACGAACACACATCCATGCACGAACACACATCCATGCACGAACACACATCCACGCACGAACACACATCCACGCACGCTGACATCCACGCACACATCCATGCACGCACACATCCACGCACGCTGACATCCACGCACCGCATCCATGCACGCTGACATCCACGCGCGCACACATCCACGCGCGCACACATCCACGTGCACACATCCACGCGTGCACACATCCACGCGCGCACACATCCACGCACGCTGACATCCACGCACGCATCCATGCACGCTGACATCCACGCGCGCACACATCCACGCGCGCACACATCCACGTGCACACATCCACGCGTGCACACATCCACGCGCGCACACATCCACGCACGCTGACATCCACGCACGCATCCATGCACGCTGACATCCACGCACACATCCACGCACACATCCACGCACACACACATCCACGCACGCACACATCCACGCACGCACACATCCACGCAAGCACACATCTACGTAAGCACACATCTACGCATGCATCCACACATGCTGACATCCACGCACGCATCCACGCACGCACACATCCACGCACGCACACATCCACGCACGAACATCCACGCACGCACATCCACGCACGCTGACTTCCACGCACCCACACTTCCACGCACACTGACATCCACGCACGCATCCATGCACGCTGACATCCACGCGCGCGCACATCCACGCGCGCGCACACATCCACGCGCGCACACATCCACGCGCGCACACATCCACGTGCGCACACATCCACGCGCGCACACACCCGTGCACGCTGACATCCACGCACGCATCCATGCACGCTGACATCCACGCACATATCCACGCACGCGCACATCCACGCACGCGCACATCCACGCACGCACACATCCACGCACGCACACATCCACGCAAGCACACATCTACGCAAGCACACATCTACGTATGCATCCACACACGCTGACATCCACGCACGCATCCACGCACGCACACATCCACGCACGCACACATCCACGCACGCACACATCCACGCACGCACACATCCACGCACGCACATCCACGCACGCTGACATCCACGCACGCTGACATCCACGCACGCACACATCCACGCACGCACACATCCACGCACGCACACATCCACGCACGCACATCCACGCACGCTGACATCCACGCACGCTGACATCCACGCACGCTGACATCCACGCACGCTGACATCCACGCACGCACATGCACGCACGCACATCCACGCATGCTGACATCCACGCACGCACATCCACGCACACACATCCACGCATTCTGACATCCATGCACGCACACATCCACACATGCTGACATCCACACACGCTGTCATCCACGCACGCATCCACGCACGCATCCACGCACGCCGACGTCCACGCACGTACATCCACGCATGCCGACATCCACGCACGCACATCCACGCACGCTGACATCCTGAGGAGATAGTAGGTCAGGGATGCAGCAGCTCCGGTGGTGGAGAGGCTGCAGCTCCGGTGGCGGTGGGGCTGCGGCTCGGTCATTGCAGGCTGTAGCTTTCCTGAAGAGATCTATTTTCAGGTTCCGTCTGAAGGATCCGAGTAAGGTGGATAATCGGACGTGTTGAGGAGTAGAATTCCAGAGGATGGGGGATATTCGGGAGAAATCTTGGAGGTGGTTGTGTGAGGAACGGATAAGTGTGGAGGAGAGGAGGAGGTCTTGGGAGAATCGAAGATTACATGAGGGAAGATACTGGGAGATTAGTTCAGAGATATATGGATGAGACAGGTTGTGGATGGCTTTGTAGGTCAGTGTTAGTAGCTTGAACTGGATTAGTTGAGGAACTGGGAGCCAGTGGAGGGATTTGCAGAGAGGAGAAACAGGAGAGTAGTGAGGAAAGAGGTGGATTAGTCGGGCAGCAGAGTTGAGGACAGACTGGAGAGGTGCAAGAATGTTAGCAGGGAGGCCACAGAGGAGGAGGTTGCAGTAGTCGAGACGGGATATGATGAGGGCATGTACAAGAATTTTAATAGATTGAGGGCTGAGGAAAGGACGGATTCTGGAAATATTCTTGAGCTGGAGGCGACAGGAGGTGGCGAGAGTTTGGATGTGTGGTTTGAAGGACAGGGCAGAGTCGGGAGTTTCTCCAAAGCAGCGAATTTGAGGGGTGGGAGACAGCATAATGCCATTTACCATAATAGATAGATCAGGTGGTGAAGATGAAAGATGGGATGGAGGAAAAATGATGAGTTTTTGTCCACATTGGGTTTTAGGAAGTGAGAGGAGAAGGAGGATATAACTGATAGACACTCCGGGATTCTGGACAGCAGAGAATTGACATCTGGGCCAAAGAGGTAGATCTGAGTCTCGTCAACATACAGGTGGTACTGGAAGCCATGGGACTTTATTAGTTGTCCTAGGTTAAGAGTATATATATGGAGAAAAGTAGCGGCCCTAGGACAGAGCCTTGGGGGACTCCAAAAGAGAGAGGATGGGATGAGGAGATAATGTTGAAGTGGGAAACGCTAAATGTGCGGTTGGAAAGGTATGAGGCAGTCCAGGACAGGGCAAGGTCTTTGATGCCAAGGGAAAAAAGTATCTGTAGTAGGAGATATTGGTCGACTGTGTCAAAGGCAGATGACAGGTCTAGAAGGAGGAAGATTGAGAATTGTCTGTTAGCTTTGGCTGTGAGCAATTCATTAGTAATTTTGGTTAGGGCCATTTCGGTGAAGTGGTGGGGTCGCAAGCTGAACTGTAGGTTGTCAAGGAGAGAGGTAGATGAGAGATGGGAGGAAAATTGAGCATGGACATGTTGTTCAAGAAGTTTGGAAGCAAACCAGAGCAGAGATATGGGGCAGGAGCTCGTCAAAGCAGTAGGGTTTTGTCTTCCTCTGGATCATTACATTAGTAATAAATTGATTGAACTCATTAGGCAATAGGAGTTAACAGGAGGACATTATAATAATGTATGTAATGTCCTGCTGAGCCCTCATCCTATGTTTCATGAATTTTCTTTGTTATTTACAGATAGTGAAAATTGTTACAAGTGTCCTGATGAGAAATGGCCAAATGAAGATAAACATGAGTGTATTCCAAAAATGATGGAGTTTCTGTCCTATGAGCAGGACGTAATGGCCGCAGTCTTCTCCTCCATGTCTGGACTATTTCTTATCATCACCATCCATGTATCAGGGATTTTCATTTTCTTCTCGGACACTCCTATAGTAAAAGCCAATAATCGGAACATCAGCTTCATTCTTCTTCTGTCCCTCAAGTTGAGTATATTATGTGTGTTCCTGTTCATTGGTCGCCCCGATGATATAACCTGCATGCTACGACAAATCTCCATTGGAGTCACCTTCACTGTTGCGGTGTCTTCTATCCTGGCCAAGTCCATCATGGTTTCCATTGCTTTCAAAGCCACCAGACCTGGAAGCTCCTGGAGGAGATGGATGGGGGCGACACTGCCCAATTCTGTAGTACTGATCTGCTCCTTTATTCAGTTTCTTAATGGGGTTATTTGGTTGTCGGTTTCTCCTCCATTTCAGGATCTGGACATGGACTCTTATCCAGGAAAAATCATTGTTCAGTGTAATGAAGGTTCTGTTGGGGCATTTTATTTCATGTTGGGTTATCTGGGGTTTCTGGCCGCTGTGAGCTTTGTTCTTGCTTTCATGGTGAGGACATTACCTGATATCTATAATGAGGCCAAGTACATCACCTTCAGCATGCTGCTCTTCTACAGCGTCTGGATCTGTGCTATCCCAGCGTATCTGAGCAGTAAGGGGAAGAACATGGTCATGGTGGAGATATTCTCTATATTGGCCTCACAAATCGGGATATTGGGTTGTATATTTTTCCCCAAATGCTACAATATTATTATGAGGCCGGAGATGAACAGTAGAAGACAAATCCTGGAGAAACATTAACCATGTATGGACTATACATAGGACTTGTTAATAGCATGGACTTTTGTTCTTATATTATTATTTTTATTTCGTTTTATAGCGCAATTAATTCCATGGCGCTTTACATGTGGAAAGGTCAAACAAAGACAAGTACAGTATGTATGGACAATCAAGTCACACAGGTACAGGAGGTAAGAGGACCATGTCTGCGAGGGCTCACAATCTACGAGGGACAGGTGAGGATACAGTAGGAGAGTGTAGAGCTGATTGTGCGGTGGGTTTGGTGGACCGAGGCTCACAGTAGGTTGTAAACTTGTCGGAAGAGATGGGTCTTCAGGTTTCTTTTGAAGGTTTCCAGGGTAGGCGAGTGTCTGATATGTTGGGGGAGAGAGTTCCAGAGTATAGCGGATGCACGGGAGAAGTCTTGTATGTGGTTGTGAGAAGAGGAGATGAGAAAGAAGTAGAAAAGGAGATTTTGACAGGATCTCAGGTTGCATGAGGGTAGGTATCGGGAGACCATGTCAGAGATGTATGGAGGGGAGAGGTTGTGGATGGCTTTGTATGTCTTGAGTAGGGTTTTGAACCAGGGCCTCTGAGAAATGGGGAGCCATTGAAGGAATTGGCAGAGAGTAGAGACTGGGGAATAGCGGGGAGACAGATGGATTAATCAGGCAGCAGATTTTAGCATAGATTGGAGTAGTGCAAAGGAGCTAGCAGGGAGGCCGGAGAGCAGGAGGTTACAGTAGTTGAGGCGGGAGATAATGAGGGCATGAATAAGTGTTTTTGCAGTGTCATGGTCAAGGAAAGTGCGGATCTGGGAAATATTTTTGAGCTGGAGTCGGCAGGAGGTGGCGAGGGCTTAGATGTGAGGCTTGAAGTAGAGGGAAATGTCGAGGATTACCCCGAGGCACCTAGCGTGGGGGACTGGGGAGAGTGAGCAACCATTAACATTGATGGATAGGTCTGGTAGAGGGGGAGAAGGATTTGAGGGGAAGATCATGACATCAGTTTTGCCCATGTTCAATTTTAGAAAGTGAGCAAAGGAAAGGGATGAGATGGTGGACAGACATTGTGGAATTTTGGATAGTAAATAGGTGATGTCAGGTCCAAACAGATAGGTTTAGGTGTCATCGGCATAGTGATCATACTGAAGGCCATGGGACTCAATGAGTTGTCTCAGGCCGAGGGTGTAGATCGAGAAAAGTAGGGGTCCAATAACTGAGCCTTGGGGTACACCAATAGATAGGGGGTATGATGAAGAGGAGGTGTAGGAGTGGGAGATGCTGAAAGTCCGGTCCGTTAGATATGAGGAGATCCAGGAGAGGGCCAGGTCAGTGATACCAAGAGATTCTAGAACCTGTAGCAGGAGGGAATGATCTACAGTGCTGAAGGCAGAAGATAGGTCACAGAGGAGGAGGAGGACGGAGTAGCGTCGCTTGCTCTCGGCGGTCAGTAGGTTGTTGGTGACTTTGGTTAGGGCTATTTTGGTGAAGTGATGGGATCGGAAGCAGGATTTTAGGTGGTCAAAGAGGGAGCAGGAGGAGAGGTGGAAGCACAGTTCAAGATGGACGTGTTGTTCTAGTAGTTTTGAGGTGAAGGAGAGACGAGATATGGGGCGATAGTTAGAAACAGATGATGGGTCGAGGGAGGGCTTTTTGAGGATGGGTGTGATCAAGGCATGTTTGAAGGAGGAGGGGAAGATGCCGGTAGTGAGTGATAAGTTGAAGAAGTGGGGTAGGGCTGGGATGAGGACTGCGGCAAGGTTTGGGATGAGGTGGAAGGGGAGTGGTTCAAGGGTGCAGGTGGTGAGGTGTGATCTAGACAGAAGGGAGGAGAGTTGATCTTCAGTCATGGTGGAAAAGCTTCCTTTGGACGGAGAGGGCTGGACAACAATGGGGGAGGGGACAGTGGATCAAAGCTTTCTCTGATGATATCGATCTTCTGCTTGAAGAAAGAGGCAAAGTCATCAGCACAGATGAGAGGAGAGGGAGAGGTGCAGAGGGACGGAGTAGAGAGTTGAAAGTTTTGAATAGTTGTTTAGGGTTGTGAGACTGGGCGGTTTTTATAGATGAGACGTAGGCTTGTTTTGCAGCGGTGAGTGCATCCTTGAAGTTAGTGAGGAACTGTTTGTACATGGTGAAGTGCACTGTTGAATGGGATTTCTTCATCTCCTCTCGGTCGCCCTGGACGCCCGACACAGTTCTCTAGTGAGGCCGGTGATCCAGTGTTGCCTGTGTGTGCGGGTTTTATTGTATGTGAAGGGGGCGGCCAGATCTAGCGCTGTAGTTATTGTGGTTTTATAGAGTGTGGTAGCAGCTTTGGCGTCATGTGAGGAAGCTAAGTCTGCAAGAGGTAGAAGTGTCTCGAAAATGAGTGAAAATCAATAAGTTTGAGGTTTTTCGGGGATGGGTGAGTTTCTGGAGAACACCTAAACAAATAAATCTAATATATAAAGATGAATGTGTGTGTGTATGTATGTCCGGGATTGGCATCTACACCGTCGCAACTACAGCCACAAAATTTTGCACAGTCACACATCTGGACCCCGAGAGCATCATAGGCTATGTTGTGAGGTGAAATTTTAACCCTGCGCGTTCCAATTCACCAAACAATTTTGCCCCTACCTACATGATGGGGAAAAAGTGAATGGAAAATCGACAGCTGTCAGCTATAGCCACAACATTTTGCACAATCACACGTCTGGACCACGGGAGCGTCATAGGCTATGTTGTGAGGCGAAATTTTAACCCCGCGCATTCCAATTCACCAAACAATTTTACCCCTGTCTACATAATAGGGAAAAAGTGACAGTTACCAGTTGACATTTGTGAATGAGAGGGCCTTAATGATAGTGCCAAAGACTAACAGCACATACCAGCATATAGTCACTAAGGTGGGGCCCCAACATGAGATATTCACCACGCTTGGGGACATGTATATACACACCACACACACAAAGAGTAGTGCATAGTCGCTAAGGTGCAGCCCCAATATTGGATACTCACCACGCACCCGAACAAACACACACAACACAGAGACACACACAACACAGACCCCCCCCCACAGGGACACACACACATAGCCACCCTATAGGGACACATGTACTCACCCCACAGGGACACACACTACAAAGAGACACACACACACACACCACACAGAAATACACACCCTATAGGGACACATGCACTCACCCCACAGGGACACACACCCCACACACCACAAAGAAACACACAACAGAGACACACACCACACAGACCCCCCCCCACAGGGACACACACACCCTATAAGGGCACATGCACTCACCCCACAGGGACGCACACATACACGCACCCCAGGGACACACACACCACACAGACACAGATGTGCACAAATCACCTCACACAACTCGCCTCATACGTGTGCCATCTTTAATTTCCAAACATAAACATCTGATTAAAAACAGCCAATGTGCAACACATGTGCCATATAGGGAATTAAGGCAAATGTCAGTTACATGAGCTGTCTATTATGTGTATGTGTGAGGTAACATATACTGCCCGGCCAGGGGGAGGGTTTACTGTTGGCTGGAGATTTATTAGGCTGCCTATAGCAACCAATCACAGCTCAGCTTCTATTTTCTTACAGGTCATTAATATGACATATTCAAATTCTATTTTGTTATAGCTAACAGCAGTTATTTATTAACCCGGGTCGTAGCCGGGTACTACAGCTAGTAACATATAAAGAGCAAAATCAACATTAGATCAGTTGTGTTCATTATAGTAAACTAGAAGTCTTGGGTGCTCTGATTGTAGAGACTGGGGAACCAGTGTGAAAACAGATCAAAGAAAAAGTCTCACTCCTCCTGGCTAAGAAGGTCTAGCATTAGTTAGAAGTAGTGATGAGCAGCGCCAGACTGGGGTGTCTGGGGCCCACCAGGGAAATTGACTCCTACCCACCCGGGCCCACCCATTCTTTAGCTATATGCAAATACCTGTTACCTAGTATAGTGGAGCATGGACTGTAAAATGCAGGCGGCTCCAGCACATCACTGTGCGCTCACCATTACTGCGATGTACAATTACTGTAGTTTGCATTAAAGTGATTTATTTTGTGAAAACAAGTTCTCAGCGATGCACAGATTAGGAAGGTGATCACTTATTTGTTGGTGGAATCCGCACCATCAGAAGAATGTGGCACTTTGAGCATTTGGTGAGTTTTTTACTTCAGTATTTGTAAGACAAAACCAGGAGTGGAGCAATCAGAGGTAATGTTTTTATACATTTCTCACCCTCTCCTGGTTTTGTCTTATAAATACTGAGGCGAAAATCTCACCAAACGCCCAACTTGCTTTCTCTGGCGAACCTCTGTAACTGCATCTCTGCTGCTGTGTCACAGGACAGGGAGGGGTTAAACATCCAAGTATTCAATATATATTGGAAGTAAAGAAGTTTCCACTTATTAATATCAGATGAAACAAATGACCAACCACAATCCACTCTACCAAGAGCAATATTTCCAGATAGAAGTCAGAAATACCACCACACCATGACCAGATCACATATTACCATGACCTAGTGTCCAAATAATGCCACATACAAGGCACAGATACTGCCATACTATGGCCAAAGCACATAATACCACCACATAGTGATCAAATGCTACCACATACAAGATATAAATACTGCCACGCTATGAGATCACATATTAGCACTATATAGTGACCGAATAATACCACATACAAGAAACAAATACCGTCATGTCATGACCAAAGCACATAATGCCACCACAGTGACAAATAATACTAAATTAATAAAAATTTAAAAAAGCTCTGTATATTGGGTCAGTGTACAAGTAATACAGTGATCACCAGTGACATTATACATAGGAGCTCTGTATATAGTGTCAGTGTGTGTGTACAGGTAATACATGTAGCTTCTCCCCCCATGTTCCATGTAACTTCTCCTCCCCATCCATCCAGGTAACTTCTCCCCCATCCACAAAACCATCCATGTACCTTCTCCCCCATCCATCCATGTACCTTCTTCCCCATTCATCCATCCATCTTCTCACCCCTTTTCCATGCTACCCCGCATCATCCATCCCTTTCTCCCCCCTTTTCCATGCTGCCCCCCACCATCCATCCATCCCATTCTGCCCCCTCTTCCGGGCTGCCCCATCTATCCATTCATCCATCCGACTCTGTCCCCCCAGGCTGCTATCTTCGGCTGTAACAGTGCTTTACCTGACTCCACACTCCTGATCCCGGCAGTTTCTTCCTCTGCGGCTCCCAGTCTCCCGCTTGCAGGCACCAGGTACCCGGCACCAGGCAGCTTCTTCTTTGTGGCTCCCAGTCTCCAACTCACCGGCACCAGGCACCGACACCAAGCAGCTTCTTCCTCTGCGGCTCCTGGTCTCCAGCATTAGGTATCCTGCACCCAGCAGCTTCTTCCTCTGTGGCTCCCTGTCTCTGGCACCAGGTACCCGGCAGCTTCTTCCTCTGCAGCTCTCAGTCTCCGGCACCAGGCAGCTTCTTCCTCTGCAGCTCCTGATCTCCAGCACCAGGCATCCAGCAGCTTCTTCCTCTGCAGCTCCCGGTCTCCGGCAACAGGTACCCAGCACCCGGCAGCTTCTTTCTATGCGGCTCCCAGTCTCCGGCACCTGGCAGCACCAGGCATCCGGCAGCACCAGGCATCCGGCAGCACCAGGCATCCGGCAATGGTTTTGTGCTGCTAAGCCAGTGTACCCCGGCCCGCTTCGTGATCGCCGCATGTGATAAGACGATCACGAGCGGACTTAGATAAACTCACTTAGCAGCACAAAACCAGAAACACAGCAACAGTCTCTTCTATGAAATAGGTCCAGCTGGTTTATTTAGGACAGCATAAACCGCACGGTAAAATAAATTAAACATGAGCCTTTCTTCGGCTTTACAAAAGCATAAAGGTTGTTACCTCACACAAGGCCTGTAGTCAGTCCACACCGGCCTCCAGGACCTGAGCTCTCCATGCCTCAGTGTCTTTCAGTCTCTCCCATGTCAAACACAGACTCCATTAAAACAATCTGAGACACACCCACATCTCCAGCAAATTGCAAGCTTAACTCTTGCCATGCTGTTAAGCAGACTGTGGCTTCCATAGCAAGACATTCATAAAAAAATCGCAGCATACTGGCCATGTATAGTGCCACCATTCAGACCATGGCTGGCTGCCATATCACACCTGCACTAACACCAGTAAAAGGTAAAGAACAACCAGCAGAGTGTGTGTGTGTGTGTGTGTCAGTTCCTTACCCGCGCCCCTACCACCCGCAGAAACTGTCCCATTATCAAACAGCCCGGCCGAATCCCTGCTCCATCCCTCATCTTCAAAACCAAACACCCCAGGGATCCAGCTCCCCCTGTGGGGAGCTTCAACACCTAGCTGCTCATCCATCATCACTGGAGGCTCTACGCAGCACTGGTGCAAGCACCAGAAAGCACAGGTGACATCACGTTAAACCTTTATTCCCATTTCAACAACCCCTTTTTAGTGGACCACCAGGGCCATGGGTCTGGGCAGGCCACCAGTGACATCCCTATCCCAACAGAGGGCCCAGATACCCGAGTCCCCATACCCTGGGCAAGACACATCATAGATAATGTTTGTCAAGGGAAGCACTTGTCATGTTATCTTCCTACAGCTATGACCCAGCCCAGGCATCAGGGGTGTCTGTTATCCCCTGTTGCTTTTATTTGTGTGATTGAGACTTTGTTGTGTATGTTGAGAATGGATAAGGTGATTTGGGGAGTGCATGTTCCAGGAGGTGGGGATGACGGAGTGGATAGTGAGTGGCTATATGGATGACGTGTGTGCATTGCGGGATTCTGAGTTTCCTGTGAGGTGGGTGACATTATTGGTGTCCTTTGTTTGAGGAGTGTCTGCATTTAAGGTGAATTGGGAGAAGAGTGTGTGCTAGAATTTTGGTGGTGGGAATATAAGTAGTGATATTGGTGTGAATGTGGTGACTGGGCCTATTAAAGTATTGAAAGTGAATTTCTCAGACACGTTGGATGGGAAGGGATATTGGGACGATGTGAGAGTTGAGCGGAAGTTGAGTTTTTGGTAGATGAGAAAACTACTTTTTTGGGAAAATGTTAGTCATCAAGAGTGTGATATTGCCAATGTTGTTATATATTGCTGTAGTTTTTCCGCCTGGACATATGTGCATTAGAAGACTAAATAGAGTTCTTTTCATGTTTTTTTTTAAATTCCAGTATGGAGAGAGCAAGCAGGGAAATAGTTATGAGAGTTTGGAGAAAGGGGGTTTCAGGTTTCCAAACTTGGAACTATTTTTTGGGGTGAATGAATTGGTGTTTGTGTTAAGTATGGTGAAGGTGAATGGGAAGTATGCTTGTATGTGTAGAGTTTTGTTGGGGAATTATTGGTTTGATGTGGTGTGAGAGGGGTTTGAGGTGTCTGGTGGCTTTTGAAGTTCTTGGGTGGTATGAGTGGGTGTATAAGTGTTTAGTGAAGAATGAATTGTGTGATCTAGACGTGAAATTGTTGGAAAGGAAGAAGGTTGTATACAAGATGATTGAATGTAGATAGTTGGGAAGTGGGATCAATTTGGTACGAGGAGGAGAAGGGCAGAAAGTGTGGAAGAAAGTAGGTATGAATAGTACGATGAATAGACAGAGTGAGATTGTGTGGCAATCAATGCATGGAGTGCTGCCTGTAAGGGAGTTTCAGAGGAATAGGGGTTTGGTGAGGAGTGAGGTATGTCCGAGAAGTGGGTGTGGTGGAAGGGAAAGTGTGGTGCATGTTTTCTGGAATTGTCAGTATGCTAGAGATGTAATTGCTAGAATGGGACAGTTATGTAAGGAGTTGTGTGGGGTGAATGTGTTGTCATTTGAGCTTTTTATGTTTGGGTTAGGGATATGTGTCGGAGAGAAGGAGAGAATATTATGGTTGTTTCTGGTATGTATACAAGAGGTGTTATGGGATGTAAGGAATGTACCGTATTTTTCCTTTTATAAGACGCACTTTTTTTCCTCCAAGTTTTGGAGGAAAGTGGGGGTGTGTCTTATAAAAGGAATATAACATTCTAGCATCCTCAGTTGCTGGGGAGGGGGAGACAGCAGTGAAGTGGGGACAGAAGTGGCAGGGAATGGTCCCTGCTGAAGAATCCCGGGCGGCAGGAGCACCACGTGTCCCCGGCTCATTAACTACTTAGATATTCACTTCACTTGCTCCCAGTCTCCACCCACCTCTCTGCACTGAAGACAGCGAGGAGAGGTGAGAGCACAGGGAGCAGGAGAAGCTGCTTAGCCGGCACACATGGTCTCTCCCCAGCTTCTTGCAGTGGCTGGGGAGATTGTGTGCTGGAGATAGTGAGAATGCAGGTGCCGGGGGTGCAGCTGCAGCAAGTGAAGGAGCACTGAGCTTTGTGCTTTGTGCTGCCATGGAGACAGGGGTGGAGCAGATCGGCACCTTATCACAGGCACCTTATCACAGGCACCTTATCACAGGCACCTTATCACAAGTACCTTGTCACAGTGTCCTGGCCTCACTCCCTCTGCTCTCTGTAATGTGTCCTCCTGCTGAGCCCTGCCCTGTGCAGAAATCCAGGAAGGTCGGTCAGGTCTACAGTTCAGGAGCTTCAGTCTATTAGAGCAGGGCTGGAGCCTGCATAACACCAGTGTACAGCTCCTGTATCTACATCCTGCATCTACAGATCAAGCTCTGTAGTGGTGACTTGTAATTAGGAGACAGAGGCTGGAGCATCGTATTTCAGCACAGTGTTCAGACCCCCTCCCTGGCCCTCCCTCTTACAGTATATCACATCAGAACTTTATATGCAGACTGGCCACAAAGCAGGACGCATTAAAGTGAGTGCACATGGATGTGTAACATAACCACTAATAAAGTAAAGTTAACACAACAATACTGTGCTTAACTAGAACTCCAAGCATGCTAAAGGATCTACAGTACATGCTGGGAGTTATAGTTCTTAAAGGGACTGCTACTACATGAACAAATCCCTTCTCATTCACCTTGTTGGCCCTTGTAAAAGTAATAAGGACCATACTAAGGCTGTATGCTCATGGTCGGGAGGAGCTGTATCCAACCTGAGTGAAGCCACGGGTGGCCGCAGGGACACCGCAGCTGTCCTGTACTCACCATGTGCAGTGGGTGCAGGGCGGCTTCTCCCTGCAGTCACCCGATGGAAGCCGCTTCCAACTCCGCAGCATGAAATAAACATGCGGAGGGGGAACCGGCAACCCGCACCGCAGCTGTCAGATCACTGCGGGCGGGTTAAGCATAGTGAGGATGGGATTTCTACATATCCCATCCACTATGCTTGTACTGTACTACGCAGCATTTTGGACACAGCAGCAAGACGCTGCATCCAAAACGCTGCGTATACTGATCGTGTGCACGCACCCTTCCCCCCATGCTGCAGCAGTTCCAACATTGTCAGAAGTTGCATATTCATGTCCCATTAATATGAGACTCAGCCCTCCGACAAATCAGTGCTGGCGTCTGTCTCCCCGCCATCAGACACTGGAGCAGAAGTCATTGGTGTTGCTCACATGCTGCACCTGCATCCTAAGGAAACAGACACCAGCGCTGACTGGTCGCAGGGCCTGAGTGTCATATCAAAGTCATTTTTTGCTACAAAAATTTTTTTTCCCTATTTTCCACCTCTAAAATCTGAGTGCGTCTTATAATCCGGAGCGTCTTATAAAGCGAAAAATACGGTATATGTGTTTAAGAGAAAGCAGATTGTGGTGCTGAATTGTGTAAAGGTGATTTTGGGCAAATTCTATGTTTTTTTTCTGTGGGATCAGAGAAAGAGAGGAGAATAGACCCAGAAGGTATTTGGAAGGTGAAGAAGTGGAGATTTCTGGTTAACACTTCTTGATGTTTTATGTTCTTGTTGTTATGATCTTTCATATTTGTAAATAAATTTGTCTTTATAAACCACGGAAGATGATGAGGTTGACTGACATGATGGTGGAGAGTTGTGGTATGTCACGTCTCTGACGTGGAAGAAACAAAGAAACAAAGCTTCTGCAGTTTGGGGCTCTGATCTGGCACAAATCCTGAGTCATATTAAAAGGCTTGTTAAAGACTCAGCTATGACTTTTAGGATTGCTACCTTTATTTGGTGGCATTAGGGTTTGTCTACTACCTCACTGTAAGAACATATATATCTTCATTAATATTTACTTCAAATACTGGGTATAGTTATCAAAGTAATAATATATTATGTTATTCGTATATTGATCTGCTGATATTTGTAACGTACATATTGCTGACATGTAGAAGTATATGTATGGCCAGGCTATACATACATCAAGGGATTGCATCATCCCAGAAGTGTCTAGAAGTATCCATGTATAGTATTAATGTATGTCGCTGTCACTCAATAAGAATGAGCAGTACCATGGGTGGGGGGCTCTCCCTCCGAGGGACTCTCATTATACTCAAGGCTGTCCATCGGAAGACAACGTAACAGAACCATCATGCCGAACAGAAGCCGATCAGCAGTCTTGGTGAGATGGATGACCCCATACCCGTGGATCGCCACCAAGAAGAATACATAGATTATCTTTTTGTAACTATCTGAACATTATACTTTAATAAGTTTATTAATTGGCTATTTTAATACCAATAAAACTGAGAAGATCATTTTTATACATATTTTTCCGTCTTTTCTCACTAATTAAGTATATGACGATAAGCACGATAATTATGCACATATAGCGGTATTTAACATTGGCGAGCCTCCAGTCGCCTCTGATGTGATTTTTTGACGGACATTCTTGTTTTTTCATTTCATTTTTTTTTTTTTCTCTTCTTTTGTGCTATTTTTGGCCCATGGTCCTTCATTGTACAATGGGGGGAAGAGTGTTGGTTTGTTTATACAACTGTTTGTACAATTCAGGACTTTGACAAGTGGCAAGACTGTCATAAATCTTCAGAGTAATTGAAAGAAAAACAATCGCACTCTCATGTGTAAGTTTGCAAAAGAAGGGGGGTCTTTTTTATTCAGGAGCAGCGAGAAACCAACGTTTCGGTCCTTCCCGGACCTTGATCACGGTAGTTGCTGCAGGTTGTAAAATATATACAGGACATGATCAGTATATACAGGAAATATTTACAATTTATACAGTTCACAATGATACTATCATTGTGAACTGTATAAATTGTAAATATTTCCTGTATATACTGATCATGTCCTGTATATATTTTACAACCTGCAGCAACTACCGTGATCAAGGTCCGGGAAGGACCGAAACGTTGGTTTCTCGCTGCTCCTGAATAAAAAAGACCCCCCTTCTTTTGCAAACTTACACATGAGAGTGCGATTGTTTTTCGTTCAATTACCTACGTGGGTTAACCAGACCCCTCAATCAGCACCTCAACAGATGAAAAAAACCTCAGAGTGCACGCCTTCTTGTCGGAAATTATAAATTTTCAGAGCACAGAACCATTAGAAGTGAAGAAGTGTGAATCCTGTTGGAACCACACAGCGAAGTCGGATGAGTTTTTTTAATCTTCTAAAGTAAGGATTATATTTCAAGTAAGACTGAGAAAGGACGGACTACAAGTGCCAGAAGTAAGACGTGCCTGCAAAGCGACGAGCAGGATCCTTTTTAAGGTAAGACAATGGATCTAATAATTTCATATGCAAAGCATAGTGACTTAGTTTTTAGTTCTGTAGATAATCTTGATTTACCAAATATATGGCTAAAATTGTATGCAGAATGTCAGTTTGCAAATGTAACATTAGATTCACGAGTAATGTCTTTAAAGAAAGATAAGGGTAAGATACAAAACATTTTAAAAATGGTTAATGTGTTTCATGATTTTGTAACATTGAAATCACAGGATAGTGACAAGGTCACTATAGAAGTTTTTCCCCAAGATGGCGAACGCCATTTGACTAATGACCATGTGCTCAGTATAGATGACCTTCAAGATTAGTCAGGAACAGACGTGGTAGAAGGGGGAAGAAACAAGGAAAAAAATGAGGTAGTCAGACAAGTGGGAGGAGTCAGCTTAACTGACGTAGAAAATGAAGTGGGAGTAGCCAAAGGAGGAGGAGTAGAAAATGAGATAGGAGGAGCCACAGAAGGAGATGTAGCTCAGGGGAGTGGTGAAGGTCAGTCACCAAAAATAGACAAAATACTTCAGCTTAAAATTAGAAAAAATCTGCCGAAGTTAAGTAAAATGATTCCCGTGTATGACCCTGGCCTTCAAGTAGCTAGAAATTCAGAGGTATTCGAGAATTTTGCTGAAAAATATAGTCTTTCCAATGATGAGAAAAACCAATTGTTCAAAATGTGGTTACCTGATTTATATCTAAGGAGACTTGAATTAAGAAATTCATCTCATGTTTCTCAATCACAAGAGGGCTCAGATGTTTGTAGATTGAAAGATCATATCTTTTGTAAAACAAAAGAAAGTCCAGATCTGAAGATATTAAGAACTTTACAAATTGGGCAAAAAGAATGTACATGTAATTTTATGTCAATATATAGATGAGTTTACAATGCTGTTGTCGGGGATGGTAACCAGAAAAATATCATTCAAAGCTTTATAGGTAAATTTAAATTTATACCCCCCAGAATACGTGCCATGGCGTCACCGAGATCAAATCTCTATGAATGTACAAAATTGTTGGATGCTGGCAGGAAATGTCAGGACAGGAAATATTATGTAAAATCAAACAAATCAAAAGGCCACAACAAAATGGCTGCTAGTTCTTTTTCAAATCTGTCCAAACCTAATGGTTTTCATGACAAAATGTATGAAATACGTAGGAAAATTCATATTTCTTACAATTACTATAATGTGATCCGTATGTCATCAGAGAAGTTGATTAATAAGAATTTTGACATTCAGAACACTGTTGGTGTTAACCCATTGCTTGCCAAATCTAAAATTAGAACGCTCACAGATGGTTCATGTTATTCTTTGACATCTCACCCATGGCCTGCATAAATTACTATTTGATTGATAATATATACCATGTATAGATTTTAAGTATAGTCCTAATCCTGATTATATTATGAAGGGTATGAGTACATGTGTAAATGTAGAGATATACAATATATATATATTCACACATGTATTACTTGATAATTATTAAATTACATACATACATAAATACATGAATATAATAATGAAAATTGTAGGTAAATTCATTAGTATATTGTTCCCCCTAATGCAAGTAAAAATAATAAGTAGAAGCTTATTATAATCAATATGTATCTACTATATAATTGCCGTAGGCAAAATCGTGTCGGACCCCGAAATCGCCGTGGCTTTGTCACTATGTGACGTCACCACGGCGAAGCATTGGCCGCGTAGCGGCCAATGCGAGTCATTGGCTGCGTGAGCAATGGCCGCGAGGCCATTGCGAGTCGCTAGCTTTGTGCGAGCAATGGCCGCGAAGCGGCCATTGCGAGTCGCTGGCCGAAAATAGAACCAGAGGCTCGGCCACAAAGCTAGCGATTTACCGCTCAGGTAGCGCGAGTCGCTGCCTGAGCGGTAAATCGCTAACTTTGTGGCCGAGCCTCTGGTTCCATTTTCGGCCAGCGACTCGCAATGCCCGCTTCGCGGCCATTGCGAGCACTCAGCCCCAATAAGTATTCAACCCCCCCCAAAAAGTATTGGACCCCCCCCAAAAAGTATTGGACCCCCCAAAAAAAGTATTGAACCCCCCCAAAAAGTATTGGACCCCCCCAAAAAAAGTATTGGACCCCCCAAAAAAAGTATTGGACCCCTCCAAAAAAGTATTGGACCCCCCCAAAAAGTATTGGACCCCCCCAAAAAAAGTATTGGACCCCCCAAAAAAGTATTGGACCCCCCCAAAAAAGTATTGGACCCCCCCCAAAAAAGTATTGGACCCCCCAAAAAAAGTATTGGACCCCCAAAAAAAGTATTGGACCCCCCCAAAAAGTATTGGACCCCCCCCAAAAAAGTATTGGACCCCCCCCAAAAAGTATTGGACCCCCCAAAAAAAGTATTGGACCCCCCAAAAAAAGTATTGGACCCCCCCCCCCAAAAAAGTATTGGACCCCCCCAAAAAGTATTGGACCCCCCAAAAAAAGTATTGGACCCCCCCAAAAAGTATTGGACCCCCCAAAAAAAGTATTGGACCCCCCCCCAAAAAAGTATTGGACCCCCCCAAAAAGTATTGGACCCCCCAAAAAAAGTATTGGACCCCCCCAAAAAAGTATTGGAGGCCCCAAAAAAAGTATTGGACCCCCCCAAAAAAGTATTGGACCCCCCAAAAAAAGTATTGGACCCCCCAAAAAGTATTGGACCCCCCCAAAAAAGTATTGGACCCCCCAAAAAAAGTATTGGACCCCCCCAAAAAGTATTGGACCCCCCCAAAAAAGTATTGAAACCCCCAAAAAAAGTATTGGTCCCCCCCAAAAAAGTATTGGACCCCCCCAAAAAAGTATTGGACCCCCCAAAAAAGTATTGGACCCCCCAAAAAAAGTATTGGACCCCCCCCAAAAGTATTGGACCCCCCAAAAAAAGTATTGGACCCCCCCAAAAAGTATTGGACCCCCACCCAAAAAGTATTGGACCCCCCAAAAAAAGTATTGGACCCCCCCAAAAAGTATTGGACCCCCAAAAAAAGTATTGGACCCCCCAAAAAAGTATTGGACCCCCCAAAAAAAGTATTGGACCCCCCAAAAAATATTGGACCCCCCAAAAAAAGTATTGGACCCCCCAAAAAAAGTATTGGACCCCCCCAAAAAAGTATTGGACCCCCCAAAAAGTATTGGACCCCCCCAAAAAAGGATTGGACCCCCCAAAAAAAGTATTGGACCCCCCCCCAAAAAGTATTGGACCCCCCCAAAAAAGTATTGGACACCCCCCAAAAAGTATTGGACCCCCCCCCAAAAAAGGATTGGACCCCCCAAAAAAAATATTGGACCCCCCAAAAAAAGTATTGGACCCCCCAAAAAAAAGTATTGGACCCCCCCAAAAAAGTATTGGACCCCCCAAAAAAATATTGGAACCCCAAAAAAAAGTATTGGACCCCCCAAAAAGTATTGGACCCCCAAAAAAAGTATTGGACCCCCCAAAAAAAGTATTGGACCCCCCAAAAAAGTATTGGACCCCCCAAAAAAAGTATTGGACCCCCTCAAAAAAGTATTGGACCCCCCAAAAAGTATTGGACCCCCCAAAAAAGTATTGGACCCCCCAAAAAGTATTGGACCCCCCCAAAAAAAGTATTGGACCCCCCCAAAAAAGTATTGGACCCCCCCAAAAAAGTATTGGACCCCCCAAAAAAAGTATTGGACCCCCCCAAAAAAAGTATTGGACCCCCCAAAAAAAGTATTGGACCCCCCCCAAAAAAGTATTGGACCCCCCAAAAAAAGTATTGGACCCCCCAAAAGTATTGGACCCCCCAAAAAAAGTATTGGACCCCCCCAAAGAGTATTGGACCCCCCCAAAAAGTATTGGACCCCCCAAAAAAAGTATTGGACCCCCCCCCCAAAAGGTATTGGACCCCCAAAAAAAGTATTGGACCCCCCAAAAAAAGTATTGGACCCCCCAAAAAAAGTATTGGACCCCCCCAAAAAAAGTATTGGACTCCCCAAAAAAGTATTGGACCCCCCCAAAAAGTATTGGACCCCCCCAAAAAAGGATTGGCCCCCCCAAAAAAAATATTGGCCCCCCCCAAAAAAAGTATTGGACCCCCCCAAAAAGTATTGGACCCCCAAAAAAAGTATTGGACCCCCCCAAAAAAAGTTTTGGACCCCCCCAAAAAAGTATTGGACCCCCCAAAAAAGTATTGGACCCCCCAAAAAAAGTATTGGACCCCCCCAAAAAGTATTGGACCCCCCCCAAAAAGTATTGGACCCCCAAAAAAAGTATTGGACCCCCCCAAAAAAGTATTGGACCCCCCCAAAAAGTATTGGACCCCCCAAAAAAAGTATTGGACCCCCCCAAAAAGTATTGGACCCCCCAAAAAGTATTGGACCCCCCAAAAAAAGTATTGGACCCCCCCAAAAAGTATTCACACACCCCCGAAAAACTATTCACACCCCCCCCGAAAAGTCCTCACACCAGCTATAACTACTATAATCAAATTAATGCACGTTCTAGAATCCCGATGCATTTGCATCGGGCTCACAGCTAGTATGATTATATAAAAATATTGTTATTTGTTATTAATATTATTTTTATATTTTTCAAGAAGTTCAAGTCAAGATGGTGGAACATGTATTCCCTCCTTATAAAAAAAAAATTAATAATATTTTTTTTTTTTTACATGGGAAAGGATAAGTATATTTAGTATTTTAATATTTAGTTCATGTGTACTGCATTTAGTAATGTTTGCTGTGTGCTGTGAAATTAACCTCTTCTGTGCCATCTTGTCAATGTGACATTGACCGCTGCTACGCCCGATCAGAAGAAGCAGAAGCACACAAGATCATCTTCAAAATTCTTTGGAAGTAAAAGTTACATGTCATAACTTATACATGTGTGTATGTTTATATACCGGTATATGTTAAAGTTATATGTTTTTAAAGGAAAATTCAAAAGTAACAATTTGTTTAAGATGCATCTAAAATTAGTTAATTGCTCTCAGGGGAAAAACCTAAAAAAAAAAATAGTTTTGTAGTCATGACTTGTGTCAAAGTCTTTGTTATATGAAATGTTTAGTGAGAAGTGTCCTTGTTAGAAACACAGGAATGTATGTGAGCGGAACAGATGTCACAGCTTGAATGTGTGTGTGAGAGTGACAGAGGCCTCAAGAGATTGATGAGTGCAGATAAAGCCAGAAAAGTCGAGTATATATGAAAAGTTGGGTTTTAAGAAAGAAAACTCAAAACTGACTTACAGTAAATACATTTTCACGTTTGAAATAATTAACTAAACACATCAAGATAATTCATTCACATTATTAGAATAATTATTTGATATTTCTTATATTTATAAGACTTTATATTTTTTTTATAGATAATGGATCCAGTCATAGATAAACATTAAAGCTTTGTTCAATAACAGACTGTTCTCACAAAGTCATAAAGAGACTGAATCATCACATTCATTTGCTCATAAACTCATTCATTCTCACAGTGCTGACCAGGATTGCAGAGGATGATGATGACTCCACAATGCCAAAGGGGTTGTGCCAATTCCAAGGTTTGTTGTGATCCAGTGTAAAGCTTCACTACACTGATCTATTGTGTGACCTATTCTGTGCATTAAGGACTGTTCTGTGTATGGTTACCGGCTATCAACACTAACTCTTGCTATGCTGACCAAAGACGTCACCTGATCCAGAAGTGATAAGAGGCAGCGCGGAGGATTCCGGAAGTGATCAGAGTAAGTCCAGCCGACACTGCACAGGTCACATCACAGACATTGCTTTCCTACCAAATGAACGCTAATAAAATAGGGACTTTATAATAAAGAACTGTGCAATATCTATGTGCAAAAACTGCTTTCAAAAGCGTTATTATCAAAGAGACTTTGTTTATATTGGAGAGAATCATCAGATGAAGATGAGAAGACGCCAAGTGACCACAGATCCATCCGAGTGCTTCCATTAGAACAGGAAAGTATAATTACAATAATGGTTTTACAGTTCATGGCTTACCATAACATGACTCCACATTATCTTACTGATTATATCATGAAGAAAGATTATTATGTTGATAATGATGATTATCATTATTATTGTATCATCATAAATTTATATTAATATTATGGACACTAAATTATTATCAAAGTATTAATGAATTAATTTTGAGGCATCCAATCAATAAATGTTTGAATTCCTCAAAAAGAGGGAATTGTGAGAACATGAATAGTACTAATATTTACTTCAAATATTGGGTATAATTATTAAATATTAATTTATTTATTGATATGCTGATACATTACATAGTGCTGACATGGAGAATTGCATACAAGCAAGTAGAAGTCTACGCGATATGGCCATACATAGCTGCGGCTATACATATAGCTAATAGATTGCATCATCCCAGAATTGTCTAGAAGTAACACATAGTCTAGGTTCCCATATATAGTCACACATGTGTTAATGTCACTCTATAAGAATGAACCATACCATGAGAAGAGGAGCACACCTTCTGCTGGGAGCCTCCCTGCAGGGGACGGTTGCATTCCATTCCATGCTGACCATCGGAGACAACGTAACAGGCTTATCATGAAGGACAAGAACCGATCAGAAGTCTTGGAGAGATGAGTGGCCAAGACCAGTTGACAACAACTCAAGAAGCAAGTATGATACAGAAGGATAAATGGACTATTTTCCTATAACTACCTGAATAGGTTACTTTACTGTAATACTTTTATTATTGGGTCATTTTGACCAATAAAAGCCAGCAAGATATTTTTATATACTTTTTCGTCTTGTCTCAATAATTCGCACTTGATGATAATTATGCACATATAGAGGTATTTAACACCAAGCTATCAGTTTAGTGAAAGGACTGATAACTCAGGAGTCCGCAAAGTTACCTTCAAATCCTCCACCAGAAGCTAAACACCTGTGGAATGAAAGAAGTAAACTGTTCATCTACCAGGAAAAGCTCTGCAGAAGGTACATCAATCCAAGAACACACGAGATGGTCTGGTAGATCATAGTACCCCGAACAGAAGTCCAAATGGTACTGAATGCCTACCACAACCAAACTGGACACTTTGGGTGGAAGAAGCTGGAAATGTTGCTCAAGCACAGATTCTAGTGGGTTGGCATGCGAGGATCCATAGAAAGATGGTGTAAAGACTGTGGACCATGTAGCCTACGCAGAAAAGACCAGCTGAGTCAAAAAGTAACAACTCCAATCCATTTTAACAACTCAACCATTCCAAATTGTAGCCTTGGACGATGTGAAATTGACTCCAAGCAGGACAGGCTACACCTATGCTTTAACTATGGTGGACCACTACTCCTGATTCCTGACGACCGCACCCGTAAAAGATCTAACAGCTGCAACAGCCGCAAAGACCTTGCAGAATGTCTTCTGTAGATGACTAAGCTATCCAGAACAAGTTTTAACAGACAGAGACTCAGCATTCGAAGCAGAGATCTTTCAAGAGTTTTGTCATCTTTATGGTTGTAAGAAGATCAGAACTACGCAGTATCATCCCCAATCCCATGGGTTATGTGAAAAGATGAACAACATCGTGATCGACATGCTCAAGATACTACCTCTTGAAGAAAGAAACCAATGGCCAGAAAAACTGCCTGATCTGGTAGATATGTATAACCACATTCCAGTGAGCTTTACAAACTGTACACCCGTCTATCTCATGAGAGCCCATACAGGAAGACTACCTGTAGATCTGGAACTAGGAATTGTCGAACCCAAAGCAGATACTTCTAACTCTGACTGGAACACCAACCGGCTAGAACAGTACAGACAAGGTCAAACCTGTGTTGAAGAAAATTTGGAAAAGTCCAGGAAAAGACAAGAGAGGAACTTCAACAAAAGTGCACCAGCAGAACCAATACTACCCGGAAGTACTGTCTTAACAAGAAAAAGAAGAATTATTATTATTATATTATTATTTATTTATATAGCGCCATTGGTCCATGCCTTTACATGAGGATGAGGGAGACAAGAACAAGTACACTAAATCTAGCGATCAGGACTACAGGTACAGGAGGGCAGGGACCTGTCCACGAGGGCTCACAGTCATACGGGTGGGTTGGGATCAGTAGGATGGGGAATGTCAGGTATGGGGCGTTCGCCTGGGTCTCATGGCAGGTTGTAGGCTTGACGGAACAGGTGAGTCTTCAGGTGACACTTGAAGTTACTCAGGGTAGGAGAGTGTCTGACGTGTTCGGGTAGGGAGTTCCAGAGTAAGGCAGATGCCCGGGAGAAGTCCTGAAGACACAAACTCGATGATTAATGGGAAAGAGAACCTTACACCATTTTGAATTCCAACTTTGACAATACCAAAGTTTGCCTCATAAGCAAAAACGGAGGGAAACAACCCAAACGGTATCCCGGCATCATTTAAAGGAATGTCCAGAAGAATGGAGGACCCAAGACTTTCAAAACCTTCCAGAAGAGGAAACAGAGCCATTTGAAACCCCAGCTTCATGTGCAAAGCCCAAAGAAAAAGTCATATCCACTATACTTAAAACATTCCAGAAGGTTGGTCCCAACATGAAAGAGCAATCATAGTCCCAATCATCAACTTTTATCAACCGCAAGAAGTCGAAAGAGGTCAGGAAGAAACACTCATTGCCAGACAATCAGAGGATCCTGCAATTGGTGGTCGGTGCTGTGTTAGGCCCTAGCCAGTTACACCGAGAAGCCTCTCCAGCAGTCCTAAAAGGCCCAAGAGTGGGGACGGAAGGCAAGGAGAAGACAAAGGACAGTGTTGACCGAGGAGCCAGCGTTAGGTTCACCCACGAGCAACACACCGGACACCGGAGTCCGCGTCTACTTGAGAGCACCAGGCCCAGTAGAAAATACCGGTACACTGTGGAGACTCTTGTCTCCCAGGCATTTGCGCAGTCACATACCAGGGAGCCAGGCACCGCAGAGAGAGAAGCAGCGGTTGTCAAGCGAGGGTATCACGACAGCCCAGGTGAACAGAGAGAGCAGAGGAAGCCAGTCAAGTTCTACATATGCTGGGGCTGCACACACATAAGGGGAAAGCAACAAGGAGGCCTTATACCCACTCGCTGTGGAGCCCCAGAAGTGCATCCCGAACACTTGGCAGTGCTCTGGACATCTACCTGCCACTACAACAGAAAAAGGTAAAAGAACATTCAGCAGTGTGTGTGTCAGTTCCTTACCAGTGTCCCTGTCAGTGCCAGAGACTGTCCTGTCTTCCATCAGCCCGGCCAACTCCCTACTCCATTCCTCATCAGCACGCCCAGTACCACCGGTGAATCCCTGTCCCGGAGGGCCAGCTGCACTTGCAGGAGCTGTACCATCTTTGCCACTACACCACCACCCTCCAAAGGTCTGAAGCGGCGCTGGTGCTCAATCACCAGAAGCTGCGGGTGGCATCACAATAAACTTTATAAACTCTATTTCTCCCATTTCAACTACCCCTTTTCAAAAGCAGACCACCAGGCCCACGGGCCTGGGCAGGCCACCAGTGAGAACCCCGACAGCAGGAGAGGCCAAGACACCCAAGTCCCCATACCCTGGGCAAGTCAGACGCCACCCGTGGTATGCCGCCAGATGTGACCGTCGCTGCTTGTCTCAGCTCCGGGGATGGTGATGTGACGCAGCAAGGTGATGAGCCCTCCACAGGCAGGGCTGGATATCCCCTGGGCTGGTGATTAAAGTTTTTAGGGAGATGGTTGTGAGGTGACCGTGGGGGTGCAACTTACTTCTGATGACTCACCGTAGCTGGGGGTACACGGAGCAGGCGTTGCTTCTCCTCCAGTCACGGAACTGCGCCTGCGGTGGTGTAGGCCCGGTTGTCCAGATCAATAGGGGAAATGGCGGAACAGTAGGGATAGATTGTCTTCGTGACGCCACCTGTGAGTAGTTCGGTAATGGTACCGACGCTGCTGGGCCTCCGGGGGATGGAATGCAGCAAGATGGAATGCTCCCCACAGGATGAGCGGGAGTCCTTGGGGTCAGGAGCTGCGCAAGATGTTGTGAGGCAGCTGCAGTAATGCTGCGGTTATGCCCAGGAGTCAGACACAGACAAGCCAAAGTCTTTTTAGTACCTTTACTGGTGGATATCAGGTACGCCAGACCGGGTTAGTGAAGTTAGCACTCCTGGAGATTCACAGCAAGCAGTTAGTGTAGGCTTCCTTTCTCTTTCTCTCTGAGTGAGGTCTGGGTGGATGTGGAATCCAGCCGGACCGGGTAGTATGTTCAGTGGAACAGATTTCACCTGGTTGGCTGCACTGAGGGCACTGTAAAAGGGTGATGATAATTCTATCTTCTTCCCTGGGCTCTCGCTGATAGGTGCGGCAAGTGAACAGGGGGCTAGACTCCCTGTGTAGGATGCTGGTTCTCTGTGGTGGCTCTGAGGTTTCCACAGCTTCGGTTCCAGTAACCGGTAGACAAGGTAGAGAGTGATGGTCACTCTGGTGTTCCTGAGAGGTGCTTCTCCTTTTCCTCTTACCCCAATTGCAAGGGTTTCCTCACTGGTAGCTAGGCTGACTAGGCCTGGTGTGTGTCTCATAAGCTTGAGATCATACACAACCTGCAGCTCTTGTAGCGTCTGCACACTCTGGTGTTTCTCCCTCCAAGACCCTATTTATAGGGGAAACTGGCTCAAAGTGACCAGTAGAGCTCCCCCTAGAGGCTTGGGGTGAAACCAGGTGTCCTAAGGTGTTGTAGTGTTTTGTGTGAGTGATGCTTTGCTGTTATCTCCATTCATGCCCCTAGGAGTTCTGTGGTGCCCAACAAGGTGACAGGGTGCCACATTCCCCCTTAGTTAACCTCAGTTCTCCCGGCTGAGCAAAAAGTTCTTTTTACAACTTAACACTAAGCATTTTATAAACAGTTAATAACAGAGTCTTAAGAAAAATACAAAAATCACTAAAAAGGAAGGGAAAAATATGAAAAAGGTGAAAAGCAGTCCGTACGGCACTAGTCCATCTGCCGCAGGCTGGAAAAGGTAAAGTTTGTGGTCACACAAGTCCTGTGACAATTGTCCAAAGTTTATGAAAAAGGAAAAAAAAGGAATAAAGTCCATACATATTTAAACTTTATACATTCCCTACGGGTGTCTCTGCTTGGGAGGCCGGTCTAACCTTTTCACCGTACCAGGCACTTTCTGTCCCCAACTTAATATACTTGGGACAGGGCCCAGTTCCTCCACCCTTCTATACCTACTTTTTACAGGTTCTGAAACGGTTACTATTTACATGACAGGTACTATACTCCACTACATTTTAAACCCATTCTCCAAATCTATTTGGGCTTTGTCCTAATGTACTACGTGTGGATCTGCGTAGTGTAGGTGTTTCAAAAGCTGTTGGTGTAGTGTAAGAAGTGATTCTTTCTCTAGTTCTGCTTTGTGAGATACCATAGTAAGTGCGTAGTCTATCAACTGGACTAACTTCTGTAAGTAGTTGAGTAGGAATGTTTTCTCTTACTGTGGGACTAGCAGGTTCACCGATTACAGGAATCTCAGGTTCCAATATAACAGGCTGCATATCTTGCACTTGTTGTGGTTGAACTTGTTGAATTGGCATTGGTTGCTGATCTTCTACAGGCTGGTAGAAATGCATAACTGGTATGAGGAATGCACCATCTAATTGTGGCCAATCAGCTGGTAAATATCCAATGTCTGTAAGGACTAGATTTTCTTTTGGTTCTTCTACTGTAGTTACTGCAGGGTAACTGGTTACTTGTGGTAGTAACTGGGTTGGACATTTCTTCAAATGATCCCTTGAGACAGTTGCAATAGTATTCCCATTGTCTTTGCTGATAACAACAGCATAACGGTGTAGGGTTCAGATTCCCAACTGTTATCCAATTTGCTGGTTTTTCTTTTTCTTTTTAGCACTAAGTCTCCTGTAGCTAGAGATTCAGCTGAGGCGTGCTTGTTGAAGTCTTTTTCTTGCTTGGTTCTGCTGATTTCTAGGTTTCTCTCAACACTCTCTTGTACTTTTCTGTACTGTTCTTGGCGTTGGCTGACCCAATCTTCATCAGAAGAATCTTCTGTGGGTTCAATGGTTCCCATCTGCAAATCAATAGGCAATTTACCTGGTCTTGCTCGCATCAGGTAAGCAGGTGTGTAGTTGGTTGAACTGACAGGTATGTGGTTGTAGATGTCCACGAGATCTGGAAGCTTTTCAGGCCATTGGTTTCTCTCTTCAACTGGTAAGGTCTTGAGCATGTCCATGACTATGTGGTTCATCTTTTCACATAAACCGTTCGTCTGGGGATGATAAGGTGTGGTGCGGATCTTTTTACACCCATACAGCCCTAAAAATTCTTGAAACAGAGCTGATTCGAAGGCTGGCCCTTGGTCAGCCAAGACTTGGTCTGGATACCCATGTGGGCGGCAGAAGTAACTCTGGAACGCTTTGGCTGCGACCTCTGCAGTTAAATCCTTAACTGGAACTACTACCAGGAACCTTGAATAGTGGTCAACAATGGTGAGAGCGTAAGTGTACCCAGTACGACTTGGGGTAAGCTTTATGTGGTCGAGAGCAACTATTTCTAGGGGTTTGGTGGTAACAATTGGCTGCAACGGAGCTTTCTGAGTTAGATGGTCTTTCTTTCGAAGGTGACATGGTCCACAGTTTTTACACCACTTGTCAATTGAGCCTCGCATACCGACCCAGTAGAACCGATCCTTCAGAAGTCTCTCCAGTTTCTTCCATCCAAAGTGTCCTGCATCGTCATGGTATGCTTCAAGGATCATTTGGACTTCAGTTTTGGGAACTATAATCTGCCAGATTAGTTCATGTGTTCTGGGGTTTAGGTATCCTCTGCATAGTTTACCTTGGTAGACAAACAACCTTCCTTTCTCTTTCCATAGGCGTTTAGCAGTCTGTGAGGCATCAGGATCCATGTTGGCGTGTTCTTGAGTGATCAGCTCTCTTACTAGGCTGACATCTGGATCATTAGCTTGTACCTCCTTCCAGTCATGGTGGGGTATAGGGTTCACGGTCCTCTCTACTCGTTTCTGGTTCCTCTGATGACACGTTGCGGTACCCGAACGGTGGAAAGCAGGTAGTTCTATCTCCTCCAGGTCATCTACGTCTTCTCCCTCTTCAGGAAGGTTAGGCATTCTGGACAGGGCATCAGTAGTGATGGGCGAATCCTAAATTACTCGGAATCGCTTGACTCTAGCGAGTCCGAGCCCAGGACTCACTACTCGTTGCGAGTCTAGCGAGTCCAATGTTAATGAATGGGGAAGCGAGTAATAGCGAGTAGTGTGAGATTTACAAATCGCAGATGTGTCTCGAAAGCTTCAGCCTGAAGCAATCCTAGTTTTGTCATTTATTTGCATTGGACTCGTTTACTTTGTAAGTAATCGCTGGGAAACTCGCACAGATAAGAGAAGAGTCCTGTCTGCTCTGTGCAGCTCCAGGGTCCTAGAGCCCGCCTGCTGCCTGATGTAGCAGTGCTGAGATTGTTCTCAGTCTGCTCATTCCCTGTGTACAGACATGAATGTCTGTGCACAGAGATGATGTAGCAGTGCTGAGATTGTTCTCAGTCTGCTCATTCCCTGTGCATAGACATCTATATCTATACACAGGGATGAGCAGAGAGGACATCGCGTTTTGGACTGCGTCGGACGGAAGAGGATTTTTTTAATTAAAGATGGAGTCCCTAATGGCTTTTTTTTTTATTTCTAATAAAAAAATTTCTCTGTGTTGTGTTTTTTTTAAAACAATTTAATAGAAATTCATGGCGGTCATGTCTAATATTGGCGTGACCGCCATAAATTTCGGGCTTAGGGCCAGCTGATAATACAAAGCTGGCCCTAACCTCTATTACCTAGCGTGCCACCGCCACCAGGGCCGCTGGAAGAGCGGGGTTCAGCGCCAGAGGATGGCGCTTCAATGAACGCGCCATCTTCTGGGGCGGCTGCGGGCTGCAATTTGCAGCGGGGGGTGCCCAGAAAGCTTGGGCATCCCTGCGCTGCGGATTCCAGCCCCCAGCTGCTTAGCTGTACCTGGCTAGACATAGAAATTGCGCGGAGCCCCTCGCATTTTTTTGACTCCGACTCCGAGACGACTCCGACTCCGATTCGACTCCGAGACGACTCCGAGACGACTCCGACTCCGAGACGACTCCGACTCCGACTCGACTCCGAGACGACTCCGACTCCGAGACGACTCCGACTCCGAGACGACTCCGACTCGACTCCGAGACGACTCCGACTCCGAGACGACTCCGACTCCGACTCGACTCCGAGACGACTCCGACTCCGACTCGACTCCGAGACGACTCCGACTCCGAGCCGACTCCGACTCCGAGACGACTCCGACTCCGACTCCGAGACGACTCCGACTCCGAGACGACTCCGACTCCGACTCGACTCCGAGACGACTCCGACTCCGAGACGACTCCGACTCCGAGGCGACTCCGACTCCGAGGCGACTCCGACTCTGAGGCGACTCCGACTCTGAGACTCCGACTCTGAGGAGACTCCGACTCCGAGACTCTGACTCTGAGCCTCTGACTCTGAAATTCATTAAATAATAAAAAAAAAAATGCGTGGGGCTCCGCGCAATTTCTATGTCTAGCCAGGTACAGCTAAGCAGCTGGGGGCTGGAATCCGCAGCGCAGGGATGCCCAAGCTTTCTGGGCACCCCCCGCTGCAAATTGCAGCCCGCAGCCGCCCCAGAAGATGGCGCGTTCATTGAAGCGCCATCCTCTGGCGCTGAACCCCGCTCTTCCAGCGGCCCTGGTGGTGGTGGCACGCTGGGTAATAAAGGGGTTAATACCAGCTTTGTTATACAAGCTGGTATTAAGCCCGAGATTCTTAATGTCAGGCCACGTTTGACCCAGCCACTAAGAATCTCCAATAAAGGGTTAAAAAAACACAACACAGAGAAAATTTTTTATTTGAAATAAAAAAAAAAGCCATTAGGGACTCCATCTTTAATTAAAAAAATCCTCTTCCGTCCGACGCAGTCCAAAACGCGATGTCCTCTCTGCTACATCCCCTGTGCATAAATATAGATGTCTATGCACAGGGAATGAGCAGACTGAGAACAATCTCAGCACTGCTACATCAGGCAGCAGGCGGGCTCTAGGACCCTGGAGCTGCACAGAGAAGACAGCTGGACTCGGCTCGCAAAGAAACAGCAGTTACTTTGCGAGTTTCCCTGCTATCACTGGCACAGTAGCCGAGTCTAATGCAAACAATGGCAATCCTAGTTTTGTCAGCGTTTCTGACAAAACTAGGATTGATATTGATTTGCATTGGACTCGTGCGAGTAATCACTGGGAAACTCGCAGAGTACCGAGTCCTGCGAGTCCCTTACTACTCGCCGAGTAACGAGTCCTAGCGAGTAGATTCGCCCATCCCTAGGCATCAGCATTGCCGTTCTTGTGACCTGCCCATTATTTTACAGTGAAGTCATATTTTGAGAGTCTTGCTACCCAACGTTGTTCGAGGGCTCCCAGCTTCGCAGTCTCTAAATGGGTTAGAGGGTTGTTGTCTGTGAAAGCTGTGAACGGGGCGGATGCCAGGTAATGCTTGAAACGCTCTGTGATTGCCCAGACCAGGGCCAGGAACTCTAGCTTGAAGGAGCTGTAGTTCTCCGGGTTCCTTTCAGTGGGACGGAGCTTTCTGCTGGCGTAGGCGATCACCTTTTCTTTGCCCTGCTGACATTGAGCTAGGACTGATCTAGACCTTTATTACTTGCATCAGTGTACAATAGAAACGGGAGATTGTAATCGGGGTAGGTCAGGATTTCTTCTCCTGTTAAAGCATCTTTGAGCTTTTGAAAGGATTGTTCCTGTTCTGGCCCCCAGTGGAACGGGGGTCCCCTGATCTTGCCGTTTTTGGATTGACCTACTAGGAGATCTTGCATGGGTGCTGCTATCTTGGTATAGCCTTTGATGAATCGTCGGTAGTACCCGACCAGGCCTAGAAATTGACGTACCTCTTTGTGAGAAGTTGGTGCTGGCCAGTCCTTGATGACGGTTACTTTATCCGGATCCGGTGCTACTCCTTCGGCGCTGACCACGTGTCCTAGGTATTGGACCTTGGGTTTCAGCAGGTGGCACTTGGACGGTTTCAGTGTCATCCCGTACTTGGACAGTGACTCAAACACTTCACTCAGGTGCTGTAGGTGGTCTTCATAGGTCTGAGAGTATACAATTACATCATCAAGGTATAACAGGACAGTCTCAAAGTTCTTGTGGCCCAGACAACACTCCATCAGTCTCTGAAATGTGCCTGGCGCATTGCACAACCCGAATGGCATACTCTTGAACTCACATAAGCCCATAGGTGTCATGAAGGCTGTTTTCTCACGATCCTCCTCTGCAACGTCAACCTGCCAGTACCCACTAGTAAGATCTAATGTGGAGAAGTAATTGGCAGATTTGAGTGCAGCTAGTGACTCTTCTATGCGGGGCAACGGGTATGCATCCTTGTGTGTGACTTTGTTGATTTGTCTGTAGTCTACGCACATCCTCATACTACCATCTTTTTTTTTAACCAGGACTAGTGGTGCTGCCCAGGGACTACAGCTATCCCTAATGACTCCTGCATTTTTCATGTCCTGTAGCATCTCTTTAGCTTTTTGGTAGTGTGTGGGTGGTATTGGTCTGTACCTTTCCTTGATAGGTGGATGATTGCCTGTGGGGATATGGTGTTGTACCCCTTTAATCCTCCCAAAGTCAAGTGGGTGTTTACTGAAAACTTGTTCATACTCCTGAACTACCCGGTATACTCCATTTTTCTGGTGAGTAGGTGTATTGTCAGTTCCTACACTGAGATCCTGACACCATTTCTCTAACTGATCTTTGGAGTGAGGGGGTTCATCAGTGACTATTTGGTTTGAGGATTTTACATCAATCACAGCATCATCTTTTACTTGGTACAATTTTGCGACAGTTGCATATCTTGGCAGTTTGACTTCGTCATCACCATAATTTAATATGCGTACGGGGACTCTCCCCTTTCTTACGTCGACTAACCCTCTGGCTGTCAAGAGCGTAGGACTACTATCAGACATTACAGGTTCTACTACAGCTTGGTAGTTCTGCCCTCTGAGGCCTATGGCTGCTCGACACCAGATCATCATTTCACTTCTGGGCGGTACCACAATTGGAATGGGATCTGTGACCCGTACTCTGCCAATTTCACCATTAGACAATGTTACCTGTTGTTGATACACCAGAGCTCTGCTCTGCTTTTGGATAGCCCTCTTTTCTCTGGGTCTACCGGTTTCAACACTCTGTTGGAGTAAAAACAACACTTCATCGATGCATTTAATCATGACATTGATACCCAGTATTACATATGGATCCTTGTTGTTAGGCTTATCCTGAACCACTAAGATACCCTGGTTCTTCAGCTGCACCCTCCCCACCTTTACTGTAGCTTCCCATTGCCCCTCTATTGTGACTAGTATACCATTAGTGGCTTCAACGTTCCAATCGGGTTAGGGGGTTCTAGCTTAACATCGGGCCAGAACTGCTTGTAAAGGGTACTGGGATGGTTGTCACCTGGCATCCAGTGTCTATCAATGCGGATGTAGCGATGCCATTGATGACGATTGGTAGGTATGGACAGTCTCCCACATACTTGTGTTCCCAGTTGGTGGTTGGGCCTGTACAGTCTACTCCTGGGGTTGGCCCTTCTCGCCCAGGGGTTGCTCGTTTAAAGGACGGGATTGCAGGTTGCATCCTCCTAAATCATTCTGCTGACTGGTGCGGCGTCTGTCAGGACTGCGGCGGTCTGCAGGTTTTCCTCACGGCGGCTGTGTTCTTCTCCTCATCCACGGAACGTCGTCAGGGCTGCCGGCGAGTTGAATCTTGTCCGATGGCCTTGCATCTGTCTTGGGTCTTCTCCCAGCTTGTAACTTGGCCACGTCCTTCATCAGCTGCTCGACATTAGCACACAGTTGTTCAAGCCGGTCAGGTGCTGTAGTCTGTGCACTGGACTGAACCGCAGGGATCGGAGATGCTGCTGCCGGCACGGAAGGGGTGTCAGTTTGCTGCTGCGGTGAAGCGGGATCAGGCACTGTGGCAAGCCGTTGTCCCCAAACTGTTAAGTCTCTCAAGGTATCAAACTCTGCGCCAGGATTTTGTATGGACCACCAGCTTGCTTGCTTTCTATCCTCAGATAGTCTAAGGCCCACAATAATTTGTCCAATTAACGCTTTGTTTTCGTCTCTGATGCTATCAGGATCAACTTATTTTAACAGTCTTAGTGCTTCTTGCAAGCGCAGCGAATAATCTAGAACACTTTCTTGTGCCCCTTGGTTACAGCGATAGAATGACCTTCTTAATTCAGCTTCGGTATGGAGTTCAAAAACCCGGGTTAATTGAGCGAATATCTGCTCCACAGATTCCTGAGATTCTCTAGACCAGTTTCAGCTTTGCAATTCAGCTGCGCCCGTTAACTGTCCCATAATAACTGAAGCTCTCTGCTTACCGGTCATAGCGTGCATGTCCAGCACCTGGCATATCTTCCTCTGGAAGGTCTCCAAGGTACTGGGTGCACCGCTGTATTTAGGTAACCAGGTCGCACTCGGAACGTAAGGCATGGATATCGGCATAATAGGAGCGGGTTGTTGCGGCATACCGCCGACCTGTTGCTGTCCATCAGGAAGCACCGCGTTGTCGGGACCCGGGATACTCATCGTGGCTCCCCCTTAGTTAAGCGCGGCCAGCCCTTCGGTTTCAAACAGAAGTCTTGGGCCCGCGGTGAGGAGTGAGGCACCTCGGGAGTTTCCGGTTCCTGCTGCGTACAGGGGAAGTCGTCAGAGCGTCGGGGGCGGGGCCTATCTTTGCGCCCTCTGCACAGTAACGCCCCTTCTTTTCCAGCCTTTCGTGCAGCAATGGCGGTTCAAGTATACAGTTCGATATTTATAGTGATTAAATAGCACACAATACCCGTGATAACGGGCCTGCTCGTATCCTGTTCGTGACGCCAAATTCTGACTCACCGTAGCCGGGGGTACACGGAGCAGGCGTTGCTTCTCCTCCAGTCACGGAACCGTGCCTGGGTGGTGTAGGCCCGGTGGTCCAGATCAATAGGGGAAATGGCGGAACAGTAGGGATAGATTGTCTTCGTGACGCCACCTGTGAGTAGTTCGGTAATGGTACCTACGCTGCTGGGCCTCCGGGGGATGGAATGCAGCAAGATGGAACGCTCCCCACAGGATGAGCGGGAGTCCTTGGGGCCAGGAGCTGCGCAAGATGTTGTGAGGCAGCTGCAGTAATGCTGCGGTTATGCCCAGGAGTCAGACACAGACAAGCCAAAGTCTTTTTAGTACCTTTATTGGTGGATATCAGGTACGCCAGACCGGGTTAGTGAAGTTAGCACTCCTGGAGATTCACAGCAAGCAGTTAGTGTAGGCTTCCTTTCTCTTTCTCTCTGAGTGAGGTCAGGTGGATGTGGAATCCAGCTGGACCGGGTAGTATGTTCAGTGGAACAGATTTCACCTGGTTGGCTGCACTGATGGCACTGTAAAAGGGTGATGATAATTCTATCTTCTTCCCTGGGCTCTCGCTGATAGGTGTGGCAAGTGAACAGGGGGCTAGACTCCCTGTGTAGGATGCTGGTTCTCTGTGGTGGCTCTGATGTTCCCACAGCTTCGGTTCCAGTAACCGGTAGACAAGGGAGAGAGTGATGGTCACTCTGGTGTTCCTGAGAGGTGCTTCTCCTTTTCCTCTTACCCCAATTGCAAGGGTTTCCTCACTGGTAGCTAGGCTGACTAGGCCTGGTGTGTGTCTCATAAGCTTGAGATCATACACAACCTGCAGCTCTTGTAGCGTCTGCACACTCTGGTGTTTCTCCCTCCAAGACCCTATTTATAGTGGGAACTGGCTCAAAGTGACCAGTGGAGCTCCCCCTAGAGGCTTGGGGTGAAACCAGGTGTCCTAAGGTGTTGTAGTGTTTTGTGTGAGTGATGCTTTGCTGTTATCTCCATTCATGCCCCAAGGAGTTCTGTGGTGTCCAACAAGGTGACAGGGTGCCACACTGACAGCTGTGCTTCTGGTTCCTCATCCTTGAGTCTGTTACCAAGGATGCTCAATAAAACTCTCACACAAGTTTCGAGTACAACCGGATACTTTACTCACTGCTGTAGTTCTTAGTTTACACAGTCTCAGTTTTCTCTGCAGCGAGCGGTACCTGTGGCCTGTCAGCAGCTGAGTTGGATCACCAAAAGCACCCCCTTTCTCAATGCCTTTTGGGTTCTTCAGGACTGCTCACTACCTCAGGGCTTGCAGTCGCGGACTTTAGACCCCTAGTCTTAAGTCCTAGGCCTTTCCTTCGATGTGACAGTCAGTTTGGTTCCAGGCATAAAGACCCTTCACTGTACCGGTTAATCTGTGGCTGGGGCGTATAACAGCCAACCACTTTTACAGGGCCGGTTCTCTGTCCGTCGACCCAGTCCCTCTGTGTCTCTGTAAAGCCGGTCTTCCACCTTGGTCTCCTCCTCCTCTACACCTGGTCAGTAGTCTCGGACCCAGTCAGACATTAGATGACACCAGCCACCGGGTCCCGGTTTCCCTCTCTCGTTGTTACTGTCATTCTCCTCTGTCACTCCCGTCCTCTGCTCCAACTCCAACTCCAACTCCAACTGACTGTCACTCTTTCAGGTCAATACTGAAGCTCCTCCCCCTTTCACAGGTGTCTCACTAAGCTCCATCCACCACTCCCTCTTCCCCCACCTTTCCCCTGCCTGGCATAAAGTCCTAGGTCTGAGGATTCGGGGGCGTGTTGGGTGTTTGGTATGGGGTGGATGGCTCACCATCCCAGCTGCTGTACTATTCTGTGGCCACCAGTCCGCAGCGGTGCCACATTATCAATTCCCTTTGTCCTCAGTGCTTGATGTAGACCGCTACATTTTCTTTGTAATCATGCCTGCATCCTTGACCTCTGGGGTCAGTTGATTTGGTACTGTGTCACCCTGGAGGGGAACTTCATGGTTTCCTTTAAGCACAAGCCTAACCTCACCATAAGAGGCTCTATGAAGAATAAATAATCGCTTAGTCAAGACCCTCCAGGTCGCAGTCGGCACTGCGGCTCAGTGGGTCCACTCACCCATGCTCATACCCATGAGAGTTACAATGACAACATCACAATAGGAGAATAGCTATAATGAACAATGAAGTCACTGGAGAAGGTCCTCAAATTGAAGAACATTTCACTGGTGATGAAGGACCGGCTCATACTTAGTCTGGTCTATTCTGTAGTAACATATGGAAGTGACACCTGGACAAAAAAAAATTATCAATGAAGAAGAAGAGTGAACATCTCCAAAATTTGGAGCTGGAGAAGGATATTATCTATATCATGGATGGAAGAAGAATAAAAATATCACTTTTGGAAAAATTAGAGCCAGACATATCACTAACGCAAAGATCACCAAGCTACAACACATCATACAAAGAGGAATCACTGGAAGGACATCGGGTAGGATGATTAGAAGAAACAAGGTGATGAGGAAGACCAGCAATCAGATGGCTTTATACACTCAAGATAACAGTAGAGAACAGCCTAGCGGAGTTATCTAGACTTGAATACCATGGCGAACCTATCTAGGCTTGGAGAAAATCCTGGTGGACCTATTACGGTTTGGACAAGACCCTGGCTGACCCATCTAGGCTGCACAAGATCAAGCGCCCTACAAATTGTTAAACTATTAAGTCACTATGGCTCAGTTTGGAAGTGAAAGCTGTAAAAAAATAAATTATACATCTATGATCTAAAATGTGAAATGTATTTATGGTTTGCAATGACTTTAGATTTGCTTTATTATTGTGGAGGTTTTTTTTTCAGAATTCAAACATGTAATTGAGAGTGTAGTGAACTAATCTAGTCCTTCACTTGGGAGATGGTCCCAGGTGTCACCACTTGTCTATTTCTCTCCAGAAAGTCAGAAAATCTGTAAACATAACACAGGTTTCTATGATAGTGAATAGGAGACATAAGATATATAAACCTCCTGATCACAGCGGAGACTTCACCCCATATGAACGCTCTGTGCTGCTGTCAGTGAGAAGGACGTCACATCTCACAATGTCTCTGATGTATTGCAGATCTCTGAATGGTGATGATCTGCAGATCTTCCTATGGTTTGTTCTTTTAGTTATATGTAAATCTGATGCTCAGGATTCTAGATGTGGTCTTCACACCTATAACACTTATTTGAGTACGAGTATTACCAGGATGGAGATATTTTCATCGGAGGGATATTCACTGTCCATTCTCTGATCACACAGATCACCTATGAAGGGATTCCTGTTTGCGAACCTCATAGATTATGCACCTTGTAAGTCGTTATACTGTCTTTCAATGTCAAACCCATTTTTTATTCCATTCAGCATTTTGTTGGCCTACATGATGTGTCTGGGGCTTCCAGCTAGACTACACAATGAATTTGATACCGCTCACCAGATAATGTCCTGACCGGTCCAATGTAAGAGGATGAAGATCCTAGACACCCATCAGCTGGGTTAACTGAGAAATGAAATGCTGGATCTTCTCATTAAAATACTTTTGTGCTTTATTTAAAGATATTTAAAAAATCATATCAGAGGATGAGTGACAAGTTGACTCCTTACGGCGACAGTCTTAGTTGTCACGACTGAGGCTGTTGCCAAAACGTGTCAACTTGTGACTCATCCTCCAATGTGATTTTTTTAAATCTTTAAATAAAGCACAAAATTATTTTAATTTGAACATCCAACATTTAATTTTTCTGGGTCTTTCAGATAGACTGTTTGTTAGAAACATAATTTTGCCAGTAACGTTCACAATACTGGCCAACCGTGAGCACAAGCGTGGATCTGATGCTCAAGAAAAGAGGTACAGCAGCACTCAGGTTCCATCTAAAAAGTCCAACTTTATTTACAACAGGATTAAAACCAGATCATGGAGAGTTTTGGGATGTGAGAGATGACAAGCTTGTTGTTCCTGACATCCTGCACTCGCCCTGATGTGATTTTAATCCTGTTGTTAATAAAGTTGGACTTTTTAGATGGAACCTGAGTGCTGCTGAACCTCTTTTTTGGATCGTGGACTCCTTACATTTTTCCTCAAGCAGGCACCTGACGTTCCAGAGGTGACATAAGGAGCTGCAATACAGATCCAAGGTATTCCTCTGCATAAGATTGTAAGTAGTGCCAGAGTGTTTCCATACACTTTTGGTGGACCTGGTATTAGCCCAGTGAACCTAACTCCATCTGCGGTCTTTCTCCATCTGTTGATCCATGTACACACTGTTTCATTTGTATCTCTTTTATATATAATTTTATCACTGTTCGGATGCAACTTTTGTCGACTTTGGGTAAAGTTGACCAGATTGTTTCTTTTCCTCTATAAGGCCGAAGACACACTGAGCGATACTCACATGAGTCTCATATGTCTCACCCAGAACTGCCTCCAGCTCTCTAGACTGGAGCGTGGAGCTGCTTGTGTTTCAGCTGATGCGCGCCTGTCCAGAGAGATGGTGGCCTTTCCAGATGAGTCATTTGAGTATCTCGCATGAACCTTGTTCAATGTGTCTCCACCCTTATCTTGTATATTTTACAATTACTGCAGTTAGTTTGTTTTGTTTTTTTTACAACTTGTACCTCAGAACAGCCAGGTGGGGCGCCATCCACTGTTAATCTATCCGTCCCTGATGGAATCTGTAGATAGCTGAATTGCCAATCATCTAGAAATTCCAGGACAAGTCCATAAAAATTGGCCACTTTTTTGCCTTGTACATAAAACAAAATGAAGGCATCCATGATTTGTCTTGCACCGGAAGGTATTATACAGAATGTTTTGACTGTACTTATTAGCGATGAGCGAGAATTTTAGTGCTTGAGTGATTGGTACTCAAAACATCAAGATGTTGGGAAGGAAAGGTGTACAACAGTCCGCGCTGCCCGGTCACACACTCCAAGGAACACACGTGTAGATGATGTTCAAATAAATTATCCTTTATTTTTCCACGCATTTCGGTGCCCTCCTGGCGCCTTCCTCAGGTCCCTGCCAGGAGGGCACCGAAATGCATTGGAAAATAAAGGATAATTTATTTGAACATCATCTACACGTGTGTTCCTTGGAGTGTGTGACCGGGCAGCGCGGACTGTTGTACACCTTTCCTTCCCAACATCTTGATGTCTATCCACGAGTGAGTGGTCGGTGGAAGTCCAGCAGCAGCCATCAGGATATTATTCCCATACGCCTTCAAACCAGTTGTGGGTCTCACAACTGACATAGGTGAGTGAGATTCCTTTACACCACCTTGTGCTAGTGTCTAGTGATAAGGCACTATTGCGCCTCTTGTTCCCCCCTTCTTTTTCTTTCATTGGTACTCAAAACAAGCAGGTTGGAGGCTCGGACGGGCTCAACTCGTGTACCGATTATAATGAAAGCTAAAGGGAAATTTGACCATTTTTCTAGAAGACTCAAAATGCTTGAGTTTCTCACTGACTCCCATTATACCTGGTATATTCGGTCGAGCCCATCCAACTGCTCGTTTCGAGTACCAAGCACTAGAGTTTTGAAGTGCTCGCTTATCACTAGTAATTAATATCATTTTACTCATTTTCACATTCACAGTAACTGCTCCTGATGTCTTCATACCAGAATCATGGGCTGTAGACCTGTACCACTTACAGTGATACCTTGGTTTTCAGCGATAGTCCGACCAAAAACTATTGGCGAAAACCGAAACCAACGAAAACAAACAAATCCATAGGGAACAATGTAAAATCAATGAATTCATTCGAGATTGGGCAAAAGACCTACAAAAAAACCTACAGATTTTTTAGTGAATAAGGATAGCGATTAATACTGGAAACACCTAGAAATTACTGTAACACTAATTATCATTAATGCACTGACAAAAAACGACAAAAACCGAGACATCGATGTAAAGCGAGACACATTTTTCTTTGAAAAAATTGATGAAAACCAAAACCCATGATAACCAATGTCGACGAAAACCAAAATATCACTGTATAATCTTAATGATTCATTACAGTTTTTATAACATGTCCGTAAAAAATATTGTCTGTGATTTTTTTTTATACGCTATCCAGAAAAATATTAAGGAGTGAAGTTGGTGACCCTGGTGAACAGTAAGATGATCTTTGATCACGAGGCTTTGAATTGTGAGGTTCAGTATGCCCTTAATATCTCAGAAGCAGAGATGAACAAATGTGTTCAAGGTAAACTGACTTTGTGTTGAATTTTACAAAAAATGTTAATTTCCAAAAGTTTTATTTATGTAGCAGAAATTCAGCAGGGTGAGGCCATTTCCCTTACTTTTAGGGAGCAAAACAGTGAAAAAATAAGGCATCATGATCAAGATGTGATTGCCTGTGGCTTAGATCAGGATACTCAGGACTTCATTAATACAAAACCGCATTCTGTCTTTACAGTATTTTGGTTGATCTTATGCCTTTTTTATTTGCAGTGCAAGTATCAGAGAATATCAGCAGCTGATGGCTTTTATTTTTACTATTGATCACATTAATCGGAGCCCAGATCTCCTTCCTAATATTACCCTGGGGTATCACGTGTTTGATTCTTGTGGAAATATCAATAAAATGGTTAAAGATGTCCTGCATATAATGAGCGGAATATGGACCAAGTTTCCAATTCCTAACTATACCTTCCATAAACACGGAGTACTGGCCGGGTACATTGGAGATCTCCATCCTTACACTACAAACCCAATGGCGCAGTTACTGAACATTTTTGGCTATACACAGGTAATTGCACTTCCCTATATTACTAAGAATATTAGCTGAGCTATCACCCTGCTTCTATATTGCTTACATGTTAAGCAATCCTCCGAACCCAGAACTAGGAGGGTGGTCCCAAATTTTAGAAGCTGTCCTCCAGGACTAAAGATGAGTGAACCCTTTGAAGTTCAGTTTTGGCTCAGTTTGCCAAATTGGCATTTGTTCACCAAACAGTTCACCAAACTTCTGATCTGTATTCAAATCAATGGGAGGCAAAATCAAGGGCATATCAAATATATTTAAAGGGGCCCAAAAGCTGCCAAAACAGCTCAAATTAGGGACAGGTGCCAGACAGTGTGCAATCTATTCTACAGAGTTAAAATATTCATTATTGTGCATTATGGATGCATGGAACAAGACATGGCCCAGTAGTTCAAGCTTCAACATTGATCAGGAACAGGGAGATGAGTGACAAGTGTAGGCTTGGTGCTCAGAGAGCCCTGCTAAATTCACAAAACCCACAACAAAGATACCACAAAAAGAGTCTCCACATTTCCAAAAATTAGGGCCAGATACCACCATAGTGCCATCAATTGACCCACAATAAATATTGTACAATGGCGTAGCCTGCATGCACAGGGTCTGGAACAAGGCCTGGCCTAGCATTTCAAGGTTAAACATTTATTAGTAACAGGGGGAGGCATGAAGTGTAGCGATCATGTCCAAAGAGCTTTGCTAAATTGAGGAAACAAGAAGAAGACCCCAATAACATTTCAAAAAATTATGGCCAGATACCACCAAAGTGGTATCAAATGACCCAGAATAAAACTTTTATAATGGCAAGATCAATGCAGCACGCTGGAAAGTACAACATCACCTAATCTGCCCAGTCTGCCACTGGGGTGGAAAAACTCTTGGAGATGAATCAACAAAGATGAGCTTTCCCTGAACATGTTTGCCAATTTCAATTTCAGCACCAACATTGCAGATTCAGTTCTGGTTCGGAAATCTGAACAATTTCCCAAAAGATCACCAAATGCGTCCATGTTTGGGAAAAAGCTTTGAAATTTAAAATGATCCTAAAACGTTCCTAGTTTGTTTCGGACCAAAACACTCTCCAAAAGACCTATTGGCCGAGGACAACACCTATACGGTTAGGAGTGTCTATCAACCATCGGGTCTACCACCTTGTAGAAGTTGAGCTTTAAATTAATTTTTTCAAGCTTCCTGGAGTTTGCAGGTGTTTTTGACACCTGCAAGGTGTGAATTTTAGAAACAATGCCAGATGTGGCAACAGCTTTGCAGTGCAGGAAGCTTAAAATGTCCTTTAAACATCCGTTTAAGTGAGCTTACTATTTTTTAGGGAATTTTTTTTAAGTACCGTATATACTCGTGTATAAGCCGACCCGTGTATAAGCCGACCCCCCTACTTTTGCCCCCAAAAACTGGGAAAACTTATTGACTCGCGTATAAGCCGAGGGTGGACTCCAGCACAGGTATACAACCCCCAGCAGTGAGGTATACAGCAGCCTCCCCAGTGGTAGTATACAGCAGCAGCCCCAGTGGTAGTATACAGCAGCCCCAGAGGTATATACAGCCCCAGAGGTATATGCAACCCCAGAGGTATATGCAGCCCCATATGCAGCCCCAGAGGTATATGCAGCCCCATATGCAGCCCCAGAGGTATATGCAGCCCCATATGCAGCCCCAGAGGTATATGCAGCCCCATATGCAGCCCCAGAGGTATATGCAGCCCCATATGTAGCCCCATATGTATATGCAGCCCCATATGTATATGCAGCCCCATATGCAGCCCCAGGGGTATATGCAGCCCCAGAGGTATATGCAGCCCCATATGCAGCCCCAGAGGTATATGCAGCCCCATATGCAGCCCCAGAGGTATATGCAGCCCCATATGCAGCCCCAGAGGTATATGCAGCCCCATATGCAGCCCCAGAGGTATATGCAGCCCCATATGTAGCCCCATATGTATATGCAGCCCCATATGTATATGCAGCCCCATATGCAGCCCCAGGGGTATATGCAGCCCCAGAGGTATATGCAGCCCCATATGCAGCCCCAGAGGTATATGCAGCCCCAGAGGTATATGCAGCCCCAGAGGTATATACAGCAGCCCTAGTGGTGTATACAGCAGCCCCAGTGGTAGTATACAGCAGCCCTTAGGTAGTATACAGCAGCCCCAGTGCTGTATACAGCAGCAGCCCCAGGGCTGTATACAGCAGAAGCCCCAGGGCTGTATACAGCAGAAGCCCCAGGGCTGTATACAGCCGCAGCCCCAGGGCTGTATACAGCCGCAGCCCCAGGGCTGTATACAGCCGCAGCCCCAGGGCTGTATACAGCCGCAGCCCCAGGGCTGTATGCAGCCGCAGCCCCGGAGGTATACAGGCCCCCCCCATCAAGCTCCAGGGCCCCCCCCTTGAGGTCTGAAAAATAAAAAAGAATGAATACTTCACCTGTCCGACGCCTTCTGCCGCTGTGCGATCCCCAGTTCCAAGTGAGGTCTCTTCTGACAGGACCTGTGGTGATGTCAGAGGGGCGTTCCCGGGCACTCGCGGTCATGTGATACATATCACATGACCGCGAACAGCCAATCAGCGCTGGGAACGCCCCGGGAACGCCCCCCTCTGACGTCACCACAGGTCTTCTCAGTACACCTCACTGAATGAAGCCCGGGATCGCGTGTCGGCAGCTGCGGACGGCGCGACAGGAGACTGGTAAGTATGATATTCCTTTACAGGACGCCGCTCAAGGGGGGGGCCCTGGAGCTTGATGGGGGGGGGCCTGTATACCTCCGGGGCTGCGGCTGTATATAAATACATATACTCGCGTATAAGCCGAGGGGGGACTTTTCAGCCCAAATTTTGGGCTGAAAAAGTCGGCTTATACGCGAGTATATACGGTAATATATTTTTTACATTTTGTTTTTTGTTTTTTTGGAGATCGAACCTTTATTATTGCAGGTGGTCAGCAGCATACGAGGCCATGTCTTCTACAGTTATTTGATAGCAATTTATATAAAAATAGCATATGGACATGATATGCTTCCCACACATGGTCTTATAGCGTAGGTCTGTTCATGTTCATACTCAAGAGCTCCATACTATGGATATTGCTTTTTAAAAATGTGCAATCACTATTTAATGTCATTCCATACATTTACTAGACAGATTTTGGGCAAGTACACAACTGTGTTATTATATATACTGTTCATATTGAAGTTGTCCTTGCATTGCTGCATTGCCCACCACCACTAGCCATATTCAGCATTCCAGATGACTTGGTGAATTGTTGATGACCTGAATAAAGTCATTTATTTTAATCATTACGTCTCCTACAAATATATCAGTCTTCAATAATTATTACACCTAGTGCCTGTGCAACCGAGTCGTTACCTTGTGGCATGGGAAATTTGATTTGTGATTATTGTGACGTTGCTTCTGCAACCCATGGTATGGAAGGGTTAATGAGGGGAGCTAGGCAACAAGATGTGCAAATCATTATTATTATAGCGCCATTTATCCCATGGTACTTTACATGTGAAAAGGGGTATACATATACAAGTACAATAAACATGAGCAATACAAGGCACACATACATACAGAAGGTAAGAGGACCCGGCCCGCGAGGGCTCACAGTCTACAAGGGATGGGTTAGGATACACTAGGAGAGGGTAGAGCTGGTCATGGTTCAGTAGACTGAGGGTCACTGCAGGTGGTAGGCTTGTCAGAAGAGGTGGGTTTTCAGGTTTCTTTGGAAGGTTTCCTCAGTAGGCGAGAGTCTGATGTGTTGAGGTAGAGAGTTCCAGAGTATGAGGGAAGTACGGGAGAAATCTTGTATGCGGTTGTGGGAGAAAGGGATAAGAGAGGAGTAGAGAAGGAGGTCTTGAGAAGATCGAAGGTTGCGTGTAGGTAAGTACCAGCAGAATATGTCACAGATGTATGAAGGAGACAGGTTGTGGATGGTTTTGTATGTCATAGTTAGGGTTTTGAACTGGAGCCTCTGGACAATACAAAAAGCCATTGAAGGGATTGGGAGAGAGGAGAGGTTGGGGAATAGCGGGGAGATAGGTGGATTAGTAAGGCAGAAGAATATAAAATAGATTGGAGTGGTGCAAGAGTGTAGGAGGGAAGGCAGAGAGTAGGAGGTTGCAATTGCTGAGGCACGAGATGAGTAAGGTGTGCACGAGTGTTTTTGCAGTTTCTTGGTCAAGGAATGTACGGATCCAGGAAATAGGTTTTAGTTGGAGTCAGAAGAAGGTGGCAAGGGACTGGATATGTGGCTTGAAAGAGAGGACAGAGTCGAGGATCACCCCTAGGAACCGAGCATGTGGGACTGGGGAAAGTGAGCAGCCATTGACTTTGATGGATAGGTCTGGTGGAGGGGTAGAGTGAGGTAGGGGAAAGATGATGTATTCTGGTTTGTCCATATTCAGTTTTAGAAAGTGAGTAGAAAATAAAGATGAAATAGCGTACAGATATTGTGGGATTTTGGTCAGTAAGGAGGTGATGTCGGGTCCACAGAGGTAGATCTGCATGTCATCAGTGTAGAGATGATGCTGAAGACAGTGGGATTCTATTACCTGTCCCACATCGAAGGTGTAGATGGAGAAAAGTAGGGGTCCTAGAACTAAGCCTTGGGGAACACCAACAGACGGGGTGAGGTGAGGAGGTGGTGTGAAAGAAGAAGACTTGAAGTGAATGTTCTGTCTGTTAAATAATAATATCCTGTATTGATTTATTGTTTCTGACTCGGTAGTGACACTGGAAGAGGCGGGCCCATAGGAAAAGCAAACAGGTGTCACCCTGAAGCTATATAAAGATAAGATCGATCTGGGCACACATTAAATTCTCATGAAAAAAATTTTTTGGACCACACAAAGTGTTAGTGGTTATGTTTTCTTATTTTCTTTATTGCCACACAATGTCCAAACACACAATATCACCAACGTTTCGGCCTCTACATCGGCCTTTATCAAGGTATCTGATTATACAAAAAAATAATATACAGTATGTATTAACATCATACAAAATGTGAAACAATTGTTATCATGGTTAGGACTAGTGCCTGTGCTAAATTCTTGGTGGACTAAGGCGTGTGACAATGTGAAAATGATTGGGAAAATGAAATGGAGTGCTGATTGGTCGTGGGAGTGCTGATGGAGGGGGTAGGGTGTTGAAACACTCAAAGAGATACTTCAAAAGGGTATGTGAGGGGACTGCCAAAAGAAATAGGTTGGGAAACTGAGAATCAAGTACCGTAATAAGGTCAAAATAGTGAAGATTAGAATCAGTAGGATATAAAGCCAAACAAGAATACTGGAGGTTAAAAGGAAAAAATCAATGAATTACCAGTGTTGGAACTGGTGGGGGTTCACCAAAGAACTAAAAAGGAAGAACGAATACACTTCAAACGTGAAGGCACACCTTGGGGTTCCTAGAACAAAGTAAATGCTGAATGAACAAGGAAAACTGGACTATAAGTAATGAGACTGGTGGAAGGATCACCATTAGCTCAAGAAAAAATCAATCAATTAAAACATCTCAGGAAGAACATCTAGGTCTAACCAAAGGAGTGTCAAAAAGAATCAGAGTGAAACAGAAGGTTTTAGATAGTAACCTAGACAGGAACAGAACCTACACAGTGAGAATATATGAAAGAACAAAAGTGAGAAGATAATAACTCCAAGTGTAGTAGCAATCATATAGGCTCATCTAGGGATAGAAATACCTGCTGTTTAAAACCAAACATTGGAAAAACACCAGAAATAAACACCAGTAAATCTGTAAAAAGAGACAAATGAATAATATATATATGTAAAAAAACATCTACAGTTACCCACTATGTCAAAGGGCAGTAGGACATAGTGTCCACATTATCAGTGGGAGATGCCCCAAGATATAAGAAGTTATTAGAGGGAGAAAAAGAAAACAGCAGCTGAAAGAAGCCCTCAAGATGGGGCTATGTTACCTTAAGAATGAGGCAAGGCTCAGGGGAAACACCTAAAGGCAATAAGATAAAAGAAAAGACTGAGCAAGGTAATCTAGATATCAAGTGAAGCGACAGATACCTAGAGTCCAAGGAGTGAGGCAGTACCTTTCCAGGAGTATGTGGTTGTGAGGCGGCGGTTGTGCGGGGAATGCGACGCCGGCGCCTGCTTATGACAGGGGAGGAGGCGTGTCTAATGTGACGTATGTCCGGTCTACGGACCGCACGAAACCGAAAGTGGAACGCACAAGTAGCGCATGCGCACTCAATGCTTTGTATGGCGCATGCGTGCTCAATAGAATGAGAGATATTAATGAACCCAGTGCTGCAAGGTGTCGGGGATTCCGGTAAAGACGTGATGGTGATCAAATTCATAATGCCAGATAGTTGATCCATGCAAAGCGTTCAGTAATGCATCTGGAATATGGAAAAAAACACATGTTAGTACCCACTAATACACTTAAATGCAATCTGAATAAACAGTCCAAATTACAATTTGAGTCAAAGCGAAGTCAATATACAAGAATGGGGATCATAAATTAGAGCACTAACCCAAGTAGGGTGCCGTACAAAAAACTGAGATAAGGATTATCTAAACAGTTATAGTATCAATAGCATAATCTGTATATCTCCACTGGATACTATATATTGTTGAATGTAGACAATTGAATAAAAACAATACAACATAAGAACAATCGGTTATATCAACAGTACAGGAACACATCTTTGCCATAATGAAAATGTATATGGAGACAATATCAAATCATGCTGAATAAATGATTAAGAAAGGATTACGTGAATGTCTAGTACGCGCGGTTCATACCTTGAGGTTCTAAGGTCTGGAGTGTATGGATCCAGTAGGCTTCCCTTTCTTTCAGCCTCTGGATCCTATTCCCTCCGCGTCTCAGTGGTTACACTGTACAAAGTGGAAGGGAATGGGGAGCAGTGTATTACGACATCGAATAGTTGACTTATGCTTGCTGATGCGATCGCGCACATGCTGGGTAGTCTCACCAACATATGCGCGACCGCACGGGCATTTAACAAGGTATATGACAAATGATGACTCACAAGTAAAAAAACCTTTGACAGGGAAGCGTTGTACCGGTATGGGGATGCGTGAAGTATTCTCCTTTAATGACATCATTGCACTGATTGCATCCTAACCATGGGAAGGTGCCCTTGCGTACTGTTTGAAGTGTAAGTTGGTAAGGAAGCTTTTTATTGGTACCAATGTCTGCTCTCACAATGGATTGTTTAAGATTGGGAGCTTTCTTATGACAAAACAATGGCCGATTCCTGAATTCGGGGATATTAGGATAACTCGAGTTGAGAATTTGCCAGTGTTTCAAAATAGATCCCTTAATCAGAGTACTGAAGGGGTGATACATAGAGACAAAGGGTATTCTCGTGTCCATAGATAGTCTGGAATCAATTAGATTGCGTTTGCCTTCTGCAATATGAACTGGGTATCCACGATCCTGGAATTTGAGGGCCATTTGTTTGTGTCTTTCAATTTTTAAAATAGGATCAGAGACGATCCTGTCAATTCTCATGTGTTGGGATATAGGAAGTGCTGTCTTGATGTGTCATGGATGGCAACTATCATATCTTAACAGACTGTTACGGTCTGTCGGTTTGACGTAGAGGTCAGTCTGGAGTTTTGCCCGTTGGGTCAACCATCACCGTTGTGTCAAGGAAATTAACCATTTTCTTATCATGATGAATTGTGAAAGTTAAATTAGGTACCAGAGAGTTGATGTCCTGACGAAAGACGTTTAAGAGCACTTCATTTCCATGCCAGATGAAAAAAATGTCATCAATGTAGCGGCGCCAAATGAGGACATGTTCCGCTACCAATGGATGACAATAGATATGATCTTCTTCGAACTTACCCATGAAAATATTTGCGTAAGGGGGTCCACATTGGACCCCATTGCTGTACCCTGCTTCTGTAAAAAGAAGGTATCTTCGAACAGAAAAAAGTTTTTTTCAAGATCAATGTGTAACAAACAGATACAGAAATCTTTGTGAGATCTGTTAAATGATTGTGTTGGTCTAGAAACTATTCTACTGCAGCGATACCCCTAGCATGGTCGATACAGGTATATAGACTGTTGACGTCCATTGTTACAAGTATACAATCATCAGGTAACAGATCCAAGTCCCTAATCACCTTAAGAAAATCATTGGAATTCTTAATGAATGACTTCAACCCAGGGATCAAAGGACTCAGCATTTTTTCTAAAACCTTAGATAATGGCGCCAGAATTGAATCCGTGGACGCTACAATGGGCGACCCGGAGGCGAAGTCAGGCTTTTATGAATTTTAGGTAGCGTGTATAGGACCGGTGTAATTGGATGTGATTGGATGAGGAAATCGGCCAACTTTTGGTCGATAACCCCTGTAGACCTATAATGGTCCACAATTTGTTTGATCTCTGTCTGAATTTCGAATGTCGGGTCCCTGGGGATAGGTTGATATGTCCGGGTGTCTGATAATTGAGAGTAAATCTCCGAAGTGTAGTATGACTTATCCAATACCACTATCGCACCCCCTTTATCCGCAGGTTTAATAATGATTTTAGGATTACTCTTGAGGGATTTTAGAGCCCTGGACTCATCACATGTTAAGTTGTGTCTTACGTTGAGTTCATCTCTCTGTATTCTACCCTCTACATGTTCAATATCCTTCTTGACTAATGCAACGTATGTTTCAACGTATGTTTCAATATTCACGTGGTGGATTAAAGGAGCTGGGCAAACTTAGTCCAAATTCCTTCAGTTGTAAAATATTAGTCGGGATTGTTACAGATGAAGGTGTTGGGTTTTCCGCAAAATGAACTTTGAGCCTCAGGGATTTAAAGAATCTCCTCAACTCCTGGTCAAGCTGAGAGGAACTGTATAATAGGGTGGGACTGAAGGATAAACCCTTCGGGAGGACTCTGTATTCTGTTGGTGATAGGTTTTTAGGACGAGAGGTTATATACCAGTGGAGGCCTACCTGAGACCTGGTCACCATACGTTGGACCCTGTCCGCCTCTTGCTCCTCCGTGTCTTTTTCTTTGTTGGCGTCGGCCTAAAGAAGGTGGTGGAAAATGCGGAGGATATTGCGGGTATGGTACAAATTGGTTGGGATGTCCATATTCGTGTTCGGATCCGGACGAGGAATAGTAGCCGGATCTTGGTGGTATCGGTTCGGATGAACGGCATCTGTATACTTGGTTCTTCTCGTAGTCCTCCTTGTCCCTGTTGAACTTTGATTTTTTTCGGATCTGTAGGGTCTTCCTGAACTCTTTGTTGGCGGAGATTGCCTTTTTCTTTGATTTCTCAAACTCCGAGCTTGATAGTGTATCCTTAAGTTGATCATCATGACGAGTTAGAAACCCTCAGTCAGAGTGTAGCCACGTTGGAAGATCAACTTAAGGATACACTATCAAGCTCCGAGTTTGAGAAAATCGAAGAAAAAGGCAATTTTGTGAGGGGATTAGTGACATTTTATCAATGCATTCCAAAAAACTAGATGGTGCTACACTGTGCTTCACTTGTTACTATATGCTCATAGATTGTTAGCTCGCGGAGAGGATCTTCTCCCCTCTTGTATCTGTACGACCAAATTGTCCACATTTATTGTACTTGTCCTTGTCTGCCTTTTAGCATGTAAAGCGCCATGGCATTTAATGGTGCTATATAAATAAATAATAATAATAATATGCTAGCATTACGCACTTTGATTATGGATCCCCTGCAACCGCAAGACATTCCTGATCTGGGAGGGGGTCATCTACCTTGCAGCCCCAGGGCAAGAGGATGCTTAAAATTCTGCAGCACCAGACCCAAAGCGGCATGTACTGGAGGAAAACATGGACACATACGTATGTGACCTGTAGTACACCTGCAGCCGGTGCCAATGCCACCAGGACTAGAAGTATGATGTGGAAGCCAAGAGGCCAACAAGGAGGCCAAGGTAGAAGAAGCAGAAATCCCAGTTTCCCAGCCTTGTGTATAGCCCCCACCAGAGGTCTTTGGGAGAATGCTATGTGGGGACTCCTACCCCCTCCAACAACTAACCGATTCAGCATGAACTACCCCTGCCTGTCTTCTTCACTGAAGAGATTCAGCATGCAGATGACCCTGCCCAGGAGTGGTTGCATGGACCTATGGTTAATGAATTCTACGACCAGTACCCAAGGGAAGATGATGGCATTTTTGAAGGATAGTTGGTTTGGTTATATAGTGGAACAGAGTACTCGGCATTGTTACTACATTAACTGCAACATTATTGTGTGTTACCATCTTCCACAAAGACTGCACACCATGTTTATCAGGGAGGAGGTCACCTTCATGATGAGGTGGTTCGCAGTTGGCGTATGCTGGGCTGGCATTGCTGATGACTTTGAGAACTGGCAAGAGGAAGCCAACCATGAGAGAATGTGACTTCAGGTGGAGGCCAGGTCTCTCTTGGTTAGCCAGCCAGCTGAACCCAAACCCACAGGGTGTGTCGGTGTTAAACAAGTTGCTGCTGTCTTTTCTAGAGGGTATGGTCATCCCTAGTTCACCCTTAGTCTTTTCCAGTGGTAGCCATGATGGAGTTCGCTGGGAAGGCAGAGAATGCCCCTAGAAGAGTGGTCACTGTGACCACCCCAAGACCATGTGGAAGTGAAGTATCATGAGAAACTGTTACAACCATCCAGGTCATGGCTGAAAAAGATACAGAAGGAACGTGATGTAGGGGTCTATGGAGCACTGTGGTAAAGGATCAATATTGGGACAAAAGCTGGTTAACAAACCTATATTAACCCTTTGCTCTCAACAAGAAAGTGGAGAGCGAAGGGTTAATAAAGGTTTGTTAACCAGCTTTTGTCCCAATATTGGTTCTTTACCCCAGCACTCCAAAGACTGCTACATCCCATTCCTTCTGTATTCCCTATACCTCTTATGAGGGGAAGCAGCAGGAGCAGCTGTGGGTATTACTGAATTCATATCAAGCCATCTAAAGGACCAGCTGTAACCTGGCAACATCCATTCCAAGCATCCTCAGTCAAAGACCTGCAGTGATGTGCTTCCGGTGATCCCCGACCACGTGACAGGCGTGCCCCGGAAAAGCCGTTCATAGCGGCGGCGGCCAGCAGACCCCAGTGCCCTCCATACCACCCTCATCTAGAAACCTTAAACTGGGGTTGTGCAGGGGTGCACAAGCACAGTAGGTGAGTGGCCACTTGGCCTTAACAATTATAATTACACTGGAACAACAGTTTCTTCACAATTTTGCTCCTTGTCCTCTTGTTTTTATATGGCTGAAAAAGATGGCACTCGGTTATTGTAAAGACTTGCGTGGACTTTACTAAATGGCATGTTGTTGGGTGGCATTTTGTTGAGTTCATTTTCAGTTCTTCCTTGACCGAGGCATATTTTCTTGTTAATGTTATATTTCCCTTTCCCATATTTTGCATTGCTTGCCAGCTGGATAAGCAAGTATGCATGCAGCCTTTGGGCTACAACTCAAAGCCCTTAATGGCCTCTGCCCTTCATGGACGTTCCACTATTTTAAGAGTCTGCTGATTCCTGTGTGAAGTCCGTTATATATACAGGGTACAGTCATATATGTGTGTTTGAGACTTATTATAGTCTGTGCTACATTAAAGTTTATTTTAAATTCACTCCTTGTGTGCTGGATTGTTTCTGCATACAGGTGCTTTGATGCTGCCCTACAGAGACTGGTGAACCAGCAGCAGGCCTCTGGCCTGATGGTATGCGGTATGGAAATGCAAGACTCTACACACACTCCTGTACAAAAGGGCTGGCTAAGTGCAGTACTCAAGGGCGGCTAACATTGTATATTTTCAGGATTTAGGCTGTGGTCACAGTACCATTTTTCACATGCATTTTTGGAGACCTGCGTTTTCAAAAACGCATGTAAAAAACGCACCCATAGGCCCCCATGTTAAAAAACGCATGCCCTAATAGCCAAAAAGCATGTGTGACTGTCCCATGCGTTTTTGGAGCATATCCAAAAACGCATGCGTTTTTGTAGAAAACGCATGCGTTTTTATAACATGGGTTCCTATGGGAAACGCATGCGTTTTTGAATGGCACTAAAAGGTACTAACTGTACATGCGTTTTTGCATGCGTTTTCCATAGGAACCCATGTTATAAAAACGCATGCGTTTTCTACAAAAACGCATGCGTTTTTCAAAACGCTCAAAAAAATACTACAAGCACTATTTTTAGGTGCAGGTTCAAAAACGCACCCAAAAACGCAGGGAGCCATCACACACCTTACAAAACTCATGCTGACATGAAAAAAAGCATGAGTTTTGTTAAATCACTTAAAAAAACGCATGGCAACTGTGACCACAGCCTTACTTAGCATTGCACAAGGTGCTGGGAATCATTACATCTGCAGGTGATCAGAATGGCATCCAGACATTCAGCAAACTATTTGTTGAACTGTTCGGCGAACATTGCCCATTCGGCGAATTGAACCTAATCCGAACTCCCAAAGGTTCGCTCATCTAGTCATTAGTAAAAAGATTGCACTGGAAGCAAAATCTGCTGACGGTCTGTCCAATTGGGGCCATGTAGAGAGAGAAGAGAAGAGAAACAAGGATTGAACCCTGAGGGATTCCAAAAGTGAGAGGAAAGAGAGAAGTGGAGCCAGTGAACAATACACTCAAGGAGCCATCGAAAAGATAAGAGAGCCAGGATAGAACAGTGTTGTTTAGGCTGATGGTTTGATACAACCAAGAAACCAGCAGAGAAGACCCTGGTGGATCTATCTAGGTTGCACAAGATCAATCTTCCCACAGAATGTTCATCCATCAAATTGCCATTGCTCAAGATCAAGCTGAAGGTCATTAATTATTAAATATTTAGTAATACCACTGAGACCTAGTGTAGAATCAGGTACAACTTTTTTCTTCAAGTTGTTTTATTTTGAAAATAAAGAAGTTGAAACTCTGACATTTTTGTCTGAAGCACGCCTTATGTTGACGTGATTGTACAAATGCAACATTCATCTTATATTTCTAGATAAGTTATGGAGCCAGAGATCCCCTTCTGACCAACAGGATACTGTATCCAAACTTTTTCCGAACTGTCCAAGACTATGAGACACAACATGAAGCGATTGCAAAGTTATTTAAACGTTTTGGATGGAACTGGGTCGGGGTAATAACATCAGACGATGAACCTGGAGAACGTGAAGCAGAACATCTGATCCGAACCCTCAGCAAATACCGAATTTGCACTGAAATCAAAGTTAAGATTTCACCAAGAAAGTTTAAAATATTTCATAAAGAATTGGTAACTTCATCTTCTGAGATTATTATCATCTGTGGGACAATATCAATAAATTACTTAAGGTCACTTGGTCATGTATCATCTATTCTGAGGCAAAGAACCATTGTCCTTCCTGCATCGTGGTCGGATGCCAAAGAACTCATATACCAAGATGTGGATGATAGACTGGATCGCAGTTTGGTGTTCGCTCCTCCAATACGTTACGTCCCTGGATTACAGGATCATTTATATACTTTCCATCCATCCAACCGACCACATGATAAGTTACTGGAGGACGTCTGGATGTATTCATATTCTTGCCTCTCAGATAATAATGATAAAAATGAACTCTATCCAGATGTTACTGGTGCTTCTCTTCGTAACTGCACTGGAAACGAGACATATGCCAGACTATTTAATTATTTCGGAGATTCAGCAACCTACAAAGTTCATATCTCAGTCATGATTATGGCACACGCCCTACACGATTTCTATACCGTCTTCCATAAAAGTGAACCGAAAGGATTGAAACCATTTGAATTCAAACATAAAGTGAGTGATAGCATTGTATATATTCATAATATGCTTTTAAATTATCAGTTAATATCATTTATATCAGACAAATACTTCATAATTAATGGTTTGAAAAAAAGGCACTTGATGATCTATTTTAACCTGTAAAGATCATCTAGTTGGTTATACAGAGAAAGAAATGTATTTTTGTCAGCCCATGACACCCACAATCAGTTGACCCAATTTTGGGGGTCTTGGTGTGTCGCCATTGATGTGAGAGATAGATCCGTTTGAAGATGATTGAATCGATCCATTGCAAATCAGCTTTAAATAAAAGTTCAAAAAATTTGCAGATCCTGATGATTTTGAACAAGTTGCAATTCATCCTGGTATATATGTCCCTCATCCTGGTATATACTGTCCCCCACCCTGCCCCCATCATGGTATATATGTGCCTCATCCTGGTATATACTGTCCCCCACCCTGCCCCCATCATGGTATATATGTCCCTCATCCTAGTGCATTCTGTCCCCCACCCTGCCCCCATCTTGGTATATATGTCCCTCATCCTGGTACATACTGTTCCCCACCGTGCCCCCCATCCTGGTATATATGTCCCTCATCCTGGTATATACTGTCCCCCACCTTTCACCCATCCTGGTATATATGTTCTTCATCCTGGTATATACTGTCCCCCACCTTGCGCCCATCCTGGTATATATGTCCCTCATCCTGGTATATACTGAAACCCATCCTGTGCCCATCCTGGTATATATGTCCCTCATCCTGGTATATACTGTAACCAATCCTGTGCCCATCCTGGTATATATGTCCCTCATCCTGGTATATACTGTAACCCATCCTGTGCTCATCCTGGTATATATGTCCCTTATCCTGGTGCATTCTGTCCCCCACCCTGAGACCATCCTGGTATATATGTCCCTCATCCTGGTATATACTGTCCTCCATCATGCCCCCATCCTGGTATACATGTCCCTCATCCTGGTGCATTCTGTCCCCCACCCTACCCCCATCCTGGTATATATGTCCCTCATCCTGGTGCATTCTGTCCCCCACCCTACCCCCATCATGGTATATATGTTCCTCATCCTGGTACATACTGTCCCCCAGCATGCCCCCATCCTGGTATACATGTCCCTCATCCTGGTACATACTGTCCCCCACCGTGCCCCCATCCTGGTATATATGTCCCTCATCCTGGTATATACTGTCCCCCACAGTGCCCCCATCCTGGTATATATGTCCCTCATCCTGGTACATACTGTCCCCCACCATGCCCCCATCCTGGTATATATGTCCCTCATCCTGGTATATACTGTTCCCCACCTTTCGCCCATCCTGGTATATATGTCCTCATGGTATATACTGTAACTCATCCTGTGCCTATCCTGGTATATATGTCCCTCATCCTGGTATATACTGTAACTCATCCTGTGCCCATCCTGGTATATATGTTCTTCATCCTGGTTTATACTTTCCAGCATCCTGAGCCCATCCTGGTATATTTGTCCCTTATACTGGTATATACTGTCCCCCACCTTGAAACCATCCTGGCATGTAGGTCCCCCATCCTGACCACCATCTTGTGTATCATCTGCAAATACAAGATTGTTGATGATTTCTCTAGCATTTTTAATTCCTTTTCTTTTTCGGCAAGTCCAGCCTTCCTGACAATAGCTTCTGCATATAAATATATAAATTGCAAAGAAATGCTGACAAGTGCAGCCTTGTCTGAATCCCCGCTCTACTTTGAACCATGCCATTTTACTGTGTGCCATTCAGGCTGTTGCTTCTTGGTTTATGTACAAGTTCCTGATGAAGCTGATGGTTCACCACACCCATATACTTCATGGTATCTCAAGGTTTCTAGTGATTAACACAGTTGAAAGTTTTGCTGTAGTTGATGAAGCAAAAATGGAGCCCCTTCATCATTTGGCCTTTTCCATTCTCAATCTCACGTTAGTAATTACATCTGTTTTTCCTCTGCCTTTTCTGAATCCTGCTTGTGCCTCTGGCAGCTCTTTGTCAAAGTGAGGTTGTAGCCGTCTTTGTAGGACTTTTACAGACATGGTAGTAATAAATAGGTTTATTTTTATACAAAAAAATATTAAAATCTGAGAGTGTTCTATGATTAAAATTATTAGTATTTTTTATTCTTCAATTTTAAAAAAATCATCCAGTTTCTTATACATATTCCACAATGCTACAATATTGTGCTGTACAGGTATATGATAGCAGGAAGTATTATATTTTTCTATGTTAAATTGTTGGAATATTCTTTTTACCCATAAATGCCCCAGAAATAGAGTGCACTGGGCGATTTATAGATCAAACTCCTGTTGCGAATTCTGAAAATTATCTCCTTGTTAGGATGCAGCAAGCTGTGTAAGGGACCTGAAGAAACCTGTGGGTAAATGCAAACGCCCTGTGCTCATGATCTGGAGGCAGTGCGTGTTGGATGCAGTGACTCCGGACCTGAAGGAGCCCACGGGTGAATGCAGCCGCCCTGTGGTTATGATCTGCGTTGGGTGCAAGATCGCTTCTCCCTGCATTCACCCACTGGAGATCGCTCCTGACTCCACAGCATGAAATAACATTCTCCAGGGATACGGAAGAGCGGAAACCTGTACCACAGCTACAAACACACTGCACCAGGGAGAAGCACAATGTGCATGGGATCTCTACAAATCCCATCCACTATGCTGCTACTGTACATCACAGTGCTTTGGACGTAGTGGCAATACACTACGTCCAAAACGCTGTGTTTCCTGATCATGAGTAAGCATCCTAAAAAGTACTGAAACATTAAACAGTTGGCCATGAGCATTCAAAACATGGTCACATTAGGTTCATCTGAAAAGGTTAAGGGGCATTTTAGGTTCATCCTAAAATGTCATCTGAAAGCCAAATATCCCTAAACTTTTGTGAGTAATGTATCTACCAAACATGTCTTATATAACATAAGCCTTCATATTTGTATGTTGAGTAAAACAGTTTTGGGTCTTTGGAACACTGTGATAAAAATGTTGCATCCTGAAGACCCAAAATGATTCCATCTGTGAAGGTAGTCACTGGAGATCATGATCTATCGCCCTGCTACCATGCAGGGGCTGACTGGGGATTCAAACTCTGGGTGGCAGATTTCCTTTGCCGGTCATATAAGGTGCGTAAACCGGGAGGGGGGGTGCTGTTTACAGGAAATTTCGGTTGGTGGGGGGATGAGGGCTAAACCACCACTTGCCCCCCTGCCACCTGGGCCAGTCCGCCCCTGCTACCATGAGATCTCAAGCAATGGTCTCTCCTAACCTCTGTTAAAATATTAGTAATCATAGATTCTTGGGTATATGACAATTGGAATCGGTGATTTTAAGTGAAATGTTTTTTATTCTCAAAGCTAAAAATGTTTTCTAAAGAAAATCAGATTCTACAATCAGCACAATGAATTATTTAGCTTCAATGAGAAAGGAGAAGTTCCTGAAACTCTAGATATTGTGAATTGGGTAAAAAGAGAAAACAAGCAAAAAAATCATACTAAGATTTTCCCCTACCGGACTTACGTGGGCGGCTTTAATCCATCATTAATGGAGGAGAATCAACTGACTGTATTTCCAGAGAAGATAACATGGCGACATGGAAAGGTAAGAAGAAGATTCCGAACATTCCAACTGTGATCAATATCTACATAGAGCGTAAAACTCCGAATCAATGCTAGAAATAAACAGCATAGGAGGAATGAGGCAGAAAACATCCTGCTGATCTTCTCTATTTCATCTGGTTAACAGCTGAGTATTCAGGTGAACCCAGGGGAGGGGGGCAGCGGACAGTTACTTAAGGCCAGAGACAGGACTTTGAGTAGGATAAAGATGTGGGGGTGGTGGGCATGGTTCCATGGTTGTTTCTCTATCACACATACAATAATAATATATATTTATGTTTTAGCTGCATTTTAAGAAGATGGATAAATGTAGGAAGTACTGGAAGTCTAGAATGCATTATTGTTGAAAAATGTTAAGATGCAATGGCCCTTTACACGTCCCAACATCGGTCTGATGTTGGATACAACGGCGCGGGAGCGCGCTTTTTCTGGGCAGATTTCCAAGATCGCATAGGAGCTGTTACACAGCGCGATATCGGCAGGCAACGCAACAGAGATGTGTACGCCCCCTTGTACGGCGAACCAGGAACGAACATTTAACATGGGAGAGAATAGGGGAAGTTGGTCTCCAAGTCGGGGTTGGGCTGTCACACAGCACGATCCGGCCACAAGTCCATCCAATATGGGCCATTGGAGAGCAGGCTCATTTGATCCCCGATATCGGTTTGACATCGTTGGTGCGTCGAATTGGACATTCAAACTATACAACGCATCAACGATATCGGGGCCAACGCACGAACCACGTGACTTTTTATCGGAGTTGGACGCCGATATCGGGACATGTAAAGTGGCCATAAGACCAAGTGTAAAATACTGGAGATGAGAACCAGCTGGGTCACTAACGGGTTTTATTTAGGATTATTCAATGAAGCAGGGATTCCCAGTCCAGTCTCTGCATAGCGGCTGCAATCTGATGAGGGTAGGCTGATTCAGTTTATAATGTTAAGGCCACTTACACACACAGATATCTGTTCGATATTGGTCACAGATCTCTGGTTGCAGTGAAATCATGGACACATTGTTACATTTTACACAGCCACAAAATGGAACAATGTGTACATGATTTCACTGCAACCAGAGATCTGAGACCAATATCTGAACAGATATCTGTGTGTGTAACGTGGACCTTTAGAATGAGCGTTTACGGCCATAGTCAATGGCCATTCTAGACTGAATCTGCCTGCCCTCATCACATTATTGCATGAAGTGAAGGATTGTGATCACTTTTTTATTAGGGGTAGTTCAATGTCATTTATGTTCCCATGAGTTATTGCACAACCAATACTGGAGAGCCTTTCCAATCCCTTTTTCCTAAAAACACTGATGAAAAATGTAAAACAACACTTTTTTTGCCCCTATTTTTCGCGAGCTGAACTCAAAGATCTAAGACTTTTTCTGTTATATGAAAGACCTTTTCACTCAGATATTGTTCACAAATTGGTCTACATCTGTGTCAGTGAGCACTTCAAGAGATAATCCATCCACCTCACAGGTGTGGAATATCAAGATGCTAATTCCACACATGATTATTGCACAGGTGTGCCTTCAGCTGGCACAACAAATGGGCACTCTAAAATGTGCAGTTCTACTGTAGTGGGGGCCCAGGGAGGAGAGGGGACAGAAAGATAGTCAGTATCTTGTGTGACACTCCAGTCTACCATCTGCCTTGTACCATGAAAACCAGGTATCATCTATGAAGAGAACATCTCTCAATGTGCCATATGCCATCAAATGTGAGCATTTGTCCACTCAAGTTTGTTACAACAACAAACTTAAGTCAGGTGGAGACCCCAATGAGGATGACAAGCTGCAAACAGATGGAGACCCTGATGAGGACAATGACCTGCAGTCAGGTTGAGACCCTGATGAGGATAACAAGCTGCAGTCAGGTAGAGACCCTGAAGAGGACAAGCTGCAGTCAGATGGAGACCACGGTGAGGATGAAAAGCTGCAGTCAGGTTGAGACCCTGATGAGAACAACAAGCTTCAGTCAGGTGGAGACCCCATAAGGATGACTAGCTATAGTCAGGTGGAGAGTAACCCCAATGAGGGTGGCTAGCTGCAGTCAAGTGGAAACCCCACTGAAAATGACAAGCTGCATTCAGATGAAGACCTCGATGAGAAAGATGAGCTGCAAGTCAGTTAAAGATCCCAATAAGGAAGAAGAGCTGCAGTCAAGTGGAGACCCCGATGAGGATGACAAGCTGCAGTTAGGTAGAGATCATGATGAGGATGACGAGCTGTAGTAGTCAGGTAGAGATCCCAATAAGAAGGATGAGCTGCAGTGAGGTGATAACCCCCATGAGGACGACAAGCTGCAGTCAGGTGGAGACTCCAATGAGGATGATGAGCAGCAGTTCAGGTGAAGACCTCAATGAGGACAACAAGCCTTAGTCAGGTGGAGATTCCAATTAGGATGACAGGCATTCTGTGTACAGTTTGTACAAAAATTCTTTGATTATGCCATCTGATTGTTGCAGCCACTGTTTGGGTGGCTGGTCTCAGACGATCTTGGATGAGATGATGGATGTGGAGGTCCTGAGCTGGGGTGCTTACACATGGTTTGCAGAATAATCATGTGTCTAACCAGCATCCTGATACGCCGCACCTGTGAGGTGGATTGATTATCTCAGCAAAGCAGAAGTTTACATTCATCCAAAATTTAAGGCAAATTTGTGAACATTTTTTGAGACAAAATGGCCTTTTGAGTCCATAGAAAAAGTCTTAAATCTTTGAGTTCAGCTCATAAAAGATGGGAGCAGAAACAAACGTGTTGTGTCTCTATTTTTGTTCAGTATATGTGTTGCACTAATCTTTATTTTTTCTCTTACTGTACATCTAACCCTAATAATATATCATCGTCATATTGAAGTATATGTATGACCTACCCAGGCTGGAGGACTCAGAGCTCGGGCAAGGTGTCAGGGGAGCGCTATCATGGGTGGCTGTACCTGAGTCCGTGGCTCTGGGGATCAATAACAAAACAACAATATAAAGTAGTTTGTGACGCCACCTGTACTACCTGGTGAGGGATCACCAGCGCCTCCACAGTCCGCCGGAGGGTGGTGGAATTGCAGCAAGGGTGGTATAGCTTCCTACAAGTGAAGCTGGGCCTCCAGGGCAGCGATGCTCTCTTGATCTGGCACAGGCTGTGGAAAGAAGAAGTGCAGTGCAGCACGGGAAAGAGGCACACTGAGGCTCCGTTACTCATTCAGGTACTTTTACTGGAACAGTTCAGGTAAAAGCACAGTTCACAGTACAACACAGTCTGGCCTGGCCTCCTGTGCTCTCTCACCTTTGCTGTCTGCGGGATAACCTTCAATGGCCTGCTGCTTTCTCTCTTCATTGGGTGCCTGGCTCCCTTGATATTGACTGCGCAGGTGCCCAGGAGAATTGTAGTCTCCACAGTGAACCGGATTCTCTGCTGGGCTGGAGCTCTCCAGCAGGTGCAGACTCCGGTGTCCGGTGTACTGTTTGGGATGAACCTTCGTTGGCTCCTCAGTTCCCAAAACAGCTTCTTTCCCTGGAAGACCCCTTCTTCTCCTCCTCTCTTTCTCTCCCTCAGAGTTATCTGCCTCCAACTTCCTCCCGCCCTCACACTGCTTGCCCTGAACTCCTCCCACTGGGGCTGGGTCTCCTAGCAGGGAGTTAACCCTGTAGTCCCCTGAGCTAAGGGTGTGTGTGGATGCAGGATTAAGCCACATATTAACCTCCCCATTCACTGACCACAGGGATACCACACACACTGGTCTGGGTGCAGTACCCCTTAGTGGCGCTCCGACCAGTGGGGCGCCACATTCCCCCTTGGTGAAAACATACTCGTCCGCGAGTATTCTGCCTGGTACACCTGAAGAGTAAAATTTTCTTTTTAATAAACAAAATACCAGGTAACATATTTACAATTCACACATTCTTCTTCTTCCCTTTGTGGGAGGCACGGTTTCTTTCAACGTTACTAACAAACACAAAAGTTAGTTATCATCATAGACCTCGTGGTCCTCGAGTCACCTGTTGGCCAAGATGTTACTCTCTGGTTCATAGCATTTTTCTTTACTATACACACAATTTACTTTAACTTTTTAGTCCACATTGGCCCTACCGGGACCAGTAACTGCGCAGGCCCAGCGGTAATTATTGTCCAGCACAGTCCAGTGTGTTTTATCACCGCTGGGCTGCTTGAAATAAACATTATTTGTAACGGGGCAAAGTTTTCACTCAAGTCTATGCGTCTCAAAAGGGAAAGAAGCAGTAATCATTATTCAGGGAAAAGGCAAGAATAAACTATATACTGTTCCAGTTCTGTAGCAATATACAATTTCTTAAAGACAGGCCACTCTGATGGCAAACCACCCCATAGGTCCTGCGTGCCACTTCTATGTGACCTTGTCCCCTCTGTACAAGTCTCGATCCGGGTGACCGCGGCGTAAATGTGGCTCTTCATCCTCTTGGGTCTCCGCCACCGCTCGTGCAACCGCTGCTGCTTCCCTCGCTTCCCAGTCCGTCGCTCGAGTTATGTGCTCCACGGCCCGGTTGGTGTTCCAGGTGCGGACTACCCACTCCAGTGTGTTAGCCACGTTGTCCCACAGCTCTTGGAAGGTGCCTCGCCAATAGTCCGCGTCCCCCTCGTTGGTAAGGATAGAGACTGAGTCCAGGTCCCCGCGGGCAATGTGGACCTGCTGCTCCACCTCATGCAGGAGGTCACTCCACTGGGTCAGCATTGTACCGGGTAACACACATTGCTGTTCGTCATGTCCTTCTCTTCCGGCTGGGCTTTTATCGACCTTAGGCGGTTCCTCCTGGATCATTTCCTGTGGCCTGCCCCCATGTTGATTGGCGACCATAGGGGCAGGCAAACAGTTTTCGCGCCTCTGGATAGGCCCTCCCATTGCAAGGGGCTGAGGCATACCCCTGGGCCTGTATGTTGTCCTTCACATGGCCGAAGAGCCATTTTGGGATTCCCAGTAGAAATAGTGGGAACACATTTTTGGCGCCATTTAATGGCGGGAAAAGTTATTTTTCAAGCACAGAGTCCAAAATTTGTAGGCACACAATACCCGTTAAATACGGGTAGGTCGTATCCTGTTCATAGACGCCAAGGTTGTATGACGCACCCAAGCTGGGGGACTCAGAGCTCAGGCACGGTGTCAGGGGAACGCTATCATGGGTGGCTGTACTCGAGTCCGTGGCTCTGGGGGTCAATAACAAAACAACAGTATAAAGTAGTTTGTAATGCCACCTGTACTATCTGGTGAGGGATCACCAGCGCCACCACAGTCCTCCAGAGGGCGTTGGAATTGCGGCAAGGGTGGTATAGCTTCCTACAGGTGAAGCTGGGCCTCCAGGGCCGCGATGCTCTGTTGATCTGGCACAGGCTGTGGAAAGAAGAAGTGCAGTGCAGCGGCAGGAAAGAGGCACACTGAGGCTCCGTTACTCGTTCGGATACTTTTACTGGAACAGTTCAGGTAAGAAGCACAGTTCACAGTACAACACAGTCTGTAAGCATAGGCAGTTGGCCTAGGTAGTGGCAAATGAACGGGGTGTCTCCACGTGGCTTTGTTAGATGTCCCTCCTTCACTACTCTTCCAGGTTGGTGTGAAGCCTGGCTGTTCTGAAACCTGGCCTGGCCTCCTGTGCTCTCTCACCTTTGCTGTCTGTGGGATAACCTTCGATGGCCTGAAGCAATCTCTCTTCACTGGGGTGCCTGGCTCCCTTGATATTGACTGTGCAGGTGCCTGGGAGAACTGTAGTCTTCACGGTGAACCGGATTCTCTGCTGGGCCTGGAGCTCTCCAGCAGGTGCGGACTCCGGTGTCCGGTGTACTGTTTGGGAAGAACCTTCATTGGCTCCTCAGTTCCCAAAACAGCTTCTCTTCCCTGGAAGACCCCTTCTTCTCCTCCTCTCTGTCTCTCCCTCAGATGTTCTCTGCCTCTAACTTCCTCCCGCCCTCACACTGCTTGCCCTGAACTTGTCCCACTGGGGCTGGGTCTCCTAGCAGAGGAGTTAACCCAGTAGTCCCCTGAGCTAAGGGTATGTGTGTGGATGCGAGGATTAAGCCACATATTAACCTCCCCATTCACTGACCACAGGAATACCACACGCTCTGGTCTGGGTGTGTGGCGCCCCACTAAGAGTGTGTCACAAAAGGGTACTGCACCCCTGACTGAAGGTGCCGTATTCTTTGTTTTAGTAATGAGTAGAATAAGCCTGAAGCTCCAGCACCACCAGCAACACTTAGTGTTGGAGGACCAATTAGACACCTGTTACTAGGGTAACCGGTCCTGGTAGGAGGATAAGCTAGGTTATAAAGCAGTGGGGAAAGCAGCAAGGAGTTAGAAGAAGTTGAGAGGAGGAGGAGATCAGGAGAAGAGTTCAAGTTTAGTCAGAAGGGAGCTGAAAAAGATCAGTGCAGCAGATGAAGCAGAGTTGGAGAAGCTACAGAACAGCAAAGAGAAGCTAACGGGGAGAACATCTCAACCTGGTGACCCAGAAGAGAAAGGGGCCAAAAATAGAATGGGTAACTGAATGCCCTAGCCCAGTCCAAACCCGGAGTACCGGCTCCGAAGTGGTCAAGCCAGCTACAACCCTGAACCTCAAACCCGGAGTGATCAACGTCTTTATAGGAGCATGATCCACCAGCCCTAAGACTAGCGCAGCCTACACCCAAAGCACCCACAATTGAGGGCCAGGGAATGTGAATTGATAGACGGCGGAAACCCAACCGAGAGCCCTCAGTGCTACCACACGGGTGTAGCAGGGCAGCAGAGCAAGGGACAAAGCGTGATAGTGAAGGAACACTAGTGGAGCTTCAGAGGGGCACTGCTCATTGCCAGAACCACCCGGTCCACTACCCGCAATAAGAACTGCATTACCCTGTAACCCTGCAGAATTCAGGAGTAAATACACGTTCAGAGTAAGCAACGTGTCAGAGTTTTCTTCCTTGAACTGTTATTACCTGCCTTGCTCCACAGTGACTGCGCTGCTGTATTACACCATCTATTCCTACTTCCAACACCCCGGGGACCCCACTCCTCCTGTAGGGAGCCACTCCATCTTGCTGCCGCCCATCACCCCGGAGGTTCCTGCAGCGCCGGTGCCATCACCTACAAGTGGTGTCACAAACAAATTTTATTTTATTTTTATTTTATTTTTCCCTTATTCATTGACCACCAGGGCCACAGCCTCAGGCACCGCCATCCGTGACCTCCAGACTGCACCTGAGATCTGAGTCCTCTGGCCTGGGTGAGTCAACTTGGCGTCTACGAACAGGATTCTAACCGACCCGTATTTAATGGGTACTGTGCACCTTACGGAACTTTATTGGCAATCCTAGAACTTTATCTATATACGGCACTAAAGAACTTTTCCCGCCATTTCTACTGGGCCAAGATGGCTGGTCCCGCAATGTAAGAGACAATGTGCTGGCCCAGGGGCGATTCTCAGTGTGGGAAGGTGTTCTGGACCCCCCACACTGAAAACAGCAGCCCATAGCAACCCCTGGAAATGGCAAATTTATCATAGCGCCATTTCCAGGTGATTTACCCGGCTCTTCCAGTGGCCCTGGTGCAGGGTGGCACGCCGAGTAATAATGGGGCTAATACCAGCTTTGTATTTTCAGCTGGTACTAAGCCCGTAATTAATTATGCCAGGCCAAATTAGTCCCAGTCATCATGAATTTCTAGTAAACATGAAAAAAACACAACACAGAAAATATTTTTTATTAGGAATGAAACACAAAACACATTTAGGGACTCCATCTTTATTAGAAAAAAACCTACCTCCAAGGTAATTCAGGTCTTCTTAGCTTCAGGTGTATTACATTTTTGCCAGCAGACAAACATGTAAGCTAAAACCAGTCCATACATTCTACCATACTAGAATATATGGGTTGATTGCAGATTACTCGAACAGCAAATCGCAGATGCCCATTCTGTGTGACAGCATCTGTGATTTTCTGTTCCGTCCGCTGCAGCGAATATCCCAGAAGATAATGAGCGGGCTCGGAGTAGACGCAGTGGGACAGCAAGATGGCAGGACGTGGGCTGCAGGACCCGGTAAGTATAATGATAATGTTAGTTAATCATGTGCTTTGTTTTACAGCCTCCCCCACCCCCAGACCTGAACTGTAACATGGATTTTGCAGGGAAACCCGTGTTCAGGATCTGGGTGTTCGTTATGGACCTCAAACTTTACAGTTCGGATTCGCCCATCACTACTTATAAGCTTTATTTGGTTTTAGCGCTTTTGTTGTTGCACTTTTAGCCTAATTCTCTTGAAACTGACCTGTTGAGAAGCAACAATTTGCTAAAAATGTATTTTTTTCTTAGATTCCAGTAGGTTTGTGTTCCTTAACTTGTCTTCCAGGAACTCGACAATCTCGAAAAGAAAACTTTCACACGTGCTGCTATGATTGTATTCCTTGCTCAGAAGGACACATATCCAATGTATCTGGTAATTATCTCCAACTTCACGTAATAAATGTAAAATCTGAATTTCTATCATTTATTTCTCGAGAGAGAAAATTGCTGTGAAAAAGGTATATTTAGGAAAAGAAAATGACCAGAAGACAATGGGACATACTCCTCAGTTATATGGTGGATGGGATTTAGAGTGGCTCTGTTTTTGCATCTGACAAGAAGCTTAGTGATATACAGTAGTTTAGTCTATGAAAGATGTTCATAGGTTACGTTGGATTAATGCAGGGTTTTTACATCTAGTTGGCAGACAACATTAAAGTGCAGTGGCGTAACATACAATCTGACTGTGTGCCCCTAATGTATTCTGATGGTATGAAATATTCTCCCATCTACTTTGTACCTTAGAAATATGCATTTTCTATCCTCCTGCCCTTGTCTCTGTCTCCTGCTGATCCTGAACCAAACTTTCCTCTTAGCAGTAATTTGTTAATTGACCCCTGGTGTGATGTATCCTCTCACCTCTGACCCCTCCCCTCTACATACCTGGCACATTGTCTGTTGTTCACAAGAGTTATAAGTAGCATGGTCTAAGGCCTCTGTGCCTTGGCATCTGTGCCATTTCAAAGTGGCATTTCTAAGTGGAATTCAGAGATAAGCCAGAGGTAACCAGAAGGTAACAACTCTACCTGTCTACTACCTTTCAATACTTTACTTAGCCCATTGCATCAAAATGTCCTTCAGTTCAATGCTTTTATATCTATGTGCATTAGTCATCCACTTTTACCGCCCCATTCCCCCTCCATCACCCTTTACCACATCAGCCCCTCTCTACTTCCCTTTTCTATGTCCTGCTCCCATACTCTCTTCACCCTACTCAATAATCTAAGCCCGTCATATTCCAGGGTCTTGCATCAACACAAACAATGTCATAGAGCCAAACAATTACTCCCTCCTTCTCTTTCTACTACTGCTCATGTCAGGCGATATTTCTCCCAATCCTGGTCCACCCTCTTCCAACTTCAACCCCCCCCCCCCACACCTCACATAGAAATCCCAGTAACCTTATTAGCATTACCTGCACACCTCCATCTCCTTCTTTTAAATGTGCCCTCTGGAATACACGGTCCGCATGCAACAAACTTCCCTTTATACACAGTTACTTTCTCACTAACTCTCTTAACCTTTTGGCCCTCGCTGAAACCTGGATCCAGGACTCAGACACTGCTTCCCCTGCTGCTATCTCCTCCGCGGTCTACACTTCTCTCATTCCCCGAGACCTGGAAACAGATGTGGTGGCTGAGTTGGCCTACTCCTGTCCCCACAATGTACTTTCCAGGTCATCCCCCCCGCTCCATCACTCTCATTCCCTTCTTTTGAGGTTACACACCATTAGGCTATTCCGTCCCCTCCCCCTCAGAGTAGCGGTGGTATATCGCCCCCCAGGTTCACCCACCCACTTCCTCGACCACTTCTCCGCGTGGCTGCCGCACTAAATGTCCTCAGAATTACCAACCCTCATCCTGGGAGACTTTAACATCCCCATAAACAGCCCCAACTCCACATCTGCATCCCAGCTCCTATCTCTAATTACTTCTCTGGCCTCTCGCAGCTCTCAACCTCTGAGACACACAAGGATGGTAACACCCTTGACCTGGTCTTTACCCGACTCTGCTCTACCTCCTCCTTAGACAACTCATCTCCTTCTCTCTCTGATCACAACATTCTCTCCTTCACACTCACAAACCCTCGCCCATCACAGCATAGTCCGACCTATCACACATTCAGAAATCTACAGGCCATCAACCCTCATACATTCACAGACTCTCTTCTCTCATCACTGTCCCCAATCTCCTCCTTCTCCTGCCCCAATCTGGCTGTGAATTACTACAATGAGTCTCCCAAAAGTACCCTGGACCAAGTAGCGCCCCTCACCCTCAGAACCTCCAAACACAGAGTAAAACAGCCCTGGCTCACATCACAAACTCGATTCCTCCAGCAATGCTCTAGGAGTGCCGAACGCCTATGGAGGAAAACTCGCTCACCAGAAAACTTTATCCATTACAAATGCATGCTCAAAATCTACAACTCTTCCCTTCACCTCGCCAAACAGACCTACTTCACCACCCTGATCTCCTCACTAGCCAACAACTCAAACAAACTCTTTGAAACCTTTCACTCTCTCCTCAGTCCTAAAGTGCAGGCCCCTATCACTGACCTCTGTGCTGATGATCTGGCCTCTTACTTCACAGAGAAAATAGAAAACATCCGTCAGGAAATCAGCTCCCAGCCTCCAAGTGTTTCTACTCCCATCTGTCCCTACCCCTACATCCCCTCTGGCTCACTCTCCATTTTTGACCCAGCCACAGAAGAAGTCTCCAGGCTCCTCTCGTCCTCACGTCCCACTACATGCACCTCTGACCCCATTCCCTCACACCTACTACAGACCCTCTCTCCAGTGATCACCACTCACTTAACCACAATCTACAATCTCTCCCTCTCTACTGGCATCTTCCCCTCCTCCTTCAAACACTCTATTATTACTCCACTACTAAAGAAAACATCCCTTAACCCATCCTGCACAAATAACTACAGACCTATCTCCAATCTCCCCTTCATCTCAAAACTTTTGGAGCGCCTGGTCTACACCCGCCTCACCCATTACCTTGCCACTCACTCTCTTTTAGATCCATTGCAGTCTGGCTTCCGCACCTTATACTCTACAGAAACTGCCCTTATCAAAGTGACCAATAACCTTCTGACAGCAAAACATAATGGTGACCACTCTCTGCTTATCCTTCTTGACCTCTCTGCGACTTTTGACACTGTTGACCACCATCTCCTACTCTCTATGGTGCACTCCATTGGCATCAAGGACACGGCTCTCTCCTGGTTCTCTTCCTATCTTTCTGACCACTCTTTCAGTGTATCATTCTCTGGCTCCACTTCCTCCCCTCTTCCCCTCACTATTGGGGTCCCTCAGGGTTCAGTCCTTGGCCCGCTCCTCTTCCCCTCACTATTGGGGTCCCTCAGGGTTCAGTCCTTGGCCCTCTCCTCTTCTCCTCACTATTAGGGTCCCTCAGGGTTCAGTCCTTGGCCCTCTCCTCTTCCCCTCACTATTGGGGTCCCTCAGGGTTCAGTCCTTGGCCCGCTCCTCTTCTCTCTCTACACGCCCCGATTGGACAGACCATCAGCAGATTTGGCTTTCAGTACCATCTCTATGCTGATGACACACAACTATACACTTCAGCCCCTGACCTTACTCCCGCTCTAATAAAGAACACCAATGACTGTCTAACCGCACTCTCCAATATCATGTCCGCTCTCTATCTTAAACTCAACCTTTCCAAAACTGAACTTCTTCTGATGCCGCCCTCTGCCAACCTCCCTAAATCTGACATCTCTCTCTCGGGGTGCAGCACCACGATAACGCCCAGTCAGCAGGCTCGCTGTCTCGGTGTTTTGATGGACACTGATCTCTCCTTCACCCCATATATACAATCTCTCACCCGCTCCTGTCGCTTGCACCTGAAAAATATCTCCAGAATTCGCCCTTTCCTCACCATGGAAACAACTAAAACCCTCACCGTGGCCCTGATTCATTCCCGCCTTGACTACTGTAATTCTTTATTAGATGGCCTCCCCCGCAGTAAGCTTTCCCCTCTCCAGTCTATCCTCAATGCAGCAGCCAGGATCACCTATCTAGCAAAGAGTTACTCAGATGTTTCTGCTCTGTGCCAGTCACTACATTGGCTACCCGTACACTATAGAATCCAATTCAAATTGCTCGTTGTCACCCACAAAGCTATTCATGGTGCGGCACCTCCTACCTCTCCACCCTCATCTCTGTCTACCACCCCACCCGTCCCCTTCACTCTGAACGTGACCTCTGACTAACATCGGCATTAATCCGAACCTCCCATTTCCGACTCCAAGACTTCTCTCGAGCTGCACCAAACCTCTGGAATGCTCTACCCCAAGAAATTAGGACCATCCACAACTTGCATAGCTTCAGACGCTCCCTAAAAACACATCTCTTCAGGGCGGCCTATCCTTCTCCCTAACAGTAGTAATTTAGACATAAGATATTCATTGTTATAAGCCCCTGTACTTTGTGTTCCCATCCTGTCTTAGGTTGTAAGCTCCTTCGAGCAGGGTCACCCTCATTTTTTGCCTTTTTATTGTATTTCCTAAGTTGATTCTATGTTTATCGTATGTAACTACTGTTCTGTGTTACCATTCTGTACCATTGTACTGTAAAGCGGTGCGGAATATGTTGGCGCTATACAAATAAAGTTTTATTATTATTATTATTATTATTATAACGATCGCAGTCGCAGGGGTCACGGGTGCGACGGGGCCCAGACCTATAATGGCCAGGGCCACCCGCAGCCCCCTGCAACTGCCGATCCCAGCGCCGGGCCTCCGCTTCACATGGATGTGCATCTCCAAGGACGCACATGCATGTGACTTAGTGGCCAGTGTGTCGGAGGGGAGGCGGAGGTGCTGGCGCCGGCCGGTGTTCAAGCAGGCTGGTGGCAGTGTGTGTGGCAGCTCCGTGTCCCGGGCTCCGACACTTTGGCTCTCACTCTGAGGCAGCAGCGGGAGCTGCTTGTTGTCTCCGGCTGGGAGCCCAAGCATGGCTGTGTCCGCGCCTCTTCCTGTAGTGCTGAGCGCTGCTCGGCAGGTACAGCCCAGCTCCCGTGGGAGGCAGTGAGTGCCGGATGTTGGCAGTGCACGGGGCGCGGGGCGCGTCCTTTGTGCTAGATGGGTAGGAGCTGATCTGTCTGCGCAGGTGTTTGAGCTGTTCCTGAAGCGCCTGGTGGGTGGGCTGCACCAATCTGAAGCGGCTGGACATCACCCCGGTGGTGTGCACGGTCGGCAGGTGCGGGAACTGGGTGCCATCCAGCAGGGGGTCAACTGCTGCAAGCTGATCACCAGGAGGGACTTCGAGACCCTGTAACAGGTCAGAGATAGTGTTGTGTGCCCCTGCCCCATATACTGTGTGCCCTCTCTATATACTGTACCCCCTATATTGTGTGCCCCCTCCCACTATACAGTGTGCCCCCCATACTGTGCCCTCCCCATATACTTGTGCCCCCTCCCCATACTGTGCATGCCCACCTCATATACTGTACCCCCCTATATTGTGTGCCCCCTCCCCAGTGGCGTAACAACCACAGTCACAGGGGTCGCAGATGCGACTGGGCATGGAGATACAGGGCCCGTCAACCCTGCGACCCCTGGTTGCACCCGCTTTACATGGTTGTGCATCTCTGAGGACGCGCATCCATGTCCCCAGGTGGCTGATCACGGCCGCTGGATGTATAAAGTCCAGCAGCACCGTTCTCTCTCTTGCCCCTTGCCGCTGTCCTAGCCAATCACAGGCCCGGCGGCCAATCACAGGCCAGTCGGCGCATGATGTCAGCTTCTGGCCTGTGATTGGCTGCGCAGGCGGCATCCGAGGCAGGGAGATGACTGCAGGCTGAGAGAGGCGCCGGTGGGGTGGACCAGTGAGGAGTGTCCCTGTGTGTGTGTGTACCTGTGGGTTTTTCTGTGTGTCCCTGTGTGTGTGTCCCTGTGTGTGCGTCCGTGTCCCTGTGTGTGTGTCCGTGTCCCTGTGTGTGTGTCCCTGTGTGTGTGTCCATGTCCCTGTGTGTGTGTCCGTGTCTGTCTGTGTCCCTGTGTGTGTGTCTGTGTCCCTGTGTGTGTGTCTGTGTCCCTGTGTGTATGTGTGTATGAAGGATGTATGCTACATGGAGGGCTATGAGGCTGCATTATTGCATTATACTATAATAAGGGCTGTGACGCTGCATTATATTATATGGAGGGCTGTGACGCTGCATTATGTTATATGGAGGGCTGTGATGCTGCATTATATTATGTGAAGGGCTGAGATGCTGCATTATATTATCTGGAGGGCTGTGAGGCTGCATTATATTATATGAAGGGCTGTGATGCTGCATTATACTATATGGAGGGCTGGGACGCTGCATTGTACTATATGGAGGGCTGTGAGGCTGCATTATACTTTATGGAGGGCTGTGAGGCTGCATTATACTCTATGGAGGGCTGTGAGGCTGCATTATACTACATGGAGGGCTGTGAGGCTGCATTATACTATATATGGAGGGCTGTGAGGCTGTGAGGGATGGGCCCAGGTCCAAATTTCGCACAGGGGCCCTTCAGACTCTAGTTACGCCACTGTTAAAATGTAACATTAAAGTGTAATTGTCCACTACTAAGACATCACTTTTTTACATACAATATTCTCAGATGTCAAGCCCTGGGATTTAAACAGATGAGCCTGTGTTGTGTGATTTGCTACTTTCCCATCACAGTGGTTTCTAATTCTTTTCTTGTTCTTATTATCCCCTGTCCTTGTTTCATTCCTCTTCAGACAACAGGTGTTTTAATTTGTTAATTTAGTCTGCCCTATTACCTTTTGGGTGCGGCTATTTAAACCTTCCCCTGGCTGATCTGTCCTGGTGTGATGTTCTTTGTGAGTTACAGCTATACTGCCGTAGGATTTCTGCCAGTCAGATAGAGATCAACTAGGTTATTTTTTTTCTGCTATTTCTTTTATCTGTTCTACTTATTTCTGCTTTCTATAGATAGAAGGTAGGAGGCCTTTCTTTCCAACAATAGTTCTTCACTTTTTCACTTTGTTTTCATGTTTTCTCACGCAAGGATTTTTTCCATCTTTCTCACTCAGGGATATAATGCTCTTCCCCTTTCCCCAGTTCCTAAGCAGCTACAAGGAACACTCATTGGCCAATTAGGAAATAAGGTCTGGTCATCTCATATTCCTGTGGTTAGAATTATTCAAGCCTTACAGGGGCCACTAGGGACTGGGAATCTTGGCCTGTACAGGAATCGGTTAGGTCAGGTATATGTGATCTGAGATAGGCCCTAGTTTCCCGTGTGAGGTACTAACAAGTGCATAACACCCTTATTAAAAAAAAAAATGCAAATTCTTTCCTCATGTACCGGTGCTATTCCAGGTCTCCTGAGGCTGGCATGACATTGTATGCTACATGAGCGCTGCAGACAACCAGTGGCTGATATTGAGCTACTTTACTTTCGACATCCTTTGTTGAGGTTCCCAGGGGGCAATGCGCCTAGGAATTCACTGTGTGAGCGCTTTAGCCAGCTGCCCGCAGTGTTTTCTTGGACTGGATCTCCCTGAGATCAGTGATAGCTTTGTGATGTTGGTCTACTAGGCCTTGCTCCCACCTATCCAGAATCCTACTCCACACTGATGAGGGGCAACACCCCGAAACAGCTGTCTGTGGATGGATACCTGGTCTTGGTATTCCCTTGTCATATCTTTAACCTCGTAAAAGAGCTGGATATTGACTGAAAGGGCCACTTAATATGGTGGTTATGGTGTTCTCCGCAAGGAGCCACCCATGGGCTAGGTCCTTCCCTGCAGGGATATCTGGCTAGTTCTGTGTTTGAGACTCCTAAACGAGGCTCCACAGACTCTATTTGCATATTCAAAATTCCAGGGGGCAATGGCCAGGAATTCCCTGTGTTGAGCGCTTTAGCCGGCTGCCCGCAGTGTTTTCTTGGACTGTCTTCCTTAGATGAGTGAATGCTTTGTGATGTATGTTGAGGTGTGAACACTACAGTTTATTTGTGATTGCCGATTGGCAGCAGGGCACAGATGGCTCAGCCACTTGAAACTTGAAGACAACATTGATGATATGTTGCCTGTACAGGAGGTAAGTTATTGTTTTACAAGGAAGAACATAGTATTAAAAAAGGTTTTGTCTAAATTTAGGCAAGCACTTTAATCATCTAGGCACTAATAACGTGTGGGTACCATATGTTCTAGAGTGGCTAAAACTAGGAGAGTCACTTGTAGAGAAGGATCTGTGTGTATCTGTACATCGCAAACTAAATAACAGACCAATACTGTCGTGTGTTAAAAGAGGCTTGGACTCATGGTCCAGTGACGGAATATTACCACTTAACAAAACATTGTGTGTGTCTCATTCTGGAACATAGAGTTCAGTCCTGGCCAGAAATTCACAGAATGAAACTGAAGTTATAAAAAAGAAAAACAGACAAAAAAAAACTCTTAAAGGACAAAAAGGATCTTAATTATGGAGAAAAAAATTAAAAAATATATAAAAATTATTTAGTCTTGACCAGAGGTGCCTAAAGAGGAACATAATTAACTTGTACAGTGCAAATGTTTTAGGCAGATGTGGACCCCACAGCTAAGGACAGTGGGAGACAAGGGCTCACAGCCTGAGACCCATGCTGCTCGGAGGAACCCTTAGCACAGTGACAGACAGTAGGAGCCTGGTGTGCCCAAAGACAGCGACCTGGGACACTGGAGGGCTAGGCCGACACCAGAGAACCTGCTCTATGAAGTGACCGGGATTCTATACCCTAATCACGAGACACACCGGTGGGGGGCAGAGACTTTATGTGCTGCAGACTAACTTACCACACGGCAGAGGAACACAGTTGTCACAATAGGACTGATGAACCTGACTTTAAGGGAAAATTCTTCACCCGTTAGTCCGAGACAGCCAGACCAAACCTGTGAGTGAGTTACTACGTGAAAGTTGAGAGAAGGGCCTGAAAGGACTTTGAGGGATCAACACAGAAAAGCTACCTAAGCTGCACAGTTGGAGTAACCCGGAGTCTTTAAGTGTGACTTGTGTGAACTGTATTGAAAGAACTGTAACCGTGAACTGTTGTAAATTGCTTTGGAAAGATCAGATCAGAAAATACCCAGTAAGCTCACACTTGCCTGAGACTCTTTACTTGCAGCGTCACAGAGAAGCCCCACCTGGGGAGCCACAGACTGTCAGCACTGCACACTGACTGGAGAAGCTGCAGCATTAAAGTAAGTGACTTGTACCCAGCACAACCCCTCACTACATCCATCCCAACTACTCCTGCCCTGGAGACCCTCAGCCATACCCGAGGAGGGCTTACCATCCACACTGCCTCAAGTCACTGTCCCCAGCAAGAGTACGGCAGCAGTGGTTCTACTAACCACATACCCCGGTAAATACCCCTTTTTGGACTGATCCCAGGCCACGGGACCAGGTCACAACTACCGTGTTCCAGACAGCACCGGCCCGGCTCCCGAGTACCCCATAGCCTGGGGGTGCATCAGTTTTCTGGCGTCATGAACAGGATACCGTGCCCATTAAAACCGAGTACTGTGTGCCGTGAAAATACGTGTTTAAGACTGTACAAAAGACTTTGCAAAAATGTCCCCCATAATGGCGGTCCAAAAAGACTGACACCATGTGCATGGCGCGGGGCGTGCCAGTGCCCCTTGTCGCGGGTCAAGCCAGCCAGGAGCGGGAAAAGAAATGCCCGCCCCTGCCATCCTTCGCTCCGGGGGAGCGCAATGCCAATCAACATGATATAGCCCCACCTGGGGGCGGGTCGGCCGACGACACGGCAAGAATCGGCGACGCCCCAGGAAGGGAGGAACAGAGTGCACCACGAGGAGTAGAGCGGCCATCTTATGTAGACATCCGGATGGACGTGCTACAGTACCCGGAGATGGACACTCGACGAGGAGTCTTAAGATTGCTCCCTAAGGGCCCACAGCGGGAAGCGTTGGTGGAGGAACACGGCAGGGAGGATGAAAGAGTTCCCCGGCGAGGAAGCGGCACCCGGACGGGTGGTCGCGGAGCAGAATCCCGGCCTGCAGGAGCGTGCGCAGGGCCAATGAAGTTGGGTGATCTACTGAGGGCCTTGGAGGAAAGTTGCCCAGGCCTGCCAGAGCCATTAATTCCAGCGCTCTCAATGCAGGAGGTGAGCGGGTAGAGCCTAAGATGTTGGTGGCAAAACAGGGGAGCAGACATGATGGGCTTCCCAGGCGCAGCAGAGAACAGTGAAGGGGGCCAGGTGGAGTTCCTCACCCGAGAGGAATTCCTGAAGCGGTGTGTGGCCCAGTGGGAGAAAGAGGATGCTGCCCGGCTGGTGGAGATGCAGGCTACAATTAAGAGGACTATGGTCAGTGGTGCGCGCCAGCCCAGCTACATCCGGCCAACGGCGCCGCGAGGGGCAGGTCGTTAAATTCAAGCTCAAGGAAGGATATGGCTTTATCCGTGAGCCCGGTGCCAGCTCAGACACTTTTGTGAGACGCAGAGATGTAGAATCTACCAGCATCTGCCGGAAGGTCACCCAGACAGAGACTTAATTGGGTGAATGGGTGTCTTATATCTTGTTTCCCAGAGAGCGAGGTGCTTGTGCAATGTGGGTTAAAAGACTTTCCCTGAGAGAGGCTGCAATAGCTGAAGCCATAAACGAGAACCCGGGTCCATTACCAGTAACAGCCGCAGAACTACCCGTTATAGCACCGGAGATGCCTCAGCAGACACCAGAACCACTTGTAGAGACTGTAACTAAGATCCTGGTGAGGATCCAGACCTCGAATCAGGGGACACAGACCAACTTGGGAGGATGGTTGGAGTACTCATCCCCAGCACTACATGTTTCCTGCAATCGTCAGCTTTTATGCTGGAAGGTGCCAGCAAAGAAAGAAGAAAAGAAGAAGGAGTAATTGAACCCAAGACTACAACATCCACAGAACTTGTAAATGACAATGTGATGTTACCCTTGCTGTCCCTATCCTTTTCCTGAATGAGTGTGTAGTCCCCCTTTTTGCTTGATTATGTTTTGAAAAAGACTTTTGATATTATGGACAGTGCATAATACAAACTTTCAGTGTATATAGTTTGAGTACCCTGAGTACTCTCCATTGGTTTTATATATGCGTCAACCCAGGGGCTAATGTGACACAGTAACAACACCAAGGGTTAATTCCCCATAGAACCCACAACACTACACTAGCGCCTCCAGGCCAGAAGGGGGAGCTAAAGCTGCTTCCCTATATATTCTGGTGTGGAGAGGAAGTGAGCAGTTAGTTCAGTTCCTGGGAGAACTGAGGAAGAAGGACTGGGGTGTTAAAAAGCTGCTTTAGGGTCCCCACGGTCCACTGCTCAATTCCAGGCCTAGCCAGGGTCTGAGGGAAGGAGCTAAGAGGAATAGAGGAACACATCTGGGAGACTGAGTTACCCTATAACTCGCCCCGGAGGAGCGCAAAGACCGGATACCGGATCCGAAAATTGTGCCTGACACAAGCAGCATAGTAAACACTGGACTAGTGGATGTTATATATTTTCACTGTACCACAGCGAAGCAACACGGCGGGGTCAGAAGTACAAAGATAAGATTCAAGTTGCCTAGCAAATGGGTACCCATGAGAGGAGACAGGGCCAGCAGTCTAGCTAAAGTGGCAGCAGGGCCACACACACAGCACAGGAGTGGGAAGCCAAGGGTGGGAGCAACCCGCCCCGGTACAGATTCAGCAGAGTACTGTCCATGGAGTAACACCTACAGTAAAGACTTGGAGAACTACAAAACTGTGAATCTGTGTAATCCTTGCGCTCAAGCCCTACTGTCCCTCACAAACTGCTATCATCTCTACCACTACCCCTACTCTACCTCATCCATAGACTATCATCATCACTGCCCCGGGGAACCAAGTTCTGCCCATGGAGAGCCGTTACATCACAGGCTGCCAAACATCATCCCCGGAGATTCTGCAGCAGCGGTGGTCACCCTGCCCACACACCACGGGTGGCGTCATGACTTTCTCCCCTGTAAATTCCCCCCATTACTTGTGGGCTCGGGAGACAGTCCGGACCAAGACCGCCGTGATTCCCCGTTATACCCCGGTCCGGTACCGAGTACCCCGTCCCAGTGGGCTCCACATATACGGAGGTTTTATGAGAAAATAATGAGTAAGATGCATGGACATACTGCATAGAACTGTGAGCATTTCGACTCTGGACTGAACTTTTTGAACTTTGAGTAAGCACTTTTAAGAACTGGACTAATGCAAAAAATATTTTAGAAAATGTGAATTTACCCGTGTGCCTAAGGGGTTAATAGAGAGTGTGGCGTAAGGTGCTAGTGACGGAGTGTGAGACCTTGGCCACATTATGCAGTGACCTATGGGCACAGACCCCTGGAGAGAAAGCCCACTCCACAAACTGGGATCGAAGGGAAGGGGAAAGACTGGACAGAGACCCCACGGCTAATGACGGTGGGAGGACAAGGGCCCGACAGCCTGAGACCCATGCTGCGTGGAGGAACCCTTAGCACAGTGACAGACAGAAGGAGCCTGGTGTGCCCAAAGACAGCAACCTGGGACACTGGAGGGCTAGGCCGACACCAGAGAACCTGCTCTGATGAAGTTACTGGGGATTCTATACCTTAATCACAAGACACACCGGTGGGGGCAGAGACTTTATGTGCTGCAGCCTAACTTACCACTATGGCAGAGGAACACAGTTGTCAAATAGGACTGGTGACTCTGACTTTAAGGGAAAATTCTTCACCCGTGAGTCCGAGAAAGCCAGACCAAACCTGTGAGTGAGGCACTACGTTTATATTGAGAGAAGGCCTGAAAGGACTTTGAGGGATCAACACAGAAAAGCTACCTGAGCTGCACAGTTGGAGTAACTCGGAGTGTTTAAGTGTGACTTGTGTGAACTGTATTGAAGGAACTGTAACCGTGAACTGTTGTAAATTGCTTTGGAAAGATCAAGTAAAATACTCAGTAAGCTCACACTTGCCTGAGACTGTTTACTTGCAGCGTCGCAGAGAAGCCCCACCTGGGGAGCCACAGACTGTCAACACTGCACGCTGACTGGAGAAGCTGCAGCATTGAAGTAAGTCACTTGTACCCAGCACAACCCCTCACTACATCCATCCATCCCACCTACTCCTGCCCTGGGGACCCTTAGCCCTACCCGAGGGCTTACCATCCACGCTGCCCCAAGTCACCATCCCCAGCAGGAATACAGCAGCGGTGGTTCTACTAACCACATACCCCGGGTGGTGTCATGACAAATCCCCTGTAAATACCCCTTTTTGGACTGATCCCAGGCTACGGGATCGGCTCACAACTACAGTGATCCCAGACAGCACCGGCCCGGTTCCCGAGTACCCCATAGCCTGGGGGTGCATCAGACGCACGGGGCTGATGACATCACTGGAAGTTTTCTTCCTGCCCCGTGCGCCCTGGAAAGCCTTCACCTCCTGTTGGGGACCACTGGTGCGGCGCACAACCTCATGCGCAGCTGCACATCATTACCTCATCAGGTAAAAGGATAAATAGCTGATCCAGCACTATCACCCCATGCCCCCTGAAGCAGCCACACGCGAAACACGTGTTGGGGCTGTGACACGTGCTGTTAAGAAGAAGAACCCATCACAATGGGTAGGTGAAGCTTAGTAACTGATATTGCACTTTAAGGTTGTGGATGGGAATGGCACTTGTATAGTGATTGTCACTACCTTATATCAATATCCCACCCTCCCCATTGGGATTCGACAGTAATTGCTAGGCTCGCCATGCCATGGGCATTTTTCCTCCCTCCAATGCCGTGTCTTTCTCCTTTCCTATCCTTGCACTGTCCGATGTTAAACTAGTTTTCTTATACCACTGCACTGAATTATGTGTTATTTGTCCTCGTGGTTAATAAAGACTTACTTTGTTGCATTTATACACTTGTGTGGACTTAAGTGTTTTGTTAACTACAGTTAGGGCCAGAAATATTTGGACAGTGACACAATTTTTGCGAGTTGGCCTCTGCATGCCACCACATTGGATTTGAAATGAAACCTCTACAACAGAATTCAAGTGCAGATTGTAACGTTTAATTTGAAGGGTTGAACAAAAATATCTGATAGAAAATGTAGGAATTGTACACATTTCTTTACAAACACTCCACATTTTAGGAGGTCAAAAGTAATTGGACAAATAAACATAACCCAAACAAAATATTTTTATTTTCAATATTTTGTTGCGAATCCTTTGGAGGCAATCACTGCCTTAAGTCTGGAACCCATGGACATCACCAAACGCTGGGTTTCCTCCTTCTTAATGCTTTGCCAGGCCTTTACAGCCGCAGCCTTCAGGTCTTGCTTGTTTGTGGGTCTTTCCATCTTAAGTCTGGATTTGAGCAAGTGAAATGCATGCTCAATTGGGTTAAGATCTGGTGATTGACTTGGCCATTGCAGAATGTTCCACTTTTTTGGACTCATGAACTCCTGGGTAGCTTTGGCTGTATGCTTGGGGTCATTGTCCATCTGTACTATGAAGCGCCGTCCAATCAACTTTGCAGCATTTGGCTGAATCTGGGCTGAAAGTATATCCCGGTACACTTCAGAATTCATCCGGCTACTCTTGTCTGCTGTTATGTCATCAATAAACACAAGTGACCCAGTGCCATTGAAAGCCATGCATGCCCATGCCTTCACGTTGCCTCCACCATGTTTTACAGAGGATGTGGTGTGCCTTGGATCATGTGCCGTTCCCTTTCTTCTCCAAACTTTTTTCTTCCCATCATTCTGGTGCAGGTTGATCTTTGTCTCATCTGTCCATAGAATACTTTTCCAGAACTGAGTTGGCTTCTTGAGGTGTTTTTCAGCAAATTTAACTCTGGCCTGTCTATTTTTGGAATTGATGAATGGTTTGCATCTAGATGTGAACTCTTTGTATTTACTGTCATGGAGTCTTCTCTTTACTGTTGACTTAGAGACAGATACACCTACTTCACTGAGAGTGTTCTGGACTTCAGTTGATGTTGTGAACGGGTTCTTCTTCACCAAATAAAGTATGCGGCGATCATCCACCACTGTTGTCATCCGTGGATGCCCAGGCCTTTTAGAGTTCCCAAGCTCACCAGTCAATTCCTTTTTTCTCAGAATGTACCCAACTGTTGATTTTGCTACTCCAAGCATGTCTGCTATCTCTCTGATGGATTTTTTTCTTTTTTTTCAGCCTCAGGATGTTCTGCTTCACCTCAATTGAGAGTTCCTTTGACCGCATGTTGTCTGGTCACAGCAACAGCTTCCAAATGCAAAACCACACACCTGGAATCCACCCCTGACCTTTTAACTACTTCATTGATTACAGGTTAACGAGGGAGACGCCTTCAGAGTTAATTGCAGCCCTTAGAGTCCATTGTCCAATTACTTTTGGTCCCTTGAAAAAGAGGAGGCTATGCATTACACAGCTATGATTCCTAAACCCTTTCTCCGATTTGGATGTGGAAACTCTCATATTGCAGCTGGGAGTGTGCACTTTCAGCCCATATTATATATATAATTGTATTTCTGAACATGTTTTTGTAAACAGCTAAAATAACAAAACTTGTGTCACTGTCCAAATATTTCTGGCCCTAACTGTAAATATAGGCATAGATACAGTATACTCGGTTTTGCTTGATTTTAAATGTTGTTTTGAGTAGATGCCTGGTAAGATGTCCAGATACCGTCCTTTCCTTCTCATGATCTTCTCCAAGCCTAGATGAGTCCACCAGGGTCTTCTCATAAGCCTAGAAGAGTCCACCAGGGTCTTCTCTAAAGCCTAGATGAGTCCACCAGGGTCTTCTCCAAGCCTAGAAGAGTCCACCAGGGTCTTCTCCAAAGCCTAGATGAGTCCACCAGGGTCTTCTCATAAGCCTAGATGAGTTCACCAGGGTCTTCTCCAAAGCCTAGATGAGTCCACCAGGGTCTTCTCCAAGCCTAGAGGAGTCCACCAGGGTCTTCTAATAAGCCTAGATGAGTCCACCAGGGTCTTCTCCAAAGCCTAGAGGAGTCCACCAGGGTCTTCTCCAAAGCCTAGATGAGTCCACCAGGGTCTTCTCCAAGCCTAGATGAGTCCACCAGGGTCTTCTCTAAAGCCTAGATGAGTCCACCAGGGTCTTCTCTAAAGCCTAGATGAGTCCACCAGGGTCTTCTCCAAGCCTAGATGAGTCCACCAGGGTCTTCTCATAAGCCTAGATGAGTTCACCAGGGTCTTCTCCAAAGCCTAGATGAGTCCACCAGGGTCTTCTCCAAGCCTAGAGGAGTCCACCAGGGTCTTCTCATAAGCCTAGATGAGTCCACCAGGGTCTTCTCCAAAGCCTAGAGGAGTCCACCAGGGTCTTCTCCAAAGCCTAGATGAGTCCACCAGGGTCTTCTCCAAGCCTAGAAGAGTCCACCAGGGTCTTCTCCAAAGCCTAGATGAGTCCACCAGGGTCTTCTCCAAGCCTAGAGGAGTCCACCAGGGTCTTCCCATAAGCCTAGATGAGTCCACCAGGGTCTTCTCCAAAGCCTAGAGGAGTCCACCAGGGTCTTCTCCAAAGCCTAGATGAGTCCACCAGGGTCTTCTCCAAGCCTAGAGGAGTCCACCAGGGTCTTCTCATAAGCCTAGATGAGTCCACCAGGGTCTTCTCCAAGCCTAGAGGAGTCCACCAGGGTCTTCTCCAAAGCCTAGATGAGTCCACCAGGGTCTTCTCCAAGCCTAGAAGAGTCCACCAGGGTCTTCTCCAAGCCTAGAGGAGTCCACCAGGGTCTTCTCATAAGCCTAGAGGAGTCCACCAGGGTCTTCTCATAAGCCTAGATGAGTCCACCAGGGTCTTCTCCAAGCCTAGAGGAGTCCACCAGGGTCTTCTCCAAAGCCTAGATGAGTCCACCAGGGTCTTCTCCAAGCCTAGAAGAGTCCACCAGGGTCTTCTCCAAGCCTAGAGGAGTCCACCAGGGTCTTCTCATAAGCCTAGAGGAGTCCACCAGGGTCTTCTCCAAGCCTAGATGGGTCTACGATTGTCCTTTTCAAGCCTTCACAGCTCCACCATGGTCTTCTCTGCAGTTATCTTGACAGTATCAAGTGGAAGGGTACATAGTAGAACTGATCCTTTTATGTTATTTTAAAAGCAGAGAGAAATCACAAGATAATGCTTAACTTACATTCCTCTGAAGATTACTCTTTTGAATTTTTTTAATTAACCTCTTCACCCTTGGGAGATTTTTAGTTTTTTGTTCCCCCCCCTCCTATTGAAAAAGCCATAACATATTTATTTTTCTGTTATAGACATATGAGGGCTTGTTTTTTGCGGGATAATTCATTTTGCACTATAGAGTGCGGGAAAATCTAATATATAATTGCCGTAGCGCACTTCCGTCACTTTCGGCAGTGCTTCCGTCGTCATGTCCGTGGCTGCCTCCCAAAGCCTGTGGCTGCCTCCCAAAGCCTAACTCGCAATGGCTTTGCGAGTCTGCACAGAATAGCCTTCAGTTACTCGCAAAGCCTCACTCACAATGGCTTTGCGTGTCTGCTTCACTTGCAATGTGCGGGACACTCTCTCTCTCCCCCCACCCCCGGGTCCTCCTGTCTCCTGCCCGCGCTCCCCCCCCGGTCCTCCTGTCTCCTGCCCGCGCTCCCCCCGGGTCCTCCCGTCTCCTGCCCGCACTCCCCCCGGGTCCTCCCGTCTCCTGCCCGCGCTCCCCCCGGGTCCTCCCGTCTCCTGCCCGCGCTCCCCCCGGTCCTATCATGCACACAGCACACACATGCATCATGCATACAGCACACACATGTATCATGCACACAGCACACACATGCATCATGCACACAGCACACACATGTATCATGCACACAGCACACACATGCATCATGCATACAGCACACACATGTATCATGCTAACAGCAGACAGCTCTTTAAGTTGCCGCTCATCTATCATGCACACAGCAGACGTGCACACACACACACATGTATCATGCACACAGCACACAATTGCATCATTCACACGGCACACACGCATCATGCACACATCACACACATGTATCATGCACACAGCACACATACATCATGCACACAGCACACCTATGCATCATGCACACAGCACACCTGCACACACATGCATCATGCAGACAGCACACACATGCATCATGCACACAGGTCTTTAACGTGGCGCTCATGTATCATGCAGACAGCACACCTGCACACACGTGTCATGCCCCCCGCTGTTCTTGCCCCCCCTCTGCCTCCATTATGCCCCCCCTCTGCCTCCATCCTGCTCCCCCTCTGCCTCCATCCTGCTCCGGTCCGCCTCCATCCTGCCCCCCCCTCCGCCTCCATCCTGCCCCGCCCCCCGGCTCCATCCTGCCCACCTGCCATCCTGCCCCCCGACACAATCCTGCCCCCCCCCTCACCATCCTGACCCCCTACTCCATCCTGCCCCCCGGCAGTTAGCGCTCATGTGACCGATCAGCTGATCGGTTTCCCAGGCAACCACAGGTCCTATACACCTGGAAGATTGAGGTGGAGCGAGCTGGCGGACAGGTGAGTATCCTCACTGAGGATTTTTTTTACTTTTACTGTGGAGAAGCGGGGAGCCGCGGGGAGCGGAGTATCGCCATATACCATAGTGCTGCTATACATGTGCTGTAATGCACCACCATATACTATAGTGCTGCTATACACGTACTGTAATGTACCGCCATATACTATAGTGCTGCTATACATGTACTCTAATGCACCGCCATATACTATAGTGCTGCTATACATGTACTGTAATGTACCGCCATATACTATAGTGCTGCTATACATGTACTGTAATGTACTGCAATATACTATAGTGCTGCTATACATGTACTGTAATTTACCGCCATATACTATAGCGCTGCTATACATGTAATGTACCGCCATATACTATAGTGCTGATATACATGTACTGTAATGTACCGCCATATATCATCGTGCTGCTATACATGTGCTGTAATGTACCGCCATATACTATGGTGCTGCTATACACATACTGTAATGTACCGTCATATACTATAGTGCTGCTATACATACACTGTAATGTACCGCCATATACCATAGCGCTGCTATACATGTACTCTAATGCACCGCCATATACTATAGTGCTGCTATACATGTACTGTAATGTACCGCCATATACTATAGTGCTGCTATACACGTACTGTAATGTACCGCCATACACTATATTGCTGCTATACATGTACTGTAATGTACCGCCATATATCATCGTGCTGCTATACATGTGCTGTAATGTACCGCCATATACTATGGTGCTGCTATACACATACTGTAATGTACCGTCATATACTATAGTGCTGCTATACATACACTGTAATGTACCGCCATATACCATAGCGCTGCTATACATGTACTCTAATGCACCGCCATATACTATAGTGCTGCTATACATGTACTGTAATGTACCGCCATATACCATAGCGCTGCTATACATGTACTCTAATGCACCGCCATATACTATAGTGCTGATATACATGTACTGTAATGTACCGCCATATATCATCGTGCTGCTATACATGTGCTGTAATGTACCGCCATATACTATGGTGCTGCTATACACATACTGTAATGTACCGTCATATACTATAGTGCTGCTATACACGTACTGTAATGTACCGCCATATACTATAGTGCTGCTATACATGTACTCTAATGCACCGCCATATACTATAGTGCTGCTATACATGTACTGTAATGTACCGCCATATACTATAGTGCTGCTATACACGTACTGTAATGTACCGCCATACACTATATTGCTGCTATACATGTACTGTAATGTACCGCCATATACTATAGCGCTGCTATACATGTAATGTACCGCCATATACTATAGTGCTGATATACATGTACTGTAATGTACTGCCATATACCACAGTGCTGCTATACATGTCCTCTAATGTACCCCCATATACCATAGCATTGCTATACATGTCATTTAATGTACCACCATATACCATAACGCTGCTATATGTATATCTAATATATATAAAACCCGAAGGCTCACTTACGTCACTTTGCCCACCACTTACGTCACTTTGTCGGTCGTCTCCCGCCCGCCACACACCACTTCGGGAGATGACCGGCTAATTCCGGTCGTCTCCCGAGTGCCTCGCGCTCGCTCCCGCCGGTTTCACAGGTGCAAGCTCTCCCCCTCACTTCCGGTGCCCGGGGCTGTTGATAGCTCTCAGCGAAATGGTGGCCGCACGGATCGGCCTCCGCTCCTAGACTGGCCCGAGCCTCCGGGAGTAAGCCCTGTGCCGTACCGCCAGCAGTAGGCCAAGTAGCCCTGAGGATACGGAGCCAGCTGGTGTGCAGCCTGAAAGAAGGGAGAGAGGTGTGCAGCCTAGAGGAGGACAGGTGTACCGAGCGGTGATGTCGCCGCTCCAGCCTCCTCTCCTCACCCCTCCAGCCGGACCTCTCCTCACTCCTCCAGCGCCACCTCTCCTCACCCCTCCAGCGCCACCTCTCTTAACCCCTCCAGCGCCACCTCTCCTCACCCCTCCAGCGCCACCTCTCCTCACCCCTCTAGCGCCACCTCTCCTCACCTCTCCTCACCCCTCCATCCGCACCTCTCCTCACTCCTCCATCCGCACCTCTCCTCACTCCTCCATCCGCACCTCTCCTCACTCCTCCAGCCGCACCTCTCCTCACTCCTCCATCCGCACCTCTCCTCACTCCTCCACCCGCACCTCTCCTCACCCCTCCATCCGCACCTCTCCTCACCCCTCCATCACCACCTCTCTCACCCCTCCATCCGCACCTCTCCTCACCCCTCCAGCGCCACCATCCTAACCCCTCCAGACTCCCGCCACGTCATACTCTGCTATCCACAGAGCCGCCTCTATACTCTGCTACCCACAGAGCCGCCTCTATACTCTGCTACCCACAGAGCCCCCTGTATACTATGCTACCCACTGACCCGCCTGTATACACACAATTGATTTCACCGCGCTCCCGATGCTATTGCATCGGGCCCCTGACCACTGCACTCTGCCCCTGACCACTGCACTCTGCCCCTGACCACTGCACTCTGCCCCTGACCACTGCACTCTGCCCTGAGGCAGACTACGAGCCACTGAGCCTCCGTATACTCTGCTAACCACTGAGCCGCTCTATAGTCTGCTAACCACTGAGCCCCCCGTATACCCTGCAAACCATAGGCTAGAATACCCGATTCTTTAGAATCGGGCCGCCATCTAGTGGTAAATAAAAAATTCCAAATGCAGTGAGATTGCAAAAAAGTGCAATAACACGATTGTTTTCTGGGTTTTTTATTCATCATATTTATTATATGCTAACACTGAGGTGTCGGTATGATGTCTGGGGTCAGTACTATATGGTAACACTGAGGTGTCGGTATGATGTCTGGGATCAATACTATATGGTAGCACTGATGTGTCGGTATGATGTCTAGGGTCAGTACTATATGGTAACACTGAGGTGTCGGTATGATGTCTGGGGTCAGTGCTATATGGTAGCACTGATGTGTCGGTATGATGTCTAGGGTCAGTACTATATGGTAACACTGAGGTGTCAGTATGATGTCTCGGGTCAGTACTATATGGTAACACTGAGGTGTCGGTATGATGTCTCGGGTCAGTACTATATGGTAACACTGACGTGTCAGTATGATGTCTGAGGTCAGTACTATATGGTAACACTGAGGTGTCAGTATGATGTCTCGGGTCAGTACTATATGGTAACACTAAGGTGTCGGTATGATGTCTGGGGTCAGTACTATATGGTAACACTGAGGTGTCGGTATGATGTCTGGGGTCAGTACAATATGGTAACACTGAGGTGTCGGTATGATGTCTGGGGTCAGTACTATATGGTAACACTGAGGTGTCGGTATGATGTCTCGGGTCAGTACTATATGGTAACACTGAGGTGTCAGTATGATGTCTGGGGTCAGTACAATATGGTAACACTGAGGTGTCGGTATGGTGTCTGCGGTCAGTACTATATGGTAACACTGAGGTGTCGGTGTGATGTCTGGGGTCAGTACTATATGGTAACACTGAGGTGTCGGTATGATGTTTGGGGTCAGTACTATATGGTAACACTGATGTGTCGGTATGATGTCTCAGGTCAGTACTATATGGTAACACTGAGGTGTCGGTATGATGTCTTGGGTCAGTACTATATGGTAACACTGACGTGTCGGTATGATGTCTGGGGTCAGTACTATATGGTAACACTGAGGTGTCGGTATGATGTCTGGGGTCAGTACTATATGGTAACACTGAGGTGTCGGTATGATGTCTGGGGTCAGTACTATATGGTAACACTGATGTGTCAGTATGATGTCTGAGGTCAGTACTATATGGTAACACTGATGTGTCAGTATGATGTCTCGGGTCAGTACTATATGGTAACACTGATGTGTCGGTATGATGTCTGGGGTCAGTACTATATGGTAACACTGAGGTGTCAGTATGATGTCTCGGGTCAGTACTATATGGTAACACTGAGGTGTCAGTATGATGTCTCGGGTCAGTACTATATGGTAACACTGAGGTGTCGGTATGATGTCTGGGGTCAGTACTATATGGTAACACTGAGGTGTCGGTATGATGTCTGGGGTCAGTACTATATGGTAACACTGAGGTGTCGGTATGATGTCTGGGGTCAGTACTATATGGTAACACTGATGTGTTGGTATGATGTCTTGGGTCAGTACTATATGGTAACACTGAGGTGTTGGTATGATGTCTGGGGTCAGTACTATATGGTAACACTGACGTGTCGGTATGATGTCTGGGGTCAGTACTATATGGTAACACTGAGGTGTCGGTATAATGTCTGGGGTCAGTACTATATGGTAACACTGACGTGTCGGTATGATGTCTGGGGTCAGTACTATATGGTAACACTGAGGTGTCGGTATGATGTCTGGGGTCAGTACTATATAGTAACACTGATGTGTCAGTATGATGTCTCGGGTCAGTACTATATGGTAACACTGAGGTGTCGGTATGATGGATGGAGCCTTATGGTTGTGTAGCAACTAACATGGGAAATAGGTAATGCTGAAAAACTGCAACTGACCCTGCCAGTTTCTGTACACCAGAGATCCCAGACCTGCAGTCCCTTGTACCGTAGAGAATTGGGAAGACCATATGCTAATTGATGGCCTCCCCCTCTCTGGACAGGAGCAGTGAAGCTATATAGAAAAACATTCCACTGACAGTATCCCGTCCAAAGAGGCAGGGGTCGTGCCGGGTGAATGATCCGAGACTGTGAGTAACTCGCATGTGACTCGGACAGTGTGTTTCCAGCCTTAAAGGAGTCTGTTAGCTCAATGGAATATACACTGTGTAATGTTTAGTTTTTCCATGTGATGGTGCTGCAGAAAAACTGAACATTGATTGGCAGGTGTACCTATAGAGGATTGGGTCACAGCAAGAGGGCAATTAAAAATTAGATTTTTGTTGATGGGTCCTATTTGGGTAAGTGAAACTGGATACTATTTATTGAATTTACAGATAATTTAAGAACAAACTGCAGTATCACACTTGCTCAGCTACTTACTGCCCTCTGCTTTGATGTGGGCTCACACATCGTGAAGAATTGAAGTATTATAGGCGTGAAAGAGGACAAAAACACAAACATCATTTACAGTGACTACAATTGAAACCAGAAGTTTCCAAACACTACATAAACAGTCACATCTACATGATTTTTCTCATTATCTGACATAAAATCAGAATAAACCTTTCCCATTCTAGTTCAGTATTACCATAATCTATTCTAATAAAACCCTAAGCCAGCATCCATCAGTATGTCATCGAAATGACGTCACATCCTGACCGAAGCCGGCTCTATACCTAACCAAGATGGCCGACTGTTAGCGAGAGCGGGGCTAATACTGCCCCACTCTCGCCATCGGCGGCCTCTCCTGCGACCCACACCCTCCTGCCCCTCCTGCGCCGCCGCTCCTCCTGCCACGATCCGCTCTTCCTGCCCCCTTCGCTCCCCGTGGCCCCCCCTCCCTCTGCCCCCCTCTCTCCCCACAGCCCCCCCCTCCCTCTGCCCCCCCGCTCCCCCTGGTCCCCACTCCCCCTGCCCTCCCCGCTCCTCAATGGTGATAAAAATAAAAAAAATCCCATAAGGATACTCACCCTCCGCAGGCGCGCTCCACCTGTCTTCTATCTCCCAGGACAGGACCTGTCGTTGCCTGGGAAACTGATCAGCTGATCCTGCCCCCACCCCCGATCCTTCTCCTCCGGCTCCATCCTGCCCCCCCGGCTCCATCCTGCCCCCCCCGCCTTTATCCTGCCCCCCTGCACCCATCCTGTCCCCCCGCATCCATCCTGCCCCCCCCGCATCCATCCTGCCCGCATCCATCCTGCCCCCCCCCGCATCCATCCTGCCCCCCCCCGCATCCATCCTGCCCCCCCGCATCCATCCTGCCCCCACCACATCCATCCTGCCCCCCGGCTCCATCCTGCCACCCCCGGCTCCATCCTGCCCCCCCGTATCCATCCTGCCCCCCCGCATCTATCCTGCCCCCCGCATCCATCCTGCCTCGCCAGCTCCATCCTACCCCCCCGCATCCATCCTTTCCCACCCAAACCATCCTGCCCCCCTGCATCCATCCTGCCCGCTCCCGCATCCATCCTACTCCCCCGCATCCATCCTGCCCCCTCCGGCAATCCATCCTGCCCCGCCGGGCTGGAATCCGCAGCACAGGGAGGTCCAAGACTTCTGGGCACCCCCCGCTGCGAATGGCAGCCCGCACCCACCCCAAAAAATGGCACGTTCATTGAAACGCCATCTTCTGGCGCTGAACCCAACTCTTCCAGGGCCCTGGTGCGGTGGCTCACTGGGTAATAAAGGGGTTAAGGCCAGCTTTTTGTTATCAGCTGGCCTCAAGCCCGAAATTTATGGGGTCACGCCAATATTAGACATGACTGCCATGAATTTCTAATAAATTGTTTAAATAAAAACACAACACCAAGAAAAATTATTTTTATTTGAAAAAAAATACAAAAACACACTTAGGGACTCCATCTTTATTTTAAAAAATCGTCTTCCGTCCGACGTAGTCCAATCCAGGGTTCTTCTTTAGCTCTGCTACATCTTTGGTAGAGAACCTCCACAAGAGATGTAGCAGAGCTGTGCACCCTGGGAAAGTTCATGTGAGTTCATGCAGGCAAGCATGAACTCGCATGAACCTGACAGCACTGCTACTTCAATTGATCAGCTGACCTGAGTCAGCTGTTCGTTTGAAAATCCCGGCGGGAAGGCGTCACAGAGTAAACCGGATCAAACCGGATTCTCCTGGATTGTACCGGTCCGGTGCAATCCGGCGCCCCATAACATGGGACTCTATGGTGCTGGATTGCACCGGACCGGCGCAATCCGGGAGAATACGGTTTTCTCTGTGATGCCTTCCCACCGGGATTTTCAAATGAACAGCTGACTCAGGCAACAGGGAAGCCAGTAGGGGGCTTCCTGCATTGTTTAAAAGCCGGCTGCTTTTTACCGCAGGCTTTTAAACAATGAAGTGGGGAATTGCAGGTTTTTCCTCTGCTGCCAGACCTCTTTATAGGGTCCAGCAGCAGAGGAACTGCATTTCCCATTGATTTACATTGGACTCGTTAATCGCAAGGAAACTCGCTGAGTAACGAGTAGCCCGAGTACCCTACTATTCGGCGAGTAACGAGTAGTAACGAGTAGACTCGCTCATCCCTAAATATATCACAATAAAGCACAGTGAGCAGCCAGTGGATGTGTGACTGTTGTGGCTGCACAGAAGTTGTATTCACAGTGTCACGTATTGACTGCTTTTGCAGTCCTGGAGTGTTGCTGCTGTGCTATTAAGCTGAGTTTTTTTTCCTTAGTCTGCTGTTTGTGGCACTGCAGGTGCAATATTGAGCCATAGCTCAGGTGGAGATGGAGGGGTGTGTTTTGACATTCGAATCTCCACTCCCCATGCCTTGAAATAGCTCCACTTTCCTCCACAAGGTGTAGCATATTAAGATTATTCTCATCTAGGACCCGTGCAGTGCAGACATGCTGCTGCAGTAGCTGCTGTCCACTTCCATTAGAGTGGTGTCCTTTTCCTGGTCCGTGGTTGGATGTATGGGCTCTTAGCAGAGGGCATGTTGAGTAGTTGAGGGAAAGGGTGGTGGCCCGAACCGCCTCACCTTCAGAGGTACCTTTGGGAACAGGGCTAGTCAGGGACCCCAAGTCCAGGGCCAGACTAGCCTCCCTGTTGCCTTTGTCAGTTATCCCTTCCTGCTTTATTCCTCTCCGCTCCACACATGACATACACAAGCCATATTGCAGAGAATGAAGTTTGGTGATGCAAGGAGTTATTCGACAGTGTTGTGCCAGCCATAGCACGATAACACCCAGTGAGCAGGCAGCAAAAAAAATTACAAAAATGTTAATGCAAAACAATAACTTGCTTCCTAGGCTAAACTAGTATGATTTTCTACACTGCAGGTATTTTTTATTATTATTATTACTATTTATTTATATAGCGCCATTATATTCCATGGCGCTTTACATGCTAAAAGGGACAGACTAGGACAAGTAACATAGTAACAATACAAGTAACAATAAATGTGGACAATTCAGTCGTACAGATACAAGGGGGAGAAATCCTGTCCGCGAGGGCTCACAGTCTACGAGGGGCGGGTGGGGATACAGTAGGAGGGGGAAGTTCCAGTCGTGAGGCGGTGTGGTGGACCGGGTCTTATTACAGGTGGTAGGCTTGGCGGAACAGGTGGGTCTTCAGGCTTCTTTTGAAGGTTCCCAGGGTAGGAGAATGTCTGATGTGTTGGGGCAGTGAGTTCCAGAGTCTGGGTGAAGCATGGGAGAAATCCTGTATGCAGTTGGGCAAAGAGGAGATGAGGGGGGAGTAGAGGAGGAGTTCTTGGGAGGATCGCAGGTTGCGTGAGGGAAGGTATCGGGAGACCATGTCAGAGATGTATGGAGGGGACAGGCTGTGAATGGCTTTGTATGTCATGGTTAATGTTTTAAACCGGGATCTCTGGGAAGTAGGGAGCCAGTGAAGGGCTTGGCAGGGGGGGAAGACAGGGGAGTAGCGGGGGGACAGATGGATTAGGTGGGCAGCGGAGTTCAGGATAAATTTGAGAGGTGCAAGGGAGGTATTGGGGAGGCCGGTGAGCAGGAGGTTGCAGTAATCGAGGCAGGAAATGATGAGAGCGTGAATAAGGGTTTTAACAGTGTCATGGTCAAGGAAAGTGCAGATCCTATAGATGTTTTTGAGCTGCAGTCGGCAGGAGGGGGCGAGGGCCTGGATGTGGGGCTTGAAAGAGAGGGAAGAGTCAAGGATAACCCCGAGGCACTTGGCTTGGGGACTGGGGAAATAGAGCAGACGTTGACAACAATGGATAGGTCAGGTAGTGAGGGGGAGCGTTTTGGGGGGGAAGACTATGAACTCGTTTTTGTCCATGTTCAGCTTAAGGAAGCGAGCAGAGAAGAAGGATGAGATGGCGGACAGGCAGTGTGGAATTTTGAATATAAGGGAGGCGATGTCAGGACCAGACAGGTAGATTTTGGTGTCGTCGGCATAGAGGTGATATTGGAGGCCGTGGGACTCAATGAGTTGCCCTAGGCCGAGAGTGCAGATTGAGAACAGTAACGGTCCAAGAACCCCGACAGATAGGGGGTAGGGCGAGGAGAATGTGTGGGAGTGGGTGACGCTGAAGGTCCGGTCCGTTAAGTATGAGGAGATCCAAGAGAGGGCAAGGTCCGTGATGCCAAGAGATTCCAGGATCTGAAGTAGAAGGGAGTGGTCAACAGTGTCGATGGCGGCGGACAGGTCGAGGAGGAGGAGAACAGAGTAGTGGCGCTTACTTTTAGCAGTCAGTAGGTCGTTGGTGACTTTGGTCAGGGCTGTTTCAGTGGAGTGGATGGGTCGGAAGCCAGATTGTAGGCGGTCAAAGAGGGAGCAGAAGGAGAGGTGAGAGGACAGCTCAGAGTGGACATGCTGTTCAAGTAGTTTAGAGGAGAAAGAGAGGAGAGATATAGGGCGGTAGTTGGAGACAGTTGTGGGATCGAGGGAGGGTTTTTTGAGGATGGGTGTGATCAAGGCGTGTTTGAAGGCTGAAGGGAAGGTGCCAATGGTAAGTGATAGGTTGAAAAGATGAGTTAGGGCTGGGATGATAACGGAGGTCAGGTTGGGAATGAGGTGGGATGGGAGCGGGTCATGGGCGCTGGTGGTGAGGTGTGATTTTGACAGGAGGGAGGAGAGCTGGTCTTCAGTTATGGGGGGGAAGCAGTTGATGGAAGGAGAGGGCAGTATAGGTGAAAGAGGAGGCTGTGGGGACAGTGGATCAAAGCTGTCTCTGATTCTGTCAATCTTTTCTTTGAAGAAGGAGGCAAAGTCTTCTGCAGAGATAAGGGGAGAGGGAGGAGCAGCCTTGAATTAGGTTTTGAAAAGTTGTTTGCAATTGCGGGACAGGGAGGTTATTAGGGATAAGAAGGTTTGTTTGGCGGTAGCAATTGCAGCTTGAAGGCGATGAGGGACTGTTTGAACAGCGCAAAGTGCTCAGTGGAACGTGATTTTTTTCCATCGCCTTTTCGGCGACCCTGGATGGCCCTCTCAGGTCTTTAGTGAGGGGGTGTGCCAGGGTTGCCTGTTAGTGTTGGAGTGTGGTATGTGAGGGGGGCAGCTAGTTCAAGGGCCTTGGTTAATGTGGTGTTGTAGAGGGTGGTGGCAGTGTCTGTGTCACATACAGATGTTATGTTGGTGAAGGGAGGAGGGATTCTGAGAGTGAGTGTAGATCGATGTGTTTTAGGTTTCTGCGGGGATGATTAAGTTTGCGGAGAGGAGGTGTGTAGTAGGGGAGGTAGAGGGAGGAGAAGGTCAGCAGGTTTTTGGTCAGGACAGGGGGAGGGTTGAGTTTGTGAGGTTAGTAAGGGAGCAAAGACGGGTAAAGATGAGATCCAGTGTCTGGCCATCTTTGTGGGTGGGGAGGAGGACAATTGAGAGAGCCCGAAAGAGGAGGTCAGGGAAAGAACTTGAGAGGGGTTGGGTGGGCAGTGTCAATAGGGATATTGAAATCACCCATAATGATGGTGATGATGTCAGTAGAGAGGAAATGAAGTAGCCAGGTGGTGAAGTGGTCGAGGAAGGTGGGGATGGATCCAGGGGGGTAGATGACGGCTAGCTGGAGGTTACAGGGGAGAAGATGCGGACAGAGTGGGCTTCGAAAGATGGGAGAGTAGCAGAGGGGGGTAATGGAATAGGGGTGAAGGAACAGGTGTCGGATAGGAGTATGCTGACACCTCCGCCGTGTTTGTCAGAGGGGCGGGGGGTTTTGGAAAATTGAATCCGCCGTAGGATAGTGCAGCAGGGGAGGCCGATTTCAGGAGGGGGTGAGCCAGGTCTCTGTGATGCCAAGGAATGAAGTTTATTAGAAATAAGAGTTTATGGATGTCTGGAGTTTATTACAGACTGAGCGGGCATTCCAGAGTGGCCTGCAGGGAGATTAGAGGGCAGGGGCTGGGGGGATGGGTCTAAGTTGGCAGGTTGCGAGGGTGGGTGATGGTGAGGTTATGAGAGTTATTGATGGGACGTAGGGGGTGGGTGTGTAGGTGACTGTGGCGATGTGCCGGGGGGGCCAGGGATTAGGGGAAAATGTCGCCAGCGAGTAGGAGGAGCAGGGAGAGGGTTAGCAGGTGAGAGCATGGAGTTTACGTGGAGGCCGTGCCTGATTGGAGATGGGGAATTGAAAGTGAATGAATAGTTCAGAGGAGTGGGTGAGGTGGTTAGGTAGGATGGAGGGTGAGAGAAGTACTTTGTTGCTGGGTGGAGGAATGAGCTGGGGGTAGCAGGAAGTGGAGAAGGATGGGAGTGAGAGTGCAAAGGAGGGGATACATTGTGGATGGTGAGCGGGGGATGGGAGTAGCGTGGGTCAGATGCAGCAGGAAGGAGAGCTGTAGTGGTGGGTGAGTGTCAGTAGCTGATGAGTAGTCTGGGGTTTACATAGTGAATACATAATTGCAGCACAAGTGAACAAATTACATATCTGTTTGTTTGTCTTGCATGACTTACCAGTTTCCTGCCCTGTTTAACTGCCCGATGTAACTGCATAACACTTGTACAGTCGGCACTTATGCAGTTGGCATGATTGCACAACCCCGCATGATTGCACCCCTTAGCTGGCTCTAGATATATAGTGAGTTTCTACTTATGGTGGGTTTACACTCCCGATATCGCGGCGATATCGGAGGCAACGACCGGGAGCGCTCATTTAGTGCACGTTTCTCCCTGCATCGCATCGGCAGTTTATACGCCGCGATATCGGGAAGCAACGTCCCGACGATGTGTACGCCCACCAACCCAGGAACGACCATTTAACATGGGAGTGAATGGGTGAAGTGGGCGTACACATCGTAGTTGGGCTGTTACACGCTACGATGCTGCTACAACGGCCATGCGATATCGGGGAGTTGATAACATGGTCATTCAACCCCGATATCGTTTTGGCATCGTTCCAGCATCGCGTTGTACGCTCAAACCGTACAACGCGCAAACGATATCGGGTCCAACTCGCGACCCACGTGACTTTTGGTCGGAGTTGGGTCAGAGTTGGACGCCGATATCGCGGCGTGTAAACCCGCCATCAGATCTAGGTCTATTAAACTTGTTAATCAATCAATCAAAGAAACTCAGGACAGCAGGAGGCAATCAATGCAAGACAAATAAACAAGAGTTCCTGGGCATCATGGGTCATAAACACGTCTGAACCAAAGATGAGCTCTGATCATTCCACATCACACACAGTAAGATGATTTCAGTACCTTACATTAATAAAAGACAAGTATGTTGTTAATAGAAGTGACAATTTCATGTACCTCTCTTGTGAGGAGAGACAGGCAGGAAAGCTGTGTGAATGGAAGTCACAGAGTCATATACCTCTCTATTTTTAAATTAATTTAATTTGTGAAATTAACTTAAATGTCTGAAACTAACATTAGAGTTACGTTTGCAAAGTTTCAAGATAAGCCGTGTGGTCACAATACATTTACATTACTTATATTATTTCCAGATAGTGAAAATTGTTACAAGTGTCCTGATGAGAAATGGCCAAATGAAGATAAAGACGAGTGTATTCCAAAAATGATAGAGTTTCTGTCCTATGAGCAGGATGTGATGGCCGCAGTCTTCTCCTCCATGTCTGGATTATTTCTTATCATCACCATCCATGTATCAGGGATTTTCATTTTCTTCTCGGACACTCCTATAGTAAAAGCCAATAATCGGAACATCAGCTTCATTCTTCTTCTGTCCCTCAAGTTGAGTTTATTATGTGTGTTCCTGTTCATTGGTCGCCCAGATGATACAACCTGCATGCTACGACAAATCTCCATTGGAGTCACCTTCACTGTTGCGGTGTCTTCTATCCTGGCCAAGTCCATCATGGTTTCCATCGCTTTCAAAGCCACCAGACCTGGAAGCTCCTGGAGGAGATGGATGGGGGCGACACTGCCCAATTCTGTAGTACTGATCTGCTCCTTCATTCAGATTCTTAATGGAGTTATTTGGTTGTCGGTTTCTCCTCCATTTCAGGAGATGGACATGGACTCTTACCCAGGAAAGATCATCATTCAGTGTAATGAAGGCTCTGTTGGGGCATTTTATTTCATGTTGGGTTATCTGGGGTTTCTGGCTGCTGTGAGCTTTGTTCTGGCTTTCATGGTGAGGACATTACCTGATATCTATAATGAGGCCAAGTTCATCACCTTCAGCATGCTGCTCTTCTACAGCGTCTGGATCTGTGCTATCCCAGCGTATCTGAGCAGTAAGGGGAAGAACATGGTCATGGTGGAGATATTCTCTATATTGGCCTCACAAATCGGGATATTGGGTTGTATATTTTTCCCCAAATGCTACAATATTATTATGAGGCCGGAGATGAACAGTAGAAGACAAATCCTACAGAAACATTAACATGGTTTGGATTATACGTAGGACAATAACATGGATTTTTTTACTCTTAAATTATTATTATGTACAAATAAATGAAGTATGAAACCAAGCATAATATTATTCCAATTTTCCTATATTTCCTATTGATAATCCCACCTCATCTGCCTCTCATCTATTATCCCTAACCTCCTCTGTCGGCCTTTCACAATTCTCTAACTTTGATGCTCATGAAGATGGGAATACTCTGGACCTGATCTCTCCCGGCTCTGCTCTGTGCATGATTTTACTAATTCCCCTCTTCCGGTCTTTGACCACAACCTTCTTTCATTCTCTGTTCAGAATTGTCAACCCATTAAGGACACCCCCAAATCCTACACTTATAGGAATATACAAGCCATTAACACCCAGAATCTTATAAAGAATTTACAATCTTCACTGGCCCCAATCTCCTCCTTCTCTTGTCTTGACTCTGCCATACAACTCTATAATGAAGCAGTGCAAAGTGTCCTGGATGAAACTGCACCTCCTACACCCAGAACAATTCGGCACCAAAAGTGGCAACCCTGGCACACACTGCAAACATGGTTTCTCCATCACTAGCCTACAATCCTAAACGACCCTTTGACACTTTGCACTCCCTCCTCAGTCCAAGAGTACAGGCCCCAACCACCAGCCTCAGCGCTGACAATCTGGACACAGTACAGGCCCCAACCACCAGCGTCAGCTCTGACGATCTGGACAGAGTACAGGCCCCAACCACCAGCCTCAGCGCTGACGATCTGGACAGAGTACAGGCCCCAACCACCAGCCTCAGCGCTGACGATCTGGACACAGTACAGGCCCCAACCACCAGCCTCAGCGCTGACGATCTGGACAGAGTACAGGCCCCAATCACCAGCCTCAGCTCTGAAGATCTGGCCAGAGGACAGAACCTAACCACCAGCCTCACAGCTGACGATCTGGACACAGTACAGGCCCCAACCACCAGCCTCAGCGCTGACGATCTGGACACAGTACAGGCCCCAACCACCAGCCTCAGCGCTGACGATCTGGACAGAGTACAGGCCCCAACCACCAGCCTCAGCGCTGACGATCTGGACACAGTACAGGCCCCAACCACCAGCCTCAGCGCTGACGATCTGGACACAGTACAGGCCCCAACCACCAGCCTCAGCGCTGACGATCTGGACAGAGTAAAGGCCCCAACCACCAGCCTCAGCGCTGACGATCTGGACACAGTACAGGCCCCAACCACCAGCCTCAGCGCTGACGATCTGGACACAGTACAGGCCCCAACCACCAGCCTCAGCGCTGACGATCTGGACACAGTACAGGCCCCAACCACCAACCTCAGCGCTGACGATCTGGACAGAGTACAGGCCCCAACCACCAGCCTCAGACCTGACGATCTGGACACAGTACAGGCCTCAACCACCAGCCTCAGCGCTGACGATCTGGACAGAGTACAGGCCCCAACCACCAGCCTCAGCGCTGACGATCTGGACACAGTACAGGCCCCAACCACCAGCCTCAGCGCTGACGATCTGGACACAGTACAGGCCCCTACCACCAGCCTCAGCGCTGACGATCTGGACACAGTACAGGCCCCAACCACCAGCCTCAGCGCTGACGATCTGGACAGAGTACAGGCCCCAACCACCAGCCTCAGCTCTGACAATCTGGCCAGAGTACAGGCCCCAACCACCAGCCTCACAGCTGACAATCTGGCCAGAGTACAGGCCCCAACCACCAGCCTCAGCTCTGAAGATCTGGCCAGAGTACAGGCCCCAACCACCAGCCTCAGCTCTGAAGATCTGGACAGAGTACAGACCCCAACCACCAGCCTCAGCTCTGAAGATGTGGACAGAGTACAGACCCCAACCACCAGCCTCAGCGCTGACAATCTGGCCAGAGGACATACCCCAACCACCAGGCTCACAGCTGACGATCTGGACAGAGTACAGGCCCCAACCACCAGCCTCAGCTCTGACGATCTGGCCAGAGCACAGACCCCAACCATCAGCCTCACAGCTGACAATCTGGCCAGAGTACAGGCCCCAACCACCAGCTTTAGCTCTGAAGATCTGGCCAGAGTACAGGCCCCAACCACCAGCCTCAGCTCTGAAGATCTGGACAGAGTACAGGCCTCAACCACCAGCCTCAGCTTTGACGATCTGGACAGAGTACAGGCCCCAACCACCAGCCTCAGCTTTGACGATCTGGACAGAGTACAGACCCCAACCACCAGCTTCACATCTGACGATCTGGACAGAGTACAGGCCCCAACCACCAGCCTCAGCTCTGAAGATCTGGACAGAGTACAGGCCCCAACCACCAGCCTCAGCTTTGACGATCTGGACAGAGTACAGGCCCCAACCACCAGCCTCAGCTTTGACGATCTGGACAGAGTACAGGCCCCAACCACCAGCCTCACAGCTGACAATCTGGACAGAGTACAGGCCCCAACCACCAGCCTCAGCTTTGACGATCTGGACAGAGTACAGGCCCCAACCACCAGCTTCACATCTGACGATCTGGACAGAGTACAGACCCCAACCACCAGCTTCACATCTGACGATCTGGACAGAGTACAGGCCCCAACCACCAGCCTCACAGCTGACGATCTGGACAGAGTACAGGCCCCAACCACCAGCCTCACAGCTGACAATCTGGACAGAGTACAGGCCCCAACCACCAGCTTCACATCTGACGATCTGGACAGAGTACAGACCCCAACCACCAGCTTCACATCTGACGATCTGGACAGAGTACAGGCCCCAACCACCAGCCTCACAGCTGACGATCTGGACAGAGTACAGGCCCCAACCACCAGCCTCACAGCTGACAATCTGGACAGAGTACAGGCCCCAACCACCAGCCTCACAGCTGACGATCTGGACAGAGTACAGGCCCCAACCATCAGCCTCACAGCTGACGATCTGGACAGAGTACAGACCCCAACCACCAGCCTCACAGCTGACGATCTGCAGAGAGTACAGGCCCCAACCACCAGCCTCACAGCTGACGATCTGGACAGAGTACAGGCCCCAACCACCAGCCTCACAGCTGACGATCTGGACAGAGTACAGGCCCCAACCACCAGCCTCACAGCTGACGATCTGGACAGAGTACAGGCCCCAACCACCAGCCTCACAGCTGACGATCTGGACACAGTACAGGCCCCAACCACCAGCGTCAGCTCTGACGATCTGGACAGAGTACAGGCCCCAACCACCAGCCTCAGCGCTGACGATCTGGACAGAGTACAGGCCCCAACCACCAGCCTCAGCGCTGACGATCTGGACACAGTACAGGCCCCAACCACCAGCCTCAGCGCTGACGATCTGGACAGAGTACAGGCCCCAACCACCAGCCTCAGCTCTGAAGATCTGGCCAGAGTACAGGCCCCAAACACCAGCCTCAGCGCTGACAATCTGGCCAGAGGACAGAACCTAACCACCAGGCTCACAGCTGACGATCTGGACAGAGTACAGGCTCCAACCACCAGCCTCAGTGCTGACAATCTGGCCAGAGGACAGACCCCAACCACCAGGCTCACAGCTGACGATCTGGACAGAGTACAGGCCCCAACCACCAGCCTCAGCTCTGACGATCTGGCCAGAGTACAGGCCCCAACCACCAGCCTCACAACTGACAATCTGGCCAGAGTACAGGCCCCAACCACCAGCCTCAGCTCTGAAGATCTGGCCAGAGTACAGGCCCCAACCACCAGCCTCAGCTCTGAAGATCTGGACAGAGTACAGACCCCAACCACCAGCCTCAGCTCTGAAGATGTGGACAGAGTACAGACCCCAACCACCAGCCTCAGCGCTGACAATCTGGCCAGAGGACATACCCCAACCACCAGGCTCACAGCTGACGATCTGGACAGAGTACAGGCCCCAACCACCAGCCTCAGCTCTGACGATCTGGCCAGAGCACAGACCCCAACCACCAGCCTCACAGCTGACAATCTGGCCAAAGTACAGGCCCCAACCACCAGCCTCACAGCTGACAATCTGGCCAGAGTATAGGCCCCAACCACCAGCCTTAGCTCTGAAGATCTGGCCAGAGTACAGGCCCCAACCACCAGCCTCAGCTCTGACGATCTGGCCAGAGCACAGACCCCAACCACCAGCCTCACAGCTGACAATCTGGCCAAAGTACAGGCCCCAACCACCAGCCTCACAGCTGACAATCTGGCCAGAGTATAGGCCCCAACCACCAGCCTTAGCTCTGAAGATCTGGACAGAGTACAGGCCTCAACCACCAGCTTCACATCTGACGATCTGGACAGAGTACAGACCCCAACCACCAGCTTCACATCTGACGATCTGGACAGAGTACAGGCCCCAACCACCAGCCTCAGCTTTGACGATCTGGACAGAGTACAGGCCCCAACCACCAGCCTCAGCTTTGACGATCTGGACAGAGTACAGGCCCCAACCACCAGCTTCACATCTGACGATCTGGACAGAGTACAGACCCCAACCACCAGCTTCACATCTGACGATCTGGACAGAGTACAGGCCCCAACCACCAGCCTCACAGCTGATGATCTGGACAGAGTACAGACCCCAACCACCAGCCTCAGCTCTGAAGATCTGGCCAGAGTACAGGCCCCAACCACCAGCCTCAGCTCTGAAGATCTGGACAGAGTACAGGCCCCAACCACCAGCCTCACAGCTGACGATCTGGACAGAGTACAGGCCCCAACCACCAGCCTCACAGCTGACGATCTGGACAGAGTACAGACCCCAACCACCAGCTTCACATCTGACGATCTGGACAGAGTACAGGCCCCAACCACCAGCCTCACAGCTGATGATCTGGACAGAGTACAGACCCCAACCACCAGCCTCAGCTCTGAAGATCTGGCCAGAGTACAGGCCCCAACCACCAGCCTCACAGCTGACGATCTGGACAGAGTACAGGCCCCAACCACCAGCCTCACAGCTGATGATCTGGTCAACGATTTTAAGGACAAAATTGACCACATACGACAGGAGATTTCCTCCCAGCCTCAGAGCATCATGCTTTCTCTTCCCTCCTGCACTTCATCCAACTCACTTTCGATCTTTGATCCGGTCACAGAGGAAGAAGTCTCCCGGCTCCTTGCATCTTCTCGCCCTACTACCTGCACCAGTGACCCTATTCCCTCACATCTCCTTCAATCCCTTTCCCCAGCTGTCACATCTCACCTAAAATATTTAATCTTTCCCTCTCATCTGGTGTTTTCCCCTCCTCCTTCAAACGTGCCAGCATACATCCATTATTAAAAAAACATCCCTCGCCCAGACCTCTGCTGCTAACTACAGACCGGTCTCTAATCTCCCCTTCATCTCTGACCTCCTGGAACGCTTGCTCCACTCCCGTCTGATCCGCTATCTCTCTGACAATTCTCTTCTTGACCCTCTACAATCCGGTTTCCGCTCCTTACATTCTACTGAAACTGCCCTCACTAAAGTCTCTAATGATCTACTAACAGCTAAATCTAATGGTCACTACTCCCTACAGATCCTCCTGGATCTCTCTGCTGCTTTTGATACTGTTGATCACCAGATTCTCCTCTCTATATGCTTCGCTCTATTGGGGCTAAGGACACTGCTCTATCCTTGTTCTCTTCCTATCTCCTCCTTCTCTGTATCTTTTGCCGGCTCCTCTTCTTCTCCTCTTATGGTTGGGGTTCCTCAGGGTTCAGTCCTAGGTCCCCTTCTCTCCTCTCTATACACTGCCCCTATTGGACAAACCATCAGTAGACTTGGTTCTCAGTACCATCTCTATGCTGATGACACCCAATTATACATATTGTCTCCAGACATCACCCCCACATTACTACAAAATACCAGTGATTGTCTGTCTGTTGTCTCTAACATCATGTCTTCTCTCTACCTTAAATTGAATCTGTCAAAAACTGAACTTCTCGTGTTTCCTCCGTCTCCTAATCTTCCGAAACCTAATATTGCCATTTCTGTACATGGTTCTACCATTACTCCTCAGCAGCCGCCCGCTGTCTTGGGGTTATATTTGACTCAGATCTCTCCTTTACTCCCCACATCCGGTCACACACTCCCTCATGTCACCTACACCTCAAAAACATCTCTAGAATTTGACCTTTTTTTACAATTGACACTGCAAAAACTCTGTTGCCCTTATTCATTCTCGCCTGGATTACTGCAATTCTCTACTAATCGGTCTCCATTTTACTAAACTCTCTCCTCTACAATCCATCCTGAATGCAGCAGCCAGGATTATATTCCTCTCCAACCGCTTCATTGATGCCTCTACCCTGTGCCAGTCATTGCACTGGCTGCCAATCCGCTATAGAGTACAATATATAATTATCACTCTCACCCATAAAGCCCTCCACAGTTCTGTACACCCTACATCTCCCTCATCTCTATCTATCACCTACCCATCCTCTCCACAGTTCTGCACCCCCTACAACTCCTCTTCATCTCTGTGTATCGCCCTACACGTGCCCTCTGTTCCGCAAGTGACCTAAGACTGACATTAGCTACAATCCGAACCTCCCACTCCCGTCTCTAAGACTTCTCACGAGCTGCACCAATTCTCTGGAACGGGTTACCAAAAACTATTCAATTAATTCCCAATACCCATACTTTTAAGCGAGCCTTAAAAACACATCTCTTTAGACTGGCCTATTACCTCGCATCACTTGTCTCACTATTCCTATCTTCCCTTTTCCAAATCTGGCCACATGTGTCATCTTTCTACACCCCCACGCACTATATAGCACTTTATCTGTACTTGTAAAGATTCCGACTCGTACAGTTCATGCAGCGTTATGTGAATCCCCTATTTATTATATTGATGGCTGGACCATATATGACGGCACTTTTTACCAGTTACCTTTTTGTGCCTCCCCTATCTCCTCATAGATTGTAGCTTGTAAGCAGGGACCTCACTCCTAATGGTTTCTGAAATTTTCTTACTATGTATTGTCTCAACTTTTCTGTTTATATCCCCACTGAATTGTAAAGTGCTGCGGAATATGTTGGAGCTATAAAAATAAAATTATTATTATTATTAATAATATTAGATAATGTTTCCATTGTGTTTATTACAGTAAACTAACTTATTTATTTCTATATATTTATGTGGCACCCCATGAGTTAATGTGCCACAATAACATCACATGGGTTCTCTCCCCCACTACACACTGACAAATACTAGCACCTCTGGGCCAAGAGGGGGAGCACAACCTGCTTCCTTATATACTCTTGCCCTTTAGGGAGAGCTCAGTTCAGCTCGGAGCAGGGCTGTGAAGAGCACGAGTTAGTGCAGAACTTAGTACAGGCCTAGTGAGGGTCGGAGGAACAGGAGAACTACAGACAGAGAAACACGTCTGGGAGCTGGAGTGATACCTTCACTTGCCCCAGAAGAACGCACAGAACGGACCCCGGATCCGGTACTGTGTCTGGCATCCACAGCACAGTGAATCCCGGAACAGTGGGATCTCTAGATTCCCCTAGTACCAGAGCAAAGCAACACGGAGGGGTCAGCACAGCACAGAGGACTCAAGTTGCCTAGCCAAGTGGTACCAGCAGAATACAGAGAGAGAGACGTGAGGAATCCCAGCAGCTCAGCTAATAGCAGCAGTCAGGACACACATACAGTGCAGCATAAGGACGCTGACGACCCCGGACAGGGTGGGAAGAGAGCTCAGCCCCATTACAGACTATAATCTGCAGTAACATCAGTAGTAAAGCTTTGGAAAACAGCAAAACTGTGAGTGTGTGTATTGATTGCGACCTTTGCTCCAGATTCAACACAGAGAGCTTCCCTCTGCTACAAGCCTGTCAGCTCTGCAGCCTCAGGAGAGAAGGAGAAGTGCACCAGTGTCGACCAAACGTGAGTGTGTGTCCTTTAACCCCGTCTCCACAATCTATAACCCCAATAGACTTTAACCCTTACTGCCCCGGGGGATACAGTTCTTCCCACTGGAACTACACCATCTCCGCTGCCACCACATCACCCCCGGAGGTTCTGCGGCAGCGGCGGCCCCATCACTGGCCGCACCAAGTGGGTGGCGTCACCCGTGACAAATCCCCTTGTAAATATTCCCCATCTTATTGTGCGGGCCCAAGGACACGGTGGTCCGGACCAAGCCACCCGTGACTTCCCCGGCACCGACCGGTCCGGTACCGAGTACCCTGTCCCGTGGGGGCTCCACATTTATATATATATAAATTTATTTTTCTTGCTTACAGAGTAAACCTTTATTACTGCAGAGCATCAGCAGCATGTGAGGCCACCTCTTCTACACCTATCTGCTAGCAATTCAGATAAAAATATCATGTTCACTAAGTACTTAACATACCGTATATACTCGTGTATAAGCCGACCCTGTATAAGCCGACCCCCCTACTTTTGCCCCCAAAACCTGGGAAAACCTATTGACTCGTGTATAAGCCGAGGGTGGACCCCAGCACAGGTATACAGCCCCCAGCAGTGTGGTATACAGGCCCCCCAATGGTAGTATACAGCAGCCTCCCCAGTGGCATATACAGGCCCCAATAGTATATACAGGAACCCCAGTGGTATACAGCAGCCTCCACAGTGGTATATACAGCAGCCCCAGTGGTATATACAGCAGCCCCAGTGGTATATACAGCAGCCCCAGTGGTATACAGGCCCCAGCAGTATATACAGCAGCCCTGGGGTATACAGAAGCCCCCAGGGGTTATACAGCACCCCCAGGGGTATACAGCACCCCCCAGGGGTTATACAGCAGCCCCCAGGGTTATACAGTGGCCCCCAGGGGGTATACAGCGGCCCCCAGGGGGTATACAGCGTCCCCCAGGGGGTACCCAGCAGCCCCCAGGGGGTATCCAGCAGCCCCCAGGGGTATCCAGCAGCCCCCAAATGCTGGCACTCACCCCCCCTCCTTGTAAGGGCCCCCCCCCCTGCTGCTTATCTTACCATTCTGGTCTTCTGCTCAGCGCCGCTCCTTGGTGCTCCGTTCTTCATGCTCCATCCTCGCTGGCTGCATCCGGGATCTCCGGCCGTCGCACGATGACGTCATATGCCTGTGACGGCCGGGGATCCCGGATGTAGCGCTGGACGGGAGGATGAAGAACGGAGCACCGAGGAGCGGCGCTGAGCTGGAGACCAGGATGGTAAGATAAGCAGCGGGGGGGGCCCTTACAAGGGGGGCGAGTGCCAGCATTTGGGGCCATTTATTTAGTTATGCACTGCTTCCCCCTGCCACTGATTGACAGGGGGAAGCAGTGCATATATAATGAGCGGCCCCACGTGACGGGGCTGCTAATACAGCAGCCTCCCCCCGCCTCCTCCAGCCTCCACAGCCCCCACCAACCGTATTGACTCGTGTATAAGCCGAGGGGGAGACTTTTCAGCCCAAATTTTGGGCTGAAAAACTCGGCTTATACACGAGTATATGCGGTACTTGGTCTTGTAGGTCTGTTCATGCTCATGAGACTCCATACTGTGGCTGTTGCTTCTTTTGTGTTTTATTACAATTAAAATATGTTTTCCGTTTGTGTTGTTTTACATGTTTACTAGAGATTCATAGTAGGCAGGTCTAACATTGGCCTGACATTATGAATCTGGGCTTAGGGCCAGCTACCAATACAAAGCTGGCATTAACCTGTTTATTACCCAGTTTTACACTGCCACCAGGGCAACCGGAAGAGTTGGGGTACAGTGCCAGAAAATGGTGCTTCTATGAATGTACAATTTTCTGGGGTTGCTGCAGGTTGAAATTCACAGAGGGGGAGCGCAAAGCTAGGACCCCATGTTGAGGATTCCAGCCCTCAGCACCCCACTATATCCCAGGCAAAGTCCCACATCCATGTTTTCACTTCATCCTACAGTATTACAGCTAGTTTTCTGTATATAAAAACTGTTTCAAGAAGGACGCTCGTTTTTAGTATTACATTACTTCTTTCTGGCAGCTTTTTCCTGGTCTCTGTCTTCTACATGCAGTTCTACCATCCACTATACATTTTTTACCAATAATTAGAAAATAGAAAAAAACTTTCTTGCTATTAATTAAAGCTTCTCTGGAGGTGTAAAAGGGAGGGGTTATTAGTAGTGATGGGCGAACCCTCCCCACCCCCCCCCCCCCCCGATGCTTGGGATAGGCAGGTTGACCTAAGCTTTTTGTAAAGTTCGAGCTCGGGACCGGAGATAACTCAAACGTGCGTCCAAACCTCGAGCTTGGGTGGGGGGGGGGCTGTAAAAAAAAGCACATTGTTAATAAGCATTATGATTATACTTACCAGTTCAGCAACGCGTCCTCCTGTCCCGCTGTCCCTGTCCGCTTCTTCTTCCGGGGCCGCTTATTAACTTCCAGCGGTGTTCACTGCACTCGACTGTCTTCAGTTTTTTTTGGCAGTGTTCACAGTGATGTCAAGGTTCACTCAAGTTCATAGCTCTGCTATGAACTAGATTGAACTCTGACTGGCACTGTCAGTCTCAGCCCGCTTGTCTATACAAAGCAATGTAGCAAAGCTGTCCCTGTGGACATTTTTTATAAAAAAAAGATTGAGGCTTTAAATGTTTTCTTTTTTTGTTATTTCTAATAAAAATATGTTTCTCTTTGTTGTGTATTTTTTTATCTTTACTAGAAATTCATGGTGGCCATGTCTAATATTAAGGTGACATCATGAATTTCGGGCTTATGCCAGCTGATAATACAAAGCTGGCCCTAACCCCATTATTACCCAGTGAGCCACCCGGAACCAGGGCCCTGGATGAATCAGATACAGCGCCAGAAGATGGCACTTCTTTGAATGCAACATTTTCTGGGGTGGCTTCAGACTGCTATTCGCAGCGGGGTGGTCAGAAAGCTTGGGCAGGATACCTTAAAGCCCTCGCTGGCCCTGATGTTAGCCCTCAATAGGGAATGGCCGGCAGGAGTGCTAGTCCCACCTCTGCAATAAAGGAGACAAGAGGGAAGGAGAAGACAGACAGGGAACAGCAGACAACTTCACGCCTGCTGCCCAGCTCCGTAGGCAGCAGACGGCCAGGCAGTAGTCAGCTCCCCAGAAAAGCACCTTCACCCAAGGCTGCTTGGCTAGAAATGGATCGGCAAAAAAACGGGTCTGAGTTGTCCAGTTTAAATTTATGAATAAACAAACGGATCAACTTTCTCGCATATAAGATTCTGTTTATTTTCAATAACATTCCTGTGTGGAATGTAATAATGTGCGAGTGTATTCACAAAAGTACCCAACCCTCACCAACAATAGTACATACAAATATATATTCACTGATATTGTAGCTATAAGAAGGATCTCTGGGTAGGACTCACGGGGTCTCTTGTTCAGTCACGGGAGGTCTATCTAGGATGACCCCGGACACAATCTGTTTCCAGTAGCACATCCAACGATATACCCTCCACTGTTCAGTCAGGTTCGTAACCTAGTAGTCTACTCCAGTTAGTGGTCAACTCCCACCCCTCTGTAATAGGTCCAATCTCAATGAAAAGATAATCTTCTGGTATATGCCAGCAATGTGGTTTCACAGCCCGCCCTACGCGTTTCGCCACCCCTCTTTCTTGGGGCGCTCATCAGGGGCATCCTGGTTTCATACAAAATATAAACATCTTTATGGATGTAGGGACCATCTCATATATATGGTATCCCAGGTTTGTGAGTCCTAGAGGACTTGTCTGTCCGGTCTCGTATAAGGGACGTATCTGGATCCTGTTGCTAGATGGGTCTTCACTCTGTAATTCAGAAAATATATAACCGTGATGTATCCCATTGATGTGTCATTGCTAAGATTATATGGGGTCCCAACCACCAAGAAAGTGAAGTTTATGTAGTTTGCCACAGGATCCACTAAAGCAAGGAGGGAATTACACCTTGGTTAACACAGCACACACCACCTTCCACCTCAGACCTGAAGGGGGAGCTCTACTGGCTTCCTTAAGCCAGTTACCCTTTAAGAACATCCAGGCCTGAGGGGAGGAGTTAGTCAGTCCCTGTAGTTTCAGTTTGAGTCTGCAGTGAGAGGGAAGAGAGAGGAGACGGAGGAGCTGGTCGCTGGGAGAGATCCAGGCCCAGGACCAGGGACCACTGACCGCTGTGTGCACCCTAGGGAAAGGGTCGGAGGCAAGTGGCAAAAGCAGGGAACTAAGAAACGGAACCAGGAGCTATAGCCCTAAAGTACACCCGGACACTGGAGTCCGATGCTGCCAACAGTCAGAGCTACAGAAAAAGCCCGGAAGACTCAGGAGGAGTTCAGCCCTGAGGAGAGCCAGTGAGACACATTAAACTGACCAAGTATACGATCAGGGGCCATAGGAGAAACAGGGACCCCGCAGAAGGACCTCATTGCCAGTTTAGGACAAAGCCCAGAGAGGGAGAAGCGGTGGGTTCAGGCTCAGGCAGGACTCATCCCACAAAGCAGAGCACAGACACAGAGGAGGCCTCATAACTTTCTAAGGTTGAAGTCCCAAGTTGCACCCGGGACCTGGTTATTTCTCTGGACTGTACCTGTTACCTTGTCACCAGTAAAAGGTACTGAAACAACCATCACTGTGTGTATGCCTGCTTAACCGCCGCAATTCACCGCCTTGTCTGCAGAGACGCAACTACTACTCCCCTCATCCATCCCCGCTGCCCTGAGGTAAAGCTCCACCTGTGGGGAGCTGTACCACACTCTGCTGCACCCACTATCACCTCAGCAGCCAGCTGCAGCACTGGTATACCCATTACCAGGTACCATAGGTGGCGTCACGTTAACAATACCCTTATTCCCCCCCTTCACCGTTCCCTGCCATTGAGGGTCCAGGGCACGGGACCGGGGATCGACCAGCTGAGATCCCCATCAAAGCCGCCATCAGCCCCGGTACCCGAGTACCCCATACCCTGTCGAACACCTCACTGACTCCCGTGAATTGAAGCTGTACCACGATGCTCGCCCACGGAGGGAGAGAACAGCCCGGTAGATACTGAGAGAAGAGCCCTTAGGGTGCGGACGAGGTATCGAACCCCAAACGCCTGAATCTGACGAGACAGAGGGGTTGGTGAAGGACACAGGGACCGGCCCTGCAGACGGTGCGGAAGTGTGGAGCCCCACTGGTCAGGATGCCACAGAGGGGTACTACACCCAGACAAGAGTGTGTGGTATCCCTGTGACTAAGGGAACTGGGATGCTAACTAAAGACTCTCACAACACCCATCCACACACTCTAGAGCAGGGGACCATAGGGTTAACCCATTGCTAGGGAGACCCAGTCCCGGTAGAAGGAGTTTCAGCGCAGAGTTGTGGAAGAGCGGGAAGACAGTGAGTCAGAAAGTCTGTGAGGAGAGACAGAGGAGGGCACCTCAGGACAGGTGGCCCAGACAGAAGGGGGATCCTAAGGTGTTGTGGTGCACCCGAATCCGGACTGTTACAACTACCGGCCGGAGGGTCTTAGTCTAGGAATGGAGGACCAGCTGCGAGAGCGGTGCGGGCGTTTATCCCCGAGCCGCCAACACCGGAGGCACAAGCTTACTTTAGGGAGTCGTGGCCAACACCCAGCATAATCCCCAAAAGGCGCCGTATAGGGTCTGGAGGCCTAGGAGAGGAACCTTTCAGAAGGATCCGTGGGGACTGGCTGAGGGCTCTGCGCAGGAGCGCTGAGGAAGCAGGAGAGGAGAGCGCAGTAAGGGACAGATGAAAGGACCAGGCAGGTACATCACTGAGAGTCCTGAGTGAAATATCCCGGTTCCCTGGTGACCAACCAGGCCAGCAAGACCCGTAAGGCTGTATCTGATGCACCCACTAGGGACCTGGGTACTCGGAACCGGACAATACTGTCTCTCCCTTTCTTTTGGTGGTAGGCCACAGTGGTGTGGTCCAGACTCCGTGGCCCCAGGTGCGGCAATAAAAAGTGGTAAATATATACAAGGGAGTCTATAGAGTTTTCGTGACGCCACCAGTGGTATGTGGTCAGTGGGGACCACCGCTGCCGTATTCCTGCCAGGGAGATGGTGTAGGGCAGCCTAGATGGAAAGCCCTCCACGGGTAGGGCTGGATGTCCCCAGGGCAGGTATAATGGGGGGGGGGGGAATTGTGTACTCCAGACGTGGTAATTGTCTCTCTCCATTGCAGCACTTCCAGCATGCATGCGGGAGCAACTCTGATGTGGCTCCGCAGGTGGGGATCCCGCGGTGAGCAAAGAATAACAGTCTCAGGCACTCTTGAGCTGACCGGGTATTTACTGTTCAGCATTCTTAAAAGTAGTTTACAGGCACAGTTCACAGTTCTTACAATTTACCGGGGACCCAGGTTTACTGCAGCATGGACGGTTCCTCTGCGTCACTCCCCTCAGTGTACTTTTCAGGCCTTTCTCCTCTGTCCTGTCCTCGCACACGGGTTCGGTCCGGCAGTCACAAGCTTTGTAGTGTGCAGTTCCCTCCTGCGGGTCACTAGCCCTAGTACGGTGGCTTTATCCTACTCCATTGCGGTATTGAGATCACAGCTCATAGAGTCCCCGTACCGCTCCGGGATGTCCTGTGATTAGGGTCGTGAAGTCTCCCCAGTCACGTCTACAGAGCCGGCTCTCTGGCTGTCTTGGCCTAGCCTTCCAGTGACCCAGGTTTACTTAGGCTCACCAGTTTTCTTCAGTCTCCCTCGGTTTCTTTAGCTTTAGGGTGTATCGGTTTGGGGATCGGTCCCTTCTCCACCCTCCAGGGCAAGCTCCCTCCTGGGCAATTACCTCCAGGCTATCTGAGAGACTCACTGCCTGATGGACATGCTACCTCCAGGGCTCTGCAATCGATTGTCTCGCCCAACTTTATGTACGTGGACCTGTGTGCATTATTCTCCGTCCAGTTCCTTCACCTACTTGTCTGTGGTCCCTCTCTTCTCTCCATCCACACTGCTCTAAACTCCCACCACCCCATGCCCTACATAGAGTGATTGGCTCAGGGTCGGAGTGCGTCTCTGTGTGTGTGCTGTTTTGAGTTGACCGTCTTACCTCGTCCAGTTGCGGTTCACCCTGTGGCCGCCCTAGTCACAGGGGCGCCACATATCACCTGTATGCCTGCACTGAAAACCTGCAAGTAAACTGTCCAGAGTTAAAGACTGGTGTTGGGTGCTTCCCTTTCTCGCCTGATGAGCCGCATACTTGCTGCAGTGAAAAGGAAAAGTGACTGTGCTGTGTGGTAAGCTGCCTCCATGTGTAAAATCCCTATCATCCATCACTGCCCCGGGGATCCCCATCCATCTACAGGGAGCATTACCAACTCAGCTGCCTCATCATCAGCCCGGAGGTCTGCAAGCAGCGCCGGTATCATTACCGGATACCGTAGGGGGCATCACAAATTATTTTATTTTTATTTTTACCCTTTTTTTTAGCGACCACTAAGGGCCACGGGCCCAGGCACAGGCCGCCCGTGACATCCCCCAGTGAAACTACAACGCCCGGGACTGGGCACCCCACGGCCCTGGGGTGGGTCAGAAGCTTCAAGCCTGAGCTGAAACCGGAGGCCTCAGACTTCTAATGGGAGCTGTGGCCGAACACCCGACACATCTTGGGAAAGGTGGCTGAACTAGGGAGCAGTGCCAGGGAGGAATCCTAATGGTGTCCGGGACACACAGAAGCACCCGTGGCTACCAGTCCTGAGCTCTGTACTGCAGAGAGCGTTGAGAGCCTGTTGGCAGAGTGACGACCTATTTGCCTCAGATGAAAGTTACCCCTTATAACGCCGAAAGAAGAGACCCACCAGAGACTGAAACACCAAGAGAGTAGAGAAAGGGCACCAACTGTGGCTTGACTGTACCAACCTGGCTCTGGAGAAAGAGCGAGTACTGGAGACTGGCAGAGGGCGTACCCGTCAGCTATGTTTAACACCCAAAGTAAAAGTAACGGAAATACAGTTGTGGTGTGTGAGACTTTTATTAGCGGCAACCATCAGCCACAGAGGCCACCCGAAACACTGAGGGTACTGCTGACCGAGGGAACATCAGCCAAGGTACGAGCCATGGGGGAACTACTCCACTGCCCTGGGGATTGTGTTCCGACTGCAGGGAGCGGGACTATCTAAGCTGCTGGCCATCATCCCCAGAGACTCTGCATCAGCCGCGGCCGCCCTGGCCGCATACCGCAGGTGGTGTCATGAATACCCCTATGCCATTAGACTTTCCCTAACATCACCCCCTTTATTAACCCCTTCAGCCCCCGGCCTATTTTGACCTTAATGACCAGGCCATTTTTGTCAATTCTGACCAGTGTCCCTTTATGAGGTAATATCTCTGGAACGCTTCAACCGATCCTAGCGATTCTGAGATTGTTTTTTCGTGACATATTGGGCTTCATGTTAGTATTAAATTTTGGTTGATAATTTTTGCGATTATTTGTGAAAAAATTAAAAATTTGGCAAAATTTTTGAAAATTTAGCAATTTTCAAATTATGAATTTTTATTCTGCTAAACCAGAGAGGTATGTGACACAAAATAGTTAATAAATAACATTTCCCACATGTCTACTTTACATCAGCACAATTTTGGAGAAAAAAAAAATTTTTGTTCGGACGTTATAAGGGTTCAAAGTTCATCAACAATTTTTCATTTTTCCAGCAAAATTTACAAAGCCATTTTTTTTAGTGACCACATCACATTTGAAGTCCCTTTGAGGGGTTTACATGACAGAAAACACCCAAACGTGACACCATTCCAAAAACTGCACCCCTCAAGCTACACCAAACTACATTCAAGAAGATTATTAACCCTTCAGGTGCTTCACGGGAACTAAAGCAAAGTGGAAGGAAAAAATGGTCATTTTAATTTTTCCAACAAAAATGTTCTTTTAGCCTCAATTCTTTCATTTTCACATGGGGAACAGGATAAAATGGATCCTAAAAATTGTTGGGCAATTTCTCCTGAGTACATCGATATCTCATATGTGGTCATAAGCCACTCTTTGGGCGTACGGCAGGGCTCAGAAGGGAGGGAGCGCAATTTGACTTTTGGAGCTAATTTTACATTCAAAAAGTGAAATGGCGCTCCTTCCCTTCTGAGCCCTGCCGTGCGCCTAAAGAGTGGTTTATGACCACATATGAGATATCGATGTACTCAGGAGAAATTGCCCAACAATTTTTAGGATTCATTTTATCCTGTTCCCCATGTGAAAATGAAAAAATGTAGGCTAAAAGAAAATTTTTGTAGAAAAAAAAGTACTTTTTCATTTTTACAGATGAATTTGTGAAGCACCTGGGGGTTCAAAATGCTCACCACCCATCTAGATAAATTCCCTGGGGGGTCTAGTTTCCAAAATGGGGTCACGTGTGGGGGAGCTCCAATGTGTAGGCACACAGGGGCTCTCCAAACGCGACATGGTGTCCGCTAACAATTTGAGCTGATTTTTCAGTCAAATTGTTAGCGGACACCATGTTGCATTTGGAGAGCCCCTGTGTGCCTAAACATTGGAGCTCCCCCACAAGTAACCCCATTTTGGAAACTAGACCTCCCAGGGAACTTATCTAGATGGGTGGTGAGCATTTTGGATACCCCAGTGCTTCACAAATTAATCTGTAAAAATGAAAAAAGAAAATTTTTATGGAAAAAAAAGTGTTTTTTCATTTTTACGGATGAATTTGTCAAGCACCTGGGGGTTCAAAATGATCACCACCTATCTAGATAAGTTCCCTGGGGGGTCTAGTTTCCAAAATGGGGTCACTTGTGAGGGAGCTCCAATGTTTAGGCACACAGGGGCTCTCCAAATGCGACATGGTGTCCGCTAACAATTTGACTGAAAAATTAGCTTCAATTGTTAGCGGACACCATGTCGCGTTTGGAGAGCCCCTGTGTGCCTTAACATTGGAGCTCCCCCACAAGTGACCCCATTTTGGAAACTAGACCCCCCAAGGAATGCATCTAGATGCATAGTGAGCACCTTGAACCCCCAGGTGCTTCACAAATTGATCCGTAAGAAGGAAAAAGTACATTTGTTTTCACACAAATTTTCTTTTTTCATTATTACGGATCAATTTGTGAAGCACCTGGGGGTTCAAAGTGCTCACTATGCATCTAGATATGTTCCTTGGGGGGTCTAGTTTCCAAAATGGGGTCACTTGTGGGGGAGCTCCAATGTTTAGGCACACAGGGGCTCTCCATACGCAACATGGTGTCCGCTAACTATTGGAATCGTTAGCGGACACCATGTCGTGTATGGAGAGCCCCTGTGTGCCTAAACATTGGAGCTCCCCCACAAGTGACCCCATTTTGGAAACTAGACCCCCCAAGGAATGCATCTAGATGCATAGTGAGCACTTTGAACCCCCAGGTGCTTCACAAATTGATCCGTAAGAAGGAAAAAGTACATTTGTTTTCACACAAATTTTCTTTTTTCATTATTACGGATCAATTTGTGAAGCACCTGGGGGTTCAAAGCGTTCACTATGCATCTAAATACAGCGAGGCCCATTTTTATTTTTTTTCTAGGACTAATTCCAGAAAAAAAATGGCGTAGGGCTCCGCCATATTTTTGGTCCAGCCAGGTACAACTTGGCAGCTACGGACTGCCAGCAACCCCCAGCTGCCTCATTGTACCTGGCTGGCAACCAAAAATAGAGCAAAGCCCATTTTTATTTTTTTTTCTAGGACTAATTCTAGAAAAAAATGGCGTGGGGCTCCGCCATATTTTTGGTCCAGCCAGGTACAACTTGGCAGCTACAGACTGCCACCAACCCCCAGCTGCCTCGTTGTACCTGGCTAGCCACCAAAAATACAGCATAGCCCTTTTTTTTTCTTCTAGAACTAATTCTAGAAAAAAAAAATGACATGGGGCTCCGCCATATTTTTGGTCCAGCCAGGTACAACTAGGCAGCTGGGGGCTGGAATCCGCAGCATGGAGAGGCCCAAGCGTTCTGGGCCCCCCATGCTGCGAATTGCAGCCCGCAGCCGCCCCAGAAAATGGCGCATTCATTGAAGCGCCATTTTCTGGCGCTGTACCCATGCTCTTCCAGTTGCCCTGGTGCCGGTGGCAAACTGGGTAATAAAGGGGTTAATGCCAGCTTTTTATTGTCAGCTGGCACTAAGCCCGAGATTCATAATATAGGGCCAATGTTAGACCCGCCATTAGGAATCTCTGGTAAATAGTCAGAAAATACACACAGAGAAAAATCTTTTTATTTGAAAAAAAAACACAAACAAAATTCGGACTCCATCTTTATTATAAAGATCTGACGTAGTCCACAACGAAGGTCCCACGACGCTCGATCGCCTCCGACGTAGTCCACAACGAAGGTCCCACGACGCTCGATCGCCTCTGCTCAATCCAGAGACTGCAGCAAGGGATCAAGTGTCCTCTTCCTACAGTCTCTGGGGTCAGAGTTATGGTGCACTGTATGACAATGACCTGTCATACAGTGCACCATGACTATGATCCCAGAGACTACAACAAGAGGACACCTGATCCCTTGTTGCACCCATCCATCCACCTATGCACCCATCATCCACGCACACGTCTATGCACACACACGTCTATGCACACACACATCTATGCACGCACACGTCCACACACATGTCCACACATGCACACGTCTACGCACACATCCATCTATGCACACATCCACGCACGCATACGTCTATGCACACACACATCTATGCACGCACACGTCCACACACATGTCCACACACGCACACGTCTACGCACACTCACGTCCACGCACGCTCATGTACGCTCACGTCCACGCATGCACCCCCTATCCATTCACCCACCATCAATTCATTCATTCATACATACATACATAGATACATACATACATACATACACATACATACATACATACACATACATGCATACAAACATACACATACATACATACATACATACACAGATACATACACATACATACATACATACAGATACATACACATACATAGATACATACATAGATACATAGACACATACACACATACATACATACATACATAGACACATACACATACATACATAGATACATACACATACATACACACATACATACATAGATACATACACACACATACATACATGCATAGATACATACATGCATACATACATACATGCATAGATACATACATGCATACATACATACATACACATACATACTTACCTCCCTCGTTCCACCGATGAGCAGGAGGAGGCCGGGAGAGGAGGCGGGGCCACAGACCGACGGGCCGGGCAGAGAAGGAGGAGCTGCAGCAGCGGCGGCGGCGGCGGCCACAGCGGCGGGTGCACCGAAGTGTGCAGCCCGCCGCAGGAGGTGAGGGGGGGCCAGGCACAGGGCCCGGAGGTGGGGGCAGCCTGGGGGGGAGCACTGGAGCAGGCAGTGTTGCTGGCGGGCGCACGTGGGTGCAGCCCGCCGGCAGATACAGTATAATAGAGGGGGGCGGGCGGGCTGGGGGGAACGGGGGGGCCCCCTGGACAGTCCTGGAGCTGGAGGGGGCTGAGGAGGGGTAGGCACCCGCCGATCCGCCCCTCCAGATCTGATTGGAGAGCTCCAATCAGATCTGGAGGGGTGAATCCCTGTGATTCCCTCCGATCGGCAGTTTCACTTTTAAACTGCCGATCGGAGGGGTCCTGGGCACGGGGGGGTTAATCCACCCCCTGTGGGGTCATCTACAGGTTGTCACAGAGCAGCAGCATCTGTGACACCTGAGCGACCCCACTCACAGGAGCTGCAGCAGCTCAAATCTGCCAGGACGTTGTGCAACGTCCTGGGTCGTTAACAGGCAGAAACACAGGACGTTGCACAACGTCCTAGGTCGTTAAGGGGTTAAATGACACCCCCAGGGTCACGGGACGGGGTCTCGACCCCCGTCTGTCCCTGTAAATAGAACCGAGAAGTGAAGACGTAAGAACAACTACTAACTGCCCGGAACCGAGTCTTCCCCGACCCTGGAGTGGGAGTGTCAGATGTTTCTCAAACTTTGAGCTGAGCAACACCGTGTATGCTCACGGCTGACAGCTATACAAAGGTCAAGATATAAAGCCTAAATACTCTGACTAGTGCCCGGTTTTCCTCAAATCTTATATCATCGTCAAACATATTAAAAATGATGATATATATATTGAGGTAAAAACTCAAGAGAGAAGATACAAATTAATGCGGAACGTGCAGACACATTCACATACTGCTTTCCTAGGTATGTAACTCAATTATTGTGATCACTAATAAAACATTTGCAATTTGCTCCGAATTTCAGTCATGGAAGGAAATGAACAATATTTTTGAGATATATATCAATAAATGTCATAATTAGTACTAAACTGTAATGCCCCCGGGGTATGGGGACTCGGGTATTTGGGCCCTCTGCTGCGGTAGGGATGTCACTGGTGGCCTGCCCAGACCCGTGGCCCTGGTGGTCTGCTTTCAAAGAGGGGAAGATTTGAAAATAATAAAGTATAAAGTTCTCGTGACGCCACCTGTGGTATCTGGTGATTGCACCAGCGCTGCGTGGGGCCTCCAGGGATGATGGATGGGCAGCTAGGTGTTGAAGCTCCCCACAGGCGGAGCTGGATCCCTGGGGAGTTTGGTAATGATGATGAGGGATAGAGCAGGGATTTGGCTGTGCTGTTAGGCCACGTGCACACGTTCAGTATTTGATGAGTTTTTTACCTCAGGATTTGTAGACAAAACCAGGAGTGGAACAATGAGAGGAAAAGTCTAATAGAAACACGTCACCACTTCTGTATTTAATTATCCACTCCTGGTTTTGGCTACAAATCCTGAAGTAAACAACTCATCAGATACTCAACGTGTGCACGAGGCCTTAGGCTACGGAACAGTCTCTGTGGATGGCAGAGGCAACGGTTGAGGAATTGACACACACACCATAGGCTATTTCTTTACCTTTTACTGATGGTATCATAGGTAAGAGTCCGGTGTACTGTCGGGTGGTCAAGAAGCACTTCTGGATCTCCACAGTGAATGGGTATAAGGCCTCCTTGTCTCTTTTCCTGTGTGTGTGTGAAGCCCCTGCCCCGAGTGAAACTTGTGCTGTGCTGTTGATGGAAACCCTCGATGGACTGCCGCAATTCCTATCTCCGCGGTGCCTGGCTCCCTGGTTGGTGGCTGCACAGATGCCCGGGAGACTAAAGTCTCCACGGTGGACCGATATTCCCTGCTGGGCTAGGTGCTCTCCAGCAGACTCGGACTCCGGTGTCCGGGATGCTTTCTGGGGTGAACCCAAAGATGGCTCCTCGTTCCCCACTTTTCTCTTTCTCCGTTCTCTCTTCGCCTTCCGACCCCACTCTTGGGCCCTGTACGACTACTCTGAAGGCTGTTCAAGGTCACTGGCTCGGGCCTAACGCGGCACCAACCACCAGGACGTCTTCACAGCTCTTGTAGCGTCTGCACACTCTAACTAACTCCACCCCCAGCACCAGTATTTATAGGGGATCTTGCCTAATGGCAGCAAGTTGGGCTCCCCCTACTGTGCTGGGGTGGAAGGTGTTGTTTGTGTCTGTACCCACTGTGGAAACCCATCCATGCTGTAGGTGAGTCTGTGGTTACCTGTGTGAGCAGGGCACCACATAAGAGCAATGTGCAATATTATATACCGTATATACTCGTGTATAAGCCGAGTTTTTCAGCCCAAAAATTGGGCTAAAAAGTCACCCCTCGGCTTATACACGGGTCAATATGGTAATCCTAGGTGTCCGGGTGCTGGGGAAGCTGGAGGAGGCGGGGGGAGGCTGCTGAATGAGCGGCCCATCAACGTGGGGCCGCTCATTAGATATGCATGGTTCCCCCCGCCCATCACAGCGGCAGGGGGAGCCATGCATAAAGCCCCCCCAGTGTATACAGCAGCCCCCCAGTGGCACTAGCCCCCCCATCATTTGAAGAGCCCCCCACAGTTTGCAGAGCCGCCCCGCTGCATTATATTACCATCCAGGGTCTTCACCGGAGGTCCTGCAGACATCATCGCGCGTTCCGGTCTCACGTGACCCGGCGCGATGACGTCACTCCACTGCGACCGCTGGGTCACAAGAGACCGGGAACACAGCACACGAGGATGGACTGCAGGACCTCCGGTGAAGAAGACCCTGGATGCTAAGATAATGCAGCGGGGGGGGGGCTCTGCAAAGTGTGGGGGGCTCTTCTCAAGATGGGGGGGCAAGTGCCACTGGGGCCTGCAGTATCTACCCCTGGGGGGCTGCTGTATCTACCCCTGGGGGCCTGCTGTATCTACCCCTGGGGGCCTGCTGTATCTACCCCTGGGGGCCTGCTGTATATACCCCTAGGGGCCTGCTGTATACCATGCTGCTGGGGCCTGTATACCAATGGGGGGCCTGTATACCTGTCCTGGTGGCTGTATACCATACTACTGGGGCCTGTATACCACTGGGAGGGCCTGTATACCTCACTGCTGGGGGCTGTATACCTCACTGCTGGGGGCTGTATACCTGTGCTGGGGTCCACCCTCGGCTTATATGCGAGTCAATAAGTTTTCCCAGTTTTTGGGGGCAAAAGTAGGGGGGTCGGCTTATACACGGGTCGGCTTATACACGAGTATATACGGTAGTGTTCTGACAGTTTGAGCAGACACATTAATATCAGTGGTTGCTGGAGGTCATTTTACAGGGCTCTGGCTCTGCTTCTTTTGTTACTCCCTGCATAAAGGAGGAGGTAGCGGTCCTGCAGCTGGGTTGTAACCCTCCTACGACCCCTTCACGTCTCCTCATGAACTGGCCTGTGTCTTGGTATCTGTTCCATGCTCTGGACACTGTGCTGACAGACACAACTAGCCTTATGCACCCCAAACTTGCCCCTCCAAATCCACACCCCCCACAAACCCACACCCCAAAAAAAAGCCCAACCCACACTTTCGCGCCCCCCTAACCTGCACCCTCAAAAATAACACCCCCCGCCCCCCCAAACCCACAACCCTGCTCCCCCAAAGAAAACCTGCTCCCCCAAAATCTACTACCTCCTCCCCCAAACCCACCTGCAAAAAACACACCCCACACCCTGAACACGCAACCGCACCCCCAAAAAAAACACCTGACTTCCCCAAATCTGCATCCCACACTCCCCAAAAAAATGCCCGCCCCCTTAAACACGAAACCCCCCAAAAAAACACAAACCTGCACCCTTAAAAAAAATTTACCCCCAAAAGCCACACCCATCTCACTCACCTATCCTTCCCATCTCACTCACCCCAGGCTTCCCACATCCCCCCATCCTCCCAAACCTGCCTCCCCCCACACCTTCCCCCAACCCAAATCTGCATCCCCCACCCAAACCTACCTGCCCCCCCAAACCTTCCTCTCACCCCCCTGCCCTGACCCCAAAACGTCCCCGCCCCCAAACAAAGGAGAAGGAGGCACAGTCTGTTGGGGAGGACCACTATTTTACTAGCTTAGTGCAGTGGTGGCTTATTGATGCTCAGACTGCAGGTTGTTGTATGTGATGTGTGGACGGTGCGGCATGGTGACATGTCTGACTAGTCAGTGCCAGGCAGCCGCCACATTGGAGCTGCCTATAGTGTTGTAGGCGTGAGCCAGAGGTAATAGGTTGGCAATCAGTGCTGCCTCTTGTGCTATAAGGATGCAGGACTGTGTCTGCCTACAGGACGCTCTGCCGCTATCATTCTGTGCCTGTATGCTTGAGTCAAGATGCTCTATCCCCAGGAAATAAGGACTATCCATGACTTACATAGTTTTATGTGACCTCTAAAAACACATCTTTTTAGGGCATCTTATTATGCTCTCTACTCGTAGTCATTTAGACATAGGGTATTCTTTCCACCAGACTGAAAAACATTACAAAGATTGGGTGGTGGGCACTCATGCAGATTTGATCTATCCCCATTCCCTCAAGTTGGCTGGACCCTCATTGTAGATAAGCCCCTGTACTTTGTATCACCCCCTCCTCATTGTAGATTGTAAGCTCTTATGAGCAGGCCTGTCATTATTTTGCTTTCTTTATTGTATTCTTTTATAACTGTTAGTTATGACCATTTGTATATGAACCTCTGTATTGTGAAGCGCTGCGGAATATGTTGGCGCTATATAAATAAAGATTATTATTAGAACAGTACCAGGAAGCTGCAGGTACAGGTAGTGATAGGTTTGGGAGCATAAAGTAGCTGACAGGTTCCCTTTAACTCTTACTCTCCCTACTGTTGACAAAAGATGATCTGTAACAAATAAAGCATGTCACAATACACATTATACATCACAACAATATTTGTGTCTTCAAGGGTGAAAATTGGCAGTATGCCCATCTTCTTACATTTCCCCCTTATTTAATGATGGTCGTCCTCGACGATCTGGAAACCTGGAAGACACCAAGCATTATGCCACACACAATCTTTTTACTTCTTCAAGTTTACTTGTCACTGCCTCAATACATTTTGGTTAGTTCACCATAACCTAGACCAGTACTATAGTCTAGTTAGTGACAACCTGAGGTGTCTTTTCCCTTTTAATGACGGTCGTCCTTGACCATCTGGAAAGATGGAAGACACCAAGCAATTTGCCACTCACATAACATTAACCAATATAAAGTTGTATTTCTCTCTATTGTCAACCAAACACCATGTGTCACTAAGAATTCATGTCACAACACACATTGTATACCATAATAATGCTCATGTCTTCTAGGGGAAACGAGGCAGTATGTCCATCTTCTTATAATGTTAACGATCTCTGATTTATTGCATTCTTGAATTTATTGGAAGAAAAGTATCAAGACCAGAGAGAATAGAATCAGGAGACCATTGTATATGATATTCTGAGTACAGGTATACACTGATACATTGTCCTCTTGCTCTGGTTTGAGGTTCCTTGTTTGATGTGACGGTGTGTGGAGATGTGACATAATCCTACATTATATAATATAGGACTCTCTTATAACACCCCATACAACGACCCAATTTTCGTTTTCTCTGACTTGTGTAACTTAAGCCGCCGTCTCTGTACAGGGCGGATAATCATCTCCGGAGCCGATCAGACATGGACAGGGCAGGCATTAGGGGGACGAGGATAATTATTATGGTTGTTGAGATGAATGAGTTAATTATTAATGTCTTAAGATATCAATTAGGATGTAGTGTTACATTTCATGTCTGCGGTTGCGGTTGCGTCGGGGTAAACCCTTCTGTCAATGTTTTTCACGGCTTCTTTTATTTCCTTTATTATTGAGGAATAATGAGGATCCTTTATCAGATTCTGCCTCAGAGTCAATAAGAAAGTTATCTTTGATCATTTCCTCCAGTAAAGCAAAGTGCGACTCTGCGCTAGTGATGGAGAATTATGTGCATCCACTGTAAGCACGTATTGTGCAGCGTTGTGCTTTAGCAAATTCTTCTTCCATCCCTGCTGTCCCTGCAGTACAGACTTTACCTTATATACAGGCCGACACTTCCAGATTTTGGCCATCTCACACCCCATGTGGGTCACATGCCACCAACCACGAAAACTAGAAATTCTAGGCAGTACTCAAAGTAAGCTACACTAAAGAACTGATATGCTGCAGATCAAAAGATCCATAAAAATCTGCAGCTGTTACGCTGCACAAAGATGTCCAGGTGTCAGCACAGCACAAGCAAAGTCACATTGACTCTGCTGGCTGGCTATGTACTATGTGCATTCGTTGCACATTTTTAAAAATACGCTGTAAAAATGGGCAGCAAATGCGCTCTCGTTGGCAAATTGGTGTCCAATTTGAATGTGGACCGGAAAGTTTGGACTATGACACTAATTAATAACATTGTGATGTTTGCTCTGAGGCTGTGGCACATTTAGTTCTGTCTGGATGGCAAAGGAGCACAGAAGAGCTGAAGGCTATAAGAGGTATTGTTCTGATCTCATTGCAGCTCACACAAGAAACTAGGGCCTACCTCAGAATAAACAACACTGACCCAAGCAGTTTCTAGCTGCACCAACACTAGGCTGGAATAACCCTACCCACAGGGTTAGGAGATAATAACCTGGACTTGGCTTCCTATTTGGCCGTCGAGTGTGCCTCGTACCTCCTTAGGAACTGTGGAAAAAGGGAAGATCACTAAAACTCTAAATCAGGAAGGCATGTGAGATAGAAAGAGTCCCTGAGTGAGAAAATAAGAAACCAAGAAAACAAAGTGAATAAGTGAGTACAACTGCTAAAAAAAATCCCTCCTACCTCCTGGCGGAATAAAGCAAAAAGGAGAAAGGCAGATAGAAGAAACAGCAGAAATACACAACCTAGATGATCTCTACCTGAATGGCAGAAATCCAAAGGCAGAACTAGAATCCATCAAGAATATTGCCAACAGGAAAGATCAACCAGGGGAAGGTTTAAATAGGCACATCCAAAAGATGATAGGCCAGACTGAATTAACAAATTAAAACAGCTGGTGTCTGAAGACGAATGAAACATATAACAACAGATAATAAGAACCTGAAAAGAAACAGAACCATCTGTCACTCAGAGCAGAAAGAAGCAAATCATATATCATGGGCTCACCAGATCCAGTCCTGAGGCATGACAGGTATCTGTTGTCCTAAGGATCGGAAGAAGAAACAGGGTGAACATGAAAATCACTGATTAAGAATTGGAAGTTTTGAACCCAAACACTGATGGAACGACCCTGATTCCCTGGAGAGTAGAGCAGAGACAAAGAGAGCTCAGCTACAGGGGGTAAGGTGCTGTAATCATAGGATGGTATAGCTGTGGGGAACCTGAGACAGCAAAAGCAATGATAGGTCAGAGCAAATGTGTAGGCCAGACCTGGAGGAGCTTGTGAAAGAAGACTGGACTTACTTCCTTCCTACTCTACACTGAATAAAAAATTCAACTCATGTCACCGTCAAATAGAAAATATATAAAAGCTATAGCTCAGATATAGTGATGCAAAAACTGAATTATTTGTATAAAGCATTTTAGTGCCCAAACGTTTTTCTGTAAATAAAGCAGCCGATTTGCGGAGCGGTTCCATGCACGTTTCAGGTCACGAGTGTGTAAACGTGTCCAGGGCGGTAATCATCAACAAGGGCTTCACTTTCCTCACCCCAGCATGAAAAGGGTGTGGGAGCATAACCCATCTGTGATGGGACCTCCAGGTTGGGGACTTTCATCTTGTCTTATGTTGCCCATAGTGTGGTACCGCTATGTCTTGAGTTTACATCAAAATGTCCAAACCAGGGTTTTAAAACTGTGTTTTTTTTGTATTCAGGAGGACTCAAGATCAGTGTATAGTAAGTCATACGTCCTAAATTCTCCACTGTAACATAGACCAGCTCTTCCAGAAGTTACAGACATGATCTTATTCTGTTCCACAGAGACTTCCAAGAAGTGAGGAGGAGGCTGGATCACCTACAGCCTACCAATATACAACCACACAGGTCCAAGTGTTCACTGTGGCCATAATACCTCCAAAACTGCGGTGCTACTTTCCAAGGACCACTCTTAGACTAAATGTCCCCGTGCCAGTGTCCTTCAGCTTGGCATCCCTTCTTCACTAAGGTCCCCTTTCCACTGGCCTGACACGGATTCCACACTTTTTACAAAGCTCGCCTGTTAGGAGTCGCCCTTTTCCCAGTCTGACTACATCTGCATGCTGAGCCTGGTCTACCCGCACACCTTCTTTACTTGCCTTATTTCTTTTACTTCCACAACACAACAATAACCCCTTACCCAGGAACTATTTCTTCCTTTATAACCTCTGTTGCTCCACCCCTTCACTGACTGCTAAGGTGTCACCCTATGTTCAGTCAGTAGTGGGTTAACTGTCACGCTGTGTAGGGAGACACCCAGCGCTGGAGGACGACAGGGGAGGGGAAAGGAGTCCCTGATGCTAAGGGCAAAAAGGGGGGATGGTGACCCACTAGAACAACTAGCGCTGACACCTAGCTTCCCTAATATCCCTATACAGTTGCCGCAACTGACACCTATTCCCTGACTTTCTCTGGACTACCACTACACAGGGCTCAGTGCGGGTGATCACTAGTCTTTCTTTCTTTCTTTCTTTCTTTCTTTCTTTCTTTCTTTCTTTCTTTCTTTTCTTTCTTTCTCTCTTTCTTTCTTTCTATGTTCTTTTTATTAAACATTAGAGATGTCATATATAGCAAACATTTTGTGGTATAATATTTGAAGCAATAATCATACATACTATAAGAACAATTGTAATCTATCAAACAGTTACAGTTTAGAAAAGCCTGTAAAAAGGAAAATTAAACAAATTTCTCATTAAAGTTAAGTCAATTAGTCAATTGAGGGATATATAAGAAGGGGGTTCAGAAGTTGGGGGGCAGTATACTATAGTGAAAGTAAGATGTCTTTATTGGGGGGGTATATATGGTACTCCACGGACATATCGTTTTGTTTCTATATTGTCATTATATTCCTTTCTGTGATGTCTATTTCCGCATTATATTAGTTCACGTCTCAGTTGATGTGTGAGCTGTCACGGGGGTCTCTATGAATTCTGGCTTTGATCTATAATACAGCCACGGTGACCATGTGAGTTTGAAAAGAGGGTAGGAGCTGTAGGATAGGGCAGCTATCTCCGCTGTATGATATAGGAGTCTATCTCACCAATAACCTGAGGTTTTGTAGGGGTTTGGCTGGAGTTCCATCTAGCCGCTATGAGGAGTCTGCTTGCCGCAATTATGTTAGAAGCTAATCTCGAGGATATTGTATTATTAAGCCATACGGGGAGGTTAAGTAGTGCAGTAGATGGGGTTAGGACTGCTTCTTTATGTATAACCTCAGTTATTATTTCTTCAACTATCTTCCAATAGCGTTGTATACTGGAGCATTGCCACCAAATATGAAGATATGATCCCACATGTAAACCACATCTCCAACAGTTATCTGCCACACTATTACACCATTGATGCTGAAGTATAGGAGTACGGGACACCCCTTTATATGAATTCTCCTGCACCTTTACACAAGGTGAGGGACCATGAGATCTGCGATAGATCTGCTTAATTTGAGGTTCTGTAAATCTGATCTGCAGATCGCGTTCCCATACGCTCAGGAAGCTTGGTCGTTCAATAGAAGTTTATATAAAAGGTATAGCAATCCGCGAGGTTCTTGTATCTGTGCACATAGATTCTCAAAGAGAGTTAAGGGTCTGGTCAGGGGAGTTCGTTTTATATGTTTTCGGACATAGGTCTTCAGTTTTATGTATTGAAGGATAGACATGTTGGGTATGCCATCCGATTGTTGTATTTCCTCATAAGAAAGAAGTGCTCCATCAGAGAACACCCGTTGTAGTGGGATAGCAGGAGAGTGTGTTACATTAGTATGTAGGGTGTTTGTCAACAAGGTGCCCATGATATCTTGAAGGGTTAAGATAGGTGACAGAGGTGGGATTAGCGTGATGTTTTCCTTAGCCCAAACATTGACAACTGCTTTAGTTTAAAGCGTTGGTAAAGGGAGAGATTTGTCATGGAAGTCCATCATTAGTGCCAAAGGGCAGAGGGGCATAGGGGCAGATTGTTCCTCTATTGACAGCCATAATTTCGGAGGAGGTTTATGAATCCACTCTACCACCCCTAGTCAGCATAGCCGCTCTGTAGTATCTGTGAATATCAGGTGCACCCAGGCCTCCCCTGTCTCTTGGTAGTGGAAGTGTTTGTCAATTTATCCTGGGGTGTCTATTTTCCTGTATAATTAATGAAGAATGAATGGATTTTGTTTAAGATACGGGTTGGGATACATATAGGTAACATCTGGAAGAGATACAGAAACTTTGGTAGTATTAAACCCTTAAGGAGATTCTTCCATCCGATCCATGAGAGAAATGGGGCTCTCCAGGATTTAACCGTTTCTATTGCTCCTTCCAGTGTCGGTAGTATATTAAGGTCTAGTAGCTCTTTAGTCGTACGGCCGATTTTAATACCTAAATAGGTAATATATTTGGATGGCCACTTGAATGGTTATTTTATTTTATAATTTGCTATTTGGGGGGGGGCAGGATGGAGCCAGCGGGCGGGGCAGGATGGAGGCAGCGGGGGGTAGGATGGGGGTGGCAGGGGGCAGGATGGAGGCAGAGGGGGGCAGGATGGAGGCGGAGGGGGGGCAGGATGGAGGCGGAGGGGGGCAGGATTGAGGCGGAGGGGGGCAGGATGGAAGCGGAGGGGGGGCAGGATAGAGGCGGAGGGGGGCAGGATGGAGGTGGAGGGGGGGCAGGATGGAGGCGGAGGGGGGACAGGATGGAAGCGGAGGGGGGGGCAGGATGGAAGCGGCAGAGCAGGATGGAGCCGGCGGGGCAGGATGGAGGCGGGGGGGCAGGATGGAGGCAGGGGAGCAAGAACAGCAGGGGGCAGGATGGAGCTAGCGGGGCAGGATGGAGGGAGCGGGGCAGGATGGAGCCGGAGGAGCAGGATGGTGGCGGGGGGCAGGATGGAGCGAGCGGGGCAGGATGGATGGTGGCTGCGGCGGCGGGCTCACACACACTCACACACCCACTCATAAAATAAAAAATCACTATGCTCACCTATCCTCTATCCAGTGCTGCCTCCCACAGCAAGGTCCTTGTGCTTACAGGACCTGTGATGATGTCAGAGAGCATCATTAGGTCACATGACCACAGTTACCGTGGTAACTGCAGTCATGTGACCCGATGATGCTCTCTGACATCATCACAGGTCCTGTAAGCACAAGGACCTTGCTGTGGGAGGCAGCACTGGATAGAGGATAGGTGAGCATAGTGATTTTTTATTTTATGAGTGGGTGTGTGAGTGTGTGCGAGTGGAGGGGGGAGGTGCGATTGTGTGGTGGCAGGGGGTACGTGTGTGTGGACGTGGCGTGTGGTGGGGGGGTGATTGATGCACTCCGGTAAGGTGGGGGGGAGGATGGCGAGCAGGGGTGGGAAACGGGAGTGTGTGGGGCGCAGGAGAGGGTACCGATGGCGGGTTTGGGGCTTGTTTAGCCCTGCTCCCGCTAACGGTCGGCCATGTTAGGTCACCCTGAGTGGGTGTACAGCCAGCTTCAGCAGGATGTGACGTATCATACGATGACATCCTGACGGAAGCTGGCTTAGGGGTTTTATTGCAATAGATAACACACTGTGTTTTTTGACAAGAGAAAACTGGCATTGTTAATTAACAAGACCCTATAAATTACAATCCAATAGGGAATGACCATACCCTATATATAGGAAATAATCTGCAGGTGCTGTCAGATACTCTGAGGAAGGTGACAGTTTAGTCCCAGAAATGCATCAGTAATCTGAGAGCACCAGTCCTGATGGTGGGGTTACACGTCCCGATATCGCGGCGATATCGGAGGCAACGACGCGGGAGCGCGCATTTAGTGCACGTTTCTCCCTGCATCGCATCGCCAGTTTACACGCCGCGATATCGGGATGCAACGTCCCTACGATGTGCACGCCCACCAACCCAGGAACAACCATTTAACATGGGAGTGAATGGGTGACGTCAGCGTGCACATCGTAGTTGGGCTGTCACACGCTGCGATGCTGCTACAACGGCCTTGCGATATCGGAGAGTTGAATAGCTCTGCTATTCAACTCCGATATCGTTTTGGCATCGTTCCAGCATCGCGTTGTATGCTAAAACAGTACAACGCGCACACGATATTGGCTCCAACTCGCGACCCACGTGACTTTTTGTCGGAGTTGGGTCGGAGTTGGACGCCGATATCGCGGCGTGTAAACCCACCATGACTTTACACTGCCTGTGACCGATCAGACAGCTTAGATTAGTGGACTCCACCCAGCATTAGCAAAACATTGCCCTGCTGACACATCAACAAGATACACCAGAAAGCAATAGCTCCATCATGCCAGAGGAGCATACTGCATAACAGAGCTGAAAGAAGCGCTGACAGCAGAGCAAGGGTGAGTGGAGACGCTGGAGGAAAGGGCTCCAACACATCTACCCGGAGGAGACCCGCAGAGTCCACAGAGAAGGAGATGCCAAATATAGGACACAGAGCAGGCGGATACACTACATAACAAGTGAGCCAAAGCACACGGTGTTACAGCAACTGTACCGAGAGGGGAATCCGAACAACGGGGGAGGGGGAATATAATGAATGTAGAGCACGGGGCCATAGAACATATAGATGGCAAATGCATATGGCATCTGAATAAGCTGAGATTTGGAGACTCCTTAAATTAAAGTTTCCTAATACTATAGACATAGACTCAAAAGGAATATAGCAAGGCTGTATAATAATACTATCACATTACACATATATATTGTTGTAGGTTCAAGGAACAAAATATAAAAAAGAAATAGACACCACAAGTAGAACCAGAATATTGACAGCCGCCCCTGCAAGAAAAGACAGGGGAGCACAAAAACACAGGGAGATTGTGATCCCCCCCATACAACAACATACAACATACTAATACAGACATATATATAAGGAAGCACCGCAGAAAAGGAGGAAATCCATATCAAGCAATACATGGCCCGATAAGAAGATAACAACTAGAGCAGTATATAGAGGTAAGAGACATCATCCAAGCTTAATATACAATCATAGCCAATAGAAAGATATACATATATATACTAAATGTTTTTTAGGGCACCCCATATGGATTCTGAGAGACATCACCCCCACTAATGGAACAGAACCCTGTCCAGAAGAGTAATGAGATATTCATTGAATTATACAAATAACTGTATATATTTACACAACAGGATTTTAGTGTTTTAAAGGATTTTATATAAAAACATTTTTTTGATAAAACTCATTTTAATAAATATCCGGTACACGGTAAAAGAACACATATCTGTGATTTTATTTAACATTTTCTAGTATGCATATTGTTATCTATATTGATATACAGTAGACATAAGCCATTGATATAAAGGAATTGCGCTGAGCCTACACACCCTTTTGGTCTGTAATGTATATCTTGTGAGGTAGCGATCACTCACTACGATGATGTTGCACTCGCTGCACAATTGTGAATCACAGCCGGAGTTTCTATAAAACGTCGCCAGCCAGTCATAAACCGCTACTTTGCCTGTGTAGCCAATAACCATGACAAGAGTTCACATCATACAGTCCATTACTGCAGCGGCTACGTCCAAACATGTATGACCTCCAGTCTGTCCCACCGTGGATATCCTGCACCGTTCAATTACTGACCTCAGTCACCATACAATGTCCCGCTCTGGGTTTACCTGCTCTTGCAGTTTAGCAAAGTTCACACTAACTCCAGCCAGTCTTGCCATCCAGGAAGATACTCACAGCGATGATCCACTAGGTCCTTGGACTTGTTCGGCATTGGCACCTATCGTGAATCCAGATCCTCAGGAGACCTCGGTCGTCTCCTGGACTTATAGGAGCTCTGTCCAGCTCCACTCCCAGTCATGCTTGTCCGTCATGTGCTCCAAAACAAGAAGATTGCAGGACCTTCCTTAGATTACAGTCACTCTCACTATATCTATGAGACACACCTAAAGGAGGTATGTGGATAGTCGGTCCCTCCCATCACTTCTGGCCATCCTGTTAAACCAGCCCTTACAATAAACTTAGATTTCTGATATATAATGTGACATTTCAATAACAAACTTTAGAGATCGCATGGACTTAGCTGTTGTGAAGTTTGATTCACGTCTCTCAGTGCATTATTAAATATAACAATCCGGATGTAAGACGGGTCACGATGACATTCTGGAGACATTAACAATGGTTAATCCAAACAAAGTGCGATAGGTCTCCAAGAGGCCTGGTACTGGGATATGTGATCAGCTGAAGGGTTATCAAACCACAAATAACATCAAACCTACTGAAAATGGCACCGATCCCAGGTTAGAGCATGAGGGGTGTTATAGACCACGACAACCTACATAAGTAAGAGTATTGGAGCCCACAATTGTGCAAAAAATACATGCACTAAACCAGAATAATTCAAAGTATAGAGGTCGCTCATATCAGACCCAAAAAGGTTGTGTTATACAAACATAAAAGTGTGCAAGTATACAAGAACCACAAGTTTATAAAAAAATATATGTATGATAACAAGGTGCAACTCCACAATTTATCCACAGGGTGGCAGGAGAGTACAACAAAAAGCTCCATGTCCAGCGCTAGCACCAATAACACTAGGCTGAATATGAAGGGAGATACAAATTGACACTGAATCACTTTACTGACCAATCACAAAGCAAAACAAACTGCTGAAAAAATAAAGGGAACAAGACAATGTGACCCCAAGTCAATCACACTGAAATCATCCGTCCAGATATACTGACCGAGAATCAATTTCTCCAGACAACAAGTAGAAATGATCGGCAAGTACCAGCCCCTAGATACAGGAGCGGTGCTGCAGGTGGTGACCACAGATACAGGAGCGGTGCTGCAGGAGGTGACCACAGATACAGGAGCGGTGCTGCAGGAGGTGACCACAGATACAGGAGCGGTGCTGCAGGAGGTGACCACAGATACAGGAGCGGTGCTGCAGGAGGTGACCACAGATACAGGAGCGGTGCTGCAGGAAGTGAACACTGATACAGGAGCGGTGCTGAAGGAGGTGACCACAGATACAGGAGCGGTGCTGCAGGAGGTGACCACAGATACAGGAGCGGTGCTGCAGGAAGTGAACACTGATACAGGAGCGGTGCTGAAGGAGGTGACCACAGATACAGGAGCGGTGCTGCAGGAGGTGACCACAGATACAGGAGCGGTGCTGCAGGAAGTGAACACTGATACAGGAGCGGTGCTGCAGGAGGTGACCACAGATACAGGAGCGGTGCTGCAGGTGGTGACCACAGATACAGGAGCGGTGCTGCAGGAGGTGACCACAGATACAGGAGCGGTGCTGCAGGAGGTGACCACAGATACAGGAGCGGTGCTGCAGGTGGTGACCACAGATAGAGGAGCGGTGCTGCAGGAAGTGACCACTGATACAGGAGCGGTGCTGCAGGAGGTGACCGCAGATACAGGAGCGGTGCTGCAGGAAGTGACCACTGATACAGGAGCGGTGCTGCAGGTGGTGACCACAGATACAGGAGCGGTGCTGCAGGAAGTGACCACAGATACAGGAGCGGTGCTGCAGGTGGTGACCACAGATACAGGAGCGGTGCTGCAGGTGGTGACCACAGATACAGGAGCGGTGCTGCAGGAAGTGACCACTGATACAGGAGCAGTGCTGCAGGAGGTGACCACAGATACAGGAGCGGTGCTGCAGGAGGTGACCATAGATACAGGAGCGGTGCTGCAGGTGGTGACCACAGATACAGGAGCGGTGCTGCAGGGGTGACCACAGATACAGGAGCGGTGCTGCAGGTGGTGACCACAGATACAGGAGCGATGCTGCAGGTGGTGACCACAGATAGAGGAGCGGTGCTGCAGGAAGTGACCACGATACAGGAGCGGTGCTGCAGGAGGTGACCGCAGATACAGGAGCGGTGCTGCAGGAGTGACCACTGATACAGGAGCGGTGCTGCAGGTGGTGACCACAGATACAGGAGCGGTGCTGCAGGAGTGACCACAGATACAGGAGCGGTGCTGCAGGTGGTGACCACAGATACAGGAGCGGTGCTGCAGGTGGTGACCACAGATACAGGAGCGGTGCTGCAGGAAGTGACCACTGATACAGGAGCGGTGCTGCAGGAGGTGACCACAGATACAGGAGCAGTGCTGCAGGAAGTGACCACAGATACAGGAGCGGTGCTGCAGGTGGTGACCACAGATACAGGAGCGGTGCTGCAGGTGGTGACCACAGATACAGGAGCGGTGCTGCAGGTGGTGACCACAGATACAGGAGCGGTGCTGCAGGTGGTGACCACAGATACAGGAGCGGTGCTGCAGGTGTGACCACAGATACAGGAGCGGTGCTGCAGGAGGTGACCACAGATACAGGAGCGGTGCTGCAGAAGTGACCACAGATACAGGACGGTGCTGCAGGGGTGACCACAGATACAGGAGTGGTGCTGCAGGAAGTGACCACTGATACAGGAGCGGTGCTGCAGGGCTGACCACAGATACAGGACGGTGCTGCAGGAAGTGACCACTGATACAGGAGCGGTGCTCAGGTGGTGACCACAGATACAGGAGCGGTGCTGCAGGTGGTGACCACAGATACAGGAGCGATGCTCAGGAGGTGACCACAGATACAGGAGCGGTGCTGCAGGTGGTGACCACAGATACAGGAGCGGTGCTGCAGGAGTGACCACAGATACAGGAGCGGTGCTGCAGGAGTGACCACAGATACAGGAGCGGTGCTGCAGGTGTGACCACAGATACAGGAGCGGTGCTGCAGGTGGTGACCACAGATACAGGAGCGGTGCTGCAGGTGGTGACCACAGATACAGGAGCGGTGCTGCAGGAGTGACCACAGATACAGGAGCGGTGCTGCAGGTGGTGACCACAGATACAGGCGGTGCTGCAGGGGTGACCACAGATACAGGAGCGGTGCTGCAGGAGTGACCACAGATACAGGAGCGGTGCTGCAGGAGTGACCACAGATACAGGAGCGGTGCTGCAGGAGGTGACCACAGATACAGGAGCGGTGCTGCAGGAGTGACCACAGATACAGGAGCGGTGCTGCAGTAGTGACACAGATACGACGTGCTGCAGGAGTGACCACAGATACAGGAGCGTGAGGTAGACCAGACAGAGCGGTGCTGCAGGTAGGTGACCACAGATACAGGAGCGGTGCGCAGGAGGTGACCACAGATACAGAGCGTGCTGCAGGAGTGACCACAGATACAGGAGCGGTGCTGCAGGAAGTGACCACAGATACAGGAGCGGTGCTGCAGGTGGTGACCACAGATACAGGAGCGGTGCTGCAGGTGGTGACCACAGATACAGGAGGCGTGCTGCAGGAGGTGACCACAGATACAGGAGCGGTGCTGCAGGAGCTGACCACAGATACAGGAGCGGTGCTGCAGGAGTGACCACAGATACAGGAGCGGTGCTGCAGGTGGTGACCACTGATACAGAGCGTTCGGTGTGCACAAAGAGGTCTGCAGGTGACCACAGATACAGGAGCGGTGCTGCAGGAGTGACCACAGATACAGGAGCGGTGCTGCAGGTGGTGACCACAGATACAGGAGCGGTGCTGCAGGGTGACCACAGATACAGGAGCGGTGCTGCAGGAAGTGACCACAGATACAGGAGCGGTGCTGCAGGGGTGACCACAGATACAGGAGCGGTGCTGCAGGAGTGACCACTGATACAGGAGCGGTTGCTGCAGGTGGTGACCACAGATACAGGAGCGGTGCTGCAGGGGTGACCACAGATACAGGAGCGGTGCTGCAGGTGGTGACCACAGATACAGGAGCGGTGCTGCAGGTGGTGACCACGATACAGGAGCGGTGCTGCAGGTGGTGACCACAGATACAGGAGCGGTGCTGCAGGAGGTGACCACAGTACAGGAGCGGTGCTGCAGGAGGTGACCACAGATACAGGAGCGGTGCTGCAGGAAGTGACCACAGATACAGGAGCGGTGCTGCAGGGTGACCACAGATACAGGAGCGTGCTGCAGGAAGTGACCACAGATACAGGAGCGGTGCTGCAGGAGTGACCACAGATACAGGAGCGGTGCTGCAGGAAGGTGACCACAGATACAGGAGCGGTGCTGCAGGGTGACCACAGATACAGGAGCGGTGCTGCAGGGGTGACCACAGATACAGGAGCGGTGCTAGCAGGTAGGGTGTGGGTGGTGACCACAGATACAGGAGCGGTGCTGCAGGTGGTGACCACAGATACAGGAGCGGTGCTGCATGATCGGCTGGTGTCGGGGGGCACATGATCTGCAGGTGTCGGGGGCACATGATCTCCTGGTGTAGGGGGCACATGATCTGCTGGTGTTGGGGGCACATGATCTCCTGGTGTCGGGGGCACATGATCTGCTGGTGTCGGGGGCACATGATCTCCTGGTGTCGGGGGCACATGATCTCCTGGTGTCGGGGGCACATGATCTCCTGGTGTCGGGGACACATGATCTCCTGGTGTCTGGGGCACATGATCTGCTGGTGTCGGGGGCACATGATCTGCTGGTGTCGGGGGCACATGATCTGCTGGTGTCGGGGGGCACATGATCTCCTGGTGTCGGGGGCACATGATCTCCTGGTGTCGGGGGCACATGATCTCCTGGTGTCGGGGGCACATGATCTGCTGGTGTCGGGGGCACATGATCTGCTGGTGTCGGGGGCACATGATCTCCTGGTGTCGGGGGGCATGTGATCTCCTGGTGTCGGGGGCACGTGATCTCCTGGTGTCGGGGGCACGTGATCTCCTGGTGTCGGGGGGCACATGATCTGCAGGTGTCGGGGGGACATGATCTGCTGGTGTGTCGGGGGCACATGATCTCCTGGTGTCGGGGGCACATGATCTCCTGGTGTCGGGGGCACATGATCTCCTGGTGTCGGGAGCACATGATCTTCTGGTGTCGGGGGCACGTGATCTTCTGGTGTCGGGGGCACATGATCTCCTGGTGTCGGGGGCACATGATCTGCTGGTGTCTGGGGCACATGATCTGCTGGTGTCAGGGGGGCACATGATCTTCTGGTGTCGGGGGCACGTGATCTTCTGGTGTCGGGGGCACGTGATCTCCTGGTGTCGGGGGGCACATGATCTGCAGGTGTCGGGGGGCACATCATCTCCTGGTGTCGGGGGCACATGATCTCCTGGTGTCGGGAGCACATGATCTCCTGGTGTCGGGGGCACATGATCTCCTGGTGTCGGGGGCACATGATCTCCTGGTGTCGGGGGCACATGATCTCCTGGTGTCGGGGCACATGATCTCCTGGTGTCGGGGGCACATGATCTGCTGGTGTCGGGGGCACATGATCTGCTGGTGTCGGGGGCACATGATCTCCTGGTGTCGGGGGCACATGACCTGCTGGTGTCGGGGGCACATGATCTGCTGGTGTCGGGGGCACATGATCTGCTGGTGTCGGGGGCACATGATCTCCTGGTGTCGGGGGCACATGATCTCCTGGTGTCGGGGGCACATGATCTCCTGGTGTCGGGGGCACATGATCTCCTGGTGTCGGGGGCACATGATCTGCTGGTGTCGGGGGCACATGATCTGCTGGTGTCGGGGGCACATGATCTGCTGGTGTCGGGGCACATGATCTCCTGGTGTCGGGGGCACATGATCTCCTGGTGTCGGGGGCACATGATCTGCTGGTGTCGGGGGCACATGATCTGCTGGTGTCTGGGCCCATGATATGCTGGTGTCGGGGGCACATGACCTGCTGGTGTCGGGGGCACATGACCTGCTGGTGTCGGGGGCACATGATCTGCTGGTGTCGGGGGCACATGATCTGCTGGTGTCGGGGGCACATGATCTCCTGGTGTCGGGGGCACATGATCTCCTGGTGTCGGGGGCACATGATCTTCTGGTGTCGGGGGCACATGATCTCCTGGTGTCGGGGGCACATGACCTGCTGGTGTCGGGGGCACATGATCTCCTGGTGTCGGGGGCACATGATCTCCTGGTGTCGGGGGCACATGATCTCCTGGTGTCGGGGGCACATGACCTGCTGGTGTCGGGGGCACATGATCTGCTGGTGTCGGGGGCACATGATCTCCTGGTGTTGGGGGGCACATGATCTGCTGGTGTCGGGGGCACATGATCTGCTGGTGTCGGGAGCACATGATCTCCTGGTGTCGGGGGCACATGATCTTCTGGTGTCGGGGGCACATGACCTGCTGGTGTCGGGGGCACATGATCTGCTGGTGTCGGGGGCACATGATCTGCTGGTGTCGGGGGCACATGATCTGCTTTTGTCGGGGGCACATGATCTCCTGGTGTCGGGGGCACATGATCTTCTGGTGTCGGGGGCACATGACCTGCTGGTGTCGGGGGCACATGATCTCCTGGTGTCGGGGGCACATGATCTCCTGGTGTCGGGGCACATGATCTGCTGGTGTCGGGGGCACATGATCTCTGGTGTCGGGGGCACATGATCTCCTGGTGTCGGGGGCACATGATCTCCTGGTGTCGGGGGCACATGACTCTGTGGTGTCGGGGGCACATGATCTCTGGTGTCGGGGGCACATGATCTCTGGTGTCGGGGGCACATGATCTCCTGGTGTCGGGGGCACATGATCTGCTGGTGTCGGGGGCACATGATCTCTGGTGTCGGGCACATGATCCTGGTGTCGGGCACATGATCTCCTGGTGTCGGGGGCACATGATCTCCTGGTGTCGGGGCACATGATCTCCTGGTGTCGGGGGCACATGATCTCCTGGTGTCGGGGGCACATGATCTCTGGTGTCGGGGCACATGATCTCTGGTGTCGGGGGCACATGATCTGCTGTGTCGGGGCACTGATCTCCTGGTGTCGGGGCACATGATCTGCTGGTGTCGGGGGCACATGATCTGCTGGTGTCGGGGGCACATGATCTCCTGGTGTCGGGGGCACATGATCTCTGGTGTCGGGGGCACATGATCTGCTGGTGTCGGGGGCACATGATCTGCTGGTGTCGGGGGCACATGATCTCCTGTTGTGTCGGGGGCACATGATCTGCTGGTGTCGGGGGCACATGATCTGCTGGTGTCGGGGGCACATGATCTCTGGTGTCGGGCACATGATCTGCTGGTGTCGGGGGCACATGATCTCTGGTGTCGGGGGCACATGATCTCCTGGTGTCGGGGGCACATGATCTGCTGGTGTCGGGGCACATGATCTCTGGTGTCGGGGGCACATGATCTCTGGTTGGTCGGGGGCACATGATCTCCTGGTGTCGGGGGCACATGACCTGCTGGTGTCGGGGGCACATGATCTGCTGGTGTCGGGGGCACATGATCTCCTGGTGTCGGGGGCACATGATCTCTGGTGTCGGGGCACATGACTCTGCTGGTGTCGGGGCACATGATCTGCTGGTGTCGGGGCACATGATCTCCTGTGTCGGGGCACATGATCTCCTGGTGTCGGGGGCACATGACTCTGGTGTCGGGGGCACATGACTGCTGGTGTCGGGGCACATGATCTCCTGGTGTCGGGGGCACATGATCTCCTGGTGTCGGGGGCACATGACTGCTGGTGTCGGGGGCACATGATCTGCTGGTGTCGGGGGCACATGATCTCCTGGTGTCGGGGGCACATGATCTCCTGGTGTCGGGGGCACATGACTGCTGGTGTCGGGGCACATGATCTGCTGGTGTCGGGGGCACATGATCTCCTGGTGTCGGGGGCACATGATCTCTGGTGTCGGGGGCAATCTCGGTCGGGGCAATGATCTGCTGGTGTCGGGGGCACATGATCTCTGTGTCGGGGCACATGATCTGCTGGTGTCGGGGCACATGATCTGCTGGTGTCGGGGGCACATGATCTGCTGGTGTCGGGGGCACATGATCTGCTGGTGTCGGGGGCACATGATCTCCTGGTGTCGGGGGCACATGATCTGCCTGGTGTCGGGGCACATGATCTCCTGGTGTCGGGGCACATGATCTCCTGGTGTCGGGGCACATGATCTCCTGGTGTCGGGGGCACATGATCTCTGGTGTCGGGGCACATGATCTCCTGGTGTCGGGGGCACATGATCTGCTGTGTCGGGGGCACATGATCTGCTGGTGTCGGCACTGATCTCTGTGTCGGGGCACATGATCTCCTGGTGTCGGGGGCACATGATCTCCTGGTGTCGGGGGCACATGATCTCCTGTGTCGGGGCACATGATCTGCTGGTGTCGGGGCACATGATCTCCTGGTGTCGGGGGCACATGATCTGCTGGTGTCGGGGCACATGATGTAAAATATCCCTTTTCCCAGGGGTGTACTCACTTCTGAGCACTGTGTGTATTTGCACGGTCTGGGGGTCTCTATGCATCTCATTATCTCTTTATTATTATTGGGGTTTTCTGTCCCAGTGTGGGGAGGGGAGGGGGGTTTAGGCCTCTCTGAGGTCACATGGTGCAGTGTCAGTGTGGAGCCATCACGTGACCGGCCTGTGATCAGCTGTTTCCGGGTCACAGGTCAGCCTCTTTCCATCATGGCCGCCTCCATGTGCGACGTGTTCTCCTTTTGTGTGGAGCCGGAGCCGGCGAGGAGGACGGTGGAGATCCGGTACATCAACAGCGGGAAGGTACCATAGAACGGAGGAGACACCGGAGGAGGAGGAGGGAGCCCAGACACCGGGGGACCGGAGGAGGAGGAGGGAGCCCAGACACCGGGGGACCGGAGGAGGAGGAGGAGGAGGGAGCCCAGACACCGGGGGACCGGAGGAGGAGGAGGAGGAGGAGGAGGAGGAGGGAGCCCAGACACCGGGGGACCGGAGGAGGAGGAGGAGGGAGCCCAGACACCGGGGGACCGGAGGAGGAGGAGGGAGCCCAGACACCGGGGACCGGAGGAGGAGGAGGGAGCCCAGACACCGGGGGACCGGAGGAGGATGAGGAGGGAGCCCAGACACCGGGGACCGGAGGACAGGAGGAGGAGAGGGAGCCCAGACACCGGGGGACCCGGAGGAGGAGGAGGGGAGCCCAGACACCCGGGGGACCGGGTAGGAGGAGGAGGGAGCCAGACACCGGGGGACCGAGAGGAGGAGGAGGAGGAGCCCAGACACCGGGGACCGAAGGAGGAGGAGGAGGGAGCCCAGACACCGGGGGACCGGTAGAGAGGAGGAGGAGGGAGCCCAGACACCGGGGGACCGGAGGAGGAGGAGGAGGAGGAGCCCAACACCGGGGACCGGACGGAAAAGGAGGAGAGGGAGCCCAGACACCGGGGGACCGGAGGAGGAGGAGGAGGAGGAGCCCAGACACCGGGGACCGGAGGGAGGAGGAGGAGGGAGCCCAGACACCGGGGAACCGGGAGGAGGAGGAGGAGGGAGCCCAGACACCGGGGGACCGGAGGAGGAGGAGGGAGCCCAGACACCGGTGGGACCGGGAGGAGGAGGGAGCCCAGACACACGGGGGACCGGAGGAGGAGGAGGAGGGAGCCCAAGACACCGGGGAGAGAACCGGAGAGGAGGAGAGGGAGCCCAGACACCGGGGACCGGAGAGGAGAGGAGGAGGAGCCCAGACACCGGGGGACCGGAGGAGGAGGAGGATGGAGGGAGCCCAGACACCGGGGGACCGGAAGGAGGAGGAGGGAGCCCAGACACCGGGGGACCGGAGGAGGAGGAGGGAGCCCAGACACCGGGGGACCGGAGGAGGAGGAAGGAGGGAGCCCAGACACACACGGGGGACCGGAGAGGAGGAGGAGGAGCCCAGACACCGGGGACCGGAGAGGAGGAGGAGGGAGCCCAGACACAGAGAGGGGGAACCGGAGGAGGAGGAGAGGAGGGAGCCCAGACACCGGGGACCGGAGAGGAGGAGGAGGAGGGAGCCCAACACCAGGGGGACCGGAAGGAGGAGGAGGGAGCCCAGACACCGGGGGAACCGGAGAGAGGAGGAGGAGGGAGCCCAGACACGCACAGGGGGACCGGAGGGAGGAGAGAGGAGGGAGCCCACACCGGGGACCGGAGAGGAGGAGGAGGTGGGAGCCCAGACACCGGGGGACCGGAGAGGAGGAGGAGAGGGAGCCCAGACACCGACCGGGGAACCGAGGAGGAGGGAGCCGACACCGGGGGACCGGGAGGAGGAGGAGAGGAGCCCAGACACCGGGGGACCGGAGGAGAGGAGAGGCAGACACCGGGGACCGGAGGAGGAGGGAGCCCAGACACCGGGGGACCGGGAGGAGGAGGAGGAGGGAGCCCAGACACCGGGGGACCGGAGAGGAGAGAGGGAGCCCAGACACCGGGGGACCGGAGGAGGAGGAGAGGGAGCCCAGACACCGGGGGACCGGTAAGGAGGAGGAGGGAGCCCAGACACCGGGGGACCGAGGAGGAGGAGGAGGGAGCCCAGACACCGGGGACCGGAGGAGAGGAGGAGGAGCCCAGACACCGGGGACCGGAGGAGGAGGAGGAGGAGCCCAGACACCGGGGACCGGATGAGGAGGAGGAGGGAGCCCAGACACCGGGGGACCGGAGGAGGAGGAGAGGAGGAGAGGAGGGAGCCCAGACACCGGGGGACCGGAGGAGGAGGAGGAGGAGGGAGCCCAGACACCGGGGACCGTGGAGGGAGGAGGAGAGGAGGAGGAGGAGGGAGCCCAGACACCCGGGGGACCGGAAGGAGGAGGAGGGAGCCCAGACACCGGGGGACCGGAGGAGCAGGAGGAGGAGGGAGCCCAGACACCGGGGGACCGGAAGAGGAGGAGGAGGAGGGAGCCCAGACATCGGGGGACCGGAGAGGAGGAGGAGGAGGGAGCCCAGACATCGGGGGACCGGAGGAGGAGGAGGAGGAGGGAGCCCAGACACCGGGGGACCGTGGAGGAGGAGGAGGAGGAGGGAGCCCAGACACCGGGGACCGAGGAGGAGGAGGAGGGAGCCCAGACATCGGGGGACCGGAGGAGGAGGAGGGAGCCCAGACACCGGGGGACCGGAGGAGCAGGAGGAGGAGGGAGCCCAGACACCGGGGGAACCGGAGGAGGAGGGAGCCCAGACATCGGGGGACCGGAGGAGGAGGAGGGAGCCCAGACACCGGGGGACCGGAGGAGGAGGAGGAGGAGGGAGCCCAGACATCGGGGACCGGAGAGGAGGAGGAGGAGGAGGAGGGAGCCCAGACACCGGGGGACCGGAGGAGCAGGAGGAGGAGGGAGCCCAGACACCGGGGGACCGGAGGAGGAGGAGGGAGCCCAGACACCGGGGGACCGGAGGAGGAGGAGGGAGCCCAGACACCGGGGGACCGGAGGAGGAGGAGGGAGCCCAGACACCGGGGACCGGAGGAGGAGGAGGGAGCCCAGACACCGGGGGACGTGAGGAGGAGGAGGGAGCCCAGACACCGGGGACCGGAAGGAGGAGGAGGGAGCCCAGACACCGGGGGACCGGTAGGAGGAGGAGGAGGAGCCCAGACACCGGGGACCGGAGGAGGAGGAGGGAGCCCAGACACCGGGGACCGGAGGAGGAGGAGGGAGCCCAGACACCGGGGGACCGGAGGAGGAGGAGGGAGCCCAGACACCGGGGGACCGGAGGAGGAGGAGAGGAGACCAGTCACCGGGGGACCGGAGGAGGAGGATGATGGGGCGCGGTGTCCATGACGCTGTGGCACGCCCCTGGGAAATCACTAGGCGACGCAACATCCATCCCTGTGCTCCATTTAGACACCACTACCAGGGCAATTGTGCCTTTGTGTTGCCTTCAGTTTTTGGGCACGGCTCAGCAACAGGAATCCGAGTCACCTGCAGGACACCGGGAGGAACTGCACGATTTACACGTCACCTTTTCATAGCAATTTCATAGCAACAGGCACAATTATCTCCAATGCCCGGCAGTTGCTACCACGCAGTGGTGGCGTGTAAAGGGGCCCTAATAGGACTGGAGCCCAGAATTAAGAGTGTGTGTGTGTGTGTGTGTGTGTGTGTGTGTGTGTGTGTGTGTGTGTGGTGACATCCCTGTCTCTCTCCTCTCTTGCACCCTCTGACTCTTCTCTTCCTTCTTGGGGATTAGGGTCGGGGTTTGTTCGCTGCCCGGAGGATCTGCAGAGGAGACGCCATATTCCAGGAGAAGCCGCTGGTGTCCTCCCAGTTCCAGTGGAACGCGCTGTACAGATACCGAGGTGAGGACGGTGCTCAGATCTGGTGTGCCTGCCGCTTTCTCTCCCTCCAGGATCCTGAGCTCTCGATCCCCTCACCCCTCCCCCCAGAGTCCCGAGGTCTCGCCCCCCACCCCTCCCCCCAGAGTCCCGAGCTCTCACCCCACTAACCTGTGGTCCCGAGGTCTCGCCCCCCACACCCCACCCCTCCCCCCAGGGTCCCGAGTTCTCGCCCCTCCCCTCGAGGTCCCACTCCTCGCCCCTATTAGCAGTTGATTCTTCTTTTCTTCTCCTCAGCCTGTGATCACTGCCTCCGATCCCTGGAGACGGCGGAGGAGAACGCCCAGCGCCTGTCCGCCAATGCCCACGTCGCCCTCCCCTACCCCGAACTGTGCACAGTCCAGAATGGTCTCCACCAGCAGTGCCCGCAGTGCCAGGTGAGGAGGTGGCGGGGTAGACATGGAGCAGCGCTGCAGGGTGAAGCATCGGGCAGGGAGGATTGACTCATCCTTTTAGGATGTTGTGGTAGAGAGCAGAAGTGGAGCACAGCTGTAGTGTAAAGCATGAGGGATAGAAGCAGAGTAAGTGATAATAATGGAGCTGAGCTGCAGTGTAAAGCATGGCCGTCTGCTCCTCTGTGCAGGTCTCATACTGCAGCGCTGAGTGTCTCCGGGCCGCCAGAGATCAATATCACCAGGTCCTGTGTCTGGGCTCCTCCCGGGATAACCCCCAACATCCGCTCAATAAGCTGGAGGAGGCCTGGAGGTAAGAGGGGACCAGTCTGCAGTCGTAGTTTCTTTACAGCCATACTCTGGTCCGCTGGGGGTTGTAGTGCATGTGACGTCCGGATGCTGCTCTTATGTCTCCTCTTATGTGACCCTCGATCCAGGAACATCCACTACCCCCGGAGACAGCCAGCATCATGCTGATGGCCAGGATGGCGGCCTCTGTGAAGCAGGTGGGTACACAGTGGGGGAGGGGGCAGCTGTCTGAGCTGGGGTCCCTGAGTGCAGTGATGGTGGTCCTGCTTCCATACAACACTGCCCAGACAGTCTACGAGATTGGGGGGAACATGAGGGGTCGGGGGTCTCACTGTGACCTCTCCTCTGCCACCTGTAGGCCAAAGACAAGGACTGGTGGCTGCAGCTCTTCTCCCAGTTCTGTAATAAGACGGCGAACGAGGAAGAGGAGATCGTCCACAAACTGCTGGGAGACAAGTTCAAGGTGAGCGTCACCTCCAGAGCTGCACTCACTATTCTGCTGTTACATCATGTCTTATCCTCCAGTCACCTCCAGAGCTGCACTCACTATTCTGCTGTTACATCATGTCTTATCCTCCAGTCACCTCCAGAGCTGCACTCACTGTTCTGCTGTTACATCGTGTCTTATCCTCCAGAGCTGCACTCACTATTCTGCAGTTACATCGTGTCTTATCCTCTGATGTCCTTTGCTCTCTCCCTTCTGCAGGGTCAGCTGGATCAGCTGCGGCGCCTCTTCATGGATGCTTCATATGAGGAGCGAGTCAGCCGGGTAAGACGCCTCCATGTGGGTTCAGTAATGAACCTCCCAGGTCTGGTCTATATACATGCACTGAGTGCTGTGTTTCCACAGCTGTAATCACAATTCTGCCATCACACCAGGTCTTAGATATCAAACCCCTCCAGAGCTGCACTCGTAATTGTGCAGTCACAATCCAGTAACCTGGTGCTATAACATAGCCCTCAGCTAATCGTATCCATCCGGGGGCGGGATGTGAGGAGCTGTCACAGCTGTCAGACTGCCGCACCGCAAGTACAGAGAGGTCACCGATTCACGTCCCCTTGTGAGACCACAATAAACAATCATCATAATTAACAAAAAATAATATTTACCTAAATCCTATTTCTTTTCTTTTTTTTTTTTTTTTTTTTTTTTTTTGTTTGAATCAAATTATTTTTATTAATAAGATGACAGTAACATTTTACACGGAGATTTCAATGTCACATGGCGTCATTTTATGTGATTGTGATACAGAAAATACAATAACATTGTGATCTCCGAGGAGGATTAGATGAACCCTCCGGAGCAGTGTGCGTTCATACACCTTTCTCTATGATGGAGATACATTGGAGTATCCGCCATTCCGCTGATATAACCAGTATATATGTGTCTTTCCATCGTTCTGTAATTGGCTTTTACAATCTCTCATGACACGGGGGTGGGGAGCTCCAGGCCTCGAGAGCCGTAAACAGTGCAAGTTTTCAGGATTTCCTTAGCATTGCACAGGTGATAATATAATCAGCTGCACTGGTGATGATTCCAGGCCCTGTGAAATGCTAAGGAAATCCTGAAAACCTGCACTGTTTGCGGCTCTCGAGGCCTGGAGCTCCCCGCCCCGGTGTCATGAGAGATTGAGGAGATTCCACCGGTTGAACGTTTTGAGTCTGGTAAGTAATCTCTCCGTATATCCGGTACATCAGTAAACTGAGTAATATCTATTATTATTATTAATAATAAGTTATTATTAATAAGTATTTATATAGCGCTATAAGGATACATGGCGCTTTACAATTTAATATCTATACCTAAGTGGTAGATATGAGGCAATCCGAGCTCTTGGAGTACTTTACATTAATACCAAATAGAGAACTCAAAAGCTTTAAGGTCTGATCTCCCGCTGACTCCCAGCTCCTGACAGCCGTCAGTGTGTCAGTCTCCACCACTTACTGATTGTGCCATGATGGGGTAACGTTAGAGGGAGCCCCGCACTGCTGTGTGGATACGTGCTGACCCTGTGTCTATAAGGGGAGGCTGCGTCACCACTGTCAGGGGGAAATCCCATGTAACAGAAGCCTTTACTAATCACAAGAAGAGAAGCTAGGACGCCCTCACCGTCAACATTCTCATACCATAAAACTAAACTTGTGTGTCGTCCGTGTATGTGCTGGAGTTGGACATCTGGCGCAGACACAGAGAGACCAGCCGTAGCCCTGATGTAGAACAGGGATGAGCTATCACACGCATAGTGACACGACGGGCCGTTTATGCTGACGTGTGTCATGGCTCAGTTTCCCCCTCCGCCCGTCATTGATAACATAACTATCTCTGCTGCATTACCGTGTCGTCCTGTCCCACCTCCGGATGCTGACACTGTGATTCACATTGACTGCATGCAAGCACAGTGTCCGCTCAGCATCCAAACGCAGGACACGGCGGCACGGAAATGCAGCAGAGGTAATAGTGTTATCACCATCGGGCTGCCGACACTTTGACCATGAAGAGGAGCAAGGGATAGGAGAGTTACATTGTTTATTATTCGTGTGTGTGCGCTAGGATGGAAGCCATATCCAGGATGGGGGGTAATGTACCAGGTACCAGGATGGGGGTCTATATCCAGGATAAGGGGCTATATACCAGGATGGAGGGTAATGTACCAGGATGGGGGTTATAATCCAGGATAAGGGGCTATATACCAGAATGGGGGCCATATCCAGGATGAGGGTAATGTACCAGGATGGGGGTCTATATCCAGGACAAGGGGCTATATACCAGAATGGGGGCCATATCCAGGATGAGGGGTAATGTACCAGGATGGGGGTCTATATCCAGGATAAGGGGCTATATACCAGAAATGGGGGCCATATATAGGATGGGGGGTAATGTACCAGGATTGGGGGTCTATATCCAGGATAAGGGGCTATATACCAGAATAGAGGCCATATCCAGGATGAGGGGTAATGTATCAGGATGGGGGTCTATATCCGGGGGGGTTTTTACCAGAATGGAGGCCATATCCAGGATGAGGGGTAATGTACCAGGATGGGGGGTCTATATCCAGGATAAGGGGCTATATACCAGAATGGGGGCCATATGCAGGATGAGGGGTCTATATCCAGGATAAGGGGCTATATACCAGAATGGGGGGCCATATGCAGGATGAGGGATAATGTACCAGGATGGGGGTCTATATCCAGGATAAGGGGCTATATACCAGAATGGGGGCCATATCCAGGATGAGGGGTAATGTACCAGGATGGGGGTCTATATCCAGGGTAAGGGGCTATATACCAGAATAGAGGCCATATCCAGGATGAGGGGTAATGTATCAGGATGGGGGTCTATATCCAGGATAAGGGGCTATATACCAGAATGGGGCCATATGCAGGATGAGGGGTAATGTACCAGGATGAGGGGTCTATATCCAGGATAAGGGCTATATACCAGAATGGGGGCCATATCCAGGATGAGGGGTAATGTACCAGGATGGGGTCTATATCCAGGACAAGGGGCTATATACCAGAATGGGGGCCATATGCAGGATGAGGGATAATGTACCAGATGGGGGTCTATATCCAGGATAAGGGGCTATATACCAGAATGGAGGCCATATCCAGGATGAGGGGTAATGTACCAGGATGGGGGTCTATATCCAGGATAAGGGGCTATATACCAGAATGGGGGCCATATGCAGGATGAGGGTAATGTACCAGGATGGGGGTCTATATCCAGGATAAGGGGCTATATACCAGAATGGGGGCCATATGCAGGATGAGGGTAATGTACCAGGATGGGGGTCTATATCCAGGATAAGGGGCTATATACCAGAATGGAGACCATATCCAGGATGAGGGGTTAATGTACCAGGATGGGGGTCTATATCCAGGATAAGGGGCTATATACCAGAATGGGGGCCATATCCAGGATGAGGGGTAATGTACCAGGATGGGGGTCTATATCCAGGATAAGGGGCTATATACCAGAATGGGGGCCATATCCAGGATGAGGGGTAATGTACCAGGATGGGGGTCTATATCCAGGATAAGGGGCTATATACCAGAATGGGGGCCATATCCAGGATGAGGGTAATGTACCAGGATGGGGTCTATATCCAGGATAAGGGGCTATATACCAGAATGGGGGCCATATCCAGGATGAGGGGTTTAATGTACCAGGATGGGGGTCTATATCCAGGATAAGGGGCTATATACCAGAATGGGGGCCATATGCAGGATGAGGGGTAATGTACCAGGATGGGGGTCTATATCCAGGATAAGGGGCTATATACCAGAATGGGGGCCATATCAGGATGGGGGTAATGTACCAGGATGGGGTCTATATCCAGGTAAGGGGCTATAACCAGAATGGGGGCCATATCCAGGATGAGGGTAATGTACCAGGATGGGGGTCTATATCCAGGTAAGGGGCTATATACCAGAATGGGGGCCATATCCAGGATGAGGGGTAATGTACCAGGATGGGGGTCTATATCCAGGTCTATATCCAGGATAAGGGGCTATATACCAGAATGGAGGCCATATCCAGGATGAGGGGTAATGTACCAGGATGGGGGTCTATATCAGGAAAGGGGCTATATACCAGAATGGGGGCCATATCCAGGATGAGGGGTTAAGTACCAGGATGAGGGGTCTATATCCAGGATAAGGTGATGGGGCCATATATAGGATGGGGGGTAATGTACCAGGATGGGGGTCTATATCCAGGATAAGGGGCTATATACCAGAATGGAGGCCATATCCAGGATGAGGGGTAATGTACCAGGATGGGGGTCTATATCCAGGATAAGGGGCTATATACCAGAATGGGGCCATATCCAGGATGAGGGGTAATGTACCAGGATGGGGGTCTATATCCAGGATAAGGGGCTATATACCAGAATGGGGGCCATATGCAGGATGAGGGGTAATGTACCAGGATGGGGGTCTATATCCAGGATAAGGGGCTATATACCAGAATGGGGGCCATATGCAGGATGAGGGGTAATGTACCAGGATGGGGGGTCTATATCCAGGATAAGGGGCTATATACCAGAATGGGGGCCATATCCAGGATGAGGGGTAATGTACCAGGATGGGGTCTATATCCAGGTAAGGGGCTATATACCAGAATGGGGGCCATATCAGGATGAGGGGTAATGTACCAGGATGGGGGTCTATATCCAGGATAAGGGGCTATATACCAGAATGGGGGCCATATCCAGGATGAGGGGTAATGTACCAGGATGGGGGTCTATATCCAGGATAAGGGGCTATATACCAGAATGGGGCCATATCCAGGATGAGGGGTAATGTACCAGGATGGGGGTCTATATCCAGGATAAGGGGCTATATACCAGAATGGGGGCCATATCAGGATGAGGGTAATGTACCAGGATGGGGTCTATATCCAGGATAAGGGGCTATATACCAGAATGGAGGCCAATATCAGGATGGGGGTAATGTACCAGGATGGGGGTCTATATCCAGGATAAGGGGCTATATACCAGAATGGGGGCCATATCCAGGATGGGGGGTAATGTACCAGGATGGGGGTCTATATCCAGGATAAGGGGCTATATACCAGAATGGGGCCATATCAGGATGGAGGGTAATGTACCAGGATGGGGGTCTATATCCAGGATAAGGGGCTATATACCAGAATGGAGGCCATATATAGGATGGGGGGTAATGTACCAGGATGGGGGTCTATATCCAGGATAAGGGGCTATATACCAGAATGGGGGCCATATATAGGATGGAGGGTAATGTACCAGGATGGGGGTCTATATCCAGGATAAGGGGCTATGTACCAGAATGGAGGCCATATCCAGGATGGGGGATAATGTACCAGGACTGGGAATGGATATATCCAGGATAAGGGGCCATATACCAGAATGGGGGCCATATATAGGATGGAGGGTAATGTACCTGGATGGGGGTCTATATCCAGGATGAGGGGCTATATACCAGAATGGGGGCCACATTCAGGATGAGGGGTAATGTACCAGGATGGGGGAGGGATATATCCAGGATAAGGCTGGAAACACACTGGCGAGTGCAAAAACGGTCTGATTAACGGATCCTAGAGTCGGATGAGTGTCGCCTGATTTTTGCTGTGTGACTGTCTGACGTTTCTCTCAGATCACATCTGATTGCAATCTGGGGTTTTTTTTTTCCAATAAATCATTTTTATTGAATTTTTCAAGAATAAGATTGTATATAAACAACATTTGCCATAGATTCCATGTCCTACACATTACAGCTATCTGGACATTTACATAACCCATAGTTTCCACCTTTACGTCACATGTCATTTCCATAAGCGGGTGTCTATCACTAAGCAGAGCTATCCCGGGTGTTATTCAGGCCTTTTTGTACGGGTCTTTATTTTCTAGTAGAATTTGCTCTATCATTGTCCCAGCTTCTATAATGTATCTTGTAAATCCTATGTGCCCCCAGTGCGCCTTTCCAATCCTCAATCCGGTACCGTTCAGAGTGTAAATGGGGCAACTGTCAGAATCCGTTTATCATTCATTAGTTTCGGAACTATAAATACTTTCCATGTATGAAGATCATTTTTCCATCAACACATTTTTTTCCCCCTCTGCCTCCAACCTCTCAGTCTGCACGGTGTCTACTAACAACTGAATTAGATCAGTGATGTGGTAGTTGGCTATATTGTACTAAAATGCCCAAACCACACACAGTCCGCGATTCAGGGAGATACCGATGTGCTGCAGCTCATCTGTATCTCCCAGAAGTGATCAGCAGGGACCTCTCTATGGGGCTTGGTAAAAATAAGAATCAATGAGCAAACAGCGGATCCACCCAAATATGATGTCATTAGAAACGTCGGCTCAAGACACAAATAATAACCCATCACACAGCCCCAGATCCTGGAAAATGAGGACGATTCGGGGCGCAGAACAGGGCGCAAAAAGGGCAAATGTTTCCTTTTTGACCGTCTGAATTGTTTTTCACCACTTAGATACCAGTAATGTTTAGTATCTATGAACTCGTACTGACCCGAGGCATCACCCCGTCACGTCAGTGTTACCATATAGTGATCATGGTGAATAAAAAAACCCAAAAAACAAATGTGTAATTGCCCTTTTTTTGCAGTTTCACTGCACTTGAACTTATTTTCCCATTTCCCTGTACACTATATGGTAAAATAAATGATTGTATCTGAAATTACAACTCGTCCCGCAAAAACCAAGCCGTCATATGTCTGTATTGATGGAAAAATAAAAAGGTTGTGGCTCTCGGAAGCAGGGGAGCAACAACCGAAAACGTTGTGAGGCGGCAGCCTGCCCTTTACCTCCTACAGCCGCTATAGACTGGACAGAGCTCCTGACTCTGTGATCTGTCCTCAACACGGAGATCCCTCTCAGGTGATGGTTCTCTGATCTCTCCAGTGGGTGCTGTCATGGCGATGATAAGACTGGATTACTTACCGGTAATCATGTTTTATGGGGTCCAGGACAACACCCACTCACTTCTCTTCCCCCCCACGGACGTCTGGTGGAGCTTCAGTTATGGTCTCTATTGTGATGGATATGTTATGGTCAGTATTGTGGTGATGGATATTGTGTATGTATGTCAGTATTGTGGTGATGGATATGTTATAGTCTCTATTGTGGTGATGGATATGTTATGGTCAGTATTGTGGTGATGGATATGTTATGGTCAGTGTTGTGGTGATGGATATGTTATGGTCAGTGTTGTGGTGATGGATATGTTATGGTCACTATTGTGGTGATGGATATGTTATGGTCACTATTGTGGTGATGGATATGTTATGGTCAGTATTGTACTGATGGATATGTTATGGTCAGTATTGTGGTGATGGATATGTTATGGTCAGTATTGTGGTGATGGATATGTTATGGTCAGTATTGTGGTGATGGATATGTTATGGTCAGTATTGTGTGATGGATATGTTATGGTCAGTATTGTGATGGATATGTTATGGTCAGTATTGTGGTGATGGATATGGTTATGGTCCTATTCTAGTGAAGTTCAGTTGTGGTCTCTATTGTGGTGGATAAGTTATGGTCAGTATTGTGGTGATGGATATGTTATGGTCAGTATTGTGGTGATGGATATGTTATGGTCAGTATTGTGGTGATGGATATGTTATGGTCTCTATGGTGATGGATATGTTATGGTCAGTATTGTGGTGATGGATATGTTATGGTCAGTATTGTGGTGATGGATATGTTATGGTCAGTATTGTGGTGATGGATATGTTATGGTCAGTATTGTGGTGATGGATATGTTATGGTCAGTATTGTGGTGATGGATATGTTATGGTCAGTATTGTGGTGATGGATATGTTATGGTCAGTATTGTGGTGATGGATATGTTATGGTCTCTATTGTGATGGATATGTTATGGTCAGTATTGTGATGGATATGTTATGGTCAGTATTGTGGTGATGGATATGTTATGGTCTCTATTGTGGTGATGGATATGTTATGGTCAGTATTGTGGTGATGGATATGTTATGGTCAGTATTGTGGTGATGGATATGTTATGGTCTCTATTGTGGTGATGGATATGTTATGGTCAGTATTGTGGTGATGGATATGTTATAGTCTCTATTGTGGTGATGGATATGTTATAGTCTCTATTGTGGTGATGGATATGTTATAGTCTCTATTGTGGTGATGGATATGTTATAGTCTCTATTGTGGTGATGGATATGTTATAGTCTCTATTGTGGTGATGGATATGTTATAGTCTCTATTGTGGTGATGGATATGTTATAGTCTCTATTGTGGTGATGGATATGTTATAGTCTCTATTGTGGTGATGGATATGTTATAGTCTCTATTGTGGTGATGGATATGTTATGGTCTCTATTGTGGTGATGGATATGTTATGGTCAGTATTGTGGTGATGGATATGTTATGGTCAGTATTGTGGTGATGGATATGTTATAGTCTCTATTGTGGTGATGGATATGTTATGGTCTCTATTGTGGTGATGGATATGTTATGGTCAGTATTTGTGGTGATTGGATATGTTATGGTCAGTATTGTGGTGATGGATATGTTATGGTCACTATTGTAGTGATGGATATGTTATGGTCACTATTGTAGTGATGTCACCTGTTATTAATCAGTGGTTACGGAGTTTATCTTAAGGGGGTGTCACATGCGTCAATATCGCCTGCACGATATCGGCTGCACGTGACGTTGCAGCGATATTGACGCGTGTGACATACTGCATCAACCAGCGATAAATCGCTGGTTGATGATCGCCAGGTTTCAGAACCAGCTCTGAAACCTGGCGATTGTCGCCCGGTGGACACGCAGCATCGCTGCGTGTGACACCGGGACTAGCGATATTCCAGCTCCCAGCGCCTGTCACAAGCGCTGGGAGCTGGTCTCCAAGGTACACTGCGGGTAACTAGGCAGCGCGCGCTGCCTAGATACCCGACTGTGTACCTTTAGTTACCAGCCTCCTCCGCTCACCGGGTGAGCGGAGGAGGCTGGTAACTAAGGTACACGTCGGGTATCTAGGCAGCGCGCGCTGCCTAGTTACCCGCAGTGTACCTTGGAGACCAGGCTGCTCCCGCTTCCAGCAGGCTGGCAGCGGGAGCAGGACATCGTGGAAACGATATTTAAATCGTTTCCATGATGTCACTGGTCAATTGATCGCTGGTGAGTCTGTCTGTGTGACAGCTCACCAGCAATCAGCCGTCAATGTCGTCAGCGATCAGATCGCTGACGACATTGACGCGTGTGACACCCCCTTTAATCTTGCGGTTCCTCTCGATCTCTGTAGACAAGTGAGGAGGTGAGGGTAGGGCGCCCTTTATCTGTAGGTTTCCTGTCCCTGGGGGCGGATGGATCCCCTCTCTCCAGTGGGTGCTCTCCTTGCCTCTATAAAACACGATTACCGGTAAGTAATCCAGTTTTTTTTTTTTTTTTCCTGCTTTCTACCAAAAATGCGAATTAAAAAGTTACCAAAAAGTTGTGTGTACGTAATAATATAAAGTACAATTTACCCTAAAAAATAGTTCTGGTATAAAATAGCAAAATTCCCGGGTCCAGCTCCTCACACGTGGCGGTGTTTGTCTCCGCAGTGGTTCACCCCAGAAGGATTCAGATCACTCTTCGCTCTGGTCGGAACCAATGGGCAGGGAATCGGCACAAGGTGAGTGGGGGAGAGTCGGGGGAGAGGGGAACAAGGTGGGTGGTGAGATGGAGAGGGATGGAGGAGAGGGGAACAAGGTGGGTGGTGAGGTGGAGAGGGGCGGGGGAGAGGGGAACAAGGTGGGTGGTGAGGTGGAGAGGGGCGGGGGGAGAGGGGAACAAGGTGGGTGGTGAGGTGGAGAGGGGCGGGGGAGAGGGGAACAAGGTGGGTGGTGAGGTGGAGAGGGGGGGGGAGAGGGGAACAAGGTGGGTGGTGAGGTGGAGAGGGGCGGGGGGAGAGGGGAACAAGGTGGGTGGTGAGGTGGAGAGGGGCGGGGGAGAGGGGAACAAGGTGGGTGGTGAGGTGGAGAGGGGGCGGGGAGAGGGGAACAAGGTGGGTGGTGAGGTGGAGAGGGGCGGGGGAGAGAGGGGAACAAGGTGGGTGGTGAGATGGAGAGGGATGGAGGAGAGGGGAACAAGGTGGGTGGTGAGGTGGAGAGGGGCGGGGGAGAGGGGAACAAGGTGGGTGGTGAGGTGGAGAGGGGCGGGGGGAGAGGGGGGGGGGAACAAGGTGGGTGGTGAGGTGGAGAGGGGCGGGGGAGAGGGGAACAAGGTGGGTGGTGAGGTGGAGAGGGGCGGGGGAGAGGGGAACAAGGTGGGTGGTGAGGTGGAGAGGGGCGGGGGAGAGGGGAACAAGGTGGGTGGTGAGGTGGAGAGGGGCGGGGGGAGAGGGGAACAAGGTGGGTGGTGAGGTGGAGAGGGGCGGGGGAGAGGGGAACAAGGTGGGTGGTGAGGTGGAGAGGGGCGGGGGAGAGGGGAACAAGGTGAGGGAAGAGAGGCGGGGGGAGGGCGGAACTGGGTGAGTGGAAAGAGGCGGGGGAGAGGGGAACAAGGTGGGTGGTGAGGTGGAGAGGGGAACAAGGTAAGGGAAGAGAGGCGGGGGAGAGCGGAGCTGGGTGAGTGGAAAGAGGCGGGGGAGAGGGGAACAAGGTGGGTGGTGAGGTGGAGAGGGGAACAAGGTAAGGGAAGAGAGGCGGGGGAGAGCGGAGCTGGGTGAGTGGAAAGAGGCGGGGGAGAGGGGAACAAGGTGGGTGGTGAGGTGGAAGGGGGCAGAGGAGTGGAAAACAAGGTGAGGGAAGAGAGGCGGGGGGAGAGCGGAACCGGGTGACTGGAGAGAGGTGGGGGAGAGGGGAACAAGGTGGGTGGTGAGGTGGTGAGAGGCGGGGGAGAGGGGAACAAGGTGGGTGGTGAGGCGGGGGAGAGGGGAACAAGGTGAGGGAAGAGAGGCCGGGGGAGAGGGGAACAATGTGAGGGAAGAGAGGCCGGGGGAGAGCGGAACAAGGTGGGTGGTGAGAGTTGAGGGAGAGGGGAATCAGGTGAATGGTGAGAAGCGGAGGAGAGGGGTACCGGGTGAGTGGAGAGAGGCGGGGGAGAGCAGAACAAGGTGGGTGGTGAGAGGCGGGGGAGAGTGGATCCGGGTGAGTGGAGAAAGGCAGAGGACAGAAGAATCGGGTGAGTGGTGAAAGCCGGGGGATGGTTAACAGATGGGCCAGGATCCGCAGCAGTAGCCCTGTCTTTGTTGTTTCAGCTCCCTGAGTCAGTGGGTTCATGCGTGTGATGCCCTGGAGCTGCCGGCGGAGGAGCGGGAGCGGCTGGACGCCCTGATAGACCAACTGTACAAGGACATAGAGAAAGGTGCAGAGTGGGGGAGGGTGGACAGTGATGGCCGCCGCCTGTATATAGCTGAGGGTCTTATCTGTGTCCTCCTTCTTCTGCAGAGACCGGGGAATTCCTGAACTGTGAAGGCTCCGGCCTGTACCTGCTACAGAGCTGCTGTGAGGAGCCGCCGACCCCCAATATCACACATCCGCTGACTCTAACCGACCCCCAATAACCCGTAATGTCCCCACAGGTAATCACAGCTGTGTCCCCAACGCCGAGGCCTCATTCCCCGATAACAACTACCTGCTCCACCTGATGGCGCTAGAGGACATCGAACCGGGGGAGGTGAGTGACCGGACCACCTACATACAGCACTCAAGAGCTGCACTCACTATATACATGTACCAGCAGAATAGTGAGTGCAGCTCTGGAGGATAATACAGGAGGTCACTCAGGATCAGTAATGTAATGTATGTACACAGTGACTGCACCAGCAGAATAGTGAGTGCAGCTCTGGAGTATAATACAGGAGGTAACTCAGGATCAGTAATGTAATGTATGTACACAGTGACTGCACCAGCAGAATAGTGAGTGCAGCTCTGGGGTATAATACAGGAGGTAACTCAGGATCAGTAATGTAATGTATGTACACAGTGACTGCACCAGCAGAATAGTGAGTGCAGCTCTGGAGTATAATACAGGAGGTAACTCAGGATCAGTAATGTAATGTATGTACACAGTGACTGCACCAGCAGAATAGTGAGTGCAGCTCTGGAGTATAATACAGGAGGTGACTCAGGATCAGTAATGTAATGTATGTACACAGTGACTGCACCAGCAGAATAGTGAGTGCAGCTCTGGAGGATAATACAGGAGGTAACTCAGGATCAGTAATGTAATGTATGTACACAGTGACTGCACCAGCAGAATAGTGAGTGCAGCTCTGGAGTATAATACAGGAGGTGACTCAGGATCAGTAATGTAATGTATGTACACAGTGACTGCACCAGCAGAATAGTGAGTGCAGCTCTGGAGTATAATACAGGAGGTAACTCAGGATCAGTAATGTAATGTATGTACACAGTGACTGCACCAGCAGAATAGTGAGTGCAGCTCTGGAGTATAATACAGGAGGTAACTCAGGATCAGTAATGTAATGTATGTACACAGTGACTGCACCAGCAGAATAGTGAGAGCAGCTCTGGAGTATAATACAGGAGGTAACTCAGGATCAGTAATGTAATGTATGTACACAGTGACTGCACCAGCAGAATAGTGATGCAGCTCTGGAGTATAATACAGGAGGTAACTCAGGATCAGTAATGTAATGTATGTACACAGTGACTGCACCAGCAGAATAGTGAGTGCAGCTCTGGAGTATAATACAGGAGGTAACTCAGGATCAGTAATGTAATGTATGTACACAGTGACTGCACCAGCAGAATAGTGAGTGCAGCTCTGGAGTATAATACAGGAGGTAACTCAGGATCAGTAATGTAATGTATGTACACAGTGACTGCACCAGCAGAACAGTGAGTGCAGCTCTGGAGTATAATACAGGAGGTAACTCAGGATCAGTAATGTAATGTATGTACACAGTGAGTGCAGCTCTGGGGCTTGTTGTGTATACTCTTCCGGTTACGTGTCACGTCTCTCTCTCAGGAGATCTGCATTAGTTATCTGGATTGTTGTCAGCGGGAGCGGAGCCGTCACACCCGACACAAGATCCTCAGGTACGAGCCCAGAGCCCCATCCTCCGCCCGGGGGGGGGGGGGGGGTGGTAGTTGTTTTCTCCTGTCATCTCTCTCTCATCCTCGGGATGTGAATGTTCATCATTCAGCTGAGTTTCTAGTATTATCATTGTGGAAAGTACAACTCCCATCATCCAGACTGCTGTCTGTACACGGGGCATGCTGGGGGTTGTAGTCCAGTCCAGTGGATGTGGTCCTGGGCTCTCATGGCGCCTCTTCTCCTTCCAGGGAGAATTATCTGTTCGTCTGCTCCTGTCTGAAGTGCCTGTCACAGTCTGAGGACCCGGATGTGACCTCGGAGGAGGAGGAAGAGGACGATGCGGAGCTGGAGGACGAGATGACGGACGTGTGATGGCCGACCACCACCTCCGACCACCTCCGTCCCCGGCCACAATCCAGCACTTGAATTGGCTTTGCCTGTTGCCGCCATTCACATTTGACATTCACTTTTATACATAAACTCTTCCCTTTCCCCCTACAAACCCTGGTGGTATCACCCGAACCTCGGAGGAGGAGGCGGGTGCTGCATGGACCCCTCCCCTGAGGAACATGGACCCCTCCCCTGAGGAACATGGACCCCTCCCCTGAGGAACATGGACCCCTCCCCTGAGGAACATGGACACTCATCATACTGGACCCTGTGGAGCATTTTATAGGATTGGCAGAAGAATTAGTAAATTATTTATATACAGCTCTCCGGCAATGGCGGCTCCGAGTCTTCATTATGTGTATGAGAGAAGCGAGGGATCATGTGAGTGATCTGTATGAGAGAAGCGAGGGATCATGTGAGTGATCTGTATGAGAGAAGCGAGGGATCATGTGAGTGATCTGTATGAGAGAAGCGAGGAATCGTGTGAGTGATCTGTATGAGAGAAGCAAGGGATCAAGTGGGCTGTGTGTGATCTATAGGAGAGAATCGAGGGATCATGTGAGTGATCTGTGTGAGAGAAGCCAGGGATCATGTGAGTGATCTGTATGAGAGAAGCGAGGGATCGTGTGAGTGATCTGTATGAGAGAAGCGAGGGATCGTGTGAGTGATCTGTATGAGAGAAGCGAGGGATCATGCGGGTGATCTGTATGAGAGAAGCGAGGGATCATGCGAGTGATCTGTATGAGAGAAGGGAGGGATCATGCGAGTGATCTGTATGAGAGAAGCGAGGGATCATGCGAGTGATCTGTATGAGAGAAGCGAGGGATCATGCGGGTGATCTGTATGAGAGAAGCGAGGGATCATGCGAGTGATCTGTATGAGAGAAGCGAGGGATCATGCGAGTGATCTGTATGAGAGAAGCGAGGGATCATGCGAGTGATCTGTATAGAGAAGCGAGGGATCATGCGAGTGATCTGTATGAGAGAAGCGAGGGATCATGCGAGTGATCTGTATGAGAAGGAGAAGCAGGAAGAGGGATCATGCGAGTGATCTGTATGAGAGAAGCGAGGGATCATGCGAGTGATCTGTATGAGAGAAGCGAGGGATCATGCGAGTGATCTGTATGAGAGAAGCGAGGGATCAAGTGGGCTGTGTGTGATCTATAGGAGAGAAGCGAGGGATCATGCGGGTGATCTGTATGTGAGAAGCGAGGGATCATGCGAGTGATCTGTATGAGAAGCGAGGGATCATGCGGGTGATCTGTATGTGAGAAGTGAGGGATCATGCGGGTGATCTGTATGAGAGAAGCGAGGGATCGTGTGAGTGATCTGTATGTGAGAAGCGAGGGATCATGCGTGGTGATCTGTATGAGAGAAGCGAGGGATCAAGTGGGCTGATGTGAGTGATCTATAGGAGAGAAGCGAGGGATCATGCAGGTGATCTGTATGTGAGAAGCGAGGGATCATGCGAGTGATCTGTATGAGAGAAGCGAGGGATCATGCGGGTGATCTGTATGTGAGAAGCGAGGGATCATGCGGGTGATCTGTATGTGAGAAGCGAGGGATCATGCGGGTGATCTGTATGTGAGAAGCGAGGGATCATGCGGGTGATCTGTATGAGAGAAGCGAGGGATCGGTGTGAGTGATCTGTATGTAGAGAAGCGAGGGATCGTGTGAGTGATCTGTATGAGAGAAGCGAGGGATCGTGTGAGTGATCTGTATGAGAGAAGCGAGGGATCGTGTGAGTGATCTGTATGAGAGAAGCGAGGGATCAGTTGTGAGTGATCTGTATGAGAGAAGCGAGGGATCAGTGTAGGATCTGTATGAGAGAAGACGAGGGAATCATGGGGATGTGGGTGGTCTGTAGGAGAGAAGGGGACTAGAGAACGTTGGTCTCAGTCTACAAGAGATGGGTGAGGAGAGAGGACCCTGCCCACGAGGGCTCACAGTCTACAAGAGATGGGTGAGGATACAGTAGGTGAGGAGAGAGGACCCTGCCCACGAGGGCTCACAGTCTACAAGGGATGGGTGAGGAGAGAGGACCCTGCCCACAAGTACTCACAGTCTACAAGGGATGGGTGAGGATACAGTAGGTGAGGAGAGAGGACCCTGCCCACGAGGGCTCACAGTCTACAAGGAATGGGTGAGGATACAGTAGGAGAGGAGAGAGGACCCTGCCCATGAGGGCTCACAGTCTACAAGGAGATGGGTGAGGATACAGTAGGTGAGGAGAGAGGATCCTGCCCACGAGGGCTCACGGTCTACAAGGGACGGGTGAGGATACAGTAGGTGAGTGAGAGAGGACCTGCCACAAGGACTCAGTTACAAGGAATGGGTGGAGGATTACAGTAGGTGAGGAGAGAGGACCCTGCCCACGAGGGCTCCACGTCTACAAGGGACGGGGGTGAGTGAGAGAGGAGTCTATTCACGACGGCTCACAGTCTACAAGGGATGGGTGAGGATACAGTAGGTGAGGAAGAGGACCCTGCCCACGAGGATCAGTCTACAAGGTATGGGTGAGGATAGAGGACTCTATACACGAGGGCTCACAGTCTACAAGGGACGGGTGAGGATACAGTAGGTGAGGAGAGAGGACCCTGCCCATGAGGGCTCACAGTCTACAAGGGACGGGTGAGGATACAGTAGGTGAGGAGAGGGACCCTGCCCACGAGGGCTCACAGTCTACAAGGGATGGGTGAGGATACAGTAGGAGAGGAGAGAGGACTGTGCCCACGAGGGCTCACAGTCTACAAGGGATGGTGAGGATACAGTAGGTGAGGAGAGAGGACCCTGCCCACGAGGGCTCACGGTCTACAAAGGGAGGGTGAGGATCAGAGGACCTGCCCACGAGGGCTCAGCGTCTACAAGGATGGTGAGGATAGAGGACCCTGCCCACGAGGGCTCACGGTCTACAAGGACGGGTGAGGATACAGTAGGTGAGGAGAGAGGACCCTGCCCACGAGGGCTCACGGTCTACAAGGGATGGTGAGGATACAGTAGGTGAGGAGAGAGGACCCTGCCCTCGAGGGCTCACAGTCTACAAGGAATGGGTGAGGAGAGAGGACCCTGCCATGAGGGCTCACGGTCTACAAGGGATGGGTGAGGATACAGTAGGTGAGGAAAGAGGACCCTGCCCACGAGGACTCAGTCTACAATGGATGGGTGAGGATACAGTAGGTGAGGAGAGAGGACCCAGCCCATGAGGGCTCACGGTCTACAAGGGATGAGTGAGGATCCTGCCCACGAGGGCTCACGGTCTACAAGGGACGGGTGAGGATATAGTAGGTGAGGAGAGAGGACCCTGCCCATGACAGCACACAGTCTACAAGGGATGGGTGAGGATACAGTAGGTGAGGAGAGAGGACCCGGCCCTCGAGGGCTCACAGTCTACAAGGAATGGGTGAGGATACAGTAGGTGAGGAGAGAGGACCCTGCCCACAAGGGCTCACAGTCTACAAGGGACGGGTGAGGAGAGAGGAGTCTATACACGAGGGCTCACAGTCTACAAGGGATGGGTGAGGATACAGTAAATGAGGAGAGAGGACCCTGCCCATGAGAGCTCACAGTGTACAAGGGACGGGTGAGGATACAGTAAATGAGGAGAGAGGACCCTGCCCATGAGAGCTCACAGTCTACAAGGGACGGGTGAGGATACAGTAGGTGAGGGGAGAGGACTCTATACACGAGAGCTCACAGTCTACAAGGGATGGGTGAGGATAGAGAATAGGTGATCCAAAAGGGACCCTAGTTACCTGTTGTGTACCTTAGATACCAGCCGGTGAGCGGAGGAGGCTGGTAACCAAGGTATACATCGGGTATCTAGGCAGCGCGCACTGCCTAGATACCCACAGTTTACCCTGGATACCAGCTCCCAGCGCTTGCTGAGAGGTGCTGGGAGCTGGCTGATCACATCTCCCGGTGTCGCACGCAGCGATGCTGCATGTCCCCTGGGCGACCATCAACCAGCGATTTATCGCCCTGTCACACGCATCAATATCGCTGCAATGTCACGTGCAGCAGTGATTGTGCACCCGATATTGACGCGTGTGACATTGTACAGGTGAAACAACTTCCAAAGATTACTGGTAACAGATGCACTGCTGCTGGTAACAGGTACACTGCTGCTGGTAACAGGTACACTGCTGCTGGTAACGGGTACACTGCTGCTGGTAACACGTACACTGCTGCTGGTAACACGTACACTGCTGCTGGTAACGGGTACACTGCTGCTGCTAACACATACACTGCTGCTGGTAACAGGTACACTGCTGCTGGTAACGGATACACTGCTTCTGGTAACAGATACACTGCTTCTGGTAACAGATACACTGCTGCTGGTAACGGATACACTGCTTCTGGTAACAGATACACTGCTGCTGGTAACAGATACACTGCTTCTGGTAACAGATACACTGCTGCTGGTAACAGATACACTGCTTCTGGTAACAGATACACGCTGCTGGTATACGATCACTGCTTCTGGTAACAGATACACTGCTCTGGTAACGGATACACTGCTTCTGGTAACGGATACACTGCTTCTGGTAACGATACACTGCTGCTGTAAGGTACACTGCTGGTAACAATACACTGCTTTCTGGTAACGGATACACTGCTGCTGGTAACAGATACACTGCTGCTGGTAACAGATACACTGCTGCTGGTAACAGATACACTGCTGCTGTACGGATACACTGCTGCGTAACAGGTACACTGCTGCTGGTAACAGGTACACTGCTGCTGGTAACAGATACACTGCTGCTGGTAACAGATACACTGCTTCTGGTAACGGATACACTGCTTCTGGTAACAGATACACTGCTGCTGGTAACGGATACACTGCTGCTGGTAACAGTACACTGCTGCTGGTAACAGGTACACTGCCGCTGGTAACAGATACACTGCCGCTGGTAACGATACACTCCTGCTGGTAACGGATACACTGCTGCTGGTAACAGGTACACTGCTGCTGTAACAGGTACACTGCTGCTGGTAACAGATACACTGCTGCTGGTAACAGATACACTGCTTCTGGTAACGGATACACTGCTTCTGGTAACAGATACACTGCTTGCTGGTAACGGATACACTGCTGCTGGTAAACAGGTACACTGCTGCTGGTAACAGGTACACTGCCTGCTGGTAACAGATACACTGCCGCTGGTAACGGATACACTGCTCTGGTAACAGATACACTGCTTCTGGTAACAGATACACTGCTGTACGATCACCTGGTAACGGATACACTCCTGCTGGTAACACGTACACTGCTGCTGGTAACAGGTGCACTGCTGCTGCTGGTAACGTTTCTCTGATGACTGGACGTTCCCCTGTGATGTGCGCTGTGTCGGCCATTGGTGTTTTGGGAAAGAGCAGCATTAAGGTCGGTTTCACATTTGCATTCAGGACGCAGAATTTGTGAATGCAGCAAAACGCTGCGCGCTGCGATCCTATGTGACGGGGACACGTGTGCTGCGATCCTGTGTGACGGGGACACGTGTGCTGCGATCCTGTGTGACGGGACACTGGAACGGTGGCCATCCACACATGGAACCTGCGCTTGGCTGCATTCTTTCCCTCTGATCGCTGCTTGTTGCATTGTTTGTGCGGCCGAGGATTCATTGCATCCTGAATTACAGAAACAACAAGTGAAGGAGCCGCACCGCGTCCGCGGTCACCGCAGCCAATCACAGAGTCTTTATCTCAGGCACAATGCCGCCTCTCTCCTCCCGATCACTTTATAATGGATTCAGCAGACGTCGAACACTAGGGTGAGACTGGCCTAAGATTGTGTGAAGGTCTCTGCTGACACTCCTGCATTTACTCTTGTACGGGGATCTGTGGTGACCCAGTATTCAGCATTACTTAGAATTCTGACAATCCGAGGGTCATGTTGCAGGTGGTGCAGCAAGAAGGCGCTCATGTGTCTTGTGCATCCAGGAGGACCAAGTCCTTGTTGTGTTGGTGGCGGTGAGGTGAGGATGACGCTTCCTTCCTCTGTCCTCTCCCCCCAACCTCACACAACAGAAATGTCATCAAGGTCTCCCTCATCTGCTGAGTCTTCCATGCCCATCGCCTCTTCGTCCTCCATTTCTTCCTGGGCTCCTGCACCTTCATTAACTGTTTGGTGGATGCTGTGCGCCCTCGTTGTTCCCTCTCTCACACCCTCCCATGCCTCCCACCTTGGTGCTGCCGACCATCTGGACCTTTGAGATCTTGTTATCCCCTCCGCATACGCCTCCTCCTGTACTTCCTCCCCCTCCTCTTGTCCCACCACCTGACTCCGAAGGGTACCTTTACACGCGGCTACATTTCTAGGGTGGCTACAGGTAACTTACTGGTTGCAGTGAAATCATGGAGAGATTATTCCATTTGTACACAGCAACAAGATAGAACCTTGTCTCCATGATTTCACTGCAACCAGTAAGTTACCTGTAGCCACCCTAGAAATGTAGCCGTGTGTAAAGGGGCCCGAATACCGGTTAAAGTCTGCTCCGGCATGTAGATGACTGGAATAGTCATGCTGATCATGGCATCATCTTCAAACTGCAGAAGGGTTCTTGATCTGAGACCACTCCTGCAGCGTGATCTGCCCCACCTCTGGATCTCATTGGCCCAGACTATACGTCATAACGTATTACACCAGGGCTCGGCGGTGCTGCCACAGTCATTGTAACATGAGCAGAGTAGAACTCCAGTGTGTCGGCACATCGCATTTCAGCCAGAGGACGGGCAGGCCGAAAGACTTCTGTAGCGATGCAAGGCGTTGAGCTGTGGGTGCGAGATATTGTGGGCATCGGTGCAGATGACTGTCACCTTTGGAGCAGACCTGATTCCCGGGCTATAGCAGCTCTGCAGATCACCCATCTGTGGTGACCCATAGTCAGTAGGGCGGCTGGAGACTTGTGACACGTGAGAAGCCAGTGTGATTGGGCTGATACCTGTGAGGACTGGACTGTGATATTGAGGTGGAGGAGAGGCCATGATGGAGCGCTTGTATATATTGTAGCACCTGCTCTTCCTGGGCCTCATCTACAAAGTGCTGCCACCTAAGGAAGGGTTTACACCGGACCGTCCACTAGACGTTGGCATTTTTCTTTGCCTAGAAGCCGGTGTCTGTTCAGCAGAGCTTTCAGTTACTTCACCACCTACCGCATGGACTCTCCCCTGACCACCACACCTATTCCCTTCTCCCCTGACCACCACACCTATTCCCTTCTCCCCTGACCACCACACCTATTCCCTTCTCCCCTGACCACCACACCTATTCCCTTCTCCCCTGACCACCACACCTATTCCCTTCTCCCCTGACCACCACACATTCCCTTCTCCCCTGACCACCACACCTATTCCCTTCTCCCCTGACCACGACACCTATTCTCTTCTCCCCTGACCACCACACCTATTCTCTTCTCCCCTGACCACCACACCTATTCCCTTCTCCCCTGACCACCACACCTATTCTCTTCTCCCCTGACCACCACACCTATTCTCTTCTCCCCTGACCACCACACCTATTCTCTTCTCCCCTGACCACCACACCTATTCTCTTCTCCCTGCCACCACCTTCCCTTCCCCTGACCACCACACCTATTCTCTTCTCCCCTGACCACCACACCTATTCCCTTCTCCCCTGACCACCACACCTATTCCCTTCTCCCCTGACCACCACACCTATTCCCTGTCCACTGTGACCACCACACCTATTCCCTGTCCACTGTGACCACGGCTTTCACCATTCATTATTGATGGTAACCGATAATTCCGGATGTGAATGCAGCATTCTAGACTAGGTGAGAATGTGCGGAGGCTGCAGATGTGGCACAATGTGGTCAACGATGATCACACAAGAACCACTGGAGCACGGGGGATTAGCCAAACACTGGTGCTAAGTCCTACAAAGGACTGTATAAGGAAGAGTCACTAAATCTGGTGCTAAGTCCTAAAAAGGGCTGTATTAGGAAGAGTCACTAAATCTACTCTATCTAGAAAGAAAGAAATAGAATGGGTGGCTATGTAAATAGCGCAACCAGGATCAGCAGCGATGAGACGTCACTGAGCTCCGGGAAAATGGCCGCTTCTTATATACCGAGGACATGTGACTTACCCAGCCAATCACACAAGCCTATGTGTGCAAAATGTCCAAGTTGCTTTATGGGTGCTGATAGGCCGACAGACTGGATCACCCACAGTAAGTGCGGGAAAGGAAAGATGGAGACCTGCCCTTGTCTGACCTGAGACCTGTCCCCCCCCCTCACCCTCACCCTCACCCCCACCCTCACCCTCACCCCCACCCCCACCCCCACCCTCACCCTCACCCTCACCCTCACCCCGCTATCCTGAACACTGACACTCCAAAAACATACAACAGAAGCTTTAAGAATACATTAATGATCTTTTTCATCTGAACAATTAACGAACAAATCACGAATTTACGAGGGACCGAGCGAAGATACCGAAATCTGCCCGGATCTGACATTGACACGTTCACTCATCTCTAGTCTTGAAGGTTTCCAGGGTCTGATGTGTTGGGGTAGAGAATTCCAGAGTCTGGGGGAAGCACGGGAGAAATCTAGTATGTGGTTGTGGGAGGATGAGATAAGAGGATCCAAAGTGACGTGTAGGTAAGTACAGGAGACCATGTCACAGATGTATGGAGGAGACCGGGTGTGGACGGCTTTGTATGTCAGGGTTAGGGGTGTACTGGGGTCTCTGGGCAGTGGGGAGCCAGGGAGGGGCTCAGAGAGGAGAGGCCGGGGAATACCAGGGGACTGGGGGAATAGTCAGGGCTCTCTGTACAGTGATGGCCAAAAGTATTGACCCCCCTGCAATTCTGTCAGATAATCCTCAGTGTCTTCCTGATAATGATTGCAATCACAAATTCTTTGCTATTATTATCTTCATTTAATTTGTCTTCAATGAAAAAACACAAAAGAGAATGAAGCAAAAAGCAAAACATTGATCATTTCACACAAAACTCCAAAAATGGGCCAGACAAAAGTATTGGCACCCTCAGCCTAATACTTGGTTGCACAACCTTTAGCCAAAATAACTGTGATCAGCCGCTTCCGGTAACCATCAATGAGTTTCTTACAATGCTCTGCTGGAATTTTACACCATTCTTCTTTGGCAAACTGCTCCAGGTCCCTGATATGTGAAGGCGCCTTCTCCAAACTGCCATTGTTACATCTCTCCACAGGTGATCTATGGGATTCAGGTCTGGACTCATTGCTGCCACCTTAGAAGTCTCCAGTGCTTTCTCTCACACCATTTTCTAGTGCTTTTTGAAGTGTGTTTTGGGTCATTGTCCTGCTGGAAGACCCATGACCTCTGAGGGAGACCCAGCTTTCTCACACTGGGCCCTACATTATGCTGCACAACGTGTTGGTAGTCTTCAGACTTCATAATGCCATGCACACGGTCAAGCAGTCCAGTGCCAGAGGCAGCAAGGCAACCCCAAAACATCAGGGAGCCTCCGCCATGTCTGACTGTAGGGAGCGTGTTCTTTTCTTTGAATGCCTCTTTTTTTCTCCTGTAAACTCTATGTTGATGCCTTTGCCCATAAAGCTCTACTTTTGTCTCATCTGACCAGAGAACATTCTTCCAAAACGTTGTAGGCTTTCTCAGGTAAGTTTTGGCAAACTCTAGCCTGGCTTTTTTATGTCTCGGGGTAAGAAGTGGGGTCTTCCTGGGTCTCCTACCATACAGTCCCTTCTCATTCAGACACTGACGGATAGTACGGGGTTGACACTGTTGTACCCTCGGACTGCAGGGCAGCTTGAACTTGTTTGGATGTTAGTCGAGGTTCTTTATCCACCATCCGCACAATCTTGTATTGAAATCTCTGGTCAATTTTTCTTTTCCGTCCACATCTAGGGAGGTTAGCCGCAGTGCCATGGGCTTTACACTTCTTGATGACACTGCGCATGGTAGACACAGGAACATTCAGGTCTTTGGAGATGGACTTTAGCCTTGAGATTGCTCATGCTTCCTCACAATTTGGTTTCTCAGGTCCTCAGACAGTTCTTTGGTCTTCTTTCTTTTCTCCATGCTCAATGTGGTACACACAAGGACACAAGACTGAGGTTGGGTCAACTTTAATCCATGTCAACTGGCTGCAAGTGTGATTTAGTTATTGCCAACACCTGTTAGGTGCCACAGGTAAGTTACAGGTGCTGTTAATTACACAAATTACAGAAGCATCACATGATTTTTCTAACAGTGCCAATACTTGTGTCCACCCCCTTTTTTATGTTTGGTGGAATTAGATCCAATTTGGCTTTAGGACAATTCTCTTTTTGTGTTTTTTCATTGAAGACAAATTAAATGAAGATAATAATAGCAAAGAATTTGATTTGTGATTGCAATTATTACTTTTGGCTACAACTGTATTATGGAGCTCTATGGTCAGGTGCCTCCTCTCTTCCTCTGCTCCTGGCTGTGGGGAGGTGTCTGTCCTCCTCCTCCTGTCGGTGATTTCTTCTCCTCCTCTTCCTCCTCCTCAATCAGGAAGTAAAAAGTCTAATAAAACTCTGAAGAAAGAGCAGAACGTGTCTACACCAGAGGAGAGAGGAGACCCCAGAGAGGAGACACCCAGAGAGGAGAGAGGAGACCCCAGAGAGGAGAGAGGAGGGACCCCAGAGAGAGGGAGAGAGGAGACCCCAGAGAAGGAGGAGAAGGAGACCCCAGAGAGGAGACCCCAGAGAGAGAGGAGACCCCAGAGGAGGAGACCCCAGAGAGGGAGAGAGGAGACCCCAGAGAGGAGACCCCAGAGAGGAGACCCCAGAGAGGAGAGAGGAGACCCCACAGGGGGGGGGGAATGCTGCCCCTGTGCCGTCTGCTCTTACCCAGAGCCCAGGTAAAGTCCACTCCCTGTATACACCTGGGCAGGATCCCAGCAGCACAGAGGATGTCAGGAGAGGACTGTGCTGATAGCTCCCAGGCTGAGGGTTACATGGTGGGGGTGGGGGGCAGGCTTTACAGCAGCACAGAGGATTTCAGCCGCTCTCTCTGTTTCAGCTCTGCCCTCGGGTTCTTCGCTTTGTTTCGGATTCTCCGGTTCCGTTTCGCATCAAACATCTGGATCACCTGGTGCTGACGGTGCGGAGCGTGGAGGAGACGGTCACCTTCTACACCCGGGTGCTGGGGATGGACGTCGTCACTTTCAAGGTACTGACCCCAATCTCACCCCTGTACCAGGCAGAGACCACCCTGTGCCCACCCTGGTGCCAGGCAGAGACCACCCTGTGCCACCCTGGTGCCAGCAGAGACCGCCCTGTGCCACCCTGGTGCCAGGCAGAGACCGCCCTGTGCTCACCCTGGTGCCAGGCAGAGTCCGCCCTGTGCTCACCCTGGTGCCAGGCAGAGTCCGCCCTGTGCCCACCCTGGTGCCAGGCAGAGACCACCCTGTGCCCACCCTGGTGCCAGGCAGAGTCCGCCCTGTGCCCACCCTGGTGCCAGGCAGAGTCCCCCTGTGCCCACCCTGGTGCCAGGCAGAGACGCCCTGTGCCCACCCTGGTGCCAGGCAGAGATCCCCCTGTGCCCACCCTGGTGCCAGGCAGAGTCCGCCCTGTGCCACCCTGGTGCCAGGCAGAGTCCGCCCTGTGCCCACCCTGGTGCCAGGCAGAGTCCGCCCTGTGCCCACCCTGGTGCCAGGCAGAGTCCGCCCTGTGCCCACCCTGGTGCCAGGCAGAGTCCGCCCTGTGCCCACCCTGGTGCCAGGCAGAGTCCGCCCTGTGCCCACCCTGGTGCCAGGCAGAGTCCGCCCTGTGCCCACCCTGGTGCCAGGCAGAGACCGCCCTGTGCCACCCTGGTGCCAGGCAGAGACCGCCCTGTGCCCACCCTGGTGCCAGGCAGAGACCGCCCTGTGCCCACCCTGGTGCCAGGCAGAGTCCGCCTGTGCCCACCTGGTGCCAGGCAGAGTCCGCCCTGTGCCCACCCTGGTGCCAGGCAGAGTCCGCCCTGTGCCCACCCTGGTGCCAGGCAGAGTCTGCCCTGTGCCCACCCTGGTGCCAGCAGTTTCCAGGGATCGCCCCTCTCACCCACACGTCCACTATTCCTCTGGGATCAGCTAACAGCAAATCTGTGGGTTCTTACTGCCCGGACTTACTAACAGCTCAGGGATCTGACATCGACATGGTACAATGGACGCTCACATTACTGACACATTATTTTGCTGACAGGTTGCAGGTTTTCCTATATGATGAAACAGGTTCATTTTACTTACAGGTAGATTATCTTATTGTCAAGGAGATGGGCGTAGTGATAGGTAGAAGATTTACTGACAGATTGGCTTGTAGGAAGGTTTTACTGACAGGTAGTGGGACGTAACAGAAAGTATCACTGACCAGGGTGACTCCTTACTGACGTGTATTAGGCTACAGTAAAAGGATTTACTGACAGATATAGAGCCAAGTTAGACCTCTTACTGACATGTATCTCTTACTCATGTGTCTCAGGTATTACTGACATGCATCTTTTACCGACGTGTCTGGTATTACTGACAGATATAGAGCCAAGTTAGACCTCTTATTGACATGTGTCTCTTACTGATGTGTCCGGGTTGTTACTGACGGGTCCCAAGTGTTAATACATGTATCCCTTACTGACGTGTATCCCTTACTGACATCCATCTCTTACTGACGTGTGTCTCTTCCTGTATTTTGCGGCTGATGTCTCTTTCTCTCAGGGGGACCGGAAGGCGCTGACGTTCGGGATACAGAAGATTAATCTCCATGAATCGGGGAAAGAGTTTGAGCCAAAAGCGAAACATCCGAAACCGGGGTCCGCAGACCTGTGCCTGATCACCGAGACCCCGCTCAGCGCCGTCCTACAACACCTGCAGGTTTGTAAAGGGTTAATGAGTCCGAACTCCAGGCAGGTCCTTCACATAGCCGCTAGTGTACGTGACACTCGCTGTTATCAGCCAGGACACGTCCATCATCTGCTAGGAGGTCTGATGCTCATTTGTCCTGTTCACACTACTGAGCATTTGTTACAGTGGATCAGTCTGAACAATACATCGAGTGTCGGGCCTGGTGGTCCGGATTAGTGAACAACGTTCCGGGTCAACTGAAGTACAGGAATGGTCCGAGCAATGATCCCTGGTGGGCTAGTGTATGGGAATGGTCAGTACAATGATCCCTAATGGGCTAGGGTACAGGAATGGTCAGTGCAATGATCCTTGGTGGGCTAGTGTATGGGAATGGTCAGTGCAATGATCCTTGGTGGGCTAGTGTATGGGAATGGTCAGTGCAATGATCCTTGGTGGGCTAGTGTATGGAATGGTCAGTACAATGATCCCTAATGGGCTAGTGTAATGGGAATGGTCAGTGCAATGATCCCCGGTGGGCTAGGCTATAGGAATGGTCAGTGCAATGATCCCTGGTGGGCTAGTGTATGGGAATGGTCAGTGCAATGATCCTTGGTGGGCTAGTGTATGGGAATCGTCAGTGCAATGATCCTTGGTGGGCTAGTGTATGGGAATGGTCAGTGCAATGATCCTGGTGGGCTAGTGTATGGGAATGGTCAGTGCAATGATCCTTGGTGGGCTAGTGTATGGGAATCGTCAGTGCAATGATCCTTGGTGGGCTAGTGTATGGGAATGGTCAGTGCAATGATCCTTGGTGGGCTAGTGTATGGGAATGGTCAGTGCAATGATCCCTGGTGGGCTAGTGTATGGGAATGGTCAGTGCAATGATCCCTGGTGGGCTAGTGTATGGGAATGGTCAGTGCAATGATCCTTGGTGGGCTAGGTATGGGAATGGTCAGTGCAATGATCCCCGGTGGGCTAGGTACAGGAATGGTCAGTGCAATGATCCTGGTGGGCTAGGTATGGGAATGGTCAGTGCAATGATCCTGGTGGGCTAGTGTATGGGAATGTCAGTGCAATGATCCCTTGGTGGGCTAGTGTAATGGAATGGTCAGTGCAATGATCCTTGGTGGGCTAGTGTATGGGAATGGTCAGTGCAATGATCCTGGTGGGCTAGTGTATGGGAATGGTCAGTGCAATGATCCCTGGTGGGCTAGTGTATGGGAATGGTCAGTGCAATGATCCTGGTGGGCTAGTGTATGGGAATGGTCAGTGCAATGATCCCGGTGGGCTAGGTAAGGAATGGTCAGTGCAATGATCCGTGGCTGTAGAATGTCATGCAATGATCCTTGGTGGGCTAGGGTATGGGAATGGTCAGTGCAATGATCCCCGGTGGGCTAGGGTACAGGAATGGTCAGTGCAATGATCCCTGGTGGGCTAGTGGTATGGGAATGGTCAGTGCAATGATCCCTGGTGGGCTAGTGTATGGAATGGTCAGTGCAATGATCCCTGGTGGGCTAGGGTACAGGAATGGTCAGTGCAATGATCCTTGGTGGGCTAGTGTATGGGAATGGTCAGTGCAATGATCCTTGGTGGGCTAGTGGTATGGGAATGGTCAGTTGCAATGATCCCTGGTGGGCTAGTGTATGGGAATGGTCAGTGCAATGATCCCGGTGGGCTAGGTATGGGAATGGTCAGTGCAATGATCCCTGGTGGGCTAGGGTATGGGAATGGTCAGTGCAATGATCCCCGGTGGGCTAGGGTACTGGGAATGGTCAGTGCAATGATCCCCGGTGGGCTAGGGTAGGGAATGGTCAGTGCAATGATCCCTGGTGGGCTAGTGTATGGAATGGTCAGTGCAATGATCCTCTGGTGGGCTAGGTATGGGAATGGTCAGTGCAATGATCCCGGTGGGCTAGTGTATGGAATGGTCAGTGCAATGATCCCTGGTGGGCTAGGTACGGAATGGTCAGTGCAATGATCCTTGGTGGGCTAGTGTATGGGAATGGTCAGTGCAATGATCCCTGGTGGGTAGGTATGGGAATGGTCAGTGCAATGATCCCCGGTGGGCTAGGGTATGGGAATGGTCAGTGCAATGATCCCTGGTGGGCTAGTGTATGGGAATGGTCAGTGCAATGATCCCTGGTGGGCTAGTGTATGGGAATGGTCAGTGCAATGATCCCTGGTGGGCTAGGTATGGAATGGTCAGTGCAATGATCCCTGGTGGGCTAGTGTATGGGAATGGTCAGTGCAATGATCCCTGGTGGGCTAGTGTTATGGGAATGGTCAGTGCAATGATCCCTGGTGGGCTAGTGTATGGGAATGGTCAGTGCAATGATCCTTGGTGGGCTAGTGTATGGGAATGGTCAGTGCAATGATCCCTGGGGCTAGTGTATGGGAATGGTCAGTGCAATGATCCTTGGTGGGCTAGTGTATGGGAATTGTCAGTGCAATGATCCCTGGTGGGCTAGTGTATGGGAATGGTCAGTGCAATGATCCTTGGTGGGCTAGTGTATGGAGATGGTCAGTGCAATGATCCTTGGTGGGCTAGTGTATGGGAATGGTCAGTGCAATGATCCTTGGTGGGCTAGTGTATGGAATGGTCAGTGCAATGATCCTTGGTGGGCTAGTGTATGGGAATGGTCAGTGCAATGATCCTTGGTGGGTTAGTGTATGGGAATGGTCAGAGCAATGATCCCCGGTGGGCTAGGTATAGGAATGGTCAGGCAATGATCCCTGGTGGGCTAGTGTATGGGAATGTCAGTGCAATGATCCTTGGTGGGCTAGTGTATGGGAATGGTCAGTGCAATGATCCCTGGTGGGCTAGTGTATGGGAATGGTCAGTGCAATGATCCTTGGTGGGCTAGTGTATGGGAATTGTCAGTGCAATGATCCCTGGTGGGCTAGTGTATGGGAATGGTCAGTGCAATGATCCCCGGTGGGCTAGGTTACAGGAATGGTCAGTGCAATGATCCTGGTGGGCTAGGGTATGGGAATGGTCAGTGCAATGATCCCCGGTGGGCTAGGGTACAGGAATGGTCAGTGCAATGATCCCTGGTGGGCTAGTGGTATGGGAATGGTCAGTGCAATGATCCCTGGTGGGCTAGTGTATGGGAATGGTCAGTGCAATGATCCCGGTGGGCTAGGTTACAGGAATGGTCAGTGCAATGATCCTTGGTGGGCTAGTGTATGGGAATGGTCAGTGCAATGATCCTTGGTGGGCTAGTGTATGGGAATGGTCAGTGCAATGATCCCTGGTGGGCTAGGTATGGGAATGGTCAGTGCAATGATCCCTGGTGGGCTAGTGTATGGGAATGGTCAGTGCAATGATCCCTGGTGGGCTAGGGTATGGAAATGGTCAGTGCAATGATCCCTGGTGGGCTAGGGTATGGGAATGGTCAGTGCAATGATCCCCGGTGGGCTAGGGTATGGGAATGGTCAGTGCAATGATCCCCGGTGGGCTAGGGTCCGGGAATGGTCAGTGCAATGATCCCTGGTGGGCTAGGGTAGGGAATGGTCAGTGCAATGATCCCTGGTGGGCTAGTGTACAGGAATGGTCAGTGCAATGATCTCTGGTGGGCTAGGGTACAGGAATGGTCAGTGCAATGATCCTTGGTGGGCTAGTGTATGGGAATGGTCAGTGCAATGATCCCTTGGTGGTTAGGGTATGGGAATGGTCAGTGCAATGATCCCCGGTGGGCTAGTGGTATGGGAATGGTCAGTGCAATGATCCCCGGTGGGCTAGGTATGGGAATGGTCAGTGCAATGATCCCTGGTGGGCTAGTGTAGGGAATGGTCAGTGCAATGATCCCCGGTGGGCTAGGGTACAGGAATTGTCAGTGCAATGATCCCTGGTGGGCTAGGGTAAGGAATGGTCAGTACAATGATCCCCGGTGGGCTAGGGTATGGGAATGGTCAGTGCAATGATCCCTGGTGGGCTAGTGTATGGAATGGTCAGTGCAATGATCCTGGTGGGCTTAGGAATGTAAGATCTGTGGCTATTATGGGGTCAGTGCAATGATCCTTGGTGGGCTAGTGTATGGGAATGGTCAGTGCAATGATCCTGGTGGGCTAGTGTATGGGAATGGTCAGTGCAATGATCCTCTGGTGTGGTCTAGTGGTATGGGTAATGGTCAGTGCAATGATCCTGGTGGGCTAGTGTATGGGAATGGTCAGTGCAATGATCCCTGGTGGGCTAGGTATAGGAATGGTCAGTGCAATGATCCCTGGTGGGCTAGTGTATGGGAATGGTCAGTGCAATGATCCTTGGTGGGCTAGTGTATGGGAATGGTCAGTGCAATGATCCCTGGTGGGCTAGTGTATGGGAATGGTCAGTGCAATGATCCCTGGTGGCTAGTGTATGGGAATGGTCAGTGCAATGATCCCTGGTGGGCTAGGTAATGGGAATGGTCAGTGCAATGATCCCTGGTGGGCTAGGTATGGAATGGTCAGTGCAATGATCCTGGTGGGCTAGTATGGGAATGGTCAGTGCAATGATCCCGGTGGGCTAGGTATGGAATGGTCAGTGCAATGATCCCCGGTGGGCTAGGTATGGGAATGGTCAGTGCAATGATCCCTGGTGGGCTAGGTATGGGAATGGTCAGTGCAATGATCCCTGGTGGGCTAGGTAATCGGGAATGGTCAGTGCAATGATCCTGGTGGGCTAGGTAGGGAATGGTCAGTGCAATGATCCCTGGTGGGCTAGTGTATGGGAATGGTCAGTGCAATGATCCCGGTGGGCTAGGTATGGGAATGGTCAGTGCAATGATCCCTGGTGGGCTAGGTATGGGAATGGTCAGTGCAATGATCCCTGGTGGGCTAGGGTATGGGAATGGTCAGTGCAATGATCCCTGGTGGGCTAGGGTAAGGGAATGGTCAGTGCAATGATCCCTGGTGGGCTAGGGTATGGAATGTCAGTGCAATGATCCCTGGTGGGCTAGGTAGGGAATGGTCAGTGCAATGATCCCTGGTGGGCTAGGTAGGGAATGGTCAGTGCAATGATCCCTGGTGGGCTAGGTATGGGAATGGTCAGTGCAATGATCCCTGGTGGGCTAGGGTATGGGAATGGTCAGTGCAATGATCCCTGGTGGGCTAGTGTATGGAATGGTCAGTGCAATGATCCCTGGTGGGCTAGTGTATGGGAATGGTCAGTGCAATGATCCCTGGTGGGCTAGTGTATGGGAATGGTCAGTGCAATGATCCCTGGTGGGCTAGTGTATGGAATGGTCAGTGCAATGATCCCTGGTGGGCTAGGTGTATGGGAATGGTCAGTGCAATGATCCCTGGTGGGCTAGTGTATGGGAATGGTCAGTGCAATGATCCTTGGTGGGCTAGTGTATGGGAATGGTCGCAGTAGTGCAATGATCCCTGGTGGGCTAGTGTATGGGAATGGTCAGTGCAATGATCCCTGTGGGCTAGGTATGGAATGGTCAGTGCAATGATCCTGGTGGGCTAGTGTATGGGAATGGTCAGTGCAATGATCCCTGGTGGGCTAGGTATGGGAATGGTCAGTGCAATGATCCCTGGTGGGCTAGTGTATGGGAATGGTCAGTGCAATGATCCCTGGTGGGCTAGTGTATGGGAATGGTCAGTGCAATGATCCTGGTGGGCTAGTGTATGGGAATGGTCAGTGCAATGATCCCCGGTGGGCTAGGGTATGGGAATGGTCAGTGCAATGATCCCTGGTGGGCTAGGGTATGGGAATGGTCAGTGCAATGATCCCTGGTGGGCTAGTGTATGGGAATGGTCAGTGCAATGATCCCTGGTGGGCTAGTGTATGGGAATGGTCAGTGCAATGATCCCTTGGTGGCTAGGTATGGAATGGTCAGTGCAATGATCCCTGGTGGGCTAGGTATGGGAATGTCAGTGCAATGACCGTGTGGCAGTATGGGAATGGTCATGCAATGACCTGGTGGGCTAGTGTATGGGAATGGTCAGTGCAATGATCCTTGGTGGGCTAGTGTATGGGAATGTCAGTGCAATGATCCCTGGTGGCTAGTGTAGGAATGGTCAGTGCAATGATCCCTGGTGGGCTAGTGTATGGAATGGTCAGTGCAATGATCCCTGGTGGGCTAGGTAATGGAATGGTCAGTGCAATGATCCCTGGTGGGCTAGGTATGGGAATGGTCAGTGCAATGATCCCTGGTGGCTAGGTATGGAAGTCAGTGCAATGATCCCTGGTGGGCTAGTGTATCGGGAATGGTCAGTGCAATGATCCCTGGTGGGCTAGTGTATGGGAATGGTCAGTGCAATGATCCCTGGTGGGCTAGGTATGGGAATGGTCAGTGCAATGATCCCGGTGGGCTAGGGTATGGGAATGTCAGTGCAATGATCCCCTGGTGGGGCTAGGTATGGAATGGTCAGTGCAATGATCCCTGGTGGGCTAGGTATCGGAATGGTCAGTGCAATGATCCTTGGTGGGCTAGTGTATGGGAATGGTCAGTGCAATGATCCCTGGTGGGCTAGGTATGGGAATGGTCAGTGCAATGATCCTTGGTGGGCTAGTGTATGGGAATGGTCAGTGCAATGATCCCTGGTGGGCTAGTGTATGGGAATGGTCAGTGCAATGATCCTGGTGGCTAGTGTATGGGGGAAGTGTGCTAGGAAGATGATGACCGTGGTAGTATGGGAATGGTCAGTGCAATGATCCCTGGTGGGCTAGTGTATGGGAATGGTCAGTGCAATGATCCTGGTGGGCTAGTGTATGGGAATGGTCAGTGCAATGATCCCTGGTGGGCTAGTGTATGGGAATGGTCAGTGCAATGATCCTGGTGGGCTAGTGTATGGGAATGGTCAGTGCAATGATCCCTGGTGGGCTAGTGTATGGAATGGTCAGTGCAATGATCCCTGGGGCTAGTGTATGGGAATGGTCAGTGCAATGATCCTTGGTGGGCTAGTGTATGGGAATGGTCAGTGCAATGATCCCTGGTGGGCTAGTGTATGGGAATGGTCAGTGCAATGATGATCCCTGGTGGGCTAGGTACGGAATGGTCAGTGCAATGATCCCTGGTGGGCTAGGGTATGGAATGGTCAGTGCAATGATCCCTGGTGGGCTAGGTATACGGAATGGTCAGTGCAATGATCCCTGGTGGGCTAGGTGTATAGGGAATGGTCAGTGCAATGATCCCTGGTGGGCTAGTGTATGGGAATGGTCAGTGCAATGATCCTTGGTGGGCTAGTGTATGGAATGTCAGTGCAATGATCCCTGGTGGGCTAGTGTATGGGAATGGTCAGTGCAATGATCCTGGTGGGCTAGTGTATGGGAATGGTCAGTGCAATGATCCCTGGTGGGCTAGGGTAATGGAATGGTCAGTGCAATGATCCCCTGGTGGGCTAGGTATGGAATGGTCAGTGCAATGATCCCTGGTGGGCTAGTGTATGGGAATGGTCAGTGCAATGATCCCTGGTGGGCTAGTGTATGGGAATGGTCAGTGCAATGATCCCCGGTGGGCTAGGTATGAGGAATGGTCAGTGCAATGATCCTTGGTGGGCTAGTGTATGGGAATGGTCAGTGCAATGATCCCTGGTGGGCTAGTGTATGGGAATGGTCAGTGCAATGATCCTTGGTGGGCTAGTGTATGGGAATGGTCAGTGCAATGATCCCTGGTGGGCTAGTGTATGGGAATGGTCAGTGCAATGATCCCTGGTGGGCTAGTGTATGGGAATGGTCAGTGCAATGATCCCTGGTGGGCTAGTGTATGGGAATGGTCAGTGCAATGATCCCTGGTGGGCTAGTGTATGGGAATGGTCAGTGCAATGATCCTTGGTGGGCTAGTGTATGGAATGGTCAGTGCAATGATCCCGGTGGCTAGGTATGGGAATGGTCAGTGCAATGATCCCTGTGGGCTAGTGTATGGGAATGGTCAGTGCAATGATCCCTGGTGGCTAGGGTATGGAATGGTCAGTGCAATGATCCTGGTGGGCTAGGTATGGGAATGGTCAGTGCAATGATCCTGGTGGGCTAGGGTACGGGAATGTCAGTGCAATGATCCCTGGTGGGCTAGGTATGGGAATGGTCAGTGCAATGATCCTGGTGGGCTAGTGTATGGAATGGTCAGTGCAATGATCCCTGGTGGGCTAGGTATGGGAATGGTCAGTGCAATGATCCCGGTGGCTAGGGTATGGAATGGTCAGTGCAATGATCCCTGGTGGGCTAGGTATGGAATGGTCAGTGCAATGATCCCTGGTGGGCTAGGGTACAGGAATGGTCAGTGCAATGATCCTTGGTGGGCTAGTGTATGGGAATGGTCAGTGCAATGATCCTGTGGGCTAGTGTATGGAATGGTCAGTGCAATGATCCTGGTGGCTAGTGTATGGGAATGGTCAGTGCAATGATCCCTGTGGGCTAGGTAATGGAATGGTCAGTGCAATGATCCTGGTGGGCTAGTGTATGGGAATGGTCAGTGCAATGATCCCTGGTGGGCTAGTGTATGGGAATGGTCAGTGCAATGATCCCTGGTGGGCTAGGGTATGGGAATGGTCAGTGCAATGATCCTTGTGGGCTAGGTGTATGGGAATGTCAGTGCAATGATCCCTGGTGGGCTAGTGTATGGGAATGGTCAGTGCAATGATCCTGTGGGCTAGGTATGGGAATGGTCAGTGCAATGATCCCTGGTGGCTAGTGTATGGAATGGTCAGTGCAATGATCCCCGGTGGGCTAGGTGTAAGGAATGGTCAGTGCAATGATCCTGTGGGCTAGGTGTATGGGAATGGTCAGTGCAATGATCCCTGGTGGGCTAGTGTATGGGAATGGTCAGTGCAATGATCCCTGGTGGGCTAGTGTATGGGAATGGTCAGTGCAATGATCCCGTGTGGGCTAGGTATGGAATGGTCAGTGCAATGATCCTTGGTGGCTAGGTGTAAGGAATGGTCAGTGCAATGATCCCTGGTGGGCTAGTGTATGGGAATGGTCAGTGCAATGATCCCCGGTGGGCTAGGGTAGGAATGGTCAGTGCAATGATCCCTGGTGGGCTAGGGTATAGGAATGGTCAGTGCAATGATCCCTGGTGGGCTAGGGTATGGGAATGGTCATGCAATGATCCCTGGTGGGCTAGGGTACAGGAATGGTCAGTGCAATGATCCCTGGTGGGCTAGGTAGGGAATGGTCAGTGCAATGATCCTTGGTGGGCTAGTGTATGGGAATGGTCAGTGCAATGATCCCTGGTGGGCTAGTGTATGGGAATGGTCAGTGCAATGATCCCTGGTGGGCTAGGGTATGGGAATGGTCAGTGCAATGATCCTTGGTGGGCTAGTGTATGGGAATGGTCAGTGCAATGATCCCCGGTGGGCTAGGGTATGGAATGGTCAGTGCAATGATCCCTGGTGGGCTAGTGTATGGGAATGGTCAGTGCAATGATCCTTGGTGGGCTAGTGTATGGGAATGGTCAGTGCAATGATCCCTGGTGGGCTAGGTACAGGAATGGTCAGTGCAATGATCCTTGGTGGGCTAGTGTATGGGAATGGTCATGCAATGATCCCTGGTGGTTAGGTATGGGAATGGTCAGTGCAATGATCCCCGGTGGGCTAGGGTATGGGAATGGTCAGTGCAATGATCCCCGTGTGGCTAGGGTATGGGAATGGTCATGTGCAATGATCCCTTGGTGGGCTAGTGTATGGGAATGGTCAGTGCAATGATCCCCGGTGGGCTAGGTACAGGAATGGTCATTGCAATGATCCTTGGTGGCCAGGTAATGGGAATGGTCAGTGCAATGACCCTGTGGGCTAGTGTATGGGAATGGTCAGTGCAATGATCCTTGGTGGGCTAGTGTATGGAATGGTCAGTGCAATGATCCCTGGTGGGCTAGTGTATGGGAATGGTCAGTGCAATGATCCTTGGTGGGCTAGTGTATGGGAATGGTCAGTGCAATGATCCCTGGTGGCTAGTGTATGGGAATGGTCAGTGCAATGATCCCTGGTGGCTAGTGTATGGGAATGGTCAGTGCAATGATCCTTGGTGGGCTAGTGTATGGGAATTGTCAGTGCAATGATCCCCGGTGGGCTAGGGTCCGGAATGGTCAGTGCAATGATCCTGGTGGGCTAGGTACGGGAATGGTCAGTGCAATGATCCCTGTGGGCTAGGTACAGGAATGGTCAGTGCAATGATCTCTGGTGGCTAGGGTATGGGAATGGTCAGTGCAATGATCCTTGGTGGCTAGTGTATGGGAATGGTCAGTGCAATGATCCTTGGTGGGCTAGTGTATGGAATGGTCAGTAGCAATGATCCCCGGTGGGCTAGTGTAGGAATGGTCAGTGCAATGATCCCTGGTGGGCTAGTGTATGGGAATGGTCAGTGCAATGATCCTTGTGGGCTAGTGTATGGGAATGGTCAGTGCAATGATCCCTGGTGGGCTAGTGTATGGGAATGGTCAGTGCAATGATCCTTGGTGGGCTAGTGTATGGGAATTGTCAGTGCAATGATCCCTGGTGGGCTAGTGTATGGGAATGGTCAGTACAATGATCCCTGGTGGGCTAGTGTATGGGAATGGTCAGTACAATGATCCCCGGTGGGCTAGGGTATGGGAATGGTCAGTGCAATGATCCCTGGTGGGCTAGTGTATGGGAATGGTCAGTGCAATGATCCCTGGTGGGCTAGTGTATGGGAATGGTTAGTGCAATGATCCCTGGTGGGCTAGGGTAGTGAAGTACCCCAGGACCGGATCATTGGGGATTGATATCAGCACCCCTGTAGTCTCCAGCATTCCCAGTTAATGACATCGATCCTGGTGGTCCTCATTAGTGAAGGGGGTCTACGTAAGTGTGTGATGAGCACACTGTCAGGATTCACCATGGGGTTAGTGTCAGACTCCGCGGCGGTCCCTGTTAGAGGAGGGGTCTCCCAAGAGATAATTCTATAGCTGGGGTCTCGTCTGTGTTGGCGGGCCGTCCCCAGGGCTGGGAGTCTCATCTGTCATGGCGGGCCGTCCCCAGGGTCGGGGTCTCTTCTGTCACTGCGGGCTGTCCCCAGGGTCGGGGTCTCGTCTGTCACTTGCGGGCTGTCCCCAGGGTCGGGGTCTCGTCTGTCACTGCGGGCTGTCCCCATGGTCGGGGTCTCTTCTGTCACTGCGGGCTGTCCCCAGGGTCGGGGGTCTCGTCTGTGATGGGGGGCTGTCCCCAGGGTCGGGGGTCTCGTCTGTGTTGGCGGGCTGTCCCCAGGGTCGGGGTCTCGTCTGTCACGGCGGGCCGTCCCCAGGGTCGGGGGTCTCGTCTGTCACGGCGGGCCGTCCCCAGGGTCGGGGTATCGTCTGTCACGGCGGGCCGTCCCCAGGGTCGGGGTCTCGTCTGTCACGGCGGGCCGTCCCCAGGGTCGGGGTCTCGTCTGTCACGGCGGGCCGTCCCCAGGGTCGGGGTCTCGTCTGTCACGGCGGGCCGTCCCCAGGGTCGGGGTCTCGTCTGTCACGGCGGGCCGTCCCCAGGTCGGGGTCTCGTCTGTCACGGCGGGCCGTCCCCAGGGTCGGGGTCTCGTCTGTCACGGCGGGCCGTCCCCAGTGTCGGGGTCTCTTCTGTCACGGCGGGCTGTCCCCAGGGTTGGGGTCTCGTCTGTGTTGGCGGGCTGTCCCCAGGGTTGGGGTCTCGTCTGTGTTGGCGGGCTGTCCCCAGGGTCGGGTCTCTTCTGTCACTGCGGGCCGTCCCCAGGGTCGGGGGTCTCGTCTGTCACGGCGGGCCGTCCCCAGGGTCGGGGTCCCTTCTGTCATGGCGGGCCGTCCCCAGGGTCGGGGTCTCGTCTGTCACGGCGATCTGTCACCATGGTCGGGGTCTCGTCTGTCACGGCGGGCTGTCCCCAGGGTCGGGGGTCTCGTCTGTGATGGGGGGGCTGTCCCCAGGGTTGGGGTCTCGTCTGTGTTGGCGGGCTGTCCCCAGGGTCGGGGTCTCTTCTGTCACTGCGGGCCGTCCCCAGGGTCGGGGTCTCGTCTGTCACGGCGGGCCGTCCCCAGGGTCGGGGGTCTCGTCTGTCACGGCGGGCCGTCCCCAGGGTCGGGGTCCCTTCTGTCATGGCGGGCCGTCCCCAGGGTATGGGTCTCGTCTGTCACGGCGGGCCGTCACCATGGTCGGGGTCTCGTCTGTCACGGCGGGCCGTCCCCAGGGTCGGGTCTCGTCTGTCACGGCGGGCCGTCCCCAGGGTCGGGGTCCCTTCTGTCATGGCGGGCCGTCCCCAGGGTATGGGTCTCGTCTGTCACGGCGGGCCGTCACCATGGTCGGGGTCTCGTCTGTCACGGCGGGCCGTCCCCAGGGTCGGGGTCTCGTCGTCACGGCGGCCGTCCCCAGGTCGGGGTCTCGTCTGTCACGGCGGGCCGTCCCCAGGGTCGGGGTCTCGTCTGTCACGGCGGGCCGTCCCCAGGGTCGGGGTCTCGTCTGTCACGGCGGGCCGTCCCCAGGGTCGGGGTCTCTTCTGTCACGGGGGCCGTCCCCAGGGTCGGGTCTCGTCTGTCACTGCGGGCCGTCCCCAGGGTCGGGGTCTCGTCTGTCACTGCGGGCCGTCCCCAGGGTCGGGGTCTCGTTCTGTCACGGCGGGCCGTCCCCAGGTCGGGGTCTCTTCTGTCACGGCGGGCCGTCCCCAGGTCGGGGTCTCTTCTGTCACGGCGGGCCGTCCCCATGGTCGGGGTCTCTTCTGTCACGCGGGCCGTCCCCAGGGTCGGGGTCTCGTCTGTCACGGCGGGCCGTCCCCAGGGTCGGGGTCTCGTCTGTCACGGCGGGCCGTCCCCAGGGTCGGGGTCTCGTCTGTCACGGCGGGCCGTCCCCAGGTCGGGGTCTTGTCGGGGCTCCCGTCGGTCTCTGTCACGGCGGGCCGTCCCCAGGGTCGGGGTCTCTTCTGTCACGGTGGGCCGTCCCCAGGGTCGGGTCTCTTCTGTCACGGTGGGCCGTCCCTGGGCCGTGTCGCTCCCCTCTCTCTGGACTCTTGCACCAGTTTTGTGGAATGTTCAGAATTGATCCGGTTGCCGTGGTTTCCATTGTTAAATCTCAGGATAAGGTTCCATCAGTTTAACCCCTCCTTGACTGCAGATCGTTGCCCCCTGTGATCTCATGTATCCTCCCTCTCTCCCGCAGATCTGCGGCGTCCCCCTGGAGGAGGGTCCGGTGCCTCGGACCGGCGCGGTGGGCGAGATCCACTCCGTGTATTTCCGGGATCCTGATCACAATCTTATAGAAGTGTCCAACTATCCGGACGACGTCTAGAAACCCTGATACCTGTCAGGACCGAACACCTCCAGCTGAGAGCTCAGCCATACATCTCACAGCTGAGGGTTTGTTACAGTTCAGACAACCCTCTGAGAGCTGCACCGAGCACTGAGCTCACAGAGCATTGTCTCCTCTGGATACAGGTGTAGCTCGCACCTCTCCTGGCCCGGTCGGCCATCCGTCCATCTATACAGAAGAATTTTCTCAATCACTTACAGCAGAGACTTATACCCAAGGTGTATAAAGTAATTATATCAGAGAGTGGACCGGCCCTTTAATTGGCCACTGGACGCCCTCTATTACCACCCGGCCTCTGGGGGGCAGCACTGCGCTCGCTCTGGACTAAATAAAATATTGTTGGTGGCACCTGAGCGATTAATAAGTCGTTTTTTCATTAGGCCGGATATACATGCCAGATACTCCCATTACTCACCCACACATACCAGATACTTGCATTACTCACCCGGAACAGTTCCTGCCTCCCTGGACAGTAATGTGGAGCTGCATAGAAACATATGCAGCTGACGCGCTCCTGTCCGGAGAGGCAGGAACTGTCCTGGGTGAGTAATGCGAGTATCTGGTATGTGTCTCGCTCAGTGCGTCTCCGGCCTAACAGGTAGCATTTACCTCCAGTTGTATGACTTCGGAGCTGCACTCACAATTCTGCTGCTTAATGCTGTGAATAATCGACCCCCACACTGGCTGAGCGGAGCGCATTTTATTATAAATAAGGAGACATGTCTGTGATCAATCGCACAACACTGAGTCCAGGGAGGAAGACGAGGGATCGGGAAATACAAAAATCGGCTTCACAAAAAGAGGAAAACCTTCAAGTATAGAAAACACAGAGCTCAGCGCCATCTGCTGGAGAACAGGTGAGACACCACCGGGGGAGGCCGAGACTACCAGAAGGTCCAGGGCGGCTGCCGGAGCTCGAAGGTGGAGATGCTGCTGACGTTCACTGGGATGGAGATGACGGCCCAGGGGAGACCGTGCTGCTCCAGGGAGCGCTGGATCATGTACCTGCAAGACAGAGGCGGCATTAGACCCCCAGAGTGACCGGTGCGGGCTCCAACTCTACAGGAGGACATACCGCACGGCCCTCACCGCACTCACAACATGAAACCAGCAGGGGGCAACTGAGGTGAGGACTACCCCCACCCCACCCCCTATCCCCCTTCACAGTACAAACACAAAATTCCCACCACAGATTAACACACCCCAAGTCTAGATCATCTCCCCCAACACTTCAAGGTCCATTACCGCCTGAGGACTCCGGGCTGCAGGCGAAACCCCATCGCCCTGAGGAACAATTCATCTAGACTCTTGTAACATTCCTTGCTGTGGCTGAATATTCTTTCCGGGATCATGGATTAATACTTATCCACCACCTATCGGAGTCGGCCATACGATACGCACCCATCTCTCCCCAGCAGGAAGAGTGCAGGGATGTCCGCCGTCCGGCCACTGTTGTCTTGGATCATCTCCACATACATGTTGTCATTGTCAGATGCGTTGTCAGCGATGATGACCGCACGGCCGCCATGTTCCTGGATCACCCGCGTCTTGGACAAGAAGGAGCAGCCGCTATGGAGAGACCGAACAGGAGACTGAGACCGGGAGAGGACGAGGACAGACGCCCAGATTACGAGCCCGGGACACAGGGGCTTCAAATAGTGAGGAAACCGAACACAAAAATCTGAGGGATCAGGAAGGCGAAGACCAAACACCGAGAGACGAAGACCCCAAGACGGGTGACGACTGCCCGAGCCCAGAACAATGAATGGAGACTGGCACCGCCGGCACGAAGCCTGGAGTAACAGGACGTCACACACGGGGAGGGCACTGCTCACAGCGGTACGAGAGCCGGAGGAGTGACCGTCACTAGCAGCAGCCTCTCCCCTCCCTGTCTCTACGTTTCTCCCTCCCCAGCTGCCCGATTCTCTACTCCCCTCCCTGCCTCTGCTACCTCACTCTTCAGCTCCCGCCTCTCCCCTTCCCCCCCTGCCTCACTCTTCCATTCCCCGTTTCTCTTCTTCCCTTCTCGCCTTACCCTTCGGCTCCATGCTTTTCTTCTCCTCTCAGGCTCCCTACATCTCTCTTCCCCTCCCCAGCTCACTACCCCTCCCCGCCTCTCCCTCCCTGGCTCTCTTTCTCTCCCAGCATCTCCCTCCCTGGCTCTCTTCCCCTCCCCGCCTCTCCCTCCCTGGCTCTCTTCCCCGCCTCGCCTCTCCCTCCCTGGCTCTCTTCCCCTCCCCGCCTCTCCCTCCCTGGTCTCTCTTCCCCGCCTCGCCTCTCCCTCCCTGGGTCTCTTCCCCTCCCCGCCTCTCTCTCCCCCTCTCTGGCTCTCTTCCCCTCCCCGCCTCTCCCTTTGCCCTGCCCCCTTCCCCTCCCCGCCTCTCCCTTTGCCCCGCCCCCTTCCCCTCCCAGCCTCTCCCTCCCTGGCTCTCTTCCCCTCCCTGCCTCTCCCTCTCTAACCCTCTTCCCCTCCCAGCCTCTCCCTTTGCCCCGCCCCCTTCCCCTCCCAGCCTCTCCCTTCCTGGCTCTCTTCCCCTCCCTGCTTTCTCTTCCCCTCCCCGCCTCTCTCCCTCTCTGGCTCTCTTCCCCTCCCCGCCTCTCTCTCCCTCCCCGCCTCTCCATTTGCCCCGCCCCCTTCCCCTCCCAGCCTCTTTCTCCCTGGCTCTCTTCCCCGCCTCGCCTCTCTTCTTCAGCTCTCTTCCCCTCCCCGGCCCTCCCTCCCCGCCTCTCCCTTTGCCCCGCCCCCTTCCCCTCCCTGGCTCTCTTTCTCTCCCAGCCTCTCCCTCCCTGGCTCTCTTCACCTCTCCCTCCCTGGCTCTCTTCCCCGCCTCGCCTCTCTTCCCCAGCTCTCTTCCCCTCCCCGCCTCTCCCTCCCTGGCTCTCTCTCCCTCCCCGCTCCTCTATCCCTCTCTGGCTCTCTTGCCCTCCCCGCCTCTCTCTCTCCTCCCTGGCTCTCTTCCCCTCCCCGCCTCTCTCTCCCTCTCTTCCCCTCCATGCCTCTCTCTCCCTCTCTGGCTCTCTTCCCCTCCCCGCCCCTCTCTCCCTCTCTGGCTCTCTTCCCCTCCCCGCATCTCCCTCCCTCCCTGACTCTCTTCCCTGCTCTCCCCTCCCCCCCCCCTCTCCTTCTCCCTCCCTGGCTCTCTTCCCCTCCCCGCCTCTCCCTCCCTGGCTCTCTTCCCCTCCCCGCCTCTCCCTCCCTGGCTCTCTTCCCCTCCCCGCCTCTCTCCTCCCCGGCTCTCTTCCCCTCCCCGCCTCTCCTCCCTCCCCGGGTCTCTTCCCCTCCCCGCTCCCCTCTTCCCTCCCCTCCCCGGCTCTCTTCCCCTCCCGCCTCTCTTCCCCTCCCCGGCTCTCTTCCCCTCCCCGGCTCTCTTCCCCTCCCGGCTCTCTTCCCCCCCCTCCGGCTCCCTTCCCCTCCCCGCTCTCTTCCCCTCCCCGCCTCTCTCCCCTCCCCGCCTCTCTTCCCCTCCCCCCCCTCCTCTTCCCCTCCCCCCGCCTCTCTTCCCCTCCCCGCCTCTCTTCCCCTCCCCGCCTCTCTTCCCCTCCCGCTCTCTCCCTCCCGCCTCCCTGCCTCTCTTCCCCTCCCCGCCTCTCCTTCCCTCCCTGCTCTCTTCCCCTCCCCGCCTCTCCCTCCCTGGCTCTCTTCCCCTCCCCGCCTCTCCCTCCCTGGCCTCTCTTCCCCTCCCCGCCTCTCCCTCCCTGGCTCTCTTCCCCTCTCCCGCCTCCTCCCCCTCCCCGCCTATCCCTCCCTGGTTCTCTTCCCCTCCCCCGCCCTCTCCCTCCCTGGTTCTCTTCCCCTCCCCCGCCTATCCCTCCCTGGCTCTCTTCCCCTCCCCGCCTCTCTCACCCTCTCTGCTCCTCCTCCCCCTCTCTCCCCTCCCCGCTCTCCCTCCCTCCCCTGGCTCCTTCCCCCCTCCCCGCCTCTCCCCTCCCCCTCCCTGGCTCTCTTCCCCTCCCCGCCTCTCCCTCCCTCCTCTTTCTTCCCCTCCCCGCCTCTTCCTCCCTCCCCCCTCTCCCCCCTGGCTTTCTTCCCCTCCCCGCCTCTCCTCCTCCCTCCCCCTCCTCTTCCCCTCCCCGCCCTCTCCCTCCCTCCTCCTTCCCTCCCTCCCCGCCTCCCTCTCTCCCTCCCGCCTCTTCTTCCCCTCCCCGCCTCTCTCCCCTCCCCGCTCTCTTCCCCTCCCCCTCTCTCCTCCTCCCCGCCTCCTTCCCCTCCCCCTCTCCTTCCCCTCCCGCCTCTCTTCCCCCTCCCCCCTCTCTTCCCTCCCCCGCCTCTCCCCTCCCTCCTCCCTGCTCTCTTCCCCTCCCCGCCTCTCCTTCCCTCCCTGCTCTCTTCCCCTCCCCCGCTCCTCCCCTCCCTGGCTCTCTTCCCCTCCCCCCTCTCCCTCCCTGGCTCTCTTCCCCTCCCCGCCTCTCCCCCCTCCTCTCTCCTCTTCCCCTCCCCGCCTCTCCCCCCTCCCCTACCCTCCCTGTTCTCTCCCCTCCCCGCCTTCCCTCCCTGGCTCTCTTCCCCTCCCCGCCTCTCTCACCCTCTCTGCTCTCTCCCCCTCTCTTCCCCTCCCCGCCTCTCCCCCCCTCCCTGGCTCTCTTCCCCTCCCCGCCTCTCCTCCTCCTGCTCTCTTCCCCTCCCCGCCTCTCTCCCTCCCTGGCTTTCTTCCCCTCCCCGCCTTCTTCCCCTCCCCGCCTCTCTCCCCTCCCTGGCTTTCTTCCCCTCCCCGCTCTCTCCCTCCCTCCCTCTCTCTCCCCTCCCGCCTCCCCTCCCTCCTCTCTCCTCCCCTCTTCTCCCTGGCTCTCTTCCCCTCCCCGCTCTCCCTCCCTGCTCTCTTCCCCTCCCGCCTCTCCCTCCCTGCTCTCTTCCCCTCCCCGCCTCTCCCTCCTCTCCTGGCTCTCTTCCCCTCCCTCCCTGGCTTTCTTCCCCTCCCCGCCTCTCTCACCCTCTCTGGCTCTCTTCCCTCCCCGCCTCTCTCACCCTCTCTGGCTCTCTCCCCTCCCCGCCTCTCTTCTCCCCCCCGCCTCTCTCCCCCTCCCCGCCTCTCTCCCCCTCTCTGGCTCTCTTCCCCTCCCAGTCTCTCCCTTTGCCCCGCCCCCTTTCCGCCTCTCCCTTTGGCCTGCCCCCTTCCCCTCCCCGCCTCTCTTCCCCTCCTCCTCCCTGGCTCTCTTCTCCAGCTCTCTTCCCCTCCCTGCTTCTCCCTCCCTGGCTCTCTTCCCCTCCCTGCCTCTCTGTTTTTCCTCTGCCCCACTCGAACTACCCTCCTACCCCACATGGGTTCACACCTTCAACTGATCCTCAGCTTCCCTTCCCAGCTCCCTGCCTCCACTATCCCCTCCCTCGCTTCCCTTCCTTCACACCCCCTCTCGCTTCCCCTACCTGGCTCCCCGCTTCTTGCTACCACCTCCTGCCTCTCCATTCCCCTCCCCACCTCTCGCTCTTCAGCTCCTTGCTTCTCCCCTTCCCCTCCCCTCTCCTAGGTTTCCCCTTCCCACTTGACCCTCCCACCCTCTCCAGTACTTCACTTCTCTCTTCCCCTGCCCGCTTTTTCCCATCCCGGGCTATCCTCCCACCCTACTAGGCTTTCCTGCCTCTTCTCTCCCCACATCCACTTGCCTTGCCCGGCTTCCCCTCTCAGGCTGCCCTCCCAGATATCCTTCCCCCAGCCCCTCACCAGGATTCCCCTCCCTGGCTCCCCTTCCAGCCTCGCTCCCCATCTTTCCCTTCCCCTCGCCCATCTATATGGAGGATGATTACGTGTATAGAGGAATTGTCCTATAAGCAGTTCTCCCACACATCGGTTGGTTAAGTCGTTTCCACATTCAGCCATAAGTTCTCTCACCCGCGCTCCACCAGAGCGATCTGCCCCTGGATGAAGACGCCATTGTGCAGCTCTCCGCAGGCCTCCGGGGGATCAGCAGGAACCAAGTGGATCTGGTCGTATCGCTGGTTCTAGCAGAAAAATGAAGGAACCAATCAGATGTGAAAAGAAGTGAAGAAGGCGGAGCTAGCTGACAGGATCACATGTAAGGCTGCCCTACTCTTAGGCTACCGGCATATTTGTGATTAATAAAAAAATGTTTTAAATTATCAGAACAGCAAGGAACACGGAATTCCTAAAGATCGTAACAAAAGGGCGGAGCAGTATTACAGCAGCAGGAGATGGATGACGGGTGTCACTTCTGCCCCTCAGCGGTTATACAAAACACTCACAAACGCTCCACCAAAGTCCTTGGCCGGAGTAGCGGTGAAAATGTAGCGGATGTCGCCCGGACTCAGCACCTGGAAATACAAGTAATCCTGGATCCGGAGCCCTGGGGGTGAGATAAAGAAGAGGGTGAGAAAAAGAATGAGAGAAAGAAAGAGGGCCAGACACAGCGCGAGAAGGAAAGAAAGAGGGCCAGCCAGACACAGCGAGAGAAAGGAAAGAAAGAGGGCCAGACACAGCGCGAGAAGGAAAGAAAGAAAGAAAGAAAGAGGGCCAGACACAGCGCGAGAAGGAAAGAAAGAGGGCCAGCCAGACACAGCGAGAGAAAGGAAAGAAAGAGAGGGCCAGACACAGCGCGAGAAGGAAAGAAAGAAAGAAAGAAAGAGGGCCAGCCAGACACAGCGAGAGAAAGGAAAGAAAGAGGGCCAGACACAGCGCGAGAAGGAAAGAAAGAGAGCCAGACACAGCGCGAGAAGGAAAGAAAGAGGGCCAGACACAGCGCGAGAAGGAAAGAAAGAAAGAAAGAGGGCCAGACACAGCGCGAGAAGGAAAGAAAGAAAGAAAGAGGGCCAGACACAGCGCGAGAAGGAAAGAAAGAGGGCCAGCCAGACACAGCGAGAGAAAGGAAAGAAAGAGGGCCAGACACAGCGCGAGAAGGAAAGAAAGAGGGCCAGACACAGCGCGAGAAGGAAAGAAAGAGGGCCAGCCAGACACAGCGAGAGAAAGGAAAGAAAGAGGGCCAGACACAGCGCGAGAAGGAAAGAAAGAAAGAAAGAAAGAGGGCCAGCCAGACACAGCGAGAGAAAGGAAAGAAAGAGGGCCAGACACAGCGCGAGAAGGAAAGAAAGAGAGCCAGACACAGCGCGAGAAGGAAAGAAAGAGGGCCAGACACAGCGCGAGAAGGAAAGAAAGAGGGCCAGACACAGCGCGAGAAGGAAAGAAAGAAAGAAAGAGGGCCAGACACAGCGCGAGAAGGAAAGAAAGAGGGCCAGCCAGACACAGCGAGAGAAAGGAAAGAAAGAGGGCCAGACACAGCGCGAGAAGGAAAGAAAGAGGGCCAGACACAGCGCGAGAAGGAAAGAAAGAGGGCCAGACACAGCGCGAGAAGGAAAGAAAGAGGGCCAGACACAGCGCGAGAAGGAAAGAAAGAGGGCCAGACACAGCGCGAGAAGGAAAGAAAGAGGGCCAGACACAGCGCGAGAAGGAAAGAAAGAGGGCCAGACACAGCGCGAGAAGGAAAGAAAGAGGGCCAGACACAGCGCGAGAAGGAAAGAAAGAGGGCCAGACACAGCGCGAGAAGGAAAGAAAGAGGGCCAGACACAGCGCGAGAAGGAAAGAAAGAGGGCCAGACACAGCGCGAGAAGGAAAGAAAGAGGGCCAGACACAGCGCGAGAAGGAAAGAAAGAGGGCCAGACACAGCGCGAGAAGGAAAGAAAGAGGGCCAGACACAGCGCGAGAAGGAAAGAAAGAGGGCCAGACACAGCGCGAGAAGGAAAGAAAGAGGGCCAGACACAGCGCGGAGAAGGAAAGAAAGAGGGCCAGACACAGCGCGAGAAGGAAAGAAAGAGGGCCAGACACAGCGCGAGAAGGAAAGAAAGAGGGCAGACACAGCGCGAGAAGGAAAGAAAGAGGCCAGACACAGCGCGAGAAGGAAAGAAAGAGGGCCAGACACAGCGCGAGAAGGAAAGAAAGAGGGCCAGACACAGCGCGAGAAGGAAAGAAAGAGGGCCAGACACAGCGCGAGAAGGAAAGAAAGAGGGCCAGACACGCGCGAGAAGGAAAGAAAGAGGGCCAGACACAGCGCGAGAAGGAAGAAAGAGGGCCAGACACAGCGCGAGAAGGAAAGAAAGGGCCAGACACAGCGCGAGAAGGAAGAAAGAGGGCCAGACACAGCGCGAGAAGGAAAGAAAGAGGCCAGACACAGCGCGAGAAGGAAAGAAAGAGGGCCAGACACAGCGAGAAGGAAAGAAAGAGGGCCAGACACAGCGCGAGAAGGAAAGAAAGAGGGCCAGACACAGCGCGAGAAGGAAAGAAAGAGGGCCAGACACAGCGCGAGAAGGAAAGAAAGAGGGCCAGACACAGCGCGAGAAGGAAAGAAAGAGGGCCAGACACAGCGCGAGAAGGAAAGAAAGAGGGCCAGACAAGCGAGGCAGAAGAAGGAAAGAAAGAGGGCCAGACACAGCGCGAGAAGGAAAGAAAGAGGGCCAGACACAGCGCGAGAAGGAAAGAAAGAGGGCCAGACACAGCGCGAGAAGGAAAGAAAGAGGGCCAGACACACGCGAGAAGGAAAGAAAGAGGGCAGACACCGAGGAGAGAAGGAAAGAAAGAGGGCCAGACACAGCGAGAGAAGGAAAGAAAGAGGGCCAGACACAGCGCGGAGAAAGGAAAGAAAGAGGGCCAGACACAGCGCGAGAAGGAAAGAAAGAGGGCCAGACACAGCGAGAGAAGGAAAGAAAGGAGGGCCAGACACAGCGCGAGAAGGAAAGAAAGAGGCCAGACACAGGCGAGAAGAAAGAAAGAGGGCCAGACACAGCGCGGAGAAGGAAAGAAAGAGGGCCAGACACAGCGCGAGAAGGAAAGAAAGAGGGCCAGACACAGCGCGAGAAGGAAAGAAAGAGGGCCAGACACAGCGCGAGAAGGAGAAGGAAAGAAAAGAGGCAAGGCAACACAGCGCGAGAGAAGGAAAGAAAGAGGGCAGACACAGCGCGAGAAGGAAAGAAAGAGGGCCAGACACAGCGCGAGAGAAGGAAAGAAAGAGGGCCAGACCACGCGAGAGAAGGAAAGAAAGAGGGCCAGACACAGCGACGAGAAGGAAAGAAAGAGGGCCAGACACAGCGAGAGAAGGAAAGAAAGAGGGCCAGACACACGGCGAGAGAAGGAAAGAAAGAGGGCCAGACACAGCGAGGAAGGAAAGAAAGAGGGCCAGACACAGCGCGAGAGAAAGGAAAGAAAGAGGGCCAGACACAGCGAGAGAAGGAAAGAAAGAGGGCCAGACACAGCGCGAGAAGGAAAGAAAGAGGGCAGAACAGGAGAAGGAAGAAGGGGCCAGACACAGCGCGAGAAGGAAAGAAAGAGGGCCAGACACAGGCGAGAAGGAAAGAAAGAGGGCCAGACACAGCGCGAGAGAAAAGAAAGAGGGCCAGACACAGCGGAGAGAGGAAAGAAAGAGGGCCAGACACGGCGAGAGAAGGAAAGAAAGAGGGCCAGACACGAGGAGAGCGAAGAAAGAAAGAGGGCCAGACACGCGAGAGAAAGAAAGAGAAGGGGCCAGACACGGCGAGAGAAAGGAAAGAAAGAGGGCCAGACACGCGCGAGAGAAAGGAAAGAAAGAGGGCCAGACACGGCAGGAAAGGAAGAAAGAAAGAGGGCCAGACAACGGCGAAGAGAAAGGAAAGAAAGAAAGAGGCCAGACACGGCGAGAGAAAGGAAAGAAAGAGGGCCAGACACGGCGAGAGAAAGGAAAGAAAGAGGGCCAGACACGGCGAGAGAAAGGAAAGAAAGAAAGAGGGCCAGACACAGCGAGAGAAGGAAAGAAAGAGGGCCAGACACAGCGAAAGAAAGGAAAGAAAGAGGGCCAGACACGAGCGAGAGAAAGAAAGAGGGCCAGACACAGCGAGAGAAAGAAAGAGGGCCAGACACAGCGAGAGAAAGAAAGAGGGCCAGACACAGCGAGAGAAAGAAAGAGGGCCAGACACAGCGAGAGAGAAAGAAAGAGGGCCAGACACAGCGAGAGAAAGAAAGAGGGCCAGACACAGCGAGAGAAAGAAGAGAGGGCCAGACACAGCGAGAGAAGAAAGAAAGAGGGCCAGACACAGCGAGAGAAAGAAAGAGGGCCAGACACAGCAGAGAAGGAAAGAAGAAAGAGGGCCAGACACAGCGAGAAAGGAAAGAAAGAAGAGGGCCAGACACAGCGAAAGAAAGGAAAGAAAGAGGGCCAGACACAGCGAGAGAAAGGAAAGAAAGAGGGCCAGACACAGCGAGAGAAAGGGAGAGGGCCAAACACAGCGAGAGAAAGGAGAGGGCCAAACAAGCGAGAGAAAGGAGAGGGCCCAGAACAAGGCGAAGAGAGAAGGAGAGGGCCAGACACAGCGAGAGAAAGGAGAGGGCCAGACACAGCAGAGAGAAAGGAGAGGGCCAGACACAGCGAGAGAAAGGAGAGGGCCCAGACACACAGCGAGCAGACAGCAGAGAAGAGAGGCCAGACACAGCGAGAGAAAGGAGAGGGCCAGACACAGCGAGAGAAAGGAGAGGGCCAGACACAGCGAGAGAAAGGAGAGGGGCCAGACACAGCGCAGAGAAGGAAAAAAGAGGGACCAGACACAGCGAAAAGGAAAGAAGAAGGGCCAAGAGAAAGGCGAAAGTTACCCAACTGATATCCACACCGCACCCGCTATAATACCCGCTCCACCCTGCAGAGGGAGCTCCTCTACACCCCCCGTAATACCAGCTCCACCCAGCAGAGGGAGCTCCTCCACACCGCATCCCCTGTAACACTGCTCCACCCAGCAGAGGGAGCTCTCCACCCGCACCCCTGTAATACTCGCTCCACCCAGCAGAGGAGCTCCTCCACACCGCACCCCTGTAAACACCCTCCACCAGCAGAGGGAGCTCTCCACACCGCACCCCTGTAAACCGCTCCACCCAGCAGAGGGAGCTCTTCCACACCGCACCCCTGTAACACCCGCTCCCCCCAGCAGAAGGAGCTCCTCCACACCGCACCCCCGTAACACCCGCTCCCCCAGCAGAGGGAGCTCCTCCACACCGCACCCCCAGTAATAACCGCTCCATCCAGCAGAGGGAGCTCTTCCACACCGCACCCCCTGTAATACCTGCTCCACGCAGCAGAAGGGGGCTCCTCCACACCGCACCCCCAGTAAAAACCGCTCCACCCAGCAAAGGGAGCTCTTCCACACCGCACCCCTGTAACACTCACTCCACCCAGCAGAGGGAGCGCCTTCACACCGCACCCCCTGTAATAACCGCTCCACCCAGCAGAGGGAGCTCCTCCACACCCCCTGTAATACCCACTCCACCTAGCAGAGGGCGCTCCTCCACACCGCACCCCCTGTAATACCCACTCCACCTAGCAGAGGGAGCTCCTCCACACCACACCCCCTGTAACGCCTGCTCCACCCAACAGAGGGAGCTCCTCCACACCACACCCCTGTAATATCCGCTCTACCCAGCGGAGGGAGCTCCTCCACACCGCACCCCCTGTAATACCCGCTCCACCCAGCAGAAGGAGCTCCTCCACACGCACTCCGTGTAATACCCACTCTACCCAGCAGAGGGAGCTCCTCCACACCGCACCCCCTGTAACGCCTGCTCCACCCAGCAGAGGGAGCTCCTCCACACCGCAACCCCCTGTAATATCCACTCCACCCAGCAGAGGGAGCTCCTCCACCGCACCCCTGTAATATCCGCTCCACCCAGCAGAGGGAGCTTCTCCACACCGCACCCCCTGTAATACCCACTCCACCCAGCAGAGGGAGCTCCTCCACACCGCACCCCCTGTAATTTCCGCTCCACCCAGCAGAGGGAGCTCCTCCACACCGCACACCCTGTAATACCCGCTCCACCCAGCAGAAGGAGCTCCTCCACACTGCACCCCCTGTAATACAAGTTCCACCCAGCAGAGGGAGCTCCTCCACACCGCACACCCTGTAATACCCACTCCACCCAGCAGAGGGAGCTCCTCCACACCGCACACCCTGTAATACCCGCTCCACCCAGCAGAGGGAGCTTATCCACACCGCACCCCCTGTAATACCCACTCCACCCAGCAGAGGGAGCTCCTCCACACCGCACCCCCTGTAATTTCCGCTCCACCCAGCAGAGGGAGCTCCTCCACACCGCACACCCTGTAATACCCGCTCCACCCAGCAGAGGGAGCTCCTCCACACCGCACCCCCTGTAATTTCCGCTCCACCCAGCAGAGGGAACTCCTCCACACCGCACACCCTGTAATACCCGCTCCACCCAGCAGAGGGAGCTCCTCCACACCGCACCCCCTGTAATAAAAGTTCCACCCAGCAGAGGGAGCTCCTCCACACCGCACCCCCTGTAATATCCGCTCCACCCAGCAGAGGGAGCTCCTCCACACCGCACACCCTGTAATACCCGCTCCACCCAGCAGAGGGAGCTCCTCCACACCGCACCCCCTGTAATATCCGCTCCACCCAGCAGAGGGAGCTCCTCCACACCGCACACCCTGTAATACCCGCTCCACCCAGCAGAGGGAGCTCCTCCACACCACACCCTCTGTAACGCCTGCTCCACCCAGCAGAGGGAGCTCCTCCACACCGCACCCCCTGTAATACCCGCTCGCCCCAGCAGAGGGCGCTCTCCTGTGTATATCGCCTCTAGCTCTGTGCAGTACTCACCGCTGGCCGGCAGGGGGTGTGAGAGCAGCAGGAGGCCCAGGCTCAGGGTCAGCAGGCTCCGGCTCGTGGCCTCTCTCATGTCTTCCTGCACAGAGCGATCATCAGGAGCCGCCACAATCCAGCAGCTCCCGGCTCCGCCCACTCTGATCTTATTGGTGGAGACATGTAGGACTCTGATTGATTGGTTGCAATGTCAATCGAAGGTACTGACCGTACTGATTCTAATAGATGCGCACAAGCTAGCCTCTGTATCTGAATGAATGGGGCGCACGCTTTGCTATTAGTAAGGGTAGTCACGCCCCTATATGTTACTGACCAATAGCTGTCGAGGTTAAGAAGTTGAAGAACCAATTAGAATTGATGTGACGTGAATATGAGGCTTGAGGCGCAGGCTCTGAATTGCCATGGTAACGGAGATATCCGGCATGTTCGTGACAGTAGACCAATAGGAACTAAGAGACTGAGCGATTGCCCAATCAGCTTAGAGAAAGGCGTGGCTTGCTGTCACAGTCCCCAGCAGTGACGTAGCTCCGCCCAGTGTCTGTTGGAAGGTTCCGGAAGGTTCCGCGGTGCATTGTGGGGCGGAGGAGCCGGCGGAAAACGAGAGCTGACAAGATGATGGTGAGAGACCGAGAATCCACCGCCATCCGGGGATAGGAGGGGCCCGGGAGCAGAGGGCGAGCCGGGGAGAGGGGACCCGGGGGCCACAACAACTCCTGAGGGGGAAACAGCAGATCCACGGAGGAGTGCGGGGACAGGAAGTCACTGCACCACTACAGGGCCCCTCCACCCCCGGGCCCCCCACTGCTTACAGGGCCCCTCCACCCCCGGGCCCCCCATACACTGCCTCCAGGGCCCCTCCACCCCCGGGCCCCCCACTGCTTACAGGGCCCCTCCACCCCCGGGCCCCCCATACACTGCCTACAGGGCCCCTCCACCCCCGGGCCCCCCATACACTGCCTACAGGGCCCCTCCACCCCCGGGCCCCCCATACACTGCCTACAGGGCCCCTCCACCCCCGGGCCCCCATACACTGCCTACAGGGCCCCTCCACCCCCGGGCCCCCCATACACTGCCTACAGGGCCCCTCCACCCCCGGGCCCCCCATACACTGCCTACAGGGCCCCTCCACCCCCGGGCCCCCCATACACTGCCTACAGGGCCCCTCCACCCCGGGCCCCCATACACTGCCTACAGGGCCCCTCCACCCCCGGGCCCCCATACACTGCCTACAGGGCCCCTCCACCCCCGGGCCCCCCATACACTGCCTACAGGGCCCCTCCACCCCGGGCCCCCCATACACTGCCTACAGGGCCCCTCCACCCCCGGGCCCCCCATACACTGCCTACAGGGCCCCTCCACCCCCGGGCCCCCCATACACTGCCTACAGGGCCCCTCCACCCCCGGGCCCCCCATACACTGCCTACAGGGCCCCTCCACAGCCGGGCCCCCCACTGCTTACAGGGGCTCTCTGCTTCTCCGGGGGGCTTTGTACCGCATGTCTGGGCTGTTTTGCCCCCTGATTCTCTGCCCCCCCATGTGGGTGGCTTCTCCTTTGTACCGTATATTGGGGCTGCGGTGCCCCCTCCTCCTGTGCTGACCCCCCGTTGTCTCCTCTCAGCCCACTCCAGTTATCCTCCTGAAGGAAGGCACAGACACGTCTCAGGGCGTCCCGCAGCTCGTCAGCAACATCAATGCCTGCCAGGTGATCGCGGAGGCCGTGCGCACCACCCTGGGCCCCCGGGGCATGGACAAGCTCATCGTGGATGATAGAGGTGAGTGCGCCTGGTGCCCGCTCCAACCGGACAGGCACATCCCTCACCCCCTCTCCCCGACACACAAGCACGTCCCTCCCCATCTCCCCATTGCACGGGCACGTTCCCCTCACCCCCCCCACGTTTGTCACCCTCCTGTGTCTCCTCTCACCCCATGTTCCTCACCACAGGTAAAGCCACGATCTCCAATGATGGCGCCACAATCCTGAAGCTCCTGGATGTCGTCCATCCTGCAGCCAAGACCCTGGTGGACATCGCCAAGTCCCAGGATGCGGAGGTAACGTGCACTGTGGCCCCCGGCGGGATCTTGTGGACGGGGACTCGTCTAATGAGATGATTCTCCACATGACAGGTGGGAGACGGTACCACGTCCGTGACGCTGCTGGCAGCCGAGTTCATGAAGCAGGTGAAGCCGTATGTGGAGGAGGGACTGCACCCGCAGGTGATCATCCGGGCGTACCGCACCGCCACCCAGCTGGTGAGTATCCAATCAGACCGAGGGCTGTGTTACCCAGTATCAGGATGATATGCAGCGTATCCCCCGGTATCAGGATGATATACAGCGTATCCCCCGGTATCAGGATGATATACAGCGTATCCCCCGGTATCAGGATGATATACAGCGTATCCCCGGTATCAGGATGATATACAGCGTATCCCCCGGTATCAGGATGATATACAGCGTATCCCCCGGTATCAGGATGATATACAGCGCATCCCCCGGTATCAGGATGATATACAGCGCATCCCCCGGTATCAGGATGATATACAGCGTATCCCCCGGTATCAGGATGATATACAGCGCATCCCCGGTATCAGGATTATGTACAGCGCATCCCCCGGTATCAGGATGATGTACAGCGTATCCCCCGGTATCAGGATGATGTACAGCGTATCCCCCGGTATCAGGATGATATACAGCGCATCCCCCGGTATCAGGATTATGTACAGCGTATCCCCCGGTATCAGGATTATGTACAGCGTATCCCCCGGTATCAGGATGATATACAGCGCATCCCCCGGTATCAGGATGATATACAGCGTATCCCCCGGTATCAGGATGATATACAGCGCATCCCCGGTATCAGGATTATGTACAGCGTATCCCCCGGTATCAGGATGATATACAGCGCATCCCCCGGTATCAGGATGATATACAGCGCGTCCCCCGGTATCAGGATGATATACAGCGCGTCCCCCGGTATCAGGACTATCTATGTACAGCGCGTCCCCCGGTATCGGGATTATATACAGCATAGATAGAAGACCACACACCAGGGTTAGATACAGCCTATCCCCCTGGTGGTGTGGTTAGATACAGTGTATCCCTTGGTGTTGTGGTTAGATACAATGTATCCCCCGGTATCCTGCGCTCGGTGTTGTCTGTCCACATTTTGGGGCTTTGTGTAATGTTATTGTTGATGATGTTGATGTTGTATTTTTCAGGCTGTCAGTAAGATTAAGGAGCTTTCTGTAACTGTGAAGAAGGAGGACAAAGAGTGAGTGTCCGTCTGTCCGTCCTCCTCTGTGACCTCTGTCACCTTCTGAACTCTGTGTTTTGCCTTTAGGGAGCAGCGCCACCTGCTGGAGAAGTGCGCGGCCACAGCCCTCAGCTCCAAGCTCATCGCTCTGCAGAAGGATTTCTTCGCCAAGATGGTGGTGGACGCCGTCACCTTGTTAGACGACCTGCTACAGTTGAAGATGATCGGGATTAAGAAGGTTCAGGGAGGAGCTCTGGAGGTGCGTACTGCTGGGTGTGCCGCCGTCCCCCGGGGTGGGTGTGCCGCCACAGTCGTTCCCCGGGGTTGCTGGGTGCGATGCCACGGTCGTCCCTAGGTGGAGGGTTTGAGCTGTCCGTTCTCGTGGTGCACCGCTGTTGTCCCCCAGGGTGGGTGCGCCGCTGCTGTTTGTCCCCCTCCCTCTGCACACAATTACTCTCTGTATCCTCAGGATTCTCGACTGGTGGCCGGAGTCGCGTTCAAGAAGACGTTCTCCTACGCCGGCTTCGAGATGCAGCCCAAGAAATATTCAGATCCCCGGATTGCTCTGCTGAATGTGGAGCTGGAGCTGAAGGCCGAGAAGGACAATGCTGAAGTCAGGGTCAGCAATGTGGAGGTAAGCAGTCAGGGCGGGAACAGCGGGGTGTGCAGAGGCGTGGAGTGTGCAGGGGCAGCGGGGTGTGCAGAGCCGTAGAGTGTGCGGGGGCAGCGGGGTGTGCAGAGCCGTAGAGTGTGCGGGGGCAGCGGGGTGTGCAGAGCCGTAGTGTGCGGGGGCAGCGGGGTGTGCAGAGCCGTAGAGTGTGCGGGGGCAGCGGGGTGTGCAGAGCCGTAGAGTGTGCGGGGGCAGCGGGGTGTGCAGAGCCGTAGAGTGTGCTGGGGCATCCAGGTCAGCAATAGAGCGTCAGTCACACACATACAGGTGAAGCACAGTGTCAGAGCCAAGCCTGTTGGTCACACCCATGCTATAAGGTCAGGTGGGCGGCTTTGTTGACCTGGTGTCTATAGATACCACCAGTCTCCTTGTTAGCATGGTCAGTCACAGGGGCCACAACCGCCCCCCATGCTTGGGTTGCAGGGGACTGTGCACTGGTGTTTTGACATCTGTGTTACCTCAGTGGGGTGTGCGGGGGCCGTGGAGTGTGCAGGGTGTGCGGAGGCGTGGAGTGTGCGGGGGCCGCGGGGTGTGCAGAGGCGTGGAGTGTGCGGGGGCCGCGGGGTGTGCAGAGGCGTGGAGTGTGCGGGGGCCGCGGGGTGTGCAGAGGCGTGGAGTGTGCGGGGGCCGCGGGGTGTGCAGAGGCGTGGAGTGTGCGGGGGCCGCGGGGTGTGCAGAGGCGTGGAGTGTGTGGGGGGTGTGCAGAGGCGTGGAGTGTGCGAAGCTGTGGTGCCAGTGTCTGTCTTCCATCACAGGAGTACCAGGCCATCGTGGACGCGGAGTGGAATATCCTGTACGACAAACTGGACAAGATTCACAAGTCCGGAGCCAAAGTGGTCCTGTCCAAGCTTCCCATCGGGGACGTGGCCACTCAGTACTTTGCTGACCGGGATCTTTTCTGTGCCGGCAGAGTCTGCGAGGAGGATCTCCGGAGGACCATGATGGTAGGGGACGTGCCCAGCTGTGGGGGGGTCCTGTATCCCTGGTGTCTGACACATGTGTCTCTTCCAGGCCTGCGGTGGCTCCATCCAGACCAGTGTGAACGCTCTGACAGATGAGGTGCTGGGTCAGTGCGCGCTGTTCGAGGAGGTGCAGGTGGGCGGAGAAAGGTGAGCGCCATGATAACGTGTGAAGATGTCACAGAATACAGATCACTAGAGTGGATGGTGAACAAGCAGGGGGAGCCGGGGCAGGAGGGGAGGGTGGATTAGTTTACTTCATTTATTTGACTTAAATTATTTTTTCTCTCCAGATATAACTTCTTCACCGGCTGCCCGAAAGCCAAAACCTGCACTATAATCCTGCGCGGAGGAGCGGAGCAGTTCATGGAGGAGACGGAGCGATCTCTGCACGACGCCATCATGATTGTGCGCAGAGCCATCAAGGTGGGTGTCGGCCCTCGTGTCAGGCTATCTCCAGGTGTCGGCCCTCGTGTCGGGCTATCTCCAGGTGTTGGCCCTCGCGCCAGGCTATCTCCAGGTGTCGGCCCTCTCGCCATAACATGTCCTCTCCATTCTAGAACGACTCTGTGGTCGCCGGAGGAGGCGCCATCGAGATGGAGCTGTCCAAATACCTGCGGGATTACTCCCGGACCATTCCTGGCAAGCAGCAGCTCCTCATCGGCTCCTACGCCAAAGCGCTGGAGATCATCCCCCGCCAGCTGTGCGACAACGCCGGCTTCGATGCCACCAACATCCTGAACAAGCTGAGAGCGAAGCATGCCCAGGTGAGCGCCGCCCTGTATTATGTCGCCCGCCTGCAGTCCTGGGATTGTTCGGTGTCAGCGCTTTGTTGCGGGACGTCCGACTGGTCCAGTGCTTGCTGTTAACCCTCTGTGTGCTGGCTGTTCACAGGGCGGCATGTGGTACGGAGTGGACGTGAATAATGAAGACATTGCAGATAACTTTGATGCCTGCGTTTGGGAGCCGGCTATCGTGAGGATCAACGCCCTGACCGCAGCCTCAGAGGCCGCCTGCCTCATCCTGTCTGTAGATGAGACCATCAAGAACCCGCGCTCCACAGCAGACGGTGCTCCCGGAGGCCGGGGAAGGGGCAGACCACACCAACATTAACCCACGTACCGGGAGGATCCCCGGGCAGTGACCACCAATCCTCTGTATGCCGGCAGTGATGCAGATACAACTCTCCGCTCTCTGTAAACCAGTGGCCGCTGGGAGTTGTAGTTCCCTCCAGCTGGTGGTGGCTGTTCGTCATTTCATTGTGAGGCGGGTGAGGTCTCCTGTGCGCCCCCAGCAGGACGGGGCCGTTCTCCCATCGAACACCAGTGCTGCTCCGAGGTTTCTGATTTTCACATTTTTGTTACTGTATTTATTTTCTCTTAAGATTCTGGATAATAAACGCCCTTCACTGAGTACCGAGTGTGCAGTGTATGACGGGGTCAGGGCTGGGCGAGTAGTGGTCACCTCTGCTCCTCAGCTGGGGGTCTCACCGATCACATCATCTGCCCCCAGGAGACGACACCTGAGGGAAAATCCTTTATATTGAGTCTGAAAATGGTTCCAAACCCCCGATGTAAGGGGAAAATGTCCGTGATTAGAGCCAAGGGCAAGTGTGTGTCTTACACCGCGTGACCTCGATCTCATGAATAGTGGGGGTCCCAGCATCTGGACACACCCCAACTTTAGGAATCAACATAAAGTAACATCAGTGTAATCCCCCTTGACTTCAACACACTTCTCCCACGTTATATTAAGTGATCAGATGCCATCAGCACAGATGCTGTCTTACAAGAGTCCTGTTACTGCCTGTGTGGTTCATTATCAGCTGGAAATCATTGCCCCCGCTACAAAGTCATCACCGGGAGCCCGGTCTGGACCGTAGGGTGGACGGCTAAAAGCCACGATCCTTCCAGCTGACTGCTTTGGAGTTGGTGGCCTCCTTTGCCTCCATTGTATGGGCTCTCGGGAGCCCAGTGCTGGACCCTTGTTTCACCACCCCTAATAATAATAGAAGTCTCCTGGACTCTTTCTAAGCAGGTCTAACTCCCTGGTGACATGCTTTTTTTGCTTAGGCGTCAACACTTGTGGCTCCCACCGGGAACTGACCTTTGACACCATCAAAACATCATGAATGATACTGGACACCGTGCCAACTATATGTGTAATACATCATCTATATCGCTGACTTTGATCTTCCATAATCTTGGCCTCCACTATATGGCACGTTTCCTCTGGAGATCCTTTCTCAGTCTCGGGCTCCACTATATGGCACGTTTCCTCTGGAGATCCTTTCTCAGGTCGCCCTGAACGGACGTGATCTTCAGCTGATTCCTGACCGCAGATAAACTGCGGGTTCCAAAACTTAACTTGTTTTTAGGAAGGTGCATCACCTCCATCCACAGCAATCATTGTGTTATGGATTGCCTGAGGATTCTTCTCTTCCTTTGTAAGGAGTTTTGTGATTAAACAGCTCAGAATCCTCCATGTCCTTTGATGAAAGCAGTGGAAGTGCCAGTATGGAAAGTGCTGCGTAATGCGGCTGTGTAGACTGATCGTCTGGTGTGTCCAGACCTCTTAACACTGACACAACATACTGTACTGCTTCTCACCCTCAGAAAGAGACAGAGCGAGTCCCCCAGCCCTCCAGGGTTTCACCCCAATTTCTGTCTCTGGACTCGGTATAAATTATGTTTCAGTTATAAGTGGATTAGGTGCGGATGGACATGGAGTAGCCAGATCCACTACTGGGATGAGTAGGACCGGCTCAGTGTCTCACTGACCGGCTTGGAGTTTCAACAAATAACTCCGAGTCTCACTAACGAGCTCCGAGTCTCACTAACGAGCTCAGAATCTCACCGACCGGCTCCGAGTCTCACTAACGAGCTCCGAGTCTCACCGACCGGCTCCGAGTCTCACCGACCGGCTCCGAGTCTCACCGACCGGCTCCGAGTCTCACCGACCGGCTCCGAGTCTCACTAACGAGCTCCGAGTCTCACCGACCGGCTCAGTCTCACTAACGAGCTCAGAGTCTCACTAACGAGCTCAGAATCTCACCGACCGGCTCCGAGTCTCACTAACGAGCTCCGAATCTCACTAACGAGCTCCGAATCTCACCAACCAGCTCAGAGTCTCAGTAACCAGCTCAGAATCTCACCGACCGGCTCAGAGTCTCACTAACCAGCTCAGAGTCTCAGTAACGAGCTCAGCATCTCACCGACCAGATCAGAGTCTCACTAACCAGCTCAGAATCTCACTGACCGGCTCAGAGTCTCACTAACGAGCTCAGAATCTCACCCACCGGCTCAGAGTCTCACTAACCAGCTCAGAATCTCACTGACCGGCTCAGAGTCTCACTAACGAGCTCAGAGTCTCACTAACGAGCTCAGAGTCTCACTAACGAGCTCAGAGTCTCACTAACGAGCTCAGAGTCTCACTAACGAGCTCAGAGTCTCACTAACGAGCTCAGAGTCTCACTAACGAGCTCAGAGTCTCACTAACGAGCTCAGAGTCTCACTAACGAGCTCAGAGTCTCACTAACGAGCTCAGAGTCTCACTAACGAGCTCAGAGTCTCACTAACGAGCTCAGAGTCTCACTAACGAGCTCCGAATCTCACTAACGAGCTCCGAATCTCACCAACCAGCTCAGAGTCTCAGTAACCAGCTCAGAATCTTACCGACCGGATCAGAGTCTCACTAACCAGCTCAGAATCTCACTGACCGGCTCAGAGTCTCACTAACGAGCTCAGAATCTCACCGACCGGCTCAGAGTCTCACTATCCAGATCAGAATCTCACCAACCAGCTCAGAGTCTCACTAACCAGCTCAGAATCTCACTGACCGGCTCCGAGTCTCACTAACGAACTCAGAATCTCACTGACCGGCTCCGAGTCTCACTAACGAACTCAGAATCTCACTGACCAGCTTCAAGTCTCACTAAAGGTCCTGTCTCACGTACCGATGCTCCAACGATCCCAGCAACGATCCTGAGTTGCTGGGATCGTTGGAGCATGTGTAATCTGGTCGCTGGGAGCTGTCACACAGACAGACTTCACCAGCGACCAGGGACCATGGAGCTCCCCCCACATCGGTGACAGCCAGCACAGAGCTGGCTGTCATCCTGCACCCTGCACCCCTCCCTCCCGCACTTCAGCACCGTGCACCTCTCCCTCCCGCACCCCAGCACCTTTCCTCAGTGCCGCGGGATACACAGTGTGTATCCGGCGGGCACTAGGACCGCACGCCGCGCGGCTGCATTCATGCAGCCACGTGACGCGGCAGCAAGCGCTGGCAGAAGCGTCGGCAGAGGAGCGTGGAGGCAGCGGTAAGCTGGCTCCACAAGCCCCCCAGTGGCCCCAGTAGTCCCCCCCAGTGGCCCCAGTAGTCCCCCCAGTGGGCCCCCCGCTGGTAACCATGGTTACACCAAGTATCTAAGCAGCGCGCGCTGCATTGTTACTGGTGTAACCATGGTTACCGGCCTGTGAGCTCGCTGATAGTGATGGGCGAATCCTAAATTACTCGGAATCGCTTGACTCTAGCGAGTCCGAGCACAGGACTCGCTACTCGTTGCGAGTCTAGCGAGTCCAATGTTAATGAATGGGGAAGCGAGTAATAGCGAGTAGTGTGAGATTTACAAATCGCAGATGTGTCTCGGAAGCTTCAGCCTGAAGCAATCCTAGTTTTGCCATTTATTTGCATTGCTCGTTTACTTTGTAAGTAATCGCTGACTCGCACAGATAAGATCCTGTCTCCTCTGTACAGGCTGCCAGCTCCAGGGTCCTAGAGCCCGCCTGCTGCCTGATGTAGCAGTGCTGAGATTGTTCTCAGTCTGCTCATTCCCTGTGTACAGACATGAATGTCTGTGCACAGAGATGATGTAGCAGAGCTGAGATTGTTCTCAGTCTGCTCATTCCCTGTGTACAGACATGAATGTCTGTGCACAGAGATGATGTAGCAGTGCTGAGATTGTTCTCAGTCTGCTTATTCCCTGTGCATAGACATCTATATTTATGCACAGGGGATGTAGCAGAGAGGACATCGCGTTTTGGACTGCGTCGGACGGAAGAGGATTTTTTTAATTAAAGATGGAGTCCCTAATGGCTTTTTTTTTTTATTTCTAATAAAAAATTTTCCTTGTGTTGTGTTTTTTTTAAAACAATTTAATAGAAATTCATGGCGGTCATGTCTAATATTGGCGTGACCGCCATAAATTTCGGGCTTAGGGTCAGCTGATAATACAAAGCTGGCCCTAACCTCTATTACCCAGCGTGCCACCGCTACCAGGGCCACTGGAAGAGCGGGGTTCAGCGCCAGAGGATGGCGCTTCAATGAACGCGCCATCTTCTGGGGCGGCTGCGGGCTGCAATTTGCAGCGGGGGGTGCCCAGAAAGCTTGGGCATCCCTGCGCTGCGGATTCCAGCCCCCAGCTGCTTAGCTGTACCTGGCTAGACATAGAAATTGCGCGGAGCCCCACGCATTTTTTTTTAATTATTTCATGAAATTCTGAGATTCTGACTCTGAGACTCTGAGACTCTGACTCTGAAATTCATGAAATAATTAAAAAAAAATGCGTGGGGCTCCGCGCAATTTCTATGTCTAGCCAGGTACAGCTAAGCAGCTGGGGGCTGGAATCCGCAGCGCAGGGATGCCCAAGCTTTCTGGGCACCCCCCGCTGCAAATTGCAGCCCGCAGCCGCCCCAGAAGATGGCGCGTTCATTGAAGCGCCATCCTCTGGCGCTGAACCCCGCTCTTCCAGTGGCCCTGGTAGCGGTGGCACGCTGGGTAATAGAGGTTAGGGCCAGCTTTGTATTATCAGCTGACCCTAAGCCCGAAATTTATGGCGGTCACGCCAATATTAGACATGACCGCCATGAATTTCTATTAAATTGTTTTAAAAAAAACACAACACAAGGAAAATTTTTTATTAGAAATAAAAAAAAAAAGCCATTAGGGACTCCATCTTTAATTAAAAAAATCCTCTTCCGTCCGACGCAGTCCAAAACGCGATGTCCTCTCTGCTACATCCCCTGTGCATAAATATAGATGTCTATGCACAGGGAATAAGCAGACTGAGAACAATCTCAGCTCTGCTACATCATCTCTGTGCACAGACATTCATGTCTGTACACAGGGAATGAGCAGACTGAGAACAATCTCAGCACTGCTACATCATCTCTGTGCACAGACATTCATGTCTGTACACAGGGAATGAGCAGACTGAGAACAATCTCAGCACTGCTACATAATGTCTGTGAGCAGGAGGTCTCTAGGACCCTGGAGCTGCACAGAGAAGACAGCTGGACTCGGCTCGCAAAGAAACAGCAGTTATCTGCGAGTTTCCCTGCTATCACTGGCACAGTAGCCAGTGATTACTCGCACGAGTCTAATGCAAACAATGGCAATCCTAGTTTTGTCAGCGTTTCTGACAAAACTAGGATTGATATTGATTTGCATTGGACTCGTGCGAGTAATCACTGGGAAACTCGCAGAGTACCGAGTCCTGCGAGTCCCTTACTACTCGCCGAGTAACGAGTCCTAGCGAGTAGATTTGCCCATCCCTACTCGCTGATCGTTCTTCCCGCTGGTCACACACGCCGATGCGGGCTGACCAGCGGGATGTCCAGCGACCCAAAAATGGTCCTGGACACTTTGTAACGATCAGCGACCTCTCAGCAGGGGCCTGATCGTTGGGAGCAGTCACACATAACGATATCGGTAAGGATATTGTTCCTACGTCACAAATAGGACGATATCGTTACCGATATCGTTATGTGAGACCTAGGCTTAAATCTCATGAACTGGCTCAGAATCTCACCGACCGGCTCAGAGTCTCACCAACCCATTTTTCAGACTGATGTGTAAATGGCTTATTGATTTCTGTGCCTAAGAAAAAATGTAATAGAAATACAAAAGGGGCGCAATGTGAAGCTCTTATGGCATGAATGGCTGTGTGGTGGGCTTTAGTCACTCACCCTCTGGGGTTATGCAACTCCACACAACCCCAGTTTCAGCCTCCTATGATGAGGGTCTTGTCCCGGAACTGCTCTGTGCTCTCTCAGTGGGGGGGGGGGGGGACATGGTATCTCCCGCGTTACTTCCGGGTCTTGGTCACGTGATCAGGCTGTGCGGTGACGCTACAGCAGGTCCTCAAGCTAGATGCTCGGACTCTTGGGTAACACCAAGTCCTTTCCAGGGTAATTAATGAATGCCTAGAGCTGTTCCTGCCGCCAGTCCCTCACAGAGGAAACAGGGAGCATGAGGTCTAATCAGGAACGCTAAGGCCGATGGCCAAAAAATTAGATAAAAATTAGAAAAGTTGGTTAACAGACCTTTATTTGCCCTCTACATCCCACAACATGTTTCGACAGTGAATGTCTTCATCAGATGGAGTCTCCACCTGATGAAGACATTCACTGTCGAAACGTGGGATGTAGAATGCAAATAAAGGTTTGTTAACCAATTTTTCTAATTTTTATCTTAATTTCTTGCCCATCGGCCTTAGGGCCACGTCACACACACAGATAATTGTGCAGATGTTGGTCACAGATCTCTGGTTGCAGTGAAAACATGGACACATTGTTCCATTTTGTGGCTGTGTACAAATGTAACAATGTGTCCATGATTTCACTGCAACCAGAGATCTGCGAACAATATCTGCACAATTATCTGTGTGTGTGACGTGGCCCTTAGCGTTCCTAATTAGACCGCCTCAACTTCTTTTCATGAGAAAAAGTGTAGTAGGACGTGTCCCGTGGATGAGGGAACGTAGCCGGACACAGACAGGTTCTGGTCTCAGTCATTCATGAGCCTTCAGTCACTGAGATGAACAGAAATTATTAACTTTTATTAAATTCAAGAAATCTTTTTTTTTTTCTCTCATATCAGAGGGACGATCAAAAGTCAAGAGGTCGTAGATACAAGAACTCGGCAATAATCTCACATTTACTCATCGATTCTTCAGCTGTAATCACAGGGTCACTTCATGGTCAACGTGACGACGATGGAGGAAACCATGGCAAATAATAGTGCAAATGAATGATATGGCGCCTGCCCCTTTATTAAGGATGGGTGGAGGGGGGCAGACCATCCCTCTGTGTAATTCTGATGATCTACAGTCACTTCTCTAATTACTATACAGTTTACTGCCTCTCCACGCTGCACAGACCTGCCTGATTCTCAGTCTACAAAAGGCCATCTGTGGGCTGAACGGGTGGCGTGGGGTTCTCCAGAGCGGGGGGCCGGGGTTCTCTTGGGAATGGAAGGCTTTTCTAACAAAAGGGTCACTAGGGAGCAGGCGGCTCTCAATAGGGGAGGACACTTCTGGTCATTTTGGGTGGGGCCACTGATTTGGCTTTATTATATTCCCTTGTGCAGACCCCCTATCCATGAAGGTGCGACCCTCAGAGACCACACATCTTATATATCTGAATCCAACATAGAAACCTCTATATAAAAATAAAGACTCCACCACTTCTGCTCTCTATATAACGACTATTCTATAAAGGATACGGCCACATGAGCAGCGCTGCGGGGAGGTCGGGGCAATAACTGGGGACACAGACCCCTGAAGGCAGGGCGTGGGGGGGGTAAAGATACAATACTAACTGTAGACAACAGTTTCCATAGAGCGCTCCTGTGTTTTCCCCACCGTCATGGTGCAGTTCGCACCCCCATATAAACACCAGTCGGCAGATTACTGATATTTGTGCTTTGACTTTGGCACAAAAGACACCAAATTTGTTACTAATCTTCACATTTCATTACACACGTGTGTATTTAGAACATTGAGCCTCAAACAAAACTGAGAAGGATTTTTTAGGGGGCGATTAAGATTCAAAAAGCGAATTTATAGGTGAGCGAAGAAGTGCGAGAGCATGGATGAAAGTGTGTAACGGTGCGATGGCTCATCCAGCGGGGGCTGATCACAGACTGGGAGCGGGGGCCGATCACAGACTGGGAGCGGGGGCCGATCACTGACTGAGAGCAGGAGCAAAACAAATCGAAATACATTAGGCTAAAGGCCGGTTTACACATTGTTCTATTTTGTGGCTATGTAACAATGTGTCCATGATTTCACTGCAACCAGAGATCTGCCACCAATCTCTGCACAATTATCTGTGTGTGTAACTGGGCCTTAGGAGCATCGATCACAAGAGAGCGGCTGCACAACCACAGGGAATATCGGAACCTTCAGCCGTCTGGGGCTGGAGTGTACCTGACCCCCGGTGAGCAGACGCAAGAAGGATGCACCGCTCTGATTCGTGTACCTGACCCCCGGTGAGCAGACGCAGAAGGATGCACCGCTCCGAGTCTAGTACCTGAACCCCGGTGAGCAGACGCAGAAGAACGCACCGCTCTGATTCTAGTACCTGACCCCCGGTGAGCAGACGCAGAAGGATGCACCGCTCCGAGTCTAGTACCTGAACCCCGGTGAGCAGACGCAGAAGGATGCACCGCTCCGAGTCTAGTGGTCACCAACACTTATGTAACATCTCCATACGTCAGGCTCCAATGTAACAGACCCAATCAGAGAGACCGAGGTCACACGTGGAGACAATGTCAACAACTGCATCTACTAACGGATAAGAAGCAATGGTGGCTGAGCTCCAGCCCTGGACACCGCGCACAATGTACAGTGTCTGAGACACAAAAATGTGTCACCAAGGGACAGCTGCAGCCCCACAACACTGCTGAGAAATCGCTGGAGTCTGCTGACAACTCTTTATTACTATGCTATTCTGACAACTCTTTTTACCCCTTTTGTGATGCGGACAACTCTCTTTACTCGTTAACGGCAGTCAACTCTCTTTACTCCTATACTTTGCTGACAACTCTCTGTACTCCTGTTGGCTGCTGACAACTCTCTGTACTCCTGTACACTGCTGACAACTCTCTCTACTCCTGTACACTGCTGACAACTCTCTCTACTCCTGTGCACTGCTGACAACTCTCTTTACTCCTGTGCACTGCTGACAACTCTCTTTATTCCTATACGTTGCTGACAACTCTCTCTACTCCTGTACACTGCTGACAACTCTCTCTACTCCTGTGCACTGCTGACAACTCTCTTTACTCCTGTGCACTGCTGACAACTCTCTTTACTCCTGTTGGCTGCTGACAACTCTCTACTCCTGTACACTGCTGACAACTCTCTGTACTCCTGTACACTGCTGACAACTCTCTGTACTCCTGTACACTGCTGACAACTCTCTGTACTCCTGTACACTGCTGATAACTCTCTGTACTCCTGTACACTGCTGACAACTCTCTGTACTCCTGTACACTGCTGATAACTCTCTGTACTCCTGTACACTGCTGATAACTCTCTGTACTCGTGTACACTGCTGACAACTCTCTGTACTCCTGTACACTGCTGACAACTCTCTCTACTCCTGTGCACTGCTGATAACTCTGTACTCCTGTACACTGCTGATAACTCTGTACTCCTGTACACTGCTGATAACTCTGTACTCCTGTGCACTGCTGACAACTCTCTGTACTCCTGTACACTGCTGACAACTCTCTGTACTCCTGTACACTGCTGACAACTCTCTGTACTCCTGTACACTGCTGACAACTCTCTCTACTCCTGTGCACTGCTGACAACTCTCTCTACTCCTGTACACTGCTGACAACTCTCTTTACTCCTGTTGGCTGCTGACAACTCTCTACTCCTGTACACTGCTGACAACTCTCTGTACTGCTGACAACTCTCTGTACTCCTGTACACTGCTGATAACTCTCTGTACTCCTGTACACTGCTGACAACTCTCTGTACTCCTGTACACTGCTGATAACTCTGTACTCCTGTGCACTGCTGACAACTCTCTGTACTCCTGTACACTGCTGACAACTCTCTGTACTCCTGTACACTGCTGACAACTCTCTGTACTCCTGTACACTGCTGACAACTCTTTACTCCTGTATACGGCTGACAACTCTCATTACCCCTGTTGGCTGCTGACAACTCTGTACTGCTGTTGACAACTCTCTGTACTCCTATAGTTGCCCAATATCTCTCTATACTCCTGTTGGCTGTTGTCACCTTTCTTAACTCCTATGGTCTGTTAACAATTCTATGTACTCCTGTTGGCTGCTGACAACTTTCTTTACTCCTATACTTTGCTGACAACTCTCTGTACTCCTGTGCACTGCTGATAACTCTGTACTCCTGTACACTGCTGACAACTCTCTGTACTCCTGTGTGCTACTGATAACTCTGTACTCTGTTGGCTGCTGACAACTTTCTTTACTCCTATACTTTGCTGACAGCTCTCTGTACTGCTGACAACTCTCTGTACTCCTGTACACTGCTGACAACTCTCTGTACTCCTGTGCGCTGCTGACAACTCTCTGTACTCCTGTACACTGCTGATAACTCTGTACTCCTGTACACTGCTGACAGCTCTCTGTACTCCTGTACACTGCTGACAACTCTCTGTACTCCTGTACACTGCTGACAACTCTCTGTACTCCTGTGCGCTGCTGACAACTCTCTGTACTCCTGTGCGCTGCTGACAACTCTCTGTACTCCTGTACACTGCTGACAGCTCTCTGTACTCCTGTACACTGCTGACAACTCTCTGTACTCCTGTGCGCTGCTGACAACTCTCTGTACTCCTGTACACTGCTGACAACTCTCTGTACTCCTGTGCGCTGCTGACAACTCTCTGTACTCCTGTGCGCTGCTGACAACTCTCTCTAATCCTGTTGGCTGCCGACAACTTTATTTACTCCTGTTGGCTGCTGACAATTCTCTTTACAGCTGTTGGCTGCTGACAACTCTCTGTACTCCTATGGGCTTCTGACAGTTCTCTGTACTCTTGTGGGCTGCTGACAACTCTCTTCACTCCTGTTTTCTGTTGATAACTCTTAGTACTGCTGTTGACAACTTTCTGTGCTCCTATATTTTTCCAATGATTCTATGTACTCCTGTTGGCTGCTGACAACTCTTCTTGGTCTTGTTGACCGCAAACAACTCTCTCTACTCCTGTTGACAGCTGACAACTCTCTTCACTCCTGTACACTGCTGACAACTCTCTGTACTCCTGTACACTGCTGACAACTCTCTGTACTCCTGTACACTGCTGATAACTCTCTGTACTCCTGTACACTGCTGACAACTCTCTGTACTCCTGTACACTGCTGACAACTCTCTGTACTCCTGTACACTGCTGACAACTCTCTGTACTCCTGTACACTGCTGACAACTCTCTGTACTCCTGTTGGCTGCTGACAACTCTCTGTACTGCTGACAATTCTCTTTACTCCTGTATACGGCTGACAACTCTCTGTACTCCTGTGCACTGTTGACAACTCTCATTACCCCTGTTGGCTGCTGACAACTCTGTACTGCTGTTGACAACTCTCTGTACTCCTATAGTTGCCCAATATCTCTCTATACTCCTGTTGGCTGTTGTCACCTTTCTTAACTCCTATGGTCTGTTAACAATTCTATGTACTCCTGTTGGCTGCTGACAACTCTCTGTACTCCTGTACACTGCTGACAGCTCTCTGTACTCCTGTGCGCTGCTGACAACTCTCTGTACTCCTGTGTGCTGCTGACAACTCTCTCTAATCCTGTTGGCTGCCGACAACTTTATTTACTCCTGTTGGCTGCTGACAATTCTCTTTACAGCTGTTGGCTGCTGACAACTCTCTGTACTCCTATGGGCTTCTGACAGTTCTCTGTACTATTGTGGGCTGCTGACAACTCTCTTCACTCCTGTTTTCTGTTGATAACTCTTAGTACTGCTGTTGACAACTTTCTGTGCTCCTATATTTTTCCAATGACTCTATGTACTCCTGTTGGCTGCTGACAACTCTTCTTGGTCTTGTTGACCGCAAACAACTCTCTCTACTCCTGTTGACAGCTGACAACTCTCTTCACTCCTGTACACTGCTGACAACTCTCTGTACTCCTGTACACTGCTGACAACTCTCTGTACTCCTGTACACTGCTGATAACTCTCTGTACTCCTGTACACTGCTGACAACTCTCTGTACTCCTGTACACTGCTGACAACTCTCTGTACTCCTGTACACTGCTGACAACTCTCTGTACTCCTGTACACTGCTGATAACTCTCTGTACTCCTGTACACTGCTGACAACTCTCTGTACTCCTGTTGGCTGCTGACAACTCTCTGTACTGCTGACAATTCTCTATACTCCTGTATACGGCTGACAACTCTCTGTACTCCTGTGCACTGTTGACAACTCTCATTACCCCTGTTGGCTGCTGACAACTCTGTACTGCTGTTGACAACTCTCTGTACTCCTATAGTTGCCCAATATCTCTCTATACTCCTGTTGGCTGTTGTCACCTTTCTTAACTCCTATGGTCTGTTAACAATTCTATGTACTCCTGTTGGCTGCTGACAACTTTCTTTACTCCTATACTTTGCTGACAACTCTCTGTACTCCTGTGCACTGCTGATAACTCTGTACTCCTGTACACTGCTGACAACTCTCTGTACTCCTGTGCGCTGCTGACAACTCTCTCTAATCCTGTTGGCTGCCGACAACTTTATTTACTCCTGTTAGCTGCTGACAACTCTCTTTACAGCTGTTGGCTGCTGACAACTCTCTGTACTCCTATGGGCAGCTGACAGTTCTCTGTACTCTTGTGGGCTGCTGACAACTCTCTTTACTCCTGTTTTCTGTTGATAACTCTTAGTACTGCTGTTGACAACTTTCTGTGCTCCTATATTTTTCCAATAACTCTGCGTACTCCTGTTGGCTGCTGTCAACTTTCTTAACTACTGTGGTCTGTTGACAACTCTATGTACTCTTCTTGACTGCTGATAACTCTCTGTACTCCTATAGCTTGCCAATGACTCTATGTACTCCTGTTGGCTCCTGACAACTCTTCTTGGTCTTGTTGACCTCAAACAACTCTCTCTACTCCTGTTGACAGCTGACAACTCTCTGTACTCCTATAGTTTGCTGACAACTGTCATTACTCCTGTGCACTGCTGATAATTCTGTACTCCTGTGCACTGCTGATAACTCTGTACTCCTGTGCACTGCTGATAACTCTGTTCTCCTGTGCACTTCTGATAACTCTCTGTACTCCTGTGCACTGCTGATAACTCTCTGTACTCCTGTGCACTGCTAACTCTCTACTCCTGTGCACTTCTGATAACTCTCTGTACTCCTGTGCACTGGTGATAACTCTCTGTACTCCTGTGCACTGCTGATAACTCTCTGTACTCCTGTGCACTGCTGATAACTCTGTTCTCCTGTGCACTGCTGACAACTCTATGTACTCCTGTTGACAGATGACAACTCTCTTCACTCCTTTTAGCTGCTGACAATTCTCTGTACTCCTGTTGGCTGCTGACAACTCTCTGTACTCCTGTGCACTGCTGACAACTCTCTGTACTCCTGTGCACTGCTGACAACTCTCTGTACTCCTGTGCACTGCTGACAACTCTCTGTACTCCTGTGCACTGCTGACAACTCTCTGTACTCCTGTGCACTGCTGACAACTCTCTGTGCTCCTGTTGGTTTGTTGACAACTTTCTGTACTCCTATAGTTTGCCAATAACGCTGCGTACTCCTGTTGGCTGCTTTCAACGTTCTTAACTACTGTGGTCTGTTGACAACGTACTCTTCTTTACTCCTATAGTTTTCTGACAACTCTATGTACTCCTGTTGACAGATGACAACTCTCTTCTCTCCTTTTAGCTGCTGACAACTCTCTGTACTCCTGTTGGCTGCTGACAACTCTTATTACTCCTGTTGGCTGTTGACAACATTCTGTACTCCTATAGTTTGCCAATAACTCTGTGTACTCCTGTTGGCTGCTGACAACTCTCTTTATTCCTGTATTTTGCTGAGTGCTCTCTCTACCCTGTGTTCTGCACCTGGAGCTGCACAGTTTCCATGCAGCTGGTGCCTTTTTCAGGTGAGTGTTAAGGCCACTTCACACACACAGATATCTGAGACCAATATCTGAACAGATCTCTGGTTGCAGTGAAATCATGGACACATTGTTCTATTTTGTGGCTGTGTACAACATGGAGCAATGTATCCATGATTTCACTGCAACCAGTGATCTGTTCAGATATTGGTCTCAGATATCTGTGTGTGTGAAGTGGCCTTTAGCCACATTTTGGTCTCCCCATCTCTGCCTGCTGTCAGTAACTTGTAATGTTCTTGTTGATATTACGCCCTCTTGATCTGGCTTTGCTCTCAGTGTTTGTTACTATGTATCAGTGTAAATCTATAAATCAGGAGCCTGAGCCGATAAAGCACGTCAAATTACTGACAGCAAGCAGAGATGTATATCAGGAGCTGATACTCAGAAAGTCTATTGTAAAAGTGTCCAGATTTATCTGCAGAGAACGAGGCTGACCCTTCTGGGCAGACGAGGCTGAAGCCTGGTGCTGCTGGCCCATGATCGGTGCTGGGGACACCCTGCGACACCGCCTGGACCTCAGCCCCCTTGTATATCAGCTGCTCCCAGGACAGACCCTACGGACTGAACGTGACGTATGATGTAAAGATGTCGGCACCATTGGAGCTTCACGTGGAACGAGCGAGGACATGAAGGACCATGATGAGGAGGATACAAGCTCCAACATGGCTTAGTCAGTGAGATCATGGCCCACAGTTGAAGTTGGTGGTGGCCCTTATAGAGGCCATTGGCTCTTCATGGCTGACGTTGGTGGTGGCCCTTATAGAGGCCATTGGCTCTTCATGGCTGAAGCTGGTGGTGGCCCTAACGGAGGCCATTGGCTCTTTATGGCAGTCTCCTGATAAATGTGCATTATTGCCTCCCTTGTGATTAATCCCGGAGAGGATCCAGTCTTGTAGCTCCTCGAGGGATGTCCTCTGCCATTTCATAAATAATAGTATAGATATATTTCTGAATAAAATATGGATATATATAATATACAGATCTATATGTATATCTCACTGGACTCGAAACACAAAGAAGATGAACACAGACATCGGGGCCAGCCCCCGTCCTCTGGGGCCACTTGTCAGACCCCCGGGGGTTTCTTGGCTCTTGCAATGAACTCACATGGAAGGAGGAGAAGGGACATGAGGAGGAGTCCTGGTAGACGGACGTGGCCCTGACTGCTTCCCTGCTTGGCGCTTCCAACTTCAAGCCTTCCAGAAACACTCGGATACGGATATTTGGCAATAGGCGTGTGCGGCCCTTCCCACGGCGGGACGGCGTGGTTACATCTGATCACAATGCTTCTGTTCCGCAGGGGTTAGCAGCCTTCCTCCACCTTTATGTGTAAGATCTTGGAGAAACCCGGCCTCTTCTTAAGAGCCTGCAACATAACAAAGGTAAAGTGATTAACGACTGCTACAGGTCATAATGGGGCTGCAGTGGTGGGCCGTGGTTAGGGTGAATAGGGCAATCTCCAGCACCAGAGGGGGGCATGGATACTATGGAGGCCGGAGTCACCTGCAGCTTGTTCACCATCTCCTCGAATAGTTTCTGGGCTTCAGGGCTACTTGGGTCCTTGAAGTAATCAGCGATCCCGACCTGCACCACGATGGATTTCAGATTGCGACACACACCTAGAGAGAAGCAGGACAGTGACAGATGCCGTCACTCCCGGGGACCGGACCGCGTGGGCTCATACTCACTATTGAAATGCAGCAGTGCCTTCGGAGTGACCGGTGTGGAGGTGAGGACCAGCATCTCCAGGCCCTTCAGACCCTCCCGGCAGACCTCGGCCGCCACCTCCTGGTTGATCTCTGTCACGTGGTCCAGCTCCAGCACCTGCAGACGCATGCAATTCCGAGCTGCGGAGGAGGGGAACAACAAGACGAGGTGAACGGAGGATGCAAAGGTTCGGGGCATAAAACGCGCTTCTACTGTGTGACTATGAGGCCTGCAGAGCGTCACATTGCTCACCTAGCGAGGAGAGACCCTGCACCCCACAGCCTGCTCCCCCGACACCCAGCGCCCGGAGGTGAGGCCAGCATCGTCCGATCATCTGCAGGCAGCGGTTACTGAAACGCGTGGGCTGCTGGCTGCAAAGAAAAGGACACAGAAGTTGCAGAGATGATGCTTCTCACAGCTGAGGGGCTGCTACAATGTATTCAGAGCAGACGATGCTCTGCGAGTTGCACACATCACAGCACTCATCTCTCTGCTGTCCTCAGTTTGTTACAATGTATCAGTCTGGAGAGAGAACTGGATACATTTGTAACAGACCCTCAGCTGTGAAAGATCTTATAGGGTTGACTCACCATGGATGCAATGGCGCCACCTGGAGGGAAATAATGTCTCTACAGCCAGCACCTAAAGCCCAAATCACTTCATGTCCCACAGGATCGGTGCCGCTCCTGAAATAGACGGAAAGATACAGAGAGAGAGAGAAGACAGCAAATATACAACCAGCGAGAACCAATCACGTGTGTACTAAAAATACACCGCGCCAGCACCTGTACGTCACCGCCTGCAGCGCCCGACAGTAGCAGCTCGCCAGCCACAGGGAGCGGTCCGTCAGGATGTTCGCACAGTGCGAGATCCGCAATATTAACAAGTTCCCACCGGTCGCTTTCAGGAGAGATTCCAGGCCGGACTCGAGACAGCCCCTAACAATGTCAGGAGACAGAAAATACAGAGGGGCGGTGTTATAGTAGGTATATCCTTGTACATAGTGCAGAGACACGGGGTCAATGATGCTCTCGTCTCTTTATAAAGAGCGCATGCACCAGGGCTCATCCCAACTGAACGCCTGCACTGCTCCCCCGTGGGCATCAATACTCAGGACCTGGCCTCAGCACTGATTCTCTCCCTCCCAATTCACAGCAACAACTAAGTATCTTAAACATGTATCTCTTTATTCTACCTCTTTTGAGATCTGCTCTTTGGATGGGCAAAGATATGTACATCTCCCCCCTTAACCATGCGGTACATGTAATTCAAAGTGTAAAAAAGTTTAAAATAGTCTCCAGCCAGTCTGCAAAAATGTATCCAGAAGGCCTCCCAGCAGGGAGGAGCAACAGACTGACAATGCCCCCACCAGATGCAGGACATTGAATGGTAACGTAGACCTGATTGCATTATGGTCTTTGACATACATTCTGGAAGTGACACTCTGGTACATCCCCTTCCCCCTTTCAAATTGTGTATCTTAAACTGACAAGCAAGCAAGTCTCCAATAAGACACAAAATATTATCGATGTAACCAGCGCTCCATGAACTCCACTCTACGTCCATTTGTCCAATAGTTTTTAGTCCACGGCCAGCTCCTCACAGTCACCAATAATCAGAGGCATAGAATACATTTCCAGTAAGAACACAAGATGGTACAAGCGGCAGTCTCACCCTTTCGCTGGCTCACCGGGGATTAGAATCTTTGTGCCTTAAGGGCTTCCAGGGCGAACTACAACAACCAGCAGCACCCCGCTCTTGGTGGGCACCCACTGAGAGTTATAGCAGCGAGCTTAGGAAGCTGAAAGAGCACAGCAAGGTATGAAGCCAAGTGACCAAACTGTCCCAACCTGGGTTCTTTAAGCAAATTTGTGGGCTCACTGTTGTCAGTGAAGCAGTTCTTTGATCCCCAGCTGGATCCTTTGATCCTAAGCTGAAGTCCTGTAGAAAATGATCATCCTGGTGACAGGAGCAAGTCCCTTTTTATACCCCCCAGTCTTTACCTCAGCACTCTGCTGCACTGTGTTCCTACAGGATTGGGGGCAGATGGCTGCTCCCTCATTGGTCATCAGTTCAGTCCGACTACATAATTTTATTGTAAATGATGTAGGCAGACGGTCTGACCAACGTCTCTTGATTTACCTATCAAAAGAACAATACGGCTGACCTAATTAAGAACCGTTCACTCAACACGTGAGTGGTCAGAAGCTGTGTCGTCACATTGCTCCGCCTTCTTAATAATCCCTGGAAAACTACTGGATCCTGGTGGGGGTCACTGTTGACGGGGCAGCCAGATGTGATAGACCTCTGATCATCCTCCTCTTGTCGGAATGGTCCTTCAGCATTTCCATGATCTTTGCCCCTTTGGTGGTGAGGTCAGCAGCAGAGGCTTCCATCTATTTACCTCCCCCAAGGGAGCCGTACCGCAGACAAGCTGTAAGGTGGGGTCCGTGAGTTGGGCTTCCCTAAACTCCTTACAATCTGTCTCCCCCCCCCCAGTCTTTGGCCACAGTCTGGTTAGGAATACTCACTATTGTTGGCTAACAGGAGGATGATAGAGGCTGGGGAGGTGGGTTATCCTCAGAAGAGATGGTAAAAGGATCCTCATCAGGGTGCGGTTTGTCTTGGTTGTGGATCATAACTATGACAAACTGGCTGGATAGTTCTTGTCCTAGGTAAATCCCCATAATAACAGGTGCGGAGAGGCCGTCCATGAGCCCCACTTCAACCTCTCCCTGGTCGGTCCCCCTAATATCAGGTGTGGGGAGGCCATCCATGAGCTCTACTTCAACCTCCCCCTGGTCAGTCCCTAAAATAACAGGTGTGGGGAGGCCATCCATGAGCCCCACTTCAACCTCTCCCTGGTCAGTCCCCATAATAACAGGTGTGGGGAGGCCATCCATGAGCCCCACTTCAACCTCTCCCTGGTCAGTCCCCATAATAACAGATGCGGGGAGGCCATCCATGAGCCCCACTTCAACCTCTCCCTGGTCAGTCCCCATAATAACAGGTGTGGGGAGGCCATCCATGAGCCCCACTTCAACCTCTCCCTGGTCAGTCCCCATAATAACAGGTGTGGGGAGGCCATCCATGAGCCCCACTTCAACCTCTCCCTGGTCAGTCCCCATAATAACAGGTGTGGGGAGTGTGGAGACCCGGGGCTCAGCGGGTGCTCTCGTCCGCAGGCCCAGCCGCCTTTACAAAGACAGCGTGGACCAGGGCTCATCCCCAACTGAACGCCCGAGCTCCTTAACCGTCGGCGGAACACTATTCAGACAACACAGGGTCAGGGAATCACAATATCAAGGCTTTATTGGATCCCCAAACAGTTAACAGCATATAACGCATAACCAAGCACAACACATAAATGTAACAACAGGCAACAGAGTCTCACCCTTCCGCTGGCTCACCAGGGTTTAGAATGTAGCACGGCAAAGTCTGTAGCCAGGTGACTGTATCGTCCCAACCTGGGTTGCTTCCTTATCCTTATGTATCTTGTGCAGTCTTTATCACAGCCGAATCCGATAATACGATACTGAAGTCCTTGTGGTTCCTTAGTCCGTGTTCTGATCCCCTTGGTCGGCACCGAAATGCCTAGGCCTGGGGTTATGGCTCGCTAACCGGATCCGAAGACCCTAGATTAGCTGCCTGTATCCAATCCAGTGACCTCTAGCCGGGACCGAAAATCCCTAGACTGAGGCCACTAGACAGAATATAACTCCAAACTGCTGGTCAAAGTGAACAGTCCTCCTTATATACCCTCAGCCCTCATTGTAGGATATTGGGGACGTCATGATTGGTGCAATAACACAAGTCTTTTCATTGGCTGAACTCCAATCCTCATTTAACATATTTTAGTACTATTGCAATCCAAATGCTGATCCAAATGCTAGCAGTGATACAATGGAAAGTTAGCATGAGACAATCAGTCTGCAAACCATGACATTAACACAATAGTGGCTGGGGCCTCAATCCACATTCACAGGGTAATAGACAATGGACGATTAGCATAATTAAGTTCTCTGGCCTGCTATGACAAACAATTAGATAATTACATTACCAAGCTAAACTTACACCAGTCTTCTATGAAAATACTGTAGGAAATTCTCCTTGGCCATTACAAGTTTACAAACCAATATACAATATGATATGTCTGGTTACATAAGAAATCATCATATGTCCTACATAGAAAGGAGTCCATTTCGTCACATACCTCCCCCTTCTTATGTAACCAGACAGGGCAGTCAAATATGAGAAGTCTCTGGTCATCCTTCTCCTCTGGGCGGCATTGTCTTTTTTAATGGTGAAGTCAGCAATGGAGGCTTCCATCTATACACCTCTGTCATGAAAATGAATATTGCTCATGATTTTTAAGGTATTGGAGAGTCAGTCCAGGCTAACCCCTCATTCCCCCTCCCTTTTTGTTGGATTCTGTGCAGTTTACATAGAAACAATTTCAGCATCCCCCAGCTTAAGCCATTTACGACGCCCCAATAAATAACTTTCAAGGGGGTAGAGCTGGACTCCAGTCCAAACCAGTTTTGTTTCTACCAAAGAAACCAAGTCCTTTGTCTAAAATTCACAGTGGTTTCAATATCGAATTTAAGACGACCCGATCATACCACAAACACATAATGCATATTTTTAGATTACTTACCGTGTTGTGTATTCAATGATGTATTTTGTACAGTTGTACAACGTTCAGGAACCTGGGAAGGGATTGCTGGCATTCCAAATAAGACCATCAAGTCATATTTGGTATCAAACTTCTCAGAATCACCTGACCTGGAAAATGAGCCATATCTTATGTCTGTGAGCCCCCCCCATCTCTAGATATGGAAAAATGGGGATTTAGGAAGCATAGTGAGAGAGGTGGTACTCGAGGATCCTCCCAGGGAGGAGGGATCACTCTAAGTGGTGGGGGTCACAGATTGCCCTGGTTTAATAAAAGCAAAGAAGGATTTTTGGGGGATTCTGCTCTCGAGGTCTGACAGTCAACACCAGCTAACTGTCGACAGAATCTACCCATCCAGGAGAAGGGCCTCCTCCAAGAAACTAAGTACCAAGCCTGACTAGGTCTGAACCTTTTCTTACGTTATTCCTTTTTATTTTTTATAACTGTTATTCATACATGTAATTTGTCTCTTATATAATATTCTGTAAATCTTTGTAATCACTGCCATCTTCGGAGTAAACTATTTTAATTTACTAGTTACGATCTCCTTGTCCTATGAACGATTTCTCACGACCTCCCTGCTCTTTTACGCTATCGCACAGGTTACCGACCCACCTGAAAGAGGTCGGTGGTGGCAGAATACCGTTTTTTTGTATTTATGTGATATTGTGGGCCTGAGGGTGACTGGATCGAGGTATATATACGTTCCTGGAAGGAACTGGAGGTATATATACATCCTGTCACATCACGGGCCGCAATAGACCACATAAAGTAGAGCAGCTGAGCCCCCTCCTTATCCTCTGGCAGTACCGCATTTGGCCAGCAGGCTAAGGGGGCGCCAGAGAGCTGCAGGTCCTGACTAAGCTAATCGTGACAACCTCCCCCAGATTACCTCCCCCAGGATGGGCAGACATATTGTGGATAAGCAATAAAATGGGATTCAGGAGTTGGGCTCCCATAAACTTCTGGCTATGAATTCCCCCCCAGTCAATCACAACATTCTGTGTGTCTTTACTCACTGTTGATGGCTCAGAGAAGAATGATGGGGGCTGGGAACATGGATTATCCTCTGAAGGTGGGGTAGCAAGATCCACATCAGGGTGCTGCTTGGCTTCCTGGATGATGGTGATGGCTGTGACACACTGGCTGGATAGTCCTTGTCCTGGGTCAGCTTGCAAAACAATAGATGTGGGGGGGCCATCCATGCACCCCACTTCAACCTCCTCCTGGTTAGCCCCTGAACCAACAGGTGTGGGGAAGCTGCTCACAAATCCCACATCAACCTCTTCCTGGTCAGTTCCCAAAGCAACAGGGATAAGGCCGTTGTCCAATAGACTCCAACTTGTCCTCTCCCTGCTCAGGCTCCAAAATAACAGGCATGGGGACGCTGTCTTTAAGATCTACATCGACTTCTTCCAGGTCAGTTCCCAAAGCAACAGGGATAGGGACGTTGTCCATACGCTCCAACTCGCCCTCTCCTTGGTTGTTCGCCCCGGCCAGCTGCACACCTGCCAGAGGGATGTCTGAGCACTGACCCTCAACCAGGGAAATGGTTAATTGGGAACAGGGTACAGGGTCTGGAGAAACAATAGCTGGGCTTACCAGGATGTGGACAGAATCAGTTTCTTGTTGTCCCGGGGCTTGGACGTCACTGACCTGGACTGGCTGTGCTGGCCGATGAGCTCCAGGCATGGGGCCCCGGCGTTGGCGACAATCTATGTCCATATGTCCAAGACGTCCACAGGTATAACAGTGCCGTGGTTTGGGCAAGTCACGTATCCGGTCTGCATACCTTTGTCCTGTTGGGGCTTCTAATGGGTAGCGGAATAATCCTACTCGAGCGGCTGGGGGTAGCAGTTGGTGAGCTGGAATTCCTAAAATATTTCCCAGAACCCAAGCCCTCTCTTCTCTTGAGGCTTTGGGCCCCAATGCAGCCAAGCTCTCCTTGATTTGGACTGCTGTGGACCTGGTGATTTCACGATATTCACTGGATCCATGATGTGGTGCACAACTTACATCCTCTGGTACCACGTCGGCGGGGTCCTCATCATCCTCACCATCATTCTGGGTGTCCCAATGGACCAATTTCTGAATCAAAGCCGACCGAGTGTCAGCGTTCCTGTATTCAATATTTCTCCTCTGGCACAGATCCTGTAGCATCCATTTACTGCTGCTGCCGTATCTCCTCTCCGGCCCTTGTCCCATGGCTGAGCTGGTGGGGTTGGACATGGCAACGTCCGAAACCTGAATGCCTCACCTATGGCCTGCTGGGTATGCTTATATGCCTCCCTGGTTGTTGAGCCCTTGGACGGTGTCCACGAACACCAGTCCCCTGCAGCTCCCCTGGATAAACCAGGCTGAGTAGTATCCCACTGCTGCCACCAATTGTGGAGACCCGAGGCTCAGCGGGTGTTCTCGTCCGCAGGCCCAGGCGCCTTTACAAAGACAGCGTGGACCAGGGCTCATCCCCAACTGAACGCCCGAGCTCCTTAACCGTGGGCGGAACACTACTCAGACAACACAGGGTCAGGGAATCACAATATCAAGGCTTTATTGGATCCCCAAACAGTTAACAGCATATAACGCATAACCAAGCACAACACATAAATGTAACAACAGGCAACAGAGTCTCACCCTTCCGCTGGCTCACCAGGGTTTAGAATGTAGCACGGCAAAGTCTGTAGCCAGGTGACTGTATCGTCCCAACCTGGGTTGCTTCCTTATCCTTATGTATCTTGTGCAGTCTTTATCACAGCCGAATCCGATAATACGATACTGAAGTCCTTGTGGTTCCTTAGTCCGTGTTCTGATCCCCTTGGTCGGCACCGAAATGCCTAGGCCTGGGGTTATGGCTCGCTAACCGGATCCGAAGACCCTAGATTAGCTGCCTGTATCCAATCCAGTGACCTCTAGCCGGGACCGAAAATCCCTAGACTGAGGCCACTAGACAGAATATAACTCCAAACTGCTGGTCAAAGTGAACAGTCCTCCTTATATACCCTCAGCCCTCATTGTAGGATATTGGGGACGTCATGATTGGTGCAATAACACAAGTCTTTTCATTGGCTGAACTCCAATCCTCATTTAACATATTTTAGTACTATTGCAATCCAAATGCTGATCCAAATGCTAGCAGTGATACAATGGAAAGTTAGCATGAGACAATCAGTCTGCAAACCATGACATTAACACAATAGTGGCTGGGCCTCAATCCACATTCACAGGGTAATAGACAATGGACGATTAGCATAATTAAGTTCTCTGGCCTGCTATGACAAACAATTAGATAATTACATTACCAAGCTAAACTTACACCAGTCTTCTATGAAAATACTGTAGGAAATTCTCCTTGGCCATTACAAGTTTACAAACCAATATACAATATGATATGTCTGGTTACATAAGAAATCATCATATGTCCTACATAGAAAGGAGTCCATTTCGTCACAGGGAGGCCGTCCATGAGCCCCACTTCAACCTCTCCCTGGTCGGTCCCCCTAATATCAGGTGTGGGGAGGCCATCCATGAGCTCTACTTCAACCTCCCCCTGGTCAGTCCCTAAAATAACAGGTGTGGGGAGGCCATCCATGAGCCCCACTTCAACCTCTCCCTGGTCAGTCCCCATAATAACAGGTGTGGGAAGGCCATCCATGAGCCCCACTTCAACCTCTCCCTGGTCAGTCCCCATAATAACAGGTGTGGGAAGGCCATCCATGAGCCCCACTTCAACCTCTCCCTGGTCAGTCCCCATAATAACAGGTGTGGGGAGGCCATCCATGAGCCCCACTTCAACCTCTCCCTGGTCAGTCCCCATAATAACAGGTGTGGGGAGGCCGTCCATGAGCCCCACTTCAACCTCTCCCTGGTCAGTCCCCATAATAACAGGTGTGGGGAGGCCATCCATGAGCCCCACTTCAACCTCTCCCTGGTCAGTCCCCATAATAACAGGTGCGGAGAGGCCGTCCATGAGCCCCACTTCAACCTCTCCCTGGTCGGTCCCCCTAATATCAGGTGTGGGGAGGCCATCCATGAGCCCCACTTCAACCTCTCCCTGGTCAGTCCCTAAAATAACAGGTGTGGGGAGGCCATCCATGAGCCCCACTTCAACCTTCCCCTGGTCAGTCCCTAAAATAACAGGTGTGGGGAGGCCATCCATGAGCCCCACTTCAACCTCTCCCTGGTCAGTCCCCATAATAACAGGTGTGGGGAGGCCATCCATGAGCCCCACTTCAACCCTCCCCTGGTCAGTCCCCATAATAACAGGTGTGGGGAGGCCATCCATGAGCCCCACTTCAACCTCTCCCTGGTCAGTCCCCATAATAACAGGTGTGGGGAGGCCATCCATGAGCCCCACTTCAACCTCTCCCTGGTCAGTCCCCATAATAACAGGTGTGGGAAGGCCATCCATGAGCCCCAATTCAACCTCCCCCTGGTCAGTCCCCATAATAACAGGTGTGGGGAGGCCATCCATGAGCCCCACTTCAACCTCTCCCTGGTCGGTCCCTAAAATAACAGGTGCGGGGAGGCCATCCATGAGCCCCACTTCAACCTTTCCCTGGTCAGTCCCTAATATAACAGTTGTGGGAGGCCATCCATGAGCCCCACTTCAACCTCTCCCTGGTCAGTCCCCATAATAACAGGTGTGGGGAGGCCATCCATGAGCCCCACTTCAACCTCTCCCTGGTCGATTCCCCGTCCAACCACACATATGATAGAGGGATGTCTGAGCGCTGTCCCTCTGCTGGGGTGATGGTCACTTGTCGGCCTGGTAAATGGTGTCCTGGGGGAACACTATCAGGGCTGACCAGGATGGAAGACCCAGTGTCTCGAAGTCTCTGGACCTGTATGTCACCAACATTGACCACCTGGATGTGGTGATGGAGATTGGCTGGTGTAGGGTGGCCAACCCGTGGTAGGGTGTGGACAGGGTATTCCAGCGCTGCTGGTGTATCCCGAGGGTAGCATCCCTTGGACCCCGATGGCTCGTCTTGACAGACGTTGATTGGCTGGGCCCTGTAAATGGGCTCCAGGTATGGGGCCCCGGAGATAATCTTTGGCCATATGTGCAAGACGTCCGCCGTGGGTTGGTCAAGCCCTGTTTCTAAACCTTTGTCCTGGTGGGGCATCTGCTGGGTAGCGGGATAGTCCTGCTTGAGTGGCTGGTGCTGGCAGTAGGGGCACTGAAACTCCCAAAATTGATTCCAGAACACAAACCCTCTCCTCCTTGAGACTTTGGGCCCCAATGCAGTAATGAACTCCTTGATTCAGCTGCTTGGGACTGGGTTGTTGATTGCAGACTGACACTCAATTCTTGATATGGCACGCAGTCTAATTCATCTGGGTCAATCTTGGCGGGGTCTTCACCATCCTCTGCAACATCCTGGGTATCCCAATGGACCAAATCTGGCTGAGCGTCAGTGACCCGGCATTCAATCTGTCCATGCTGCCACAGCACCTGTAGTTGCCTTTTCCCAATTGCAGCTGTATGTCCACTCCGGGACTCTTCCCAAGGCCGAGCTGGTGGGGTTGGACATGGCGGCATCTGAAACCTGTATGCCTCGCCCACAGTCTGCTGGGTAAGCCCATATGCTTCCCTAGGTGGTTAATCCCTTGAATGGTGTCTACAATCAGCGGGGCTGAGAAATATCCCAACGCTGCCATCACTTGTGGAGACACAGGGGTCAGTGGTGCTCTAGTCTCTATAGAAAGACAGCATGGACCAGGGTTCATCCCAGCAGAACTACAGTAGTTATATTCTTGTATATAGGAGCAGTATTATAGTAGTTATATTCTTGTATATAGGAGCCGTATTATAGTAGTTATATTCTTGTATGTAGGAGCAGTATTATAGTAGTTATATTCTTGTACATAGAGGGCAGTATTATAGTAGTTATATTCTTGTATATAGGGGCAGTATTATAGTAGTTATATTCTTGTATATAGGAGCAGTATTATAGTAGTTATATTCTTGTATATAGGAGCAGTATTATAGTAGTTATATTCTTGTATATAGGAGCAGTATTACAGTAGTTATATTCTTGTACATAGGAGCAGTATTATAGTAGTTATATTCTTGTATATAGAGGCAGTATTATAGTAGTTATATTCTTGTATATAGGAGCAGTATTATAGTAGTTATATTCTTGTATATAGGAGCAGTATTATAGTAGTTATATTCTTGTATATAGGAGCAGTATTATAGTAGTTATATTCTTGTATATAGACGCAGTATTATAGTAGTTATATTCTTGTACATAGGAGCAGTATTATAGTAGTTATATTCTTGTATATAGGGACAGTATTATAGTAGTTATATTCTTGTATATAGGAGCAGTATTATAGTAGTTATATTCTTGTATATAGGGACAGTATTATAGTAGTTATATTCTTGTATATAGGGGGCAGTATTATAGTAGTTATATTCTTGTACATAGGGGCAGTATTATAGTAGTTATATTCTTGTATATAGGAGCAGTATTATAGTAGTTATATTCTTGTACATAGGAGCAGTATTATAGTAGTTATATTCTTGTACATAGGGGCAGTATTATAGTAGTTATATTCTTGTATATAGGAGCAGTATTATAGTAGTTATATTCTTGTATATAGGGGCAGTATTATAGTAGTTATATTCTTGTATATAGGAGCAGTATTATAGTAGTTATATTCTTGTATATAGGGGCAGTATTATAGTAGTTATATTCTTGTATATAGGGGCAGTATTATAGTAGTTATATTCCTGTATAATGGGGCAGTATTATAGTAGTTATATTCTTGTACATAGGGGCAGTATTATAGTAGTTATATTCTTGTACATAGGGGCAGTATTATAGTAGTTATATTCCTGTATAATGGGGCAGTATTATAGTAGTTATATTCTTGTATATAGGGGCAGTATTATAGTAGTTATATTCTTGTATATAGGAGCAGTATTATAGTAGTTATATTCTTGTACATAGGGGCAGTATTATAGTAGTTATATTCTTGTATATAGGAGCAGTATTATAGTAGTTATATTCTTGTATATAGAGGCAGTATTATAGTAGTTATATTCTTGTATATAAGAGCAGTATTATAGTAGTTATATTCTTGTATATAGGAGCAGTATTATAGTAGTTATATTCTTGTATATAGAGGCAGTATTATAGTAGTTATATTCTTGTATATAAGAGCAGTATTATAGTAGTTATATTCTTGTATATAGGAGCAGTATTATAGTAGTTATATTCATGTATATAGGAGCAGTATTATAGTAGTTATATTCTTGTATATAGGAGCAGTATTATAGTAGTTATATTCTTGTATATAGGAGCAGTATTATAGTAGTTATATTCTTGTATATAGGAGCAGTATTATAGTAGTTATATTCTTGTATATAGGAGCAGTATTATAGTAGTTATATTCTTGTATATAGGGGCAGTATTATAGTAGTTATATTCTTGTACATAGGAGCAGTATTATAGTAGTTATATTCTTGTATATAAGAGCAGTATTATAGTAGTTATATTCTTGTATATAGGAGCAGTAATATAGTAGTTATATTCTTGTATATAGGAGCAGTATTATAGTAGTTATATTCTTGTATATAGGGGCAGTATTATAGTAGTTATATTCTTGTATATAGGAGCAGTATTATAGTAGTTATATTCTTGTACATAGGAGCAGTATTATAGTAGTTATATTCTTGTATATAGGGGCAGTATTATAGTAGTTATATTCTTGTATATAGAGGCAGTATTATAGTAGTTATATTCTTGTACATAGGAGCAGTATTATAGTAGTTATATTCTTGTATATAAGATCAGTATTATAGTAGTTATATTCTTGTATATAGGGGCAGTATTATAGTAGTTCTATTCTTGTATATAGGAGCAGTATTATAGTAGTTATATTCTTGTATATAGGAGCAGTATTATAGTAGTTATATTCTTGTACATAGGGGCAGTATTATACTAAATAACAAGCCAAGAAGCTTTTATTTGTGATTGGTTTGTGGTTGACCACCACTTTTTGCCATGTGCGCTTGGTTATGCACGCCGTTCTATCTGTCTTTATTGTACACACATACAGCGGCCATACCCTGCCCATAGGCTCAGCTTGATTGTTGCACATGTGTTTGGGCCTGTTCTGCACTCATCCATGGTTGCTGGTCTGGCAGTTTGGGGGTCAGATCTGAGAATGTCCGTATGTCATGTCCGGACCTGGCCTGTTTTTATCTGTGCTGCCCTTCTGGCACCATGGGAGTAGTTCAGAAATGCTTCAGGCACATGTGCATTTGATATGGTTCTGCTTTTAATGCATTCAGGAGGCCGTAATGGCACAGCATATATAAAAAAATGTAGAGTAGGACTGCCCCAAATGAGAATGCCGTGACGTGGCGGGGTAGCTCAAAGAATTGATCAATTGTTTGCTAAATGTCTCAGTTTAAAGTACAGTTAGAAATTAATATGTGCACATGTACTTTTAGTATTGCGTGCTAACCACAGGCAGCGCTGGCTTCTTGGCTTTTTTATCAGTATTATAGTAGTTATATTTACTGGTAGCGGTGTGTACAGATGGATTCCTCACCTTGTGCTTTTCATGTACTCCTCCTTGGTCTCCTTCTTTCCCCTCTGCCGGGGTTTCAGGTTCTGCAGGGTCAGTGAATGCGTCTGTGTGCACCATTGGGAGAGGGTGAGCAGAAACTGTGGGAGAACAGGATAACGAGAGTGAACGTGATACAGGAGGACGTTATCAATAAGACCCATGTAATGAATACTCTACCCCCGTCACTCACCTTGGGGGTCACCCTGGCGTTCTCTAGGAACACCCGGGTCCACACGGCCGGGTGACGAGCCACAAACTTCCAGTCCCTGCTGACCTCGGCCACCCCGCAGCAGCGTCTTGGTATCGAGGTAGGTGAATATACAGAATAGTGCCGCCCGCATCTTCAGGATCTCGGGGCTGATGACCTCGTTGGTCCGGGACGGGCTGCCCTTCTCCGGCCTCAGCATCCTCCCATCACAGCGGCCTGGAGGGAGAATAAAGATGGTGACTGGTGACCAATGACTGGCAGCACCGTCCAGCGCCCTGCAGGAGGACTCACCCTTCACCCGGGCGGCCCCCGAGGAGCGGTTGGTGTTGAGCTCCGCGGAGCCGATGCTCTCCTGCTCCCAGACTTCAGCCTCAGACTCGGTGGTCCTGGATCCCACGTCAGAGATGTCGCCCTCGTCCCCCTCGCTGTTGCGGTACGGCCGGCGGTGCCAGTTCTGGATTGCCTGTCTGCGGAGGCCGGAGCCGCGGGGGTTGTTGTTCCTCTCGAAGCTGCTGTCAACGACATTACTGTTCCCAGAGTAGCGGAGATCGTCCAGAGTGTCATCCATCGGGATCTGCTCTCCGCCATCACTGTCATAACAGCCCGAGCTCTGAGAGGTGGTCTTCACCCGGCCCGAGACCCTGCACCAGAGGGGGACACCGGGGTCATCATCTATGTATGTACACAGTGATCAGCAGGAGGGGGAGCACAGCTCTGGAGTATAATACAGGAGGTAACTCAGGATCAGTGATGTAATGTATGTACACAGTTACTGCACCAGCAGAATAGTGAGTGCAGCTCTGGAGTATAATACAGGAGGTAACTCAGGATCAGTAATGTAATGTATGTACACAGTGACTGCACCAGCAGAATAGTGAGTGCAGCTCTGGAGTGTAATACAGGAGGTAACTCGGGATCAGTAATGTAATGTATGTACACAGTGACTGCACCAGCAGAATAGTGAGTGCAGCTCTGGAGTATAATACAGGAGGTAACTCAGGATCAGTAATGTAATGTATGTACACAGTGACTGCACCAGCAGAATAGTGAGTGCAGCTCTGGAGTATAATACAGGAGGTAACTCAGGATCAGTAATGTAATGTATGTACACAGTGACTGCACCAGCAGAATAGTGAGTGCAGCTCTGGAGTATAATACAGGAGGTAACTAAGGATCAGTAATGTAATGTATGTACAAAGTGACTGCACCAGCAGAATAGTGAGTGCAGCTCTGGAGTATAATACAGGAGGTAACTAAGGATCAGTAATGTAATGTATGTACACAGTGACTGCACCAGCAGAATAGTGAGTGCAGCTCTGGAGTATAATACAGGAGGTAACTCAGGATCAGTAATGTAATGTATGTATACAGTGACTGCACCAGCAGAATAGTGAGTGCAGCTCTGGAGTATAATACAGGAGGTAACTCAGGGTCAGTAATGTAATGTATGTACACAGTGACTGCACCAGCAGAATAGTGAGTGCAGCTCTGGAGTATAATACAGGAGGTAACTCAGGATCAATAATGCAGTGTAAGGGACCATTACTGCTGTCATATGTAATAATCCTCCTGAGAATTCTCTATGGTGATGATAGTGAGGATTGCAGCACTATCTGCAGCCCGGGCACCATTGTATCAGGATTACTTAGGGTGAAAATGCTTCCAGCATAAGCCCCGCTGACTGTGGAGGTTTCCTCTGCTATTGTGCAGTTACAGGGGCTGAGCTGGGAGGGGGGCACATACTTTTGCAGAGAATTTGATGTAGTATGATATTAGATGAGGAGCGTCCTGGAGCGGAGATCACTCACCCGGTGCAGGAGGAGGAGCGCTGGGTCACCGGGTATGATCCGTGTGTGGAGGAGCCGGGTCCCTGGTGCCGGTCAGATCTCTTCAAGAGAGAGTGAGAAGTCAGCATTGATGCCACAAGGGTGAGGGGAGAACAAGGGGTGTTTATCGGTGAGCCCTGCCCCAGCTGTCACAATCTTCACACTATTCCTGGTCTTTGTTATATGTTGCTATGGGTTGAGCTGTCAGACTGTCTTGTGTGTGTTATTCTCCATGCTGGGTCTGGGGTGTTGGAGTCTCGGGTGTTTCCACTTCCCTGTGATTACTCTGCTATTTAAGTCTGCTGGTTCCACTATCTGGGGTCAGTTGTACACTTGCATTTTCTGTATAGACTGTGATTCTTCCTAGCTCTGTTACCTGACCCGGTCTGACATTGTATGTTTGCCTGATTTTATGACCTCTTGTCTGTGACATTATGCTTCTGCCTTCTCCCTGAATACTGCATCGTCCTCCTATTTTTTCTAACTTTGGCTCGTGTTTTGGATTACGTCTCTGGCTGACCCTATATGTACTGCACAACCTTCCTGGAACAGACACCGGATCATCTGACCCCAGATTATCTAACCCCGGATCGTCTAACCCCGGATCGTCTGAGCCCGGATCGTCTGAGCCCGGATCGTCTGAGCCCGGATCTTCTGACCCTGGATCGTCTGACCAGGGCCCTCAGCTATATTTGTTGCCCCCAGTGTCTCCCCATCTGTTGTTTTGTTTAGTGCGCCGGACATCGTTGGTCTGTGCAGCACTGTCACGCACGGTAGCCGGACACTCCCTTAGTCTAGGGTGACAGTCTGACCCCCGAATTGTCTGGCCCCGGATGGTCTGACCCCGGATGGTATGACTCCGGATGGTCTGGCCCCGGATGGTCTGGCCCCGGATGGTCTGGCCATGGATGGTCTGGCCCCGGATGGTCTGACTCCGGATGGTCTGGCCCCGGATGGTCTGACTCCGGATGGTCTGGCCACGGATGGTCTGGCCCCGGATGGTCTGGCCCCGGATGGTATGACTCCGGATGGTCTGGCCCCGGATGGTCTGGCCCCGGATGGTCTGGCCCCGGATGGTCTGGCCCTGGATGGTCTGGCCCCGGATGGTCTGGCCATGGATGGTCTGGCCCCGGATGGTCTGACCCCGGATGGTATGACTCCGGATGGTCTGGCCCCGGATGGTCTGACCCCGGATGGTATGACTCCAGATGGTCTGGCCCCGGATGGTCTGGCCCCGGATGGTCTGGCCATGGATGGTCTGGCCACGGATGGTATGACTCCGGATGGTCTGGCCCGGATGGTCTGGCCCCGGACGGTATGACTCCGGATTGTCTGGCCCCGGATTGTCTGGCCCCAGATGGTCTGGCCAAAGTTGGTCCGGCCCCGGATGGTCTGGCCCTGGATGGTCTGGCCTCAGATCGTCTGGCTCTAGATGGGGCCCCGGATAGTCTGGCTCTAGATGGTCTGGCCCTGGATGTATGACCTCGGATGGTCTGGCCCCGGATAGTCTGGCTCTAGATGGTCTGGACCAGGATAGGCTGGCCCCGGATGGTCTGACCCCGGATTGTATGACCTCGGATGGTCTGGCCCCGGATGGTCTGACCCCGGATTATGTGACCACTCTTTGGCATTATCTCAGTAAGTAATGACTTGTCACCTGTGACTTTGTGTGGTACCTCTACCCTCCCTGTGTCTGTAGTCATTACGGTAGTGACTGGCGTCACACCAGCTCTGCGGCACCCACCTGCCTGGAGCCCTGTACCCGGGGGGCGTCAGTCACCTTGTACCCGGTGATGCTGCAGCGGCTCAGGCTGCCGTTCGGGGTGGTCCCGCAGCTGCTGATGATCTGAAGCTGTTTCTCGGCCCGGTCGGCGCGGTCCAGGAGCTCCTCGATGAACTGCTGAAGACGCACCTTGGCGTTGGCTTCTCGGCTGGCCGTCTCCTTCAGGAATAGGTCGATCTCCACAACTTCCCTGTAACATAAAGAGTGAAGGCAAAGGAGGACCATGTCCATTCACTGACAGTCAGCGGAGGTAAGGAAGCGCTGAGGATCTGAGACAGGAAACATCCCAGGCAGTGAAGGGTTAATGCGCTGCATTACAGTATATTTATAACAGGCTGAGCCGCGGGGGAGGGGGGAGCTGAGAGCCCCCTACACATGGGGGGAAATCTGAGGGGTATGACCCCCCCCAAGGACTATACATGAAGGGTATAGGAGGAGTGGGGGATTGATACAGGAGGGTGTAGGGGTGTCAGTATCTTGGGGGTCCCTCTGGTTTAGGTCTACACCCCCCCTGAGACCACCTCAAATTGTGCTCATTTCCTTCTGCATATATTATCTACTTATGTGTGATATTGACTTCTCCCCACTAGAGGGCAGCATTGCTACAGCCTGGAGGACAGAACACTGCTGGGCAGGAAGTAGTGTGTGCACAGAAAAGCCTTCCTTCCCCCAGTCACAGGCTGCAGTGCAGTGTGGGGTCCATGTGGGGGTGACACCTACTACATTATCTGTACTCAGAGATATCACTGTGTTATGTGTGGTGTTACATAGGACTGCAGGTGACATCTACTATATTATCTGTACTCAGAGATATCACTGTGTTATCTGTGGTGTTACATAGGACTGCAGGTGACATCTACTATATTATCTGTACTCAGAGATATCACTGTGTTATCTGTGGTGTTACATAGGACTGCAGGTGACATCTACTATATTATCTGTACTCAGAGATATCACTGTGTTATGTGTGGTGTTACATAGGACTGCAGGTGACATCTACTACATTATCTGTACTCAGAGATATCACTGTGTTATCTGCAGTGTTACATAGGACTGCAGGTGACATCTACTACATTATCTGTACTCAGAGATATCACTGTGTTATCTGTGGTGTTACATAGGACTGCAGGTGACATCTACTATATTATCTGTACTCAGAGATATCACTGTGTTATTGTGTGGTGTTACATAGGACTGCAGGTGACATCTACATTATCTGTACTCAGAGATATCACTGTGTTATCTGTGGTGTTACATAGGACTGCAGGTGACATCTACTACATTATCTGTACTCAGAGATATCACTGTGTTATGTGTGGTGTTACATAGGACTGCAGGTGACATCTACTACATTATCTGTACTCAGAGCTATCACTGTGTTATCTGTGGTGTTACATAGGACTGCAGGTGACATCTACTACATTATCTGTACTCAGAGATATCACTGTTATCTGTGGTGTTACATAGGACTGCAGGTGACATTACAACATCATCTGTACTCAGAGATATCACTGTGTTATCTGTGGTGTTACATAGGACTGCAGGTGACATCTACTACATTATCTGTACTCAGAGATATCACTGTGTTATCTGTGGTGTTACATAGGACTGCAGGTGACATCTCCTACATTATCTGTACTCAGAGATATCACTGTGTTATCTGTGGTGTTACATAGGACTGCAGGTGACATCTACTACATTATCTGTACTCAGAGTTATCACTGTTATCTGTGGTGTTACATAGGACTGCAGGTGACATCTACTACATTATCTGTACTCAGATATCACTGTGTTACCTGTGGTGTTACATAGGACTGCAGGTGACATCTACATTATCTGTACTCAGAGATATCACTGTGTTGTGTGTGGTGTTACATAGGACTGCAAGTGACATCTACTACATTATCTGTACTCAGAGATATCACTGTGTTATCTGTGGTGTTACATAGGACTGCAGGTGATATCTACTACATTATCTGTACTCAGAGATATCACTGTGTTATCTGTGGTGTTACATAGGACTGCAGGTGACATCTACTACATTATCTGTACTCAGAGATATCACTGTGTTATCTGTGGTGTTACATAGGACTGCAGGTGACATCTACTACATTATCTGTACTCAGATATCACTGTGTTACCTGTGGTGTTACATAGGACTGCAGGTGACATCTACTACATTATCTGTACTCAGATATCACTGTGTTATCTGTGGTGTTACATAGGACTGCAGGTGACATCTCCTACATTATCTGTACTCAGAGATATCACTGTTATCTGTGGTGTTACATAGGACTGCAGGTGACATCTACTACATTATCTGTATTCAGAGATATCACTGTTATCTGTGGTGTTACATAGGACTGCAGGTGACATCTACTACATTATCTGTATTCAGAGATATCACTGTGTTATCTGTGATGTTACATAGGACTGCAGGTGACATCTACTACATTATCTGTACTCAGAGATATCACTGTGTTATCTGTGGTGTTACATAGGACTGCAGGTGACATCTACTACATTATCTGTACTCAGTATCACTGTGTAATCTGTGGTGTTACATAGGACTGCAGGTGACATCTACTACATTATCTGTACTCAGAGATATCACTGTGTTATCTGTGGTGTTACATAGGACTGCAGGTGACATCTACTACATTATCTGTACTCAGAGATATTATTGTGTTATCTGTGGTGTTACATAGGACTGCAGGTGACATCTACTACATTATCTGTACTCAGATATATCACTGTGTTATCTGTGGTGTTACATAGGACTGCGGGTGACATCTACTACATTATCTGTACTCAGAGCTATCACTGTGTTATCTGTGGTGTTACATAGGACTGCAGGTGACATCTACTACATTATCTGTACTCAGAGATATCACTGTGTTATCTGTGGTGTTACATAGGACTGCAGGTGACATCTACTACATTATCTGTACTCAGAGATATCACTGTGTTATATGTGGTGTTACATAGGACTGCAGGTGACATCTACTACATTATCTGTACTCAGAGATATCACTGTGTTATCTGTGGTGTTACATAGGACTGCGGGTGACATCTACTACATTATCTGTACTCAGAGCTATCACTGTGTTATCTGTGGTGTTACATAGGACTGCAGGTGACATCTACTACATTATCTGTACTCAGAGATATCACTGTGTTATCTGTGGTGTTACATAGGACTGCAGGTGACATCTACTACATTATCTGTACTCAGAGATATCACTGTGTTATCTGTGGTGTTACATAGGACTGCAGGTGACATCTACTACATTATCTGTACTCAGAGATATCACTGTGTTATCTGTGGAGTTACATAGGACTGCAGGTGACATCTACTACATTATCTGTACTCAGATATATCACTGTGTTATCTGTGGTGTTACATAGGACTGCAGGTGCCATCTATTACATTATCTGTACTCAGAGATATCACTGTGTTATCTGTGGTGTTACATAGGACTGCAGGTGACATCTACTACATTATCTGTACTCAGAGATATCACTGTGTTATATGTGGTGTTACATAGGACTGCAGGTGACATCTACTACATTATCTGTACTCAGAGATATCACTGTGTTATCTGTGGTGTTACATAGGACTGCAGGTGACATCTACTACATTATCTGTACTCAGAGATATTATTGTGTTATCTGTGGTGTTACATAGGACTGCAGGTGACATCTACTACATTATCTGTACTCAGAGATATCACTGTGTTATCTGTGGTGTTACATAGGACTGCGGGTGACATCTACTACATTATCTGTACTCAGAGCTATCACTGTGTTATCTGTGGTGTTACATAGGACTGCAGGTGACATCTACTACATTATCTGTACTCAGAGATATCACTGTGTTATCTGTGGTGTTACATAGGACTGCAGGTGACATCTACTACATTATCTGTACTCAGAGATATCACTGTGTTATCTGTGGTGTTACATAGGACTGCAGATGACATTATTGTTGCGGCTGATGTTTGTCGCCCGTCTCTCGGTCTCTTGTGGGGGCTGTATATATGTATATAATGCTCCCTGTGTCCCTCTGAGGCCGCCATTGTCCTGACTGTGGTCGCAGCACCGTCTCCCCCAGACACGGACATCTATGATTCATGATTCACCCTCGAAAGCCAGAATACCGATGTCTCTTCCATTAATTGTCTGATAATGATGTTACCATACTAGCACTCGGTATACCATGCATGCTTGCTGTCAATGAACGGAAACATTCTTCCCAAAGCTGTAATCTTTATACAGCTGAGGGTTTGTAACAATGCTATCAGGTCTGGACAATCCTCTGTGAGATAAACAGGCTGTGACTCTGTAAGAAACTGTCAGCACAGGTGAGAGTTCTGTCACTGAGGGTTTCAGCTCACAGAGGATTATCTGTATTGGGTACAACTGTAACAAACCCCCAGCAGTGACAAGTTTAGGGCCTGACACACGTGAGACTGGGTGTGGGTTATGGGCCGTTCTTGTAGGGTGTGGGTGATGGGCTCATTCTGTAGGGGGTGGGGTGTTGCCCTTCCTGTGGGTTGTGGCTTTTCCTGTAGGGTGTGGGCCCTTCTTAAAGGGTATGGGTTATGGGCCCTTTTAGTAGGGTGTGGGTTATGGGCCCTTGCTGCAGGGTGTAAGTTATGGGCCCTTTCTGTAGCGTGTAGGGTTATGGGCCCTTTTTTGTAGGGTGTTGGCCCTTTCTGTTGGGTGTAAGGTATGGGCCCATTCTGTAGGGTGTGGGTTATGGGCCCTTCTTGTAGGATGTGGGCCCTTTCTATAGTGTGTGGGCCATGGCCCCCTTCTGTAGGGTGTGTTATGGGCCCTTCCTGTAGGGTGTGGGTTATGGGCCCCTTCTGTACGGTGTGGGCCCTCCCTGTAGCAGGTGGGTTACAGGCCCTTTCTGTAGAGCATGGGGCTTTTCTGTAGGGTGTGGGTTATGGGCCCTTCCTGTAGGTTATGAGCATTTCCTGTAGGGTATAGGCCCTTCCTGTAGGGTGTGGGTTATTGGCCCTTTTTGTAGGGTTATGGGCCTTTTGTTTAGGGCTATGGACCCTTTCTGTAGGGTTACGGGCCTTTTCTGTAGGGTTACGGGCCCTATCTGTAGGGTTACGGGCCTTTTCTGTAGGGTTACGGGCCTTTTCTGTAGGGTTACGGGCCCTTTCTGTAGGGTTATGGGCCCTTTCTGTAGGGGTTATGGGCCCTTTCTGTAGTGTTATGGGCCCTTTCTGTAGGCTTATGGGCCCTTTCTGTAGTGTTATGGGCCCTTTCTGTAGGGTTATGGGCCTTTTGTTTAGGGTTATGGGCCTTTTATTTAGGGTTACGGGCCTTTTCTGTAGGGTTACGGGCCCTTTCTGTAGGCTTATGGGCCCTTTCTGTAGTGTTATGGGCCCTTTCTGTAGGGTTATGGGCCTTTTGTTTAGGGTTATGGGCCTTTTATTTAGGGTTACGGGCCTTTTCTGTAGGGTTACGGGCCCTTTCTGTAGGGTTACGGGCCCTTTCTGTAGGATTGTGGGCCCTTTCTGTAGGGTTACGGGCCTTTTCTGTAGCGTTATGGGCCCTTTCTGTAGGATTGTGGGCCCTTTCTGTAGGGTTATGGGCCTTTCCTGTAGAGTTATGAGCCCTTTCTGTAGGGTTACGGGCCCTTTCTGTAGGGTTACGGGCCCTTTCTGTAGGGTTACGGGCCTTTTCTGTAGGGTTACGGGCCTTTTCTGTAGGGTTACGGGCCCTTTCTGTAGGGTTATGGGCCCTTTCTGTAGGGTTATGGGCCCTTTCTGTAGGGGTTATGGGCCCTTTCTGTAGGGTTATGGGCCCTTTCTGTAGGCTTATGGGCCCTTTCTGTAGGCTTATGGGCCCTTTCTGTAGGGTTATGGGCCCTTTCTGTAGGGTTATGGGCCTTTTATTTAGGGTTACGGGCCTTTTCTGTAGGGTTACGGGCCTCTTCTGTAGGGTTACGGGCCCTTTCTGTAGGATTGTGGGCCCTTTCTGTAGGGTTACGGGCCTTTTCTGTAGCGTTATGGGCCCTTTCTGTAGGATTGTGGGCCCTTTCTGTAGGGTTACGGGCCCTTTCTGTAGGGTTACGGGCCTTTCCTGTAGAGTTATGAGCTCTTTCTGTAGGGTTACGGGCCCTTTCTGTAGGGTTACGGGCCCTTTCTGTAGGGTTACGGGCCCTTTCTGTAGGGTGTGTTTGCCCCTTCACCCCGTTTCGGAGGCGGTGGTGCACTTACTGCTGCTTCTTTGTCAGCTCCTGCTCTTTCTGCACCAGGTCCTGTTTCAGGGAGGCCAGCATCTCCACGCTGACGTCCACCTGTCGGGTGAGCTCGGAGGCTCGGTCTTCCAGCTCCTGCTTCTCCTGCCCCAGCCGTACGCTCTCCTGCTTGGCCTTCTCCAGCTCCGAGCTCTTCCTCTCCAGCTCCACCTGCAGACGTCCCACCTGGGTGGCAATCTTCTGCTCCACCTCCTCGGTCAGCTTCTCCAGGCGCTTGTCCACTTCCAGCTTCTCGAATGCCCTGACTTTCAATCTGGCCAAACCTTCTTCGTAGGCGGCGTCCACAGCTGCAGAGGCCGCAGCAGCTGCCGCCACCGCTGCCGGGGGAGGGGAATGGGACGCCATGGTCGTCTTGGTAAAAATCTCACCTAGCGGGGTCTCCACCTCTTGGGTGAAACGCGTCGATGCTTGGGTGCACTCTTCGGCTTGGACCAATTCCCGTGTGAACCTCTGCTCCTTGCCCTGGAAGGACGTACTCTCGAAGACCTCTCTACGATGGGCAGGGGTCAGCAAGGCCGCCTCGCTGGTCAGGGGAAGACGGCGGCGTCGCAGATGCTGTTGGTCTTGGATAAGACATAGAGGGTCTCGTAGGTGTGGTTGTATTCCAGGTGGGCCCTCAGGGAGGACAGGCTCCGGAAACGTTTGTGTTCTCCGCACCTTGGACACCGATAGGGCAGATCCAAAGAGGCCATGCCTCAGCTCAGAGGAGAGTGCTGGTCCGGCAGCCCTAAACCCAGCGGGATGGCGCGGAGAGTCATGGTGTGCCAGGGACTCGGGATGGGTCACAACTGCGGGGGGAGCAAGACTTCCACAGTCTGTGCCAAGACGGGCTCATCTCTGTAGTCAGCGGGCGATGGAAGCGACGGTACCGGGGAGCTGTCACGTCAGGGGACCACTCGCACCACACAGGATCCGCCACATCGGCCTGGAGAGAGAAAGGAAACAAGTTACACAGTCGCTCCGAGCACCAGGAGAGCGCCGAAAAGGTCTACAACCGCACAGAAGACCACGGCCACATTCATCCAGATATGAAATGTCGAAACATTATGGCACAACGTGAAGGTGACGACATCGAACACTAGGGCGCACGATGACGGGACACACCAGGGCGCACGATGACGGGACACACTAGGGCGGACGATGACGGCACACACCAGGACAGACGATGACGGCACACACCAGGGCGGACGATGACGGCACACACCAGGACGGACGATGACGGCACACACCAGGACGGACGATGACGGCACACACCAGGACGGACGATGATGGCACACACCAGGACGGACGATGACGGGACACACCAGGACGGACGATGACGGCACACACCAGTGTGGACGATGATGGCACACACCAGGGCGGACGATGATGGCACACACCAGGACGGACGATGATGGCACACACCAGGGCGGACGATGATGGCACACACCAGGACGGACGATGATGGCACACACCAGGGCGCACGATGACAGCACACACCAGGGCGGACGATGACGGGACACACCAGGACGGACGATGACGGCACACACCAGGACGGACGATGATGGCACACACCAGGGCGGACGATGACGGGACACACCAGGACAGACGATGATGGCACACACCAGGGCGGACGATGACGGGACACACCAGGGCGGACGATGATGGCACACACCAGGGCGGACGATGACGGGACACACCAGGACGGACGATGACGGCACACATCAGGACAGACGATGACGGCACACACCAGGGCGGACGATGACGGGACACACCAGGACAGACGATGTTGGCACACACCAGGACGGACGATGACGGCACACACCAGGACGGACGATGACGGCACACACCAGGGCGCACGATGACAGCACACACCAGGGCGCACGATGACGGCAGTGCCAGGGCGGACGATGACGGGACACACCAGGACGGACGATGACAGCACACACCAGGGCGCACGATGACAGCACACACTAGGGCGCACGATGACGGGACACACCAGTATGGATGATGACGGGACACACCAGGGCACACGATGACGGGACACACCAGGACGGACGATGACGGGACACACCAGGACGGACGATGACGGCACACACCAGTGTGGACGATGACGGGACACACCAGGACGGACGATGATGGCACACACCAGGACGGACGATGATGGCACACACCAGGGTGGATGATGACGGGACACACTAGGGCGCACGATGATGGCACACACCAGGACGGACGATGATGGCACACACCAGGGCGGACGATGATGGCACACACCAGGACGGACGATGATGGCACACACCAGGGCGCACGATGACAGCACACACCAGGGCGGACGATGACGGGACACACCAGGACGGACGATGACGGCACACACCAGGACGGACGATGATGGCACACACCAGGGCGGACGATGACGGGACACACCAGGACAGACGATGATGGCACACACCAGGGCGGACGATGACGGGACACACCAGGGCGGACGATGATGGCACACACCAGGGCGGACGATGACGGGACACACCAGGACGGACGATGACGGCACACATCAGGACAGACGATGACGGCACACACCAGGGCGGACGATGACGGGACACACCAGGACAGACGATGTTGCACACACCAGGCGACGATGACGGCACACACCAGGGCGCACGATGACGGACACACCAGGGCGCACGATGACGGCAATCCAGGGCAGACGATGACGGGACACACCAGGACGGACGATGACAGCACACACCAGGACGCACGATGACGGGCACACACATAGGGCGCACGATGACGGGACACACCAGTATGGATGATGACGGACACACCAGGACGGACGATGACGGGACACACCAGGACGGACGATGACGGGACACACCAGGACGGACGATGACGGCACACACCAGGTGGACGATGACGGACACACCAGATCGGACGATGAGGCACACACCAGGGCGGACGATGAGGCACACACCAGGTGGATGATGACGGACACACTAGGGCGCACGATGACGGCACACAAGGGTGGATGACGGCACACACTAGGGCGCACGATGACGGCACACACCAGGGGCGAACGATGACGGCACACACCAGGGTGGATGATGACGGCACAGACTAGGGCGCACGATGACGGCACACACCAGGGTGCACGATGACAGCACACACCAGGGCGCACAATGACTGGACACACCAGGGTGGATGATGACGGGACACACCAGGGCGCACAATGACGGCACACACCAGGGTGGATGATGACGGCACGCACCAGGGCGGGCGATGATGGGACGCACCAGGGCGGGCGATAACGGGACACACCAGGACGGACGATGATGGCACACACCAGGGCGCACGATGACAGCACACACTAGGGCGCACGATGACGGCACACACCAGGGCACACGATGATGGCACACACCAGGGCGCACGATGACAGCACACACCAGGGTGGATGATGACGGGACACACCAGGGCGCACGATGATTGCACACACCAGCGCGGATGATGACGGGACACACCAGGGCACACGATGACGGCACACACCAGGGTGGATGATGACGGGACACACCAGGGCACACGATGACGGCACTCACTAGGGTGGATGATGACGGGACACACCAGGGCACACGATGACGGCACACACTAGGGTGGATGATGACGGGACACACCAGGGCACACGATGACGGCACACACTAGGGCGCACGATGACGGCAGTGACAGGGCAGATGATGACGGGGCACACCAGGGCGGACGATGATAGCAAACACCAGGGTGGATGATGACGTGACACACCAGGGCGGATGATGACAGGACACACCAGGGCGGATGATGACGGGACACACCAGGGCGGATGATGACGGCACACACCAGGGCGGACGATGACGGCACACACCAGGGCGGACGATGACGGCACACACCAGGGCGGATGATGACGGCACACACCAGGGCGGATGATGACGGCACACACCAGGGCGGATGATGACGGCACACACCAGGGCGGACGATGACGGCACACACCAGGGCGGACGATGACGGCACACACCAGGGCGGACGATGACGGCACACACCAGGCGGACGATGATGGCACACACCAGGGCGCACGATGATGGCACACACCAGGGTGGATGATGACGGGACACACCAGGGTGGATGATGACGGCACACACCAGGGCGGACGATGACGGCACACATCAGGCGGACGATGGCGGCACACACCAGGGCGCACGATGATGGCACACACCAGGGCGGACGATGATGGACACACACCAAAGCGGGCGATGACGACACACACCAGGGCGGGCGATGACGGCACACACTAGGGTGGATGATGACGGGACACACCAGGGCACACAATGACGGCACACACTAGGGTGGATGATGACGGGACACACCAGGGCACACGATGACGGCACACACTAGGGTGGATGACGGGACACACCAGGGCACACGATGACGGCACACACTAGGGTGGATGATGACGGGACACACCAGGGCACACGATGACGGCACACACTAGGGTGGATGATGACGGGACACACCAGGGCACACGATGAGGCACACACTAGGGCGCACGATGACGGCAGTGCCAGGGCAGATGATGACGGGACACACCAGGGTGGATGATGACGGCACACACCAGGGTGGATGATGACGGCACACACACAGGGCGCACGATGATGGCCACACACACACCAGGGCGGACGATGATGGGACACACCAGTATAGACGATGACGGGACCACACCAGGATAGACGATGATGGGACACACAAAAGTGGGCGATGACGACACACACCATGGCGGGCGATGATGGCACACACCAGGGCGGATGATGACGGCACACACCAGGGCGGGCGATGATGGCACACACCAGGATGGACGATAATGGCACACACCAGGGCAGATGATGACGGCACACACCAGGGCAGACAATGACGGCACACACCAGGGCGGACGATGACAGCACACATCAGGGCGGGCGATGATGGGACGCACCAGGGCGGGCGATGATGGACACACCAGGCCAGGAAGACGATGATGGCACACACCAAGGCGACAATGGCGGCACACCTCCAGGACAGACGATGGCACACACCAGGGCGGGAGATGACGGCACACACCAGGGCGGGAGATGACGACACACACCAGGGCGGGCGATGATGATACACATCATAGCAGACAATAAACAATGACAGCATATAACACCAGGGCGGACGTTGACATCACACACCATAGTAGACGATGACATCACACAATACAGTGGGCAACAAGACACTCACAGATAACGATAACATCACACGCCAAAATTGAACTCTTTGGAGGACATAATACACTTCGTATTTGGAGGCCAAAAGGCAAAATACCCCAAAAACACCAACAACAGGGAAGTGTAGAGGTGAGGACATCATGGTGTACGGCTGATTTTCAGTATACGGCACTGGCAAAAATATATATGATTGAAGGAAAAATGAATGGAAAAATATACCAAGACATTCCTGATAAAAATCTGCTGCCATCTACCAGGATGATGAGGATAAAACGAGGCTGACATTTCACAAGACAACGATCCCAAACACATCCGAGGAAGAAAATAAATCTGCTAGAATGTCTGAGCCGATCACCGGAGTTGAAGCCAATAGAAAATGTCTAGAAGGAACTAAAGCTCAGGGGTCATAGAAGGACACACGGAACCTCTGGGAGGTGAAGAGTGTCTGTGTGTAAGAATGGGCCAAAATCCACCTAAGTAATGCAGGGACCAGTGTCTCCATACAGGAGCAATGCAGGGACCAGTGTCTCCATACAATGCAGGGACCGGTGTCTCCATACAATGCAGGGACCGGTGTCTCCATACAATGCAGGGACCGGTGTCTCCATACAGGAGCAATGCAGGGACCGGTGTCTCCATACAGGAGCAATGCAGGGACCGGTGTCTCCATACAATGCAGGGACCAGTGTCTCCATACAATGCAGGGACCGGTGTCTCCATACAATGCAGGGACCAGTGTCTCCATACAATGCAGGGACCAGTGTCTCCATACAATGCAGGGACCGGTGTCTCCATACAGGAGCAATGCAGGGACCGGTGTCTCCATACAGGAGCAATGCAGGGACCGGTGTCTCCATACAATGCAGGGACCAGTGTCTCCATACAATGCAGGGACCAGTGTCTCCATACAATGCAGGGACTAGTGTCTCCATACAATGCAGGGACCAGTGTCTCCATACTATGCAGGGACCAGTGTCTCCATACAATGCAGGGACCAGTGCCTCCATACAATGCAGGGACCAGTGTCTCCATACTATGCAGGGACCAGTGTCTCCATACAATGCAGGGACCAGTGTCTCCATACAATGCAGGGACCAGTGTCTCCATACTATGCAGGGACCAGTGTCTCCATACAATGCAGGGACCAGTGTCTCCATACAATGCAGGGACCGGTGTCTCCATACAATGCAGGGACCGGTGTCTCCATACTATGCAGGGACCGGTGTCTCCATACAATGCAGGGACCGGTGTCTCCGTACAATGCAGGGACCGGTGTCTCCGTACAATGCAGGGACCAGTGTCTCCATACAATGCAGGGACCGGCGTCTCCATACAATGCAGGGACCGGCGTCTCCGTACAATGCAGGGACCGGCGTCTCCGTACAATGCAGGGACCGGCGTCTCCGTACAATGCAGGGACCGGCGTCTCCGTACAATGCAGGGACCGGCGTCTCCGTACAATGCAGGGACCGGTGTCTCCGTACAATGCAGGGACCGGTGTCTCCGTACAATGCAGGGACCGGTTGTCTCCGTACAATGCAGGGACCGGTGTCTCCGTACAATGCAGGGACCGGTGTCTCCGTACAATGCAGGGACCGGTGTCTCCATACAATGCAGGGACCGGTGTCTCCATACAATGCAGGGACCGGTGTCTCCATACAATGCAGGGACCGGTGTCTCCATACAATGCAGGGACCGGTGTCTCCATACAATGCAGGGACCGGTGTCTCCATACAATGCAGGGACCGGTGTCTCCATACAATGCAGGGACCAGTGTCTCCATACAATGCAGGGACCGGTGTCTCCATACAATGCAGGGACCGGTGTCTCCATACAATGCAGGGACCGGTGTCTCCATACAATGCAGGGACCGGTGTCTCCATACAATGCAGGGACCAGTGTCTCCATACAATGCAGGGACCGGTGTCTCCATACAATGCAGGGACCGGTGTCTCCATACAATGCAGGAACCAGTGTCTCCATACTATGCAGGGACCGGTGTCTCCATACAATGCAGGAACCGGTGTCTCCATACAATGCAGGGACCGGTGTCTCCATACAATGCAGGAACCAGTGTCTCCATACTATGCAGGGACCAGTGTCTCCATACAATGCAGGGACCGGTGACTCTATACAATGCAGGGACCGGTGTCTCCATACAATGCAGGGACCGGTGTCTCCATACAATGCAGGGACCAGTGTCTCCATACAATGCAGGGACCAGTGTCTCCATACAATGCAGGGACCAGTGTCTCCATACAATGCAGGGACCGGTGTCTCCATACAATGCAGGGACCGGTGTCTCCATACAATGCAGGGACCAGTGTCTCCATACAATGCAGGGACCAGTGTCTCCATACAATGCAGGGACCAGTGTCTCCATACAATGCAGGGACCGGTGTCTCCATACAATGCAGGGACCGGTGTCTCCATACAGGAGCAATGCAGGGACCAGTGTCTCCATACAATGCAGGGACCAGTGTCTCCATACAATGCAGGGACCGGTGTCTCCATACAATGCAGGGACCAGTGTCTCCATACAATGCAGGGACCAGTGTCTCCATACAATGCAGGGACCAGTGTCTCCATACAATGCAGGGACCGGTGTCTCCATACAATGCAGGGACCGGTGTCTCCATACAATGCAGGGACCGGTGTCTCCGTACAATGCAGGGACCGGTGTCTCCATACAATGCAGGGACCGGTGTCTACATACAATGCAGGGACCAGTGTCTCCATACAATGCAGGGACCAGTGTCTCCATACAATGCAGGGACCAGTGTCTCCATACAATGCAGGGACCAGTGTCTCCATACAATGCAGGGACCAGTGTCTCCATACAATGCAGGGACCGGTGTCTCCATACAATGCAGGGACCGGTGTCTCCATACAATGCAGGGACCGGTGTCTCCATACAATGCAGGGACCGGTGTCTCCATACAATGCAGGGACCGGTGTCTCCATACAATGCAGGGACCAGTGTCTCCATACAATGCAGGGACCAGTGTCTCCATACAATGCAGGGACCAGTGTCTCCATACAATGCAGGGACCAGTGTCTCCATACAATGCAGGGACCGGTGTCTCCATACAATGCAGGGACCAGTGTCTCCATACAATGCAGGGACCGGTCTCTCCGTACAATGCAGGGACCGGTGTCTCCATACAATGCAGGGACCAGTGTCTCCATACAGGAGTCATCTGGAGCTTCATCACCAACAAAGGCCGAAGGACCACAGATTAAATACATTTCAGTAATGTGTTCAATACTTGTTCTTATCATTACATATAATTTATGCACATCTATAGTTTCATTGTTTTGCCTGTGTGGATTGGATGGGTTGTCACTGACATCTGGTGAGAAAGTCATGTCATTAGCAGCTGTAGAAATATATATTTTTTCATAAAGTTGCTGACATGTTGAATCCTTATGTCAGCATTCTGGGTACATTGTTAGAGCCGTGTTTCCCCTGCAGTCTGCCCGGAGCGCACTGTGTGTGTATATATGACGTATCTGCGCCCGCTCTCCGCCCAGGGACACACTAATAAGCTGCGCTCCTTTAGTCTCACATCTATTTCTTGAGTAACCCCATTAAATAATGAGACTTTGCTGCCGGCCTCTGCAGCGATTCCCCCCCCCCCGGTGCCCGAGGCCGCGATGATCAGGATTACAGTCCGCCCGGCTGGAGGACTCATCATGACAGGTCACTTTTTTCCGGCCGTATCTCACCAATCCTCTCCTATAGACACTCCACCTCCATCCACCCTCGGTCCGGGTGCACACTGCCGGGAACTAAAACACTTTATTGCATCAAAAATAAAAAAGTGGTGCAGTAAACCGGGTGAGCGAGGAGGGATGGGATGGGACAAAGCAAGCGGTATAAGGACTACAGCTGTTTCACTTGCTCATTTGAGTGAAACAGCTGTAGTCCTTATACCGCTTGCTTTGTCCCATCCCATCCCTCCTCGCTCACCCGGTTTACTGCACCAGTGTTTAATTTTTGATGCAACAAAGAAAGTGTTTTAGTTCCCGGCAGTGTGCCGCCGCTCTCCTTCAACGCATAGTCTACAATACTGTCCGGGAAATTAAAAATGGAGACGTCTGATGAGTGGATGAAAGTCGCCCATTCAGATGAATGAGTCGGTGCAGAGTGAGAGGAGAGCGCTCAGACGCCATCTAGACATAGAACGAAAAGAATCTGATTCAGAACATTGATAGAAAAATGATTAATCTGAATGTGAGCAGGTGAGATCCCAGGACTGTGAGGGTGGGGGCCGCAGCAGCGGGGGGCGGCCGGGTGCCAGCACCGGTGTATGGGGATATTTAGAGGGATAATCATTCCTGAGTGGCGGCGCAGTGGCTTCGGGGAGACGAGATGCTGTGTGACAGCCGGAAAGTCTCTGCGGCGACTGCGGGGGGGCTCCTGTCACTGCAATCCCAACCCCCCACCATGACGGCACCCGGCAGGACCAGGCGATGTCTGCACCTACTCCTGCAATATACTGGAAACACAGATCTGCAGCAGTGTTATCCCTGCTACCATTATTCATCCACCCACCCCTTCACCATGCTTTACACTGCATCTCTTCTCTATTACTAAATAGCTGCAATCAGTGAGAACGGTAACCGCTGCTGAGCTGCTTCTGCAGTCTGACATCCTCTGAAATCCCTTCTGGATTCAGGTTTCTACTAGATGAGGGAATGAGCATTAAAAGGGCACCTGAGAAACTAGTCTGGCCCTAGACTTGGGGTCCCTGACTAGCCCTGCTCCCGAAGGTACCTCTAATGGGTGAGGAGGTCCAGGCCCCCACCCTCGTCCTCAACTCCTCAATCCGCCCTATACTACTCTGTCTCACCTCCCACTAATGATCGGGGTCAGCTGCCACTCTAGCAAAAGCATTGATGACCACATATAGGAGTGTGGTCACAGGCAAAGTGAAAACAGTGACGCCACCTGGTGGAGGGAGAAGATATGTAAAGGCCAGGGGAGGGGGTTCACATGATTCACACTTAGCCTTCACTTCATCCAGCACCTGAGCACAGCACACAGCAGAACTGACCTGGGATCATAGTGGGGTCGGAGTCGTATTCAGGGAAATTGAGGGGTCGGAGTCATTCAGGGAAATTGAAGAGTCGTTGTAGGAGTCAGAGGTTTGGCTTACGGACTCCACAGCCCTGTCCCTCCTCCATGCTTTACACCGCAGCCTGGCTCCAATGGGGCACAGTCATGGTGGAAGACCCCGGATTAGCTGAGTCCGATGTTGTGTCACACCCGCTAATCATTTGAGTTTAGGCAATTTCCAGTCCCCGATGTCGCCCCAGAATCATCTGCAGGCGCGGCTGTGACACAAAGGATATTCAAGAAATAAGTAAGAAAAGTGACGGCCCCGCCAGATCCGTGTGTGAAGGAATCAGAGCGGCTTTATGGAAGATGTCAGCGCCGGATGGCGGCAGCTTTCATCTTATTTATAGTTAATGCAAATGTCCAATTTACAGGTAACACCATCAAAGGCGTCAGAAGAAATCACACAACGTACAGAGGAATCCAGGAGACGTGCGAGGGACGAGGATCCCAACCATAGATCTGTAACCAAATACTGAGGACGGAGGAGACGTGCGAGGGACGAGGATCCCAACCATAGATCTGTAACCAAATACTGAGGACGGAGGAGACGTGCGAGGGACGAGGATCCCAACCAGAGATCTGTAACCAAATACTGAGGACGGAGGAGACGTGCGAGGGACGAGGATCCCAACCATAGATCTGTAACCAAATACTGAGGACAGAGGAGACGGGCGAGGGACGAGGATCCCAACCACAGATCTGTAACCACATACTGAGGACGGAGGAGACGTGCGAGGGACGAGGATCCCAACCATAGATCTGTAACCAAATACTGAGGACGGAGGAGACGTGCGAGGGACGAGGATCCCAACCAGAGATCTGTAACCAAATACAGAGGACGGAGGACACGGGCGAGGGACGAGGATCCCAACCATAGATCTGTAACCAAATACTGAGGACGGAGGAGACGTGCGAGGGACGAGGATCCCAACCATAGATCTGTAACCAAATACTGAGGACAGAGGAGACGGGCGAGGGACGAGGATCCCAACCACAGATCTGTAACCACATACTGAGGACGGAGGAGACGTGCGAGGGACGAGGATCCCAACCATAGATCTGTAACCAAATACTGAGGACGGAGGAGACGTGCGAGGGACGAGGATCCCAACCAGAGATCTGTAACCAAATACTGAGGACGGAGGAGACGTGCGAGGGACGAGGATCCCAACCATAGATCTGTAACCAAATACTGAGGACGGAGGAGACGTGCGAGGGACGAGGATCCCAACCATAGATCTGTAACCAAATACTGAGGACGGAGGAGACGTGCGAGGGACAAGATCCCAACCATAGATCTGTAACCAAATACTGAGGACGGAGGAGACGTGCGAGGGACGAGGATCCCAACCATAGATCTGTAACCAAATACTGAGGACGGAGGAGACGTGCGAGGGACGAGGATCCCAACCAGAGATCTGTAACCAAATACTGAGGACGGAGGAGACGTGCGAGGGACGAGGATCCCAACCATAGATCTGTAACCAAATACTGAGGACGGAGGAGACGTGCGAGGGACGAGGATCCCAACCACAGATCTGTAACCAAATACTGAGGACGGAGGAGACGTGCGAGGGCAAGGATCCCAACCATAGATCTGTAACCAAATACTGAGGACGGAGGAGACGTGCGAGGGACGAGGATCCCAACCATAGATCTGTAACCAAATACTGAGGACGGAGGAGACGTGCGAGGGACGAGGATCCCAACCATAGATCTGTAACCAAATACTGAGGACGGAGGAGACGTGCGAGGGACGAGGATCCCAACCATAGATCTGTAACCAAATACTGAGGACGGAGGAGACGTGCGAGGGACGAGGATCCCAACCATAGATCTGTAACCAAGTACTGAGGACGGAGGAGACGTGCGAGGGACGAGGATCCCAACCATAGATCTGTAACCAAATACTGAGGACGGAGGAGATGTGCGAGGGACGAGGATCCCAACCATAGATCTGTAACCAAATACTGAGGACGGAGGAGACGTGCGAGGGACGAGGATCCCAACCAGAGATCTGTAACCAAATACTGAGGACGGAGGAGACGTGCGAGGGACGAGGATCCCAACCATAGATCTGTAACCAAATACTGAGGACGGAGGAGACGTGCGAGGGACGAGGATCCCAACCATAGATCTGTAACCAAATACTGAGGACGGAGGAGATGTGCGAGGGACGAGGATCCCAACCATAGATCTGTAACCAAATACTGAGGACGGAGGAGACGTGCGAGGGACGAGGATCCCAACCATAGATCTGTAACCAAATACTGAGGACGGAGGAGACGTGCGAGGGACGAGGATCCCAACCATAGATCTGTAACCAAATACTGAGGAAGGAGGAGACGTGCGAGGGACGAGGATCCCAACCATAGATCTGTAACCAAATACTGAGGACGGAGGAGACGTGCGAGGGACGAGGATCCCAACCATAGATCTGTAACCAAATACTGAGGACGGAGGAGACGTGCGAGGGACGAGGATCCCAACCATAGATCTGTAACCAAATACTGAGGACGGAGGAGACGTGCGAGGGACGAGGATCCCAACCAAGATCTGTAACCAAATACTGAGGACGGAGGAGACGTGCGAGGGACGAGGATCCCAACCAGAGATCTGTAACCAAATACTGAGGACGGAGGAGACGTGCGAGGGACGAGGATCCCAACCATAGATCTGTAACCAAATACTGAGGACGGAGGAGACGTGCGAGGGACAAGATCCCAACCATAGATCTGTAACCAAATACTGAGGACGGAGGAGACGTGCGAGGGACGAGGATCCCAACCATAGATCTGTAACCAAATACTGAGGATGGAGGAGACGTGCGAGGGACGAGGATCCCAACCAGAGATCTGTAACCAAATACTGAGGACGGAGGAGACGTGCGAGGGACGAGGATCCCAACCATAGATCTGTAACCAAATACTGAGGACGGAGGAGACGTGCGAGGGACGAGGATCCCAACCACAGATCTGTAACCAAATACTGAGGACGGAGGAGATGTGCGAGGGCAAGGATCCCAACCATAGATCTGTAACCAAATACTGAGGACGGAGGAGACGTGCGAGGGACGAGGATCCCAACCATAGATCTGTAACCAAATACTGAGGACGGAGGAGACGTGCGAGGGGCGAGAATCCCAACCATAGATCTGTAACCAAATACTGAGGACGGAGGAGACGTGCGAGGGACGAGGATCCCAACCATAGATCTGTAACCAAATACTGAGGACGGAGGAGACGTGCGAGGGACGAGGATCCCAACCATAGATCTGTAACCAAATACTGAGGACGGAGGAGACGTGCGAGGGGCGAGAATCCAACCATAGATCTGTAACCAAATACTGAGGACGGAGGAGACGTGCGAGGGACGAGGATCCCAACCAGAGATCTGTAACCAAATACTGAGGACGGAGGAGACGTGCGAGGGACGAGGATCCCAACCATAGATCTGTAACCAAATACTGAGGACGGAGGAGACGTGCGAGGGACGAGGATCCCAACCATAGATCTGTAACCAAATACTGAGGACGGAGGAGATGTGCGAGGGACGAGGATCCCAACCATAGATCTGTAACCAAATACTGAGGACGGAGGAGACGTGCGAGGGACGAGGATCCCAACCATAGATCTGTAACCAAATACTGAGGACGGAGGAGACGTGCGAGGGACGAGGATCCCAACCATAGATCTGTAACCAAATACTGAGGAAGGAGGAGACGTGCGAGGGACGAGGATCCCAACCATAGATCTGTAACCAAATACTGAGGACGGAGGAGACGTGCGTGGGACGAGGATCCCAACCATAGATCTGTAACCAAATACTGAGGACGGAGGAGACGTGCGAGGGACGAGGATCCCAACCATAGATCTGTAACCAAATACTGAGGACGGAGGAGACGTGCGAGGGACGAGGATCCCAACCATAGATCTGTAACCAAATACTGAGGACGGAGGAGACGTGCGAGGGACGAGGATCCCAACCATAGATCTGTAACCAAATACTGAGGACGGAGGAGACGTGCGAGGGACGAGGATCCCAACCATAGATCTGTAACCAAATACTGAGGACGGAGGAGACGTGCGAGGGACGAGGATCCCAACCATAGATCTGTAACCAAATACTGAGGACGGAGGAGACGTGCGAGGGACGAGGATCCCAACCATAGATCTGTAACCAAATACTGAGGACGGAGGAGACGTGCGAGGGACGAGGATCCCAACCATAGATCTGTAACCAAATACTGAGGACGGAGGAGACGTGCGAGGGACGAGGATCCCAACCATAGATCTGTAACCAAATACTGAGGACGGAGGAGACGTGCGAGGGACGAGGATCCCAACCATAGATCTGTAACCAAATACTGAGGACGGAGGAGACGTGCGAGGGACGAGGATCCCAACCATAGATCTGTAACCAATACTGAGGACGGAGGAGACGTGGCGAGGGACGAGGATCCCAAACCATAGATCTGTAACAAATACTGAGGACGGAGGAGACGTGGGTCACTGAATACTGAGGACGAGAGACGGGCGGTCACTGAATACTGAGACGGAGGAGAGGGCAGTCACTGAATACTGAGGACGGAGGAGACGGGCGGTCACTGAATACTGAGGACGGAGGAGATACGGGCGGTCACTGAATACTGAGGACGGAGGAGACGGGCAGTCACTGAATACTGAGGACGGAGGAGACGGGCGGTCACTGAATACTGAGGATGGAGGAGACGGGCGGTCACTGAATACTGAGGACGGAGGAGACGGGCATCACTGAATACTGAGAGGAGGAGACGGGCGGTCACTGAATACTGAGGATGGAGGAGAACGGGCGGTCACTGAAATACTGAGGCCGGAGAGACGGGCGGTCACTGAATACTGAGGATGGAGGAGACGGGCGGTCACTGATATACTGAGAGACGGAGAGAGGACGGGCGGTCACTGAATACTGAGGATGGAGGAGACGGGCGGTCACTGAATACTGAAGGACGGAGGAGACGGGCGGTCACTGAATACTGAGGATGGAGGAGAATGGGCGGTCACTGAATACTGAGGACTGGAGGAGACGGGCGGTCACTGAATACTGAGGAGGAGGAGACGGGCGGTCACTGAATACTGAGGATGGAGGAAATGGGCGGTCACTGAATACTGAGGACGGAGGAGACGGGCGGTCACTGAATACTGAAGATGGAGGAGACGGGCGGTCACTGAATACTGAGGATGGAGGAAGACGGGCGGTCACTGAATACTGAGGATGGAGGAGACGGGCGGTCACTGAATACTGAGGACGGAGGAGACGGGCGGTCACTGAATACTGAGGACGGAGGAGACGGGCGGTCACTGAATACTGAGGACGGAGGAGACGGGCGGTCACTGAATACTGAGGACGGAGAGACGGGCGGTCACTGAATACTGAGGAGGAGGAGACGGGCGGTCACTGAATACTGAGGACGGAGGAGACGGGCGGTCACTGAAACTGAGGGCGGAGGAGACGGGCGGTCACTGAATACTGAGGAGGAGGAGACGGGCGGTCACTGAATACTGAGGATGGAGGAGACGGGCAGTCACTGAATACTGAGGACAGAGGAGACGGGCGGTCACTGAATACTGAGGATGGAGGAGACGGGCGGTCACTGAATACTGAGGACGGAGGAGACAGGCGGTCACTGAATACTGAGGACGGAGGAGACGGGCGGTCACTGAATACTGAGGCTCTTGTACATGATGTACAGATCTCTTATACTTGTATTGACCTCGGAGTTACAGACGCTCCTGTATACGGGACGTCACGGCTCTGTGGTATAACACGTGTCATTGGGTAATAGTCATTTCTCTTCGGATTCTCAGATGCGATCCGCGCTGACACACTTTTATTATTACCGTTCCCATGGTGATCAATACTTCGAGATGCCTTCGATGATTCCTTCACATGTATTTTTCAGGCAGTTTCCTCATTAAGGGTCTGTTTCATCTTCCATTAGAGTAAAAATCAACAGAAGAACCAAGCAGAAATCAGCAGGAGGAAGCGGCCAACACCGAGGATGTGCCGAGACTAGTAAGAAAGTCACCGGGGACCGAGGAAAGTCAGCGGGGACCGAGGAAAGTCACCGGGGACTGAGGAAAGTCAGCGGGGACTGAGGGAAGTCAGCGGGGACCGAGGAAAGTCAGCGGGGACCGAGGAAAGTCAGCGGGGACGGGAAAGTCCAGGATGTGCGGACTAGTAAGAAAGTCAGCGGGGACCGAGGAAAGTCAGCGGAGACCGAGGAAAGTCACGGGGACTGAGGAAAGTCAGCGGGGACGAGGAAAGTCAGCGGGGACCGAGGAAAGTCAGCGGGGACCGAGGAAAGTCAGCGGGGACCGAGGAAAGTCAGCGGGGACCGAGGAAAGTCAGCGGGGACGAGGAAAGTCAGCGGAGACCGAGGAAAGTCAGCGGGGACCAGGAAAGTCAGCGGGGACCGAGGAAAGTCAGCGGGGACCGAGGAAAGTCAGCGGGGACTGAGGAAAGTCAGCGGGACCGAAGAAAGTCAGCGGGGACCGAGGAAAGTCAGCGGGGACCGAGGAAAGTCAGCGGGGACCGAGGAAAGTCACGGGGACCGAGGAAAGTCAGCGGGGACGAGGAAAGTCAGCAGGGGAACCGAGGAAAGTCAGCGGGGACTGAGGAAAGTCAGCGGGGACCGAGGAAAGTCAGCGGGGACAAGGAAAGTCAGCGGGGACCGAGGAAGTCAGCGGGGACTGAGGAAAGTTAGCGGGGACCGAGGAAAGTCAGCGGGGACTGAGGAAAGTCAGCATGGAACCGAGGAAAGTCAACAGAGACCAAGGAAACTCAGTGGGGACCGAGGGAAAGTCAGCAGGGACGAAGGAAAGTCGGGGACCAAGGAAAGTCAGCGGGACGAGGAAAGTCAGTGGGGACCGAGGAAAGTCAGTGGGGACTGAGGAAGTCAGTGGGGACGAGGAAAGTCAGCGGGGACCGGGGGAGTCAGTGGGGACCGAGGAAAGTCAGCGGGGACTGAGGAAAGTCAGTGGGGACCGAGGAAAGTCAGTGGGGACCGAGGAAAGTCAGCGGGGACCGGGGGAAGTCAGTGGGGACCGAGGAAAGTCAGCGGGGACTGAGGAAAGTCAGTGGGGACCGAGGAAAGTCAGCGGGGACCGGGAGTGAGTGGGGACAGGAAAGTCAGCGGGGACTGAGGAAAGTCAGCGGGGACTGAGGAAAGTCAGCGGGGACCGAGGAAAGTCAGCGGGGACCGAGGAAAGTCAGCAGAGACCAAGCAAACTCAGCGGGGACCGAGGGAAGTCAGCAGGGACGAAGGAAAGTCACCGGGGACCAAGGAAAGTCAGCGGGGACCAAGGAAAGACAGCAGGGACGAAGGAAAGTCACCGATGGCCGATGAAAGTCACCAGAGACCGAAGGAAAGTCAACGGGGACTGAGGAAAGTCACCAGAGACCAAGGAAAGTCACCAGAGACCAAGGAAAGTCAGCAGGGACCGAGAGAAAGTCACCGAGGACAGTCACCGGGGACTGAGGAAAGTCACCGGGGACCGAGGAAAATCACCAGGAACCGAGGAAAGTCACCAGGGACCGAGGAAAATCACCAGGGACCGAGGAAAATCACCGGGGACGGAGGAAAGTCACCAGAGACCGAGGAAAGTCACCGGGGACGAGGAAAGTCACCAGAGACCGAGGAAAGTCACCAGAGACCGAGGAAAGTCACCGAGGATCGAGGAGAGTCACCGGGGCCAGAGGAAAGTCACCAGAGACCAAGGAAATTCACCAGAGACCAAGGAAAGTCACCAGAGACCGAAGAAAGTCACCGAGGACAGTCACCGGGGACTGAGGAAAGTCACCGGGGACCGAGGAAAGTCACCAGGAACCGAGGAAAGTCACCAGGGACCGAGGAAAATCACCAGGGACCGAGGAAAATCACAGAGGACGGAGGAAAGTCACCAGAGACCGAGGAAAGTCACCGGGGACCGAGGAAAGTCACCAGAGACCGAGGAAAGTCACCAGAGACCGAGGAAAGTCACCGAGGATCGAGGAGAGTCACCGGGGCCAGAGGAAAGTCACCAGAGACCAAGGAAATTCACCAGAGACCAAGGAAAGTCACCAGAGACCGAAGAAAGTCACCGAGGACAGTCACCGGGACTGAGGAAAGTCACCAGGAACCGAGGAAAGTCACCAGGGACCGAGGAAAGTCACCAGAGACCGAGGGAAAGTCACCGGGGACAGAGGAAAGTCACCAGGGACCGAGGAAAATCACCGGGGACGGAGGAAAGTCACCGGGGACAGAGGAAAGTCACCAGAGACCGAGGAAAGTCACCGGGACTGAGGAAAGTCACCGGGGACCGAGGAAAGTCACCAGGAACCGAGGAAAGTCACCAGGGACCGAGGAAAATCACCGGGGACGGAGGAAAGTCACCGGAGACAGTGGAGAGTCACCGGAGACTGAAGAAAGTCACCGGAGACCGAGGAGAGTCACTGGGAGCCGAGGAAAGTCACCAGGGACAGAGGAAAGTCACTGGGAGCCGAGGAAAGTCACCAGGGACAGAGGAAAGTCACCAGAGACCGTGGAAAGTCACCGGAGACTGAAGAAAGTCACCGGAGACCGAGGAGAGTCACTGGGAACCGAGGAAAATCACCAGGGACAGAGGAAAGTCACTGGGAACCGAGGAAAGTCACCAGGGACAGAGAAAAGTCACTGGGAACGAGGGTTGTGACCGAAGAGTGCGGATACTAGGAGGAAAGTAACTGGGGACTGAGGAAAGTCACCAGGGACAGAGGAAAGTCACTGGGAACCGAGGGTTGTGACCGAAGAGTGCGGATACTAGGAGGAAAGTCACTGGGGACCGAGGAAAGTCACTGGGAACCGAGGAAAATCACCAGGGACAGAGGAAAGTCACTGGGAACCGAGGAAAGTCACTGGGGACCGAGGAAAATCACTGGGGACCGAGGGTTGTGACCGGAGAGTGCGGATACTAGGAGGAAAGTCACTGGGGACCGAGGAAAGTCACCAGGGACAGAGGAAAGTCACTGGGGACTGAGGGTTGTGACCGGAGAGTGCGGATACTAGGAGGAAAGTCACTGGGGACTGAGGAAAGTCACCAGGGACAGAGGAAAGTCACTGGGGACCGAGGGTTGTGACCGGAGAGTGCGGATACTAGGAGGAAAGTCACTGGGGACCGAGGAAAGTCACCAGGGACAGAGGAAAGTCACTGGGGACCGAGGGTTGTGACGAAGAGTGCGGATACTAGGAGGAAAGTCACTGGGGACCGAGGAAAGTCACCGGGGACTGAGGAAAGTCACCAGAGAACAAGGAAAGTTACCAGAGACGGATGAAAGTCACCGGGGGCTGAGGAAAGTCACCGGAGACCTAAGAAAGTCACTGGAGACCAAGGAGAGTCACCAGGAACCGAGGAAAGTCATCGGGAACTGAGGAAAGTCACTGGGGACCGAGGAAAGGCACTGGGGACCGAGGAAAGTCACTGGGGACCGAGGGTTGTGACCGGAGAGTGTGGAGACTAGGAGGAAAGTCACAGGGGACCGAGAAAATTCACCGGGGACTGAGGAAAGTCACCAGAGAGCGCGTAAAGTCACCAGGGACCGATGATTGTGATCGGAGACCGAGGAAAGTCACCGGAGACCAAGGAAAGTCACCGGGGACAGAGGATTGTGATTGGAGAGTGAGGAGACTGGGAGGACAGTCATCAGGGACTGAGGATTGTGACCAGAGAGTATGGGAGATTGTGACCGGAGAGTGCCGACGATTTTGACCGGTGAGTGGGGATTACTGCGACTAGAGAGTGCAGAGCGGAAAGTTTGGACTACTGCGACCAGTCACAGTCGTTCACACTCTCATTTTGCAGTCATCCGCACTCTCGGGTCTCAATCATCCTCACTCTCCAGAAACTGCAGACGATTGTGACAAGAGCACAGATAATTGTAATTACAGAGTACAGGTACTGGTGATTACAGAGAAGACATGGAGTATATAAATGCTAATGCATATACCTGCCAATGAGCTGAGCTTCTATAACCCATCAAACACCTAGCCAACCAACCGGAAAACAACTAGACAATCAACCAACCTAATAACTAATCATAGAAGTTTAATGGACAATCAACCAACCGCCAAAAACCAACCAAACAAGCCACCAACCTAATGGTTGACCAGACGGCCAACCTTACTACAACTACACAACTGACCTGATACCTAACGACCTAGACAAGCGGGCAACCAACCACCTAACCCCGGAGTACATTGTGTCTACCATGGGTCCTAGGTTAGTCCTGGGTGTAAGAATACAGCTATCATTGTACTCCAGCCCAGCTGGGTCACATTACTGTTACTCCAAAAAGCAGAAGATATCTTTACCTGCAAAGGCTTCCCAATCGTATGATGAAGGATGGCTAGTGGCTTCTTCTCTGGTTGACCACATCATGCACAGGAGTGATCACCAGGACTCCGATCTGCCGTACAGGAGACTGCCTCTCCAGGCTGCACACACTTGTTTTAAGTGAAGATCTGGAGTGATTTCCTAAATATATAGGAACGTGTATGGATGTCCAGCACCTCGTGCAGCGCTCTCTGTGGTGCACAGTGGCGGACAGTGTGTGCTGCAGACACAGGAGCGGCTTTTATACAGTGCAGGTCACTGTCTCCACCAGTACAACGGTATCAAAGGAGTCTGCTGTGCTGTGGTGCATCAGAGCCACTATTGTCATCACTCATACACCACATCACTCCACACACAAGAAATACATCAGCTGTTATCACTTCTCATCTATAGGAGATCTGGAGAATCCCTGACACAACCCACCAGGACCACCACAGTAACACACAGCTGGAATCAGCACCGGCTGTCATTTATACAACATTTACCTGAGAAGTAACCAGGGACCCAAGTATTAAACCACTAGACACAAAGTATCAGAGATCCTAATCAGTAGACATCAGGACTGGGAGATACCAATGGCAGCACGAGTGCGTAACTTAAGGCCCAGGGGCCCATGCGAAAGCCCCAACGGGCCCCAATTATTGCAATACATTAATAGTATTAGTCTTTTCTATGGGCCAAGGGACTGTTGGGCCCCCTAGGCTGCAGGCCGGTGCGATCACACCCTGCACTGTGTATACGCCCTGCAGCACGGTAGCTCAGTATATTATATTAGGGCAGGATAGTGGTAGTGGATAGCACTGTACTATATAAATAGGAATAGTATTTGCCCCTCGCTGATTTTGTAACTTTGCCCCCTGACACAGACATGAACAGTCTATATAATAAAGGTGGTAATTGTAAAGTAGAGATAGAAGATCAACAATAAACTCCAGAAAATCACATTGTGTAAATGATAGAAATGTATTTGCATTTTGCAGAGAAAATAAGTATTTGATCCCCTCCCGACCATTAGGAGTTGTGGCCCCTACAGAGCAGTTATCAGCTCCTCATCCCCTGGGTTCCTGCATTACACACAGCTGTGTTACATTGTCTCCTGTCCACACAATGAATCAGTCACCTGTAACTTCTACAACATGGGAAGAGCACAGAGCTGTGTAAGGATGTCAGGGAAAAGATCCTAGACCTGCACAAGGCTGGAATGTGCTACAAGACCATAAGGAAGACAAAGCTGGGGGAGAAGAAGACAACTGTGGGGGCGGAATAGGAAAGAAATGGGAGGAAATTACCACCAATGAGGTCAATCAACATCGATCTGGGGGCATTCCATGTAAACATCTCACTCGGGGGATCCAGGAGGAGATCAGCCTAAAACTACACGGGGGGAACTATGTTACTGATCTCAGGGAAGCTGGAACCACTGTCACCAAGAAAACCATTGGTAACACATTACACCGTAATGGAGTAAATCCTGCAGTGCCGCACAGTCCCCTGCTCCAGAAGGCACATTGCCCCGTCTGAAGTTACCAATGACACCTTGGTGATTGTGAGATGATTCGGAGAAGGTGCTGGGCTCAGAGGAGACAAACATTCAGATCTTTGGCATTAGCTCAGCTCCCGATGTTTGGAGGAAGAGAAAAGCTGCCTATGACCCAAAGAAGAACACCATCCCCACAGTCAGGCATGGCGGGGGGAACATTATGCTTTGGAGTTGTTTCTCTGCTAAGGGCACAGGACGACTTCACCACATCAATAGGACAATGGATGGAGCCATGTACCGTACATAGCTGAGTGACAACCTCCTTCTCTCTGCAAGGCATTAAAGATGGGTCATGGCTGAGTGTTCCAGCATGATAATGACCCAAAACATACAGCCAAGGCAACAAAGGAGCGGCTCAAAAAGAAGCACATTAAGGTCATGGAGTGTCCTAGCCAGTGTCCAGACCTTAATCCCATAGCAAACCTATGTAGGAGCTAAAGATCCGAGTTACCAAGTGACAGAATCAGAATCTTAATGATTTATAGATGATCTGCAAAGAGGAGTGGAGCAAAATCCCTCCTGACATCAAACCTCATCATCAACTACAAGAAATGTCTGACTGCTGTGCTGCCAACAAGGGTTTACACTAAGTATTAAGTCTTGTTTGCCAGAGGGATCAAATACTTATTTCTCTCTGCAAAATGCAAACACATTTATATAATTTAAACAATGTTATTTTCTGGATTTTATTTTTGATCTTCTATCTCTCACTGCTACAATTAACCGACCTTTAAAATTATAGACTGATCATGTCTGTGTCAGGGGGCAACTACAAAATCAGCAAGGGGTCAAATAACTATTTCCTTTATGGAGCAGCATGGTGGCTCAGTAGTTAGCACTATACTACACTGTGCAGAATTATTAGGCAAATGAGTATATTGATCACATGATACTTTTTATCCATGTTGTCCTCCTCCAAGCTGTATAGGCTGAGAGCCAACTACCAATGAAGTAAATCAGGTGATGGCATCTCTGTAATGAGGAGGGGGGTGGTGTAATGACATCAACACCCTATATAAGGTGTGCTTAATTATTAGGCAAATGCCTTTCCTTAGGCAAAATGGGTCAGAAGAGAGATGTGACGGCTCTGAACAGTCCACAGATGTCTTGCAGAGGGATGCAGCAGTCTGGAAATTGCCAAACTTTTGAAGCGCGATCACCGAACAATCAAGTGTTTCATGGCAAATAGCCAACAGGGTCGCAAGAAGAGTGAGGGCAAAAAAGGGGCAAAATAACTGACCATGAATTGAGGAAAATCAAGTGTGAAGCTGCCAAGATGCCATTTGCCACCAGTTTGTCATATTTCAGAGCTGCAATGTTACTGGAGTATCAAAAGCACAAGGTGCGCCATACTCAGGGACATGGCCAAGGTAAGGAAGGCTGAAAAACGACCACCTCTGAACAAGAAACATAAGATAAAACCACCACCTCTGAACAAGAAACATAAGATAAAACCACCACCTCTGAGCAAGAAACAGAAGATAAAACCACCACCTCTGAACAAGAAACATAAGATACAACCATCACCTCTGAGCAAGAAACATAAGATAAAACCACCACCTCTGAGCAAGAAACATAAGATAAAACCACCACCTTTGAGCAAGAAACATAAGATAAAACCACCACCTCTGAACAAGAAACATAAGATAAAACCACCACCTCTGAACAAGAAACATAAGATAAAACCACCACCTCTGAACAAGAAACATAAGATAAAACCACCACCTCTGAACAAGAAACATAAGATAAAACCACCACCTCTGAACAAGAAACATAAGATAAAACCACCACCTCTGAACAAGAAACATAAGATAAAACCACCACCTCTGAGCAAGAAACATAAGATAAAACCACCACCTCTGAGCAAGAAACATAAGATAAAACCACCACCTCTGAGCAAGAAACATAAGATAAAACCACCACCTCTGAGCAAGAAACATAAGATAAAACCATCACCTCTGATCAAGAAACAGAAGATAAAACGCAAGACTGGGCCAAGAAATATCTGAAGACTGAGTCTTCAAAGGTTTTATGGACTGATGAAATGAGAGTGACTCCTGATGATCCAGATGGATGGACCAGAGGCTGGATCAGTAAAGGGCAGAGAGCTCCACTCCGACTCAGACGCCAGCAAGGTGGAGGTGGGGTACTGGTGTGGGCTGGATCATCAAAGATCAACTTGTGGGACCTTTTCGGGTTGAGGATGGAGTGAAGCTCAACTCCCGGACCAGTGGCTCAGTGGTCAGCACTGTACTATATATAGGGCAGCACAGTGGCTCAGTGGTTAGCACTGTACTATATATAGAGCAGCACGGTGGCTCAGTGGTTAGCACTGTACTATATATAGGGCAGTAGAGTGGCTCAGTGGTTAGCACTGTACTATATATAGGGCAGCACAGTGGCTCAGTGGTTAGCACTGTACTATATATAGGGCAGTACAGTGGCTCAGTGGTTAGCACTGTACTATATATAGGGTACTACAGTGGCTCAGTGGTTAGCACTGTACTGTATATAGGGCAGCACGGTGGATCAGTGGTTAGCACTGTACTGTATATAGGGCAGTACAATGGCTCAGTGGTTAGCACTATACTATATATAGAGCAGCACAGTGGCTCAGTGGTTAGCACTGTACTACGGTATATATAGGGCAGCACGGTGGCTCAGTGGTTAGCACTGTACTATATATAGAGCAGCACGGTGGCTCAGTGGTTAGCACTGTACTATATATAGGGCAGTACAGTGGCTCAGTGGTTAGCACTGTACTATATACAGGGCAGTACAGTGGCTCAGTGGTTAGCACTGTACTATATACAGGGCAGTACAGTGGCTCAGTGGTTAGCAATGTACTATATATAGGGCAGCACGGTGGCTCAGTGGTTAGCAATGTACTATATATAGAGCAGCACGGTGGCTCAGTGGTTAGCACTGTACTATATACAGGGCAGTACAGTGGCTCAGTGGTCAGCACTGTACTATATATAGGGCAGCACGGTGGCTCAGTGGTTAGCAATGTACTATATATAGGGCAGCACAGTGGCTCAGTGGTTAGCACTGTACTATATATAGAGCAGCATGGTGGCTCAGTGGTCAGCACTGTACTATATATAGAGCAGCATGGTGGCTCAGTGGTTAGCACTGTACTATATAGAGAGCAGCACGGTGGCTCAGTGGTTAGCACTGTACTATATAGAGAGCAGCATGGTGGCTCAGTGGTTAGCACTGCACTACATATAGAGCAGCACGGTGGCTCAGTGGTTAGCACTGTACTATATATAGAGCAGCATGGTGGCTCAGTGGTTAGCACTGTACTATATAGAGAGCAGCACGGTGGCTCAGTGGTTAGCACTGTACTATATATAGAGCAGCACGGTGGCTCAGTGGTTAGTACTGTACTATATATAGGGCAGTACAGTGGCTCAGTGGTTATCACTGTACTATATATAGGGCAGCACAGTGGCTCAGTGGTTAGCACTGTACTATATGTAGGGCAGTACAGTGGCTCAGTGGTTAACACTGTACTATATATAGGGCAGTACAGTGTCTCAGTGGTTAGCACTGTACTGTATATAGAGCAGCACGGTGGCTCAGTGGTTAGCATTGTACTATATATAGGGCAGTACAGTGGCTCAGTGGTTAGCTCTGTACTATATATAGAGCAGCACGGTGGCTCAGTGGTTAGCACTGTACTATATATAGGACAGCACAGTGGCTCAGTGGTCAGCACTGTACTATATATAGAGCAGCACGGTGGCTCAGTGGTCAGCACTGTACTGTATATAGAGCAGCACAGTGGCTCAGTGGTTAGCACTGTACTATATATAGGGCAGTACAGTGGCTCAGTGGTTAGCACTGTACTATATATAGAGCAGCACGGTGGCTCAGTGGTTAGCACTGTACTGTATATAGGGCAGCACGGTGGCTCAGTGGTTAGCACTGTACTATATATAGAGCAGCACGGTGGCTCAGTGGTTAGCACTGTACTATATATAGAGCAGCACAGCACGGTGGCTCAGTGGTTAGCACTGTACTATATATAGGGCAGTACAGTGGCTCAGTGGTTAGCACTGTACTGTATATAGGGCAGTACAGTGGCTCATTGGTTAGCACTGTACTATATGTAGAGCAGCACGGGGGCTCAGTGGTTAGCACTGTACTATATATAGAGCAGCACAGTGGCTCAGTGGTTAGCATTGTACTATATATAGGGCAGTACAGTAGCTCAGTGGTTAGCACTATACTATATACAGGACTACAGCTCCCAATGATGTGCCTACAGGTTACATGTTCCTGAGTTCTTACATGGCGGACTGTGGCGTGCCTATACGTTTATGCATCTCCTCCTTCTAGCTAAATACTCTAAAATGACAGCAGTTCCCCGACACCAGAAAGTTTCCAGATTGGTGCTTCTTTCTGAGTTCCAGACTTATAAGGCCCCTGATTCTGCTCTTTCTCCGGTGTGAACCGGGCTGACCCCCGAACTCCTGCCGGAGCCGCCTCTGCCAGCAGCAGCTTCTGCTGAGAGCGATGGTTTTCGCTTCCTCCGGAGATAACCGGCCTCACACTTTGTTCTAATAAGAGGGCAGCAAAACGCATTACCCTGTAAGTCGTCCTAATGAACACTATGAAGAATCAGGCGACCACGTCTCGGGGTGATAGCGGAGATGATGCGTCATCCATTCATACAGCCGCTGTTTAGCGCCTCAGCGTACGCAGGAATCAATATACTCCGTACAGCTTAATGGAAGGATATAATCTTATATAAGAGGAACGTGTGGGCTTAATGTGATGGATTATACAAGATGTATACAAGCTCAGAGCGCAGAGGAAGCTTGTGGACTGTGGTATATAGAGAGGGACTGACGTGCTCTGTATATAGGGAGGTCACAGGTCGTGTTCTGACCACGGTGCATAGAGAGGGACTGACGTGATCTGTACAGCTGTGCTCCTCAGTCTCCACACCCCTGGTACATACAGCTGTGCTCCTCAGTCTCCACACCCCTGGTACATACAGCTGTGCTCCTCAGTCTCCACACCCCTGGTACATACAGCTGTGCTCCTCAGTCTCCACACCCCTGGTACATACAGCTGTGCTCCTCAGTCTCCACACTCCTGGTACATACAGCTATGCTCCTCAGTCTCCACACTCCTGGTACATACAGCTGTGCTCCTCAGTCTCCACACCCCTGGTATATACAGTTGTGCTCCTCAGTCTCCACACCCCTGGTATATACAGCTGTGCTCCTCAGTCTCCACACCCCTGCTATATACAGCTGTGCTCCTCAGTCTCCACACCCCTGGTATATACAGCTGTGCTCCTCAGTCTCCACACCCCTGGTATATACAGCTGTGCTCCTCAGTCTCCACACCCCTGGTATATACAGCTGTGCTCCTCAGTCTCCACACCCCTGGTATATACAGCTATGCTCCTTAGTCTCCACACCCCTGGTATATACAGCTGTGCTCCTCAGTCTCCACACACCTGGTACATACAGCTGTGCTCCTCAGTCTCCACACCCCTGGTATATACAGCTGTGCTCCTCAGTCTCCACACCCCTGGTATATACAGCTGTGCTCCTCAGTCTCCACACCCCTGGTATATACAGCTGTGCTCCTCAGTCTCCACACCCCTGGTATATACAGCTATGCTCCTTAGTCTCCACACCCCTGATATATACAGCTGTGCTCCTCAGTCTCCACACCCCTGGTACATACAGCTGTGCTCCTCAGTCTCCACACCCCTGGTATATACAGCTGTGCTCCTCAGTCTCCACACACCTGGTACATACAGCTGTGCTCCTCAGTCTCCACACCCCTGGTATATACAGCTGTGCTCCTCAGTCTCCACACCCCTGGTATATACAGCTGTGCTCCTCAGTCTCCACACCCCTGGTATATACAGCTATGCTCCTTAGTCTCCACACCCCTGATATATACAGCTGTGCTCCTCAGTCTCCACACCCCTGGTACATACAGCTGTGCTCCTCAGTCTCCACACCCCTGGTATATACAGCTGTGCTCCTCAGTCTCCACACACCTGGTACATACAGCTGTGCTCCTCAGTCTCCACACCCCGGCAGATTTTTTGCTTTCTCTGCCTTTTTTCAGACAATATGAATGATAACACATTCTCTCTCTTTTTCCCCTCATGGTTAGTGGTTGGGTGAAGCCATTTATTGTCATCTACTGTGTTTTCTCTTTATAAATCATAACGACAACCAAAAACATCCAATGACCCTGATCACAAGTTCACATCCCCGGTGATTTTGGCCTGATAACGTGCACAGAAGTTGATATAAATGGGCTTGAATGTCTAATAAAAGTAACATCCTCACCTGTCACCTGTTTGCTTGTAATCAGTGTGTGCATAAAAGCTGAGTGAGTTTCTGGATCCAGACAGACTCTTGCATCTTTCATCTAGCCACTGATGTTTCTGGATTGTGAGTTATGGGGAAAGCAAAAGAATTGTCAATGGATATATGGGAATGGATAGTTGAACTGTATAAAACAGGAAAGGGATACAAAAAGATATCCAAGGAATTGATAATGCCAGTCAGCCGTGTTCACACTGTGATTAACAAATGGAAAATCAGGGGCTCTGTAAAAACCAAACCACGATCAGGTACCAACAAACATTTCACCCACAACTGCCAGGAAAATTGTTCAGGATGCAAAGAAAAACCCACAAATAACATCAGCTGATATCCAGGATCACTGAACACTAGTGGTGTGGATGATTCACAATGCACAATAAGGAAGCACCTAAGAAAAATGGTCTGCATGGTCGAGTCGCCAGAAGAAAGACATTACTGTGCAAATGCCACAAAGTATCTCACCTACAATACACCAAACAGCACAGAGACAAGCTCCAAACTGCTGGAACAAGTTAACGTGGAGTGATGAGACCAAAATCAAACTTTATAGCCACAACCATAAACGTTACATTTGGAGAGGAGTCAACAAGGCCTATGATGAAAGGAACACCATTCCTACCATAAAGCATGGAGGAGGATCATTGATGATGTGGGGATGTGTGAGCTACAAAGGCACAGGAAACATGGTCAGAGCTGAAGGAAAGATGAATGCAGCACGTTATCAGCTAATACTGGAGGCAAATCTGCACTCATCAGCCCAGAAGCTGCACATGGGACATGGGACGTACTTGGAAGTTCCAACATGACAACGATCCAAAACACAAGGCCGAGTCGACCTGTCATTGTCTACAGCAGGACACAGTGCAGGTTCTGGAGTGGCCTCTCAGTCTCCTGACTTCAATATCATTGAGCCGCTCTGGGGAGAACTCAAGCAAAGCGCAGATCATGCAAGAAAGGCCAGGAATTTACAGGAACTGGAGCTTTTACCAAGAAGAATGGGCGGCTTTACCATCTGAGGAGATAAGAGCCTCATCCACAACTACACAAGAGGACTTCAAGATGCTCATATATAGGGAGGTCACAGGTCGTGTGCAGGCTGCAGTATATGGAGAGGGACTGACGTGCTCTGTATATAGGGAGGTCACCTGGGGGAGGTCACAGCTCGTATGCAGGCTGCAGTATATGGAGAGGGACTGACGTGCTCTGTATATAGGGGGTCACCATGGAGGAGGTCACAGGTCGTATGCAGGCTGCAGTATATGGAGAGGGACTGACGTGCTCTGTATATAGGGAGGTCACAGGTCGTGTACAGGCCGCAGTATATGGAGAGGGACTGTTGTGCTCTGTATATAGGGAGGTCACAGGTCGTGTGTAGGCCGCAGTATATGGAGATGGACTGACGTGCTCTATATATAGGGAGGTCACCTGGGGGAGGTCACAGGTCGTGTGCAGGCTGCAGTATATGGAGAGGGACTGACGTGCTCTATATATAGGGAGGTCACAGGTCGTGTGCAGGCTGCAGTATATGGAGAGGACTGATGTGCTCTGTATATAGGGAGGTCACAGGTCGTGTGTAGGCCGCAGTATATGGAGATGGACTGACGTGCTCTGTGCATAGGGAGGTCACCTGGGGAGGTCACAGGTCGTGTGTAGGCTGCAGTATTTGGAGAGGGACTGACGTGCTCTGTATATAGGGAGGTCACAGGTGGTGTGCAGGCCGCAGTATATGGAGATGGACTGACGTGCTCTGTATATAGGTAGGTCACAGGTCTTTTGCAGGCCGCAGTATATCAGAGGCACTGACATGCTCTATATATAGGGAGGTCACCTGGGGGAGTCATCTGTGAGGTCCTGCTGACTTTATATATGGGGACAGGGCAGTAGTGAGGTATTATAGGTATACAGAGGGGCTCAGCATAGTGATGGGAACGCGCTGTAATTAGGAAGCTGCCTGTAGAGAGCGCAGCGGCCGCAGCATCTGCCAACACAATGCAAACTCCAGAAAACTCGGGAAGCTTTTCAGATGTCGCCGGGTTCCAGCTCCACGGCTGCCATGGTAACGATCATACTCTGCCATATTTACACGGTTTAACGCTTTACTCTCCAGAGCATAAAAATAAATCAAGGTCTCACAGATCATACAAAACTACAGCCCTGACCTCACCACCAAAAATACCCCAAAATCACCCCATGTTCATGCTACAGAAATTACCAGATCCAGTACTGATCCTGAGTTACCTCCTGTATTATACTCCAGAGCTGCACTCACTATTCTGCTGGTGCAGTCACTGTGTACATACATTACATTACTGATCCTGAGTTACCCCCTGTATTATACTCCAGAGCTGCACTCACTATTCTGCTGGTGCAGTCACTGTGTACATACATTACATTACTGATCCTGAGTTACCTCCTGTATTATACTCCAGAGCTGCACTCACTATTCTGCTGGTGCAGTCACTGTGTACATACATTACATTACTGATCCTGAGTTACCTCCTGCATTATACTCCAGAGCTGCACTCACTATTCTGCTGGTGCAGTCACTGTGTACATACATTACATTACTGATCCTGAGTTACCTCCTGTATTATACTCCAGAGCTGCACTCACTATTCTGCTGGTGCTGTCACTGTGTACATACATTACATTACTGATCCTGAGTTACCTCCTGTATTATACTCCAGAGCTGCACTCACTATTCTGCTGGTGCAGTCACTGTGTACACACATTACATTACTGATCCTGAGTTACCTCCTGTATTATACTCCAGAGCTGCACTCACTATTCTGCTGGTGCAGTCACTGTGTACATACATTACATTTCTGATCCTGAGTTACCTCCTGTATTATACTCCAGAGCTGCACTCACTATTCTGCTGGTGCAGTCACTGTGTACATACATTACATTACTGATCCTGAGTTACCTCCTGTATTATACTCCAGAGCTGCACTCACTATTCTGCTGGTGCAGTCACTGTGTACATACATTACATTACTGATCCTGAGTTACCTCCTGTATTATACTCCAGAGCTGCACTCACTATTCTGCTGGTGCAGTCACTGTGTACATACATTACATTAATGATTCTGAGTACATTATATTGTATGGAGGGCTATGTGGTGCATTATACTATATGGAGGGCTATGGCGTATGCATTATAATATATGGAGGACTATGGGGGTGTATTATACTATATCAGGGGTCTCAAACTCCAGCCCTTGAGGGCCGCACACAGTCCAGGTTTTCAGGATTTCCATAGCATTTGACAGTTTGTAATCAAACTACCAACTGTCAAATTCAAAGGAAATCCTGAAAACCTGGACTGTGTGCGGCCCTCAAGGGCTGGAGTTTGAGACCCCTGTACTATATGAAGGACTATGGGAGTGCATTATACTATATAGACGACTATGGGGTAAATTATACTATATGGAGGACTATGCAGAGCATTAACTTACATGGAGGATTATAGGGGTGCATTATACAATATGGAGGAATATGGGGGTGCATTATACTATATGGATTACTATCGGGACTGCATTAAATTATATAGAAGTCTATGGGGGTGCATTATGTAATATGGAGGACTATGGGGTGCATTATAATTTATACTATATGGAGAACTATGTTGTGCATTATACTATATGGAGGACTACGGGGGTGCATTATACCATATGGAGCACTAAGGGGTGCATCTTTATATACCCCTGAGAGGGTGCAGGTAAGAAAGCAGCAGAAGGACTCGGCACTCCACACATAGAGGAGACTGTCAGGAGTGGTTACGTTGGGCGCCAAGTGTTAGATGAGACAGCTGCCAGTACAGACAGGAGCTCCGCACTAAGTGCAGTGAGCGCCCGCTCTGGTGTCCACCTGTTCTGCTCAGGGCTCGCTGCTTCTCTATATTCCCAGGAGAAGCTTTCTGATGTAAAAATGTCACGGCCAAAAGTACGTGAAGCCCCGAGTGTCTCTGACAGGGAAGTTTATTACTTGACTATGGACATTAATATGGAGATCAGCCTGAGCTCCTCTGGAGAGGCTGCTGGGATTAATGGAGACTTGTTCCTTTAAATCAGGGCTGGGGAACTCCAGGCCTCAAGGGCCGCAAACTGGTCATGTTTTCAGGATTTCCTTAGCATTGCACATGTGATAATATAATCACCTGCACTAGTGATGATTCCAATCCCTGTGCAATGCTAAGGAAATCCTGAAACCATGACATGTTGACGGCCCTTGAGGCCTGGAGTTCCCCTCCCCTGATTTATAGAAACCCAACCATGAAGAATGTCCAACAGAACTTTTCTACATTGCTCCTGGGTCCAAAGACATCCAGACAGTGCCCAAATGCAATGAAGGTCACCAAAACCTTAGTTTATTCGGCCATATACAGCGACGTTTCAAATGGGTCTTTATCAAGCTTTCTCCTCCAGACTCCTCGGTCAGCGACTAATCTCCCCATGAAAACAGACATACCAGACATGTAAAATCCAGCAAGTGTTTAGGTCCCACACACTACAGAAGGTTGTCCACCCCTGCCAAAATCATCAGATTCAGTTTGTGTGAAGCAGGAGGTCTTGGCACGTGATCCGCTGCCAATCAAAACTTCTGACATTTCTCTATCACGTCAAAAAGGTTGTAAAAAAGATTTGTAATAACAAAACAGTATGCCAATATCTGCACTCGGCAGTGTGCCATCATCTGCACTCGGCAGTGTGCCATCATCTGCACTGAGCAGTGTGCCATCATCTGCACTGAGCAGTATGCCATCATCTGCACTTGGCAGTGTGCCGTCATATGCACTGAGCAGTGTGCCATCATCTGCACTTGGCAGTGTGCCATCATCTGCACTGAGCAGTATGCCATCATCTGCACTCGGCAGTGTGCCGTCATATGCACTGAGCAGTATGCCATCATCTGCACTCGGCAGTGTGCCATCATCTGCACTGAGCAGTATGCCATCACCTGCACTCGGCAGTGTGACATCATCTGCACTGAGCAGTATGCCATCATCTGCACTCGGCAGTGTGCCATCATCTGCACTGAGCAGTATGCCATCATCGGCACTCGGCAGTGTGCCATCATCTGCACTCGGCAGTGTGCCATCATCTGCATTGAGCAGCATGCCATCATCTGCACTCGGCAGTGTGCCATCATCTGCACTGAGCAGTATGCCATCATCTGCACTTGGCAGTGTGCCGTCATATGCACTGAGCAGTGTGCCATCATCTGCACTGAGCAGTATGCCATCATCTGCACTCGGCAGTGTGCCGTCATATGCACTGAGCAGTATGCCATCATCTGCACTCGGCAGTGTGCCATCATCTGCACTCGGCAGTGTGCCATCATCTGCACTGAGCAGTGTGCCATCATCTGCACTGAGCAGTATGCCATCATCTGCACTTGGCAGTGTGCCGTCATATGCACTGAGCAGTGTGCCATCATCTGCACTGAGCAGTATGCCATCATCTGCACTGAGCAGTATGCCATCATCTGCACTCGGCAGTGTGCCGTCATATGCACTGAGCAGTATGCCATCATCTGCACTCGGCAGTGTGCCATCATCTGCACTCGGCAGTGTGCCATCATCTGCACTGAGCAGTATGCCATCATCTGCACTCGGCAGTATGCCATCATCTGCACTCGGCAGTGTGACATCATCTGCACTGAGCAGTATGCCATCATCTGCACTCGGCAGTGTGCCATCATCTGCACTGAGCAGTATGCCATCATCGGCACTCGGCAGTGTGCCATCATATGCACTGAGCAGTGTGCCATCATCTGCACTGAGCAGTGTGCCATCATCTGCACTGAGCAGTATGCCATCATCTGCACTCGGCAGTGTGCCGTCATATGCACTGAGCAGTATGCCATCATCTGCACTCGGCAGTGTGCCATCATCTGCACTCGGCAGTGTGCCATCATCTGCATTGAGCAGCATGCCATCATCTGCACTCGGCAGTGTGCCATCATCTGCACTGAGCAGTATGCCATCATCTGCACTCGCAGTGTGCCATCATCTGCACTCGGCAGTGTGCCATCATCTGCATTGACCAGCATGCCATCATCTGCACTCGGCAGTGTGCCATCATCTGCACTGAGCAGTATGCCATCATCTGCATTCGGCAGTGTGCCATCATCTGCACTCGGCAGTGTGCCATCATCTGCACTGAGCAGTATGCATCATCTGCATTCGGCAGTGTGACATCATCTGCACTGAGCAGTATGCCATCATCTGCACTCGGCAGTATGCCATCATCTGCACTGAGCAGTATGCCATCATCTGCACTCGGCAGTGTGCCATCATCTGCACTCGGCAGTGTGCCATCATCTGCATTGAGCAGCATGCCATCATCTGCACTCGGCAGTGTGCCATCATCTGCACTCGGCAGTGTGCCATCATCTGCACTGAGCAGTATGCCATCATGTGCACTCGGCAGTGTGACATCATCTGCACTGAGCAGTATGCCATCATCTGCACTCGGCAGTGTGACATCATCTGCACTGAGCAGTATGCCATCACTGCACTCGGCAGTGTGCCATCATCTGCACTGAGCAGTATGCCATCATCTGCACTCGGCAGTGTGCCATCATCTGCACTGAGCAGTATGCCATCATCTGCACTCGGCAGTGTGCCATCATCTGCACTCGGCAGTGTGCCATCATCTGCATTGAGCAGCATGCCATCATCTGCACTCGGCAGTGTGCCATCATCTGCACTGAGCAGTATGCCATCACTGCATCGGCAGGTGCCACCACTCGCATGTGCCACATGCATTGACCACAGCCATCATCTGCACTCGAGCAGTGTGCCATCATCTGCACTGAGCAGTATGCCATCATCTGCATTCGGCAGTGTGCCATCATCTGCACTCGGCAGTGTGCCATCATCTGCACTGAGCAGTATGCCATCATCTGCACTCGGCAGTGTGCATCATCTGCACTGAGCAGTATGCCATCATCTGCACTCGGCAGTATGCCATCATCTGCACTGAGCAGTTGCTTGACGCAGTCATCATTGCACTCGGCAGTGTGCCTCATCTCATACTGCATCATTGCTCAGTGTGCCATCATCTGCACTGAGCAGTATGCCATCATCTGCATCGGCAGTGTGCCATCATCTCATCGCAGTGTGTCATCGCATGATATGCCATCATCTGCATTCGGCAGTGTGCTACGCACGAATACCCATCTGCACTCGGCAGTGTGCCATCATCTGCACTGAGCAGTATGCCATCATCTGCACTCGGCAGTGCCATCATCTGCACTCGGCAGTGTGCCATCATCTGCATTGAGCAGATGCCATCATCTGCACTCGGCAGTGTGCCATCATCTGCACTGAGCAGTATGCCATCATCGCACTCGGCAGTGTGCCATCATCTGCACTGGCAGTGTGCCACATCTCATTGCACATGCCATCACTGCATGCAGTGTGCCATCATCTGCACTGAGCAGTATGCCATCATCTGCATCTGGCAGTGTGCCATCATCTGCACTGGCAGTTGCCATCATCTGCACTGAGCAGTGTGCCATCATCTGCATTCGGCAGTGTGACATCATCTGCATGAGCAGTATGCCATCATCTGCACTCGGCAGTGTGCCATCATCTGCACTGAGCAGTATGCCATCATCTGCACTCGGCAGTGTGCCATCATCTGCACTCGGCAGTGTGCCATCATCTGCACTGAGCAGTATGCCATCATCTGCACTCGGCAGTGTGCCATCATCTGCACTGAGCAGTATGCCATCATCTGCACTCGGCAGTGTGCCATCATCTGCACTGCAGCAGTATGCCATCATCTGCACTGGCAGTGTGCCATCATCTGCCATCGGCAGTGTGACCATCATCTGCACTGAGCAGTATGCCATCATCTGCACTCGGCAGTGTGCCATCATCTGCACTGAGCAGTATGCCATCATCTGCATCGGCAGTGTGCCATCATCTGCACTCGGCAGTGTGCCATCATCTCACTGACATTGCAATGCATCGCAGTGTGCCCTCATCTGCACTGAGCAGTTGCCATCATCTGCACTCGGCAGTGTGCCATCATCTGCACTGAGCAGTATGCCATCATTGCACTCGGCAGTGTGCCATCATCTGCACTGCAGGTGCAGTCATATGCCTCATTCAATCTGCACTCGCAAGTGTGCCATCATCTGCACCCGGCAGTAGTGCCATCATCTGCACTCGGCAGTGTGCCATCATCTGCACTCGAGCAGTGTGCCATCATCTGCACTCGGCAGTGTGCCATCATCTGCACTCGGCAGTATGCCAACATCTGCACTCGGCAGTGTGCCATCATCTGCACTCGTCAGTGTGCCATCATCTGCTATTGTAGCAGCATCCATCATCTGCAACTCTCAGTGCACTCATCTCACTTGACAAGTAGCCAATCATCTGACCCTCGCGCAGTGTAGCATCATCAGCAAACCAGGCAAGTGTGCCACATCCAGCATTGACAGCATGCATCACATCGGGGCAGTTGCCATCATCTGCACTGAGATTGCTCATCGGCATTGGCAGTGTGCATCAATCTGCACTCGGCAGTGTGCCATCATCTGCACTGAGCAGTATGCCATCATCTGCATTCGGCAGTGTGACATCATCTGCACTGAGCAGTATGCCATCATCTGCACTCGGCAGTATGCCATCATCTGCACTGAGCAGTATGCCATCATCTGCACTCGGCAGTGTGCCATCATCTGCACTCGGCAGTGTGCCATCATCTGCATTGAGCAGCATGCCATCATCTGCACTCGGCAGTGTGCCATCATCTGCACTGAGCAGTATGCCATCATCTGCATTCGGCAGTGTGCCATCATCTGCACTCGGCAGTGTGCCATCATCTGCACTGAGCAGTATGCCATCATCTGCATTCGGCAGTGTGACATCATCTGCACTGAGCAGTATGCCATCATCTGCACTCGGCAGTGTGCCATCATCTGCACTGAGCAGTATGCCATCATCTGCACTCGGCAGTGTGCCATCATCTCACTCGGCAGTGTGCCATCATCTGCATTGAGCAGCATGCCATCATCTGCACTCGGCAGTGTGCCATCATCTGCACTGAGCAGTATGCCATCATCTGCACTCGGCAGTGTGCCATCATCTGCACTCGCAGTGTGCCATCATCTGCATTGACCAGCATGCCATCATCTGCACTCGGCTGTGCCATCATCTGCACTGAGCAGTATGCCATCATCTGCATTAGGCAGTGTGCCATCATCTGCACTCGGCAGTGTGCCATCATCTGCACTGAGCAGTATGCCATCATCTGCATTCGGCATGTGTGACATCATCTGCACTGAGCAGTATGCCATCATCTGCACTCGGCAGTGTGCCATCATCTGCACTGAGCAGTATGCCATCATCTGCACTCGGCAGTGTGCCATCATCTGCACTCGGCAGTGTGCCATCATCTGCACTGAGCAGTATGCCATCATCTGCACTCGGCAGTGTGCCATCATCTGCACTGAGCAGTATGCCATCATCTGCACTCGCAGTGTGCCATCATCTGCACTGAGCAGTATGCCATCATCTGCACTCGGCAGTGTGCCATCATCTGCACTCGGCAGTGTGCCATCATCTGCATTGAGCAGCATGCCATCATCTGCACTCGGCAGTGTGCCATCATCTGCACTGAGCAGTATGCCATCATCTGCATTCGGCAGTGTGCCATCATCTGCACTCGGCAGTGTGCCATCATCTGCCACTGAGCAGTATGCCATCATCTGCATTCGGCAGTGTGACATCATCTGCACTGAGCAGTATGATGCATCATCTGCACTCGGCAGTGTGCCGTCATCTGCACTGAGCAGTTTGCCATCATCTGCACTCGGCAGTGTGCCATCATCTGCACTCGGCAGTGTGCTGTCATATGCACTGGGCAGTGTGCCATCATCTGCACTCGCAAGTGTGCCATCATCTGCACTCGGCAGTGTGCCATCATCTGCACTGAGCAGTATGCCATCATCTGCACTCGGCAGTGTGCCATCATCTGCACTCGGCAGTGTGCCATCATCTGCACTCGGCAGTGTGCCATAATTTGCACTGAGCAGTATGCCATCATCTGCACTCGTCAGTGTGACACCATCTGCACTCAGCAGTGTGACATCATCTGGTCATAATGTTCTTCCATCACCTAGTTATTTCAAGTCACAACCTCATCATGACATCACAACGCTTCAGAAATAACCAACCCCAACAACCACCCAGGACAACAGAAGAAATCCAACATGTGAGACCACCGCCATTATAATAAGGCATCGTACAAAATACAGGGGGTGCAAGTGCTGCATTCCCCTGTTCGGAGGCCTTGTGACAGCAGATCACTGGTGACCCGCCATCTTGCCGGCCTTGTGACTGCACATGACTAATGATCCACCATCTTGCCAGCCTTGTGACTGCACATAACTGGTGATCCGTCATCTTATTGGCCTTGTGACTGCACATGACTGGTGATCCGCCATCTTACCGCGCTTGTGACTGAATGACTGGTGATCCGCCATCTTACCGCCTTGTGACTGCACATGACCAGTGATCCGTCATCTTATTGGCCTTGTGACTGCACATGACTGGTGATCCGCCATCTTACCGGCCTTGTGACTGAATGACTGGTGATCCGCCATCTTACCGGCCTTGTGACTGCACATGACTGGTGATCGCCATCTTACCGGCCTTGTGACTGCACATGACCAGTGATCCGCCATCTTACCGGCCTTGTGACTGCACATGACCAGTGATCCGCCATCTTACCGGCCTTGTGACTGCACATGACCAGTGATCCGCCATCTTACCGGCCTTGTGACTGCACATGACCAGTGATCCGCCATCTTACCGGCCTTGTGACTGCACATGACTGGTGATCGCCATCTTACCGGCCTTGTGACTGCACATGACCAGTGATCCGCCATCTTACCGGCCTTGTGACTGCACATGACTGGTGATCGCCATCTTACCGGCCTTGTGACTGCACATGACCAGTGATCCGCCATCTTACTGGCCTTGTGACTGCATGACTGGTGATCGCCATCTTACTGGTCTTGTAACTGCACATGACTGATGATCCGCCATCTTACCGGCCTTGTGACTGCACATGACCAGTGATCCGCCATCTTACCGGCCTTGTGACTGCACATGACCAGTGATCCGCCATCTTATCGGCCTTGTGCCTGCACATGACCAGTGATCCGCCATCTTACTGGCCTTGTGCCTGCACATGACTGGTGACCGCCATCTTACCGGCCTTGTGACTGCACATGACCAGTGATCCGCCATCTTACCGGCCTTGTGACTGCACATGACCAGTGATCCGCCATCTTACTGGCCTTGTGACTGCACATGACTGGTGATCGCCATCTTACTGGTCTTGTGACTGCACATGACTGATGATCCGCCATCTTACCGGCCTTGTGACTGCACATGACCAGTGATCCGCCATCTTACCGGCCTTGTGACTGCACATGACCAGTGATCCGCCATCTTATCGGCCTTGTGCCTGCACATGACCAGTGATCCGCCATCTTACCGGCCTTGTGACTGCACATGACTGGTGATCGCCATCTTACCGGCCTTGTGACTGCACATGACTGATGATCCGCCATCTTACCGGCCTTGTGACTGCACATGACCAGTGATCCGCCATCTTACCGGCCTTGTGACTGCACATGACCAGTGATCCGCCATCTTATCGGCCTTGTGTCTGCACATGACCAGTGATCCGCCATCTTATCGGCCTTGTGCCTGCACATGACCAGTGATCCGCCATCTTACCGGCCTTGTGACTGCACATGACTGGTGATCGCCATCTTACCGGCCTTGTGACTGCACATGACTGATGATCCGCCATCTTACCGGCCTTGTGACTGCACATGACCAGTGATCCGCCATCTTATCGGCCTTGTGCCTGCACATGACCAGTGATCCGCCATCTTACCGGCCTTGTGACTGCACATGACTGGTGATCGCCATCTTACCGGCCTTGTGACTGCACATGACTGGTGATCCGCCATCTTACCGGCCTTGTGACTGCACATGACCAGTGATCCGCCATCTTACCGGCCTTGTGACTGCACATGACCAGTGATCCGCCATCTTATCGGCCTTGTGTCTGCACATGACCAGTGATCCGCCATCTTACCGGCCTTGTGACTGCACATGACTTGTGATCCGCCATCTTATCGGCCTTGTGACTGCACATGACCAGTGATCCGCCATCTTACCGGCCTTGTGATTGCACATGACTGGTGATCGCCATCTTATCGGCCTTGTGACTGCACATGACCAGTGATCTGCCATCTTACCGGCCTTGTGACTGCACATGACCAGTGATCCGCCATCTTACCGGCCTTGTGACTGCATGACTGGTGATCGCCATCTTATTGGCCTTGTGACTGCATGACTGGTGATCGCCATCTTATTGGCCTTGTGACTGCATGACTGGTGATCGCCATCTTATTGGCCTTGTGACTGCACATGACTGGTGATCTGCCATCTTGCCGGCCTTGTGACTGCACATGACTGGTGATCCGCCATCTTATCGGCCTTGTGATTGCACATGACCAGTAATCCGCCATCTTACTGGCCTTGTGACTGGTGATCCGCCATCTTGCCGGCTGTCAGACACTTGGTGCGGTGACTGTTGTCTGTTCTGTGCACTGAGCAGCAGGATGGATATTTTTAGCATGTGATAATTGAGGCTCGTTACTGGGATTTGTGCACAATAATAGGACTCACGTGTTGTCAATGTGGATGTCTTGTGGCCACCTTTCTTTGTTGGGATCATTGCTGTGATGGTACATGACACGTACATGACATGCCACTAAATGTCCCCGGACCTCTAGTTAACTGGTGGAACTGTGAGGTCCATGAAGTTTAGGCCTTGGCTGAATACTCTTCTTATGGACCCCAGAAACCGCACTTTCGTCAGATTTTAGGAATTCATGGAAAAGAAGCACAGTGTGTGGAGATGACTCTGCTACTTACTGCACATGGAGAGACGGCAGCAAAGCTGAGGTCATGGTGTTCTGTACTATGGATCACTCTGGGCACCTCTGACAACAGTGAGGTACAATGTCCTACAGAGAAGGTGAAACCTACCGGCGATGTCAAAGTCCACAACCCCAGTGTCAACAGCTACTGATTGATAATACCTCACTATCTCCTGACAACACCTCACCACCTCCTGACAACTCCTCACTATCTCCTGACAACTCCTCACCACCACCTGACAACACTTCACTACCTCCCGACAACTCCTCACCACCACCTGACAACACTTCACTACCTCCCGACAACTCCTCACCACCTCCTGACAACACTTCACTACCTCCCGACAACTCCTCACCACCACCTGACAACACTCACCACCTCCTGACAACACCTCACCACCACCTGACAACACTTCACTACCTCCCGACAACTCCTCACCACCACCTGACAACACCTCACCCCCTCCTGACAACACCTCACCACCTCCTGACAACACTTCACTACCTCCCGACAACTCCTCACCACCACCTGACAACACCTCACCACCACCTGACAACTCCTCACCACCACCTGACAACACCTCACCACCACCTGACAACACTTCACTACCTCCCGACAACTCCTCACCACCTCCTGACAACACCTCACCACCTCCTGACAACACTTCACTACCTCCCGACAACTCCTCACCACCACCTGACAACACCTCACCACCACCTGACAACTCCTCACCACCTCCTGACAACACCTCACCACCACCTGACAACACCTCACCACCACCTGACAACACCTCACCACCTCCTGACAACACTTCACTACCTCCCGACAACTCCTCACCACCACCTGACAACACCTCACCACCACCTGACAACTCCTCACCACCACCTGACAACTCCTCACCACCACCTGACAACTCCTCATCATCTCCTGACAACTCCTCACCACCACCTGACAACTCCTCACCACCACCTGACAACTCCTCACCACCTCCTGACAACTCCTCACTACCTCCCGACAATTCCTCACCACCTCCCGACAACACCTCACCACCTCCTGACAACTCCTCACTACCTCCCGACAATTCCTCACCACCTCCCGACAACACCTCACCACCACCTGACAACTCCTCACCACCTGCTGACAACACCTCACCACCTCCTGACAACACCTCACCACCTCCTGACAACACTTCACTACCTCCTGACAACTCCTCACCACCCCCTGACAACACCTCACCACCTCCTGACAACTCCTCACCACCACCTGACAACACCTCACTACCTCCTGTCAACACCTCACCACCTCCTGTCAACACCTCACCACCTCCTGAAAACTCCTCACCACCTCCTGACAACTCCTCACCACCTCCTGACAACTCCTCATCATCTCCTGACAACTCCTCACCACCTCCTGACAACTCCTCACCACCTCCTGACAACTCATCACCACCTCCTGTCAACACCTCACCACCTCCTGACAACTCCTCACCACCTCCTGACAACTCCTCACCACCTCCTGTCAACACCTCACCACCTCCTGACAACTCCTCACCACCTCCTGACAACTCCTCACCACCTCCTGTCAACACTTCACCACCTCCTGACAACTCCTCCCCACCTCCTGACAACACTTCACCCCCTCCTGACAACTCCACATCATCTCCTGACAACACCTCACCACCTCCTGACAACACCTCACCACCTCCTGACAACACCTCACCATTTCCTGACGACACCTCACCACCTCCAGACAACTCCTCACGACCTCCTGACAACTCCTCACCACTCCTGACAACTCCTCACCACTCCTGACAACCCTCACCACCTGACAACACCTCACCCCTCTGACAACCCCACCACCTCCTGACAACTCCTCACCACCTCCTGACAACCTCACCTCACCCACCTCCTGACAACTCACCACCCACACACCTCACCACTCCTGACACTCACACCTCTGACAACCTCACCCTCTGACAACCTCACCACTCCTGACACCTCACACCTCCTCAACTCCTCCCACCCTCCTGACAAACTACCACAATCCACCTCCTGACAACTACTTCACCACCTCCTGACAATCCTCACCACCTCCTGACAACACCTCACCACCTCCTGACAACTCCTCACCCCTCCTGACAACTCCTCACCACCTCCTGACAACTCCTCACCACCTCCTGTACAACTCACACCACCTCCTGACAACTCCTCACCCCTCCTGACAACTCCTCACCACTCCTGACAACACCTCACCATCTCCTGACAACTCCTCACCACCTCCTGACAACTCCTCACCACTCCTGACAACCCTCACACCTCCTGACAACTCCTCACCACCTCCTGACAACACTCACCACCTCCTGACAAACTCCTCACCACCTCCTGACAACACCTACCCTCCTGACAACTCTCACACCTCCTGACACACCTCACACTCCTGACAACCCCACCCCTCCTGACAACTCTCACCACCCTGACACCTCACACTCCTGACAACACCTCACCCCTCCTTGACAACCTCCTCACCACCTCCTGACATCACCACCTCCTGACAACTCCTCACCACCTCCTGACAACTCTCACCACCTCCTGACAACACCTCCACACCTCCTACAACCCTCACACCTCCTGACAACACCTCACCACCTCTGACAACACACTCCTCACCACCTCCTGACAACTCCTCACCACCTCCTGACAACACCTCACCCCTCTGACAATCACCTCACCACCACTCCTGACAACTCCTCACCACCTCCTACAACACCTCACCACCTCCTGACAACTCCTCACCACCTCCTGACAACCCACCCCTCTGACAACTCCTACCACTCTCCTGAACTAACCCTCTACAACCTCCACTCCTGACAACCCTCACCACCTCCTGACAACACCTCACCACCTACACTCCTCACCACTCTGACAACATCCTCACCACCTCCTGACAACTCTACCACCTCCTGACAACTCCTCTACCTCACCACTCCTGACAACTCACCATCCACAACTCCTACACACCTACACTCCTGACAACACTCCTCTAACCTACACCTCCTGACAACTCCATCACCACCTCCTGACAACTCCTCACCACCTCCTGACAACCCTCACCACCCTGACAACCAACCTCCTACATCCTCACCCTCCTGACAACTCCTCACCCTCCTGCAAACCCTACCACTCCTGACAACTCCTCACCACTCCTGACAACACCTCACCACTCCTGACAACACCTCACACCTCCTGACAACTCTCACCCCTCCTGACAACCCTCACCACCTCCTGACAACTCCTCACCATCTCCTGACAACTCCTCACCACCTCCTGACAACTCCTCACCACCTCCTGACACCTCATCATCATCTCCTGACAACTCCTCACCACCTCCTGACACCTCACCACCTCCTGACAACTCCTCACCACCTCCTGACAACACCTCACCCCCTCCTGACAACACCTCACCACTCCTGACAACTCCTCACCACCTCCTGACACCTCACCATCTCCTGACAACTCCTCACCACCTGCTGACAACTCCTCACCACCTGCTGACAACACCTCACCATCTCCTGACAACACCTCACCCCTCCTGACAACACCTCACCCCTCCTGACAACACCTCACCACCTCATGACACCTCACCACCTCCTGACAACACCTCACCATCTCCTGACAACACCTCACCCCTCCTGACAACACCTCACCACCTCATGACACCTCACCACCTCCTGACAACACCTCACCACCTCCTGACAACACCTCACCACCTCCTGACAACTCCTCACCACCTCCTGACAACACCTCACCATCTCCTGACAACTCCTCACCACCTCCTGAAAACACCTCACCACCTCCTGACAACTCCTCACCACCTCCTGACTCCATATTCTGTTTTCAGTGGCATTTCACCTGTAAATTTCAGCGAGAATCTGTTTTCCATGATATTTTTACAAAAAAACATATTCACCTACCTGCTGGTAGTAAAAAGTGTGTATACAATACAAATTGGGAAAGGGAAAGCAGCTGGGACATTAAGTATCAGAGTACAGAGATAAGAAGTGTGGTAGTATTGTCCTTTGATTGGTGTCTGGTTCTGGATTTGAGGATTCTTTAATTGATGTAAAATACATAAATCCATGTGACACATTAATTCCTGCTCTGAATGTGTCAAAGATCATCATCAATGTGTATTCCCAGACTCTCCTGTCTCTTTGAGGTTTAAAATGACCTTTCAGTACCACTATTTTATATAAATTAAAGAGTCTTCAAATGCAGGACCAGACACCAATCAAACAATAAAACTATCACACTTCTCATCTCTGATATTTACTGTCCCCCCAAAACTGACCATTCCATGTTCTGATTCACATCACTGGTTTTATTTACTACACCATTCTATGTTCTGTTATATATACAGTTAGGGCCAGAAATATTTGGACAGTGACACAATTTTCACGAGTTGGGCTCTGCATGCCACCACATTGGATTTGAAATGAAACCTCTACAACAGAATTCAAGTGCAGATTGTAACGTTTAATTTGAAGGGTTGAACAAAAATATCTGATAGAAAATGTAGGAATTGTACACATTTCTTTACAAACACTCCACATTTTAGGAGGTCAAAAGTAATTGGACAAATAAACATAACCCAAACAAAATGTTTTTATTTTCAATATTTTGTTGCGAATCCTTTGGAGGCAATCACTGCCTTAAGTCTGGAACCCATGGACATCACCAAACGCTGGGTTTCCTCCTTCTTAATGCTTTGCCAGGCCTTTACAGCCGCAGCCTTCAGGTCTTGCTTGTTTGTGGGTCTTTCCGTCTTAAGTCTGGATTTGAGCAAGTGAAATGCGGCTCAATTGAGTTAAGATCTGGTGATTGACTTGGCCATTGCAGAATATTCCACTTTTTTACACTCATGAACTCCTGGGTAGCTTTGGCTGTATGCTTGGGGTCATTGTCCATCTGTACTATGAAGCGCCGTCCAATCAACTTTGCAGCATTTGGCTGAATCTGGGCTGAAAGTATATCCCGGTACACTTCAGAATTCATCCGGCTACTCGTCTGCTGTTATGTCATCAATAAACACAAGTGACCCAGTGCCATTGAAAGCCATGCATGCCCATGCCATCACGTTGCCTCCACCATGTTTTACAGAGGATGTGGTGTGCCTTGGATCATGTGCCGTTCCCTTTCTTCTCCAAACTTTTTTCTTCCCATCATTCTGGTACAGGTTGATCTTTGTCTCATCTGTCCATAGAATACTTTTCCAGAACTGAGCTGGCTTCTTGAGGTGTTTTTTCAGCAAATGTAACTCTGGCCTGTCTATTTTTGGAATTGATGAATGATTTGCATCTAGATGTGAACCCTTTGTATTTACTGTCATGGAGTCTTCTCTTTACTGTTGACTTAGAGACAGATACACCTACTTCACTGAGAGTGTTCTGGACTTCAGTTGATGTTGTGAACGGGTTCTTCTTCACCAAATAAAGTATGCGGCGATCATCCACCACTGTTGTCATCCGTGGACGCCCAGGCCTTTTACAGTTCCCAAGCTCACCAGTCAATTCCTTTTTTCCCAGAATGTACCCAACTGTTGATTTTGCTACTCCAAGCATGTCTGCTATCTCTCTGATGGATTTTTTATTTTTTTTCAGCCTCAGGATGTTCTGCTTCACCTCAATTGAGAGTTCCTTTGACCGCATGTTGTCTGGTCACAGCAACAGCTTCCAAATGCAAAACCACACACCTGGAATCCACCCCTGACCTTTTAACTACTTCATTGATTACAGGTTAACGAGGGAGACACCTTCAGAGTTAATTGCAGCCCTTAGAGTCCATTGTCCAATTACTTTTGGTCCCTTGAAAAAGAGGAGGCTATGCATTACAGAGCTATGATTCCTAAACCCTTTCTCCGATTTGGATGTGGAAACTCTCATATTGCAGCTGGGAGTGTGCACTTTCAGCCCATATTATATATATAATTGTATTTCTGAACATGTTTTTGTAAACAGCTAAAATAACAAAACTTGTGTCACTGTCCAAATATTTCTGGCCCTAACTGTATATACAATACCTTGTGAAAGTATTCAGCCCCCTGTATACAGAGCCTTGTGAAAGTATTCAGCCCCCTGTATACAGAGCCTTGTGAAAGTATTCAGCCCCCTGTATACAGAGCCTTGTGAAAGTATTCAGCCCCCTGTATACAGAGCCTTGTGAAAGTATTCAGCCCCCTGTATACAGTGCCTTGTGAAAGTATTCAGCCCCCTGTATACAGAGCCTTGTGAAAGTATTCAGCCCCCTGTATACAGTGCCTTGTGAAAGTATTCAGCCCCCTGTATACAGAGCCTTGTGAAAGTATTCAGCCCCCTGTATACAGAGCCTTGTGAAAGTATTCAGCCCCCTGTATACAGAGCCTTGTGAAAGTATTCAGCCCCCTGTATACAGTGCCTTGTGAAAGTATTCAGCCCCCTGTATACAGTGCCTTGTGAAAGTATTCAGCCCCCTGTATACAGTGCCTTGTGAAAGTATTCAGCCCCCTGTATACAGAGCCTTGTGAAAGTATTCAGCCCCCTGTATACAGTGCCTTGTGAAAGTATTCAGCCCCCTGTATACAGTGCCTTGTGAAAGTATTCAGCCCCCTATATACAGTGCCTTGTGAAAGTATTCAGCCCCCTGTATACAGTGCCTTGTGAAAGTATTCGGCCCCCTATCTGTATATACAGTGCCTTGTGAAAGTATTCGGCCCCCTATGTATATATACAGAGCCTTGTGAAAGTATTCGGCCCCCTATGTATATATACAGTGCCTTGTGAAAGTATTCGGCCCCCTATCTGTATATACAGCGCCTTGTGAAAGTATTCGGCCCCCTATATACAGTGCCTTGTGAAAGTATTCAGCCCACTATATACAGTGCCTTGTGAAAGTATTCGGCCCCCTATGTATATATACAGTGCCTTGTGAAAGTATTCGGCCCCCTATGTATATATACAGTGCCTTGTGAAAGTATTCGGCCCCCTATCTGTATATACAGTGCATTGTGAAAGTATTCGGCCCCCTTGAACTTTTCAACCTTTTGCCACATTTCAGGCTTCAAACATAAAGATATGAAATTCTGTGGCAGCCTTCACACTGCAGCCAGGTCTGATCAGGGGCTGTCAGGGGTGAACCTGACAGCCCCGGACCAGATCAGCACATAGAACCGGGCTACTATGCGCTCCGGTCCGGTGTGCAGCCTGACGCAGCAGCCGCTGCTGATGATTCAGGATCGCGGCTCGCAGGGAGCTAGCCGCGGTCCTGAAATAACAGCGGTGTGCAGTCGCAGGTGTCTGATTCCCAGCCCCAAAGGCTCCCATGTTAAGGGAGCGCCGGATTGCCCCGGGAGGATCCGGGAGGATCCAGGCGAATTCGGGAGGATCCGGGAGACGCCAATTTTGAGGAGATTGTTCTCCCCGGACACAAAAACGTTGCAAGCAACATTTTTGTGCCCAGGAGAAAAATCCAGCTTCTCCCGGATTCTTCTGGAGACATGGAAGCCGGATAGCAGATAGCTGCCATCCGGCTCCATTCGGTCCCATAGGATGCTATGGGGACAAAATCTGATCCGGATCGGACCTGACCACAGTGTGAAGGCAGCCTAAATTTTTTGTGAAAAATCAACAACAAGTGGGACACAATCGTGAGGTGCAACGAAATTTATTGGATATTTTAAACTTTTTTAACAAATAAAAAACTGAGGCGTGGGGCGTGTAATATTATTCGTCCCCTTTACTTTCAGTGCAGCAAACTCACTCCAAAATTTCAGTGCGGATCTCTGAAGAATCCAATGTTGTCCTAAATGACTGGTAATTATAAATAGAATCCACCTGTGTGTAATCAAGTCTCCGTATAAATGCACCTGCTCTGTGATAGGCTCAGGGGTCTGTATCCAGTGCAGAGAGCATCATGAAGACCAAGGAACACACCAGGCAGGTCCGAGATACTGTTGTGGTGAAGTTTAAAGCCGGATTTGGATACAAAAACATTTCCCAAGTTGTAAACATCTCGAGGAGCCACTATGCAAGCGACCATATTGAAATGGAAGGAGGATCAGACCACTGCAAATCTACCAAGACCCGGCCGTCCCTCTAAACTTTCATCTCGAACAAGGAGAAGACTGATCAGAGATGAGGATAAAAGGCCCATGATCACTGTGGATCTACTGCAGAGATCTACAGCTGGGAGAGTCTGTCCATAGGACAACAATCAGTCGTACACTGCACAAATCTGGCCTTTATAGAAGAGTGACAAGAAGAAGCCATTTCTCAAAGATATCCATAAAAAGTCTGGTTTGAAGTTTGCCACAAGCCGCCTGGGAGACCCCAAACATGTGGAATAAGGGGCTCTGCTCAGAGGAAAACAAAATCACACTATGGCCACAATGCAAAACGATATGTTTGGTGTAAAAGCAACAAAGCTCATCACCCTCAAAACACCATCCCCACTGTCACACATGGTGGTGGCCTGAAAACACCATCCCCCCTGTCACACATGGTGGTGGCCTGAAAACACCATCCCCACTGTCACACATGGTGGTGGCAGCATCATGGTTTGGGCTTTTCTTCAGCAGGGACAGGGAAGATGGTTACAATTGATGGGAAGATGGACGGAGCCAAATACAGGACCATTCTGGAAGAAAACCTGCTGGAGTCTGCAAAAGACCTGAGACTGGGACGGAGATTTATCCTCCAACAAGACAATGATCCCAAACATAAAGCAAAATCTACAATGGAACGGTTCAAAAATCACCGTCTCCAGGTGTTAGAATGGCCAACACACATCCAGACCTGAATCCAATAGAGAATCTGTGGAAAGAGCTGAAAACTGCGGATCACAAACGCCTCAATCCAACCTCACTGAGCTCCAGCTGTTCTGCAAGGAAGAATGAGACAAACCCCAAGAGACTGCAGCTGTAATCACAGCACAAGGGGGCGCTACAGAGTATTAACTCAAGGGGCCAAATAATATTGCACGCCCCACGCCTCAGTTTGTTAAAAAGGTTTAAAATATGCAATAAATTTGGTTCCACCTCACGATTGTGTCCCACTTGTTGTTGATTCTGCACAAGAAAATTAGAATTTACATCTTTATGTTTGAAGCCCGAAATGTGGCAAAAGGTTGGAAAGTTCAAGGGGGCCGAATACTTTCACAAGGTACTGTATATATACATAGGGGGCCGAATACTTGATAAGGCACTGTATATATACATAGGGGGCCGAATACTTTCACAAGGTACTGTATATATACATAGGGGGACGAATACTTTCACAAGGCACTGTATATATACATAGGGGGCCGAATACTTTCACAAGGCACTGTATATATACATAGGGGGCCGAATACTTTCACAAGGTACTGTATATATACATAGGGGGCCGAATACTTGATAAGGCACTGTATATATACATAGGGGGCCGAATACTTGATAAGGCACTGTATATATACATAGAGGGCCGAATACTTTCACAAGGCACTGTATATACATAGGGGGCTGAATACTTTCACAAGGCTCTGTATATATACATAGAGGGCCGAATACTTTCACAAGGCACTGTATATAAGTATAAGTGCATTCATTATCTGGTAGCTTTTTTTATAATACAAGTGATTGTCATAACAATTATTGATCATTAAAATATTATATATAAAATCCATGAAGTGCATATATATATACATGGTGATTCATAATGTCAGGTACAATCTGATACAACATTAACATCCATATATATATATTATAATGTGTTTGTGTGTGTGTGTATCTTCAGAATTTTGGCCATTAATTGCTTGATGAAGAGACCTTAGAGCAGGGTTCTCAAACACGCGGCCCGCATGCGGTCCCTGGGGCTTCCCTGTGCGGCCCCCACCACCATGGACAATTGACCTTGCTGGCGGCGGGGCGGTCCAGTGCATGGGGCCGCCGCGGTCTCCGCTATAAAATTACTTCCGGCCGCTTCACTCTGACACTCGCTCTGCCCCTCTGTAAGTTCAATGCAAGCCGTCAGCCAATGAGAGGCCCGCAGGTGATGTCATACACCGACGTCACCTGCAGGCCTCTCATTGGCTGACGGCGGCTTGAATTGAACTGGCACAGCGGTAGAGCGAGCGACAGAGTGAGGCGGCCGGAAGTAATATTATAGCGAAGACCGCGGCGGCCCCATGCACTGGACCACCGCCAGAATGGTTAGGAAACCAAAAGTGTGTGTGTGTGTGTTAATGTGTGAGTGCCTGTGAGTGTGTGTCTGTGAGTGTGTGTCTGTGAGTGTATGTGCCTGTGAGTGTGTGTGTCTGTGTGTCTGTGAGTGTGAGTGCCTGTGAGGGTGAGTGCCTGTGTCTGTCAGTGCCTGTGAGAGTGAGTGCCTGAGAGTGTCTGTGAGGGTCTGTGAGTGTGTGGGTCTGTGAGTTGTGGGTGTCTGTGAGTGTGAGTGCCTGTGAGGGTCTGAGTAAGTGTGAGTTTATACAGAAGTGTGTGATTATAGCAGAAGCGCTAGAGCACAGGAGGCACACGTTTAATCACCTTTAATATACCACAACACGTTTCCACAGCAGTCCGCCGTCTTCATCAGGTGGATTTACGTGATGAAGACAGCGGACCACCGTGGAAATGTGTTGTGGTATATTAAAGGTAATTAAATGTGTGCCTCCTGTGCTCTAGCGCTTCTGCTATAATCACACACTTCTGTATAAATATCATATCCCCATCTGAGGGTTGCAGCAGGAGCAGCTGTGAACCAGAGTCACCGCTAACAGAATCCAAATGACCTGCGGTGACGTAACCGAGAACGTCAAAGGGTCAGGTGACGTTCGGCTTGCTCGAGTCACCTGACCGGAAGAAGGAGCTGCTCGTGGAGGAAACCCCGATCCCTGGAGTCCGGAGCCATCCACTGCGATTTGCCGAGGTTGTGCAGGGTTGCACAACCTGCAAAGGTGAGATGCGAACCCCCCATATCTGTTATTGACACCCCCACTAGACCACCAGGTACCGCTCATCGGTTGTGCTTTCCCCCCCTCCCTTTTGTTCCACATGAGTGACTTTGAGTGAGTGTGAGAGTGTGAGTTAGTGTGTGCGTGAGTTAGTGTGTGCGTGAGTTAGTGTGTGCGTGAGTTAGTGTGTGCGTGAGTTAGTGTGTGCGTGAGTTAGTGTGTGCGTGAGTTAGTGTGTGCGTGAGTTAGTGTGTGCGTGAGTTAGTGTGTGTGTGAGTTAATGTGTGAGTGAGTATGTGTGTGCTAATGTGTGAGTGGTGAGTTAATGTGTGAGTGTGAGTGGGTGAGTTAATGTGTGAGTGGGTGTGATCATGAGTGAATGTGTGTGTGGTGTGTGTGTGTGTGTGTGTGTGTGTGTGTGTGTGTGTGTGTAAAAAGAAGGCAGACATCACTAAAAAAGGGGTCCAGCATGGGGAACATTACTGCACTATGGGGGTGAGGATGGTGACATCACTACAAAAGGGGCCAGAATGTGGACATTACTACGGAAACCAGCATGGGGGACATTATTACAAAAGGGGATCAGCATGGGGAACATTACTGCAAAAGGGGACCAGGTTGGGGATGTTAGTACAAGAGGGGGACCAGGATGGGGACCAGTATGGGGACATTACAACAAGAAAGGGACCAAAATGGGGACATTACTACAAAAGGGGACCACCATGGGGAACATTACTGCAAAAGGGGACCAGGTTGGGGATATTAGTACAAGAGGGGGACCAGATGGGGACATTACAACAAGAAAGGGACCAAGATGGGGACATCACTACAAGAAAGGGGTCAGGATTTGGGCATTACTACATTGAGCAAAAAAATCTGGTATTACTAAAAATGTCACTTAGTCCTACAATGAATGCGGCCCCCCGATAACAATTTTTTTTTATGTGCAGCCCACCAACCCAGCCGAGTTTGAGACCCCTGCCTTAGAGTCTCCATAGCCGCTATTTTTACCATCTTTTCAGTTCGCCATTAAAAGGTATCAACCACTTTGAACTTTAAGATTTTAATACTTTTTCTATTAAATCATTATTACCTCACAATTACATCGTTATTAATTCACTATTACCTTATTACCTCACAAATGCCTCAGTATTACCTCATTAATTCCTGATGGACAACACATTATTACCTAATTTTAACCTATTACTTCATTATTACATCTCACTTACCTCAATAATACCTATTACCTCACAATTACTTTTAGTTCACTATTACCTCATTATTATTCCTTTATTACCTCACTATTACCTCATTATTACCTTATTACCTCACAAATGCCTCATTATTACCTCATTACCTCACTACTACCTAATTACCTTACTATTACCCCATTACCATCTTATTATGACCTCATTATTACCACACTTTTACCTTATTACCTCACAAATGCCTCATTATTACCTCCCAACTACCTAATTACCTTACTACCTAACTATTTACTATTACTTCACTATTAATTCATTAATTCCTCATCGATACCTCATTACTATCTCATTATAACCTCACTATTACTTCATTATTACATCCCTATAACCTCATTAATACCTCAAACTCATTACCTCACTATTGCCTCACATTTTCCTCACTATTACCTAATTACCTCATTATTACTTCATTATTACCTATTTTATATTATTACATTTTCACCTATTACCTTATTACCTCACAAATGCCACATTATTAATTCATTATTACCTTGTTAATTCCTCATGTATACCTCATTATTTCCTCACTATTACATCATTATAACCTCACTAGTACTTTATTATTATATTTCTATTACCTCACCAATACTTTTAGTTTACTATTACCTCACTAGTACCTCATTATTACTTCACTATTACCTCACTACTACCCATTTACCTTACAATTACCCCATTACTATCTCATTATCACCTCATTATTACATCATTATAACCTCACTATTACCTCATTTTTACCTAATTACTTTACTACGGTATTACCTCATTATTACCTCATTCCTATCTTATTCTTACCTCATTATTAGAACATTAATAGCTCATTATTAGCTTACTATAACTTTAGTATTATATCATTATTACCTAATTATTATCTCACTTCAATAGAGTAGAGAAGATGGGAGATCTCTTCATCACAGCAATGTCCTCCCCCTCCATATTCCCACTCACACTTTATCCACCATCACCTCAGCGGCCATGAGAGGTGCCTGCACCTGTGTATAGTGTGTGACACCTGGTTAGGCGACACCGACATTCATCAAGGTTATCACCGCTCCACCTGTCCCTCTCCTATCACACCTGCCCCTGTCACAGACACCCGCCCCTGTCACACCTGCCTCTCTCCTGTCACACCTGCCTCTCTCTGTCACACCTGTCCTCTCTCCTGTCTCACCTGCCCTCTCTCCTGTCACACCTGCCCCTCTCTCCTGTCACACCTGCCCCTCTCTGTCACACCTGCCTCTCTCCTGTCACACCTGCCTCTCTCCTGTCACACCTGCCCTCTCTCCTGTCACACCTGCCCCTCTCTCCTGTCACACCTGCCTCTCTCCTGTCACACCTGCCTCTCTCTCCTGTCACACCTGCCTCTCTCCTGTCACACCTGCCCTCATCTCCTGTCACACCTGCCCCTCTCCTGTCACACCTGCCCCTTCTCCTATCACACCTCCCCTCTCTCCTGTCACACCTTGCCCTCTCTCCTGTCACACCTGCCCCTCTCTCCTGTCACACCTGCCCCTCTCTCCTGATCACACCTGCCTCTTTCCTGTCACACCTTCCCCTTTCACACCTGCCCTTCTCCTGTCACACCTGCCCCTCTCCTGTCACACCTGCCTCTATCACACCTGCCCCCTCCTGTCACACCTGCCCCTATCACACCTGCCCCCCTCCTGTCACACTGCCCACAACTGCCCCCTCCTGTCACACCTGCCCCTCACCTGCCCTCTCTGTCACACTTGCCCCTGTCACAGCTGCTCCTGCCTCTCCTGTCACACCTGCCCCTCACACCTGCCCTGCCTCTCCTGTCACACCTGCCCCATCACACCTGCCCCTCTCCTGTCACCCTTGCCCCTGTCACACCTGTCCCTGCCTCTCTTGTCCCACTTGCCCCTGTCACACTGCCCCTGCCTCTCCTGTCCCACTTGCCCCTGTCACACCTGCCCCTGCCTCTCCTGTCACACTTGCCCCTGTCACAGCTGCCCCTGCCTCTCCTGTCACACTTGCCCTGTCACAGCTGCCCCTGCCTCTCCTGTCACACTTGCCCCTGTCACACTGCCCCTCTCCTGTCACACTTGCCCCTGTCACACCTGCCCCTGCCTCTCCTGTCACACTTGCCCCTGTCACACCTGCAGCCGTCATTGTGATCACTGTATTACTTACATTTCCCAAAAACAAAAAGTGGAAGGGAACAGAGGCTGAAAACATGGAGACGCCATGAAAAGCAAGTAAGGATGTCTACTACTAATAACTCATTATATTACTACCTCACTATTACCTCATTATTTTAGTATTACCTCATATCCTCATTATAACCTATTACTTTATTATTACCTCATCAATACCTCACTATTACCTATTACTTCATTATTATCTCACAATTACCTCAATATTACCTTACTATTATATTATTACCTCACAAATGCCTCATTATTACCTCATTACTATCTAATTACCTATTACCTCATTATTTTCTCATTATTACCACATTATTACAACATTAATACCTCACTATTCATTATTATATCATTAATACCTCATTATTACCTCACTAATTCCACATTATTAAATAATCATCTCATTATCACCTCAGTATTACTTCATTATTATCTCACAAATACCTTATTATTACCTCATTACTTTACTATTACTTCATTACTACAGTTGTGGCCAAAAGTATTGACACCCCTGCAATTCCGTCAGATAATCTCAGTTTCTTCCTGAAAATAATTGCAATCACAAATTCTTTGCTATTATTATCTTCATTTAATTTGTCTTCAATGAAAAAACACAAAAGAGAATGAAGCAAAAAGCAAAACATTGATCATTTCACACAAAACTCCAAAAATGGGCCGGACAAAAGTATTGGCACCCTCAGCCTAATACTGGTTGCACAACCTTTAGCCAAAATAACTGCGATCAACCGCTTCCGGTAACCATCAATGAGTTTCTTACAATGCTCTGCTGGAATTTTACACCATTCTTCTTTGGCAAACTGCTCCAGGTCCCTGATATGTGAAGGCACCTTCTCCAAACTGCCTTGTTAGATCTCTCCACAGGTGATCTATGGGATTCAGGTCTGGACTCATTGCTGCCACCTTAGAAGTCTCCAGTGCTTTCTCTCAAACCATTTTCTAGTGCTTTTTGAAGTGTGTTTTGGGTCATTGTCCTGCTGGAAGACCCATGACCTCTGAGGGAGACCCAGCTTTCTCACACTGGGCCCTACATTATGCTGCACAATGTGTTGGTAGTCTTCAGACTTCATAATGCCATGCACACGGTCAAGCAGTCCAGTGCCAGAGCAGCAAGGCACCAAACATCAGGGAGCCTCGCATGTCTGACTGTAGAGCGTGTTCTTTTCTGAATGCCTCTTTTTTCCTTAACCGTGTTGAGTTCATAAGCTCTACTTGTCTCATTGACAGGAACATCTCCAAACATTTAGGCTTTCTCGTAAGTTTTGGCAACCAGCCTGGCTTTTTGTTCGGGTAAGAGTGGTTTCCTGGTCCTACCATACAGCCTTTTCATTCAGACGACGGATAGTCGGTGACACTGTTGTACCTCACGCAGGGCGTTGACTTGTTTGTTCAGTGAGGTCTTCCCATCGCACAATCTTTATTGAAATCTCTGTCAATTTTCTTTTCCGCACATTTGAGGTTAGCCACATGCATGGGCTTACATCTGTGCACTGTGACGTAGACACAGGAACATTCAGGTCTTTGGAGATGGACTTGTAGCCTTGAGATTGCTCATGCTTCCTCACAATTTGGTTTCTCAAGTCCTCAGACAGTTCTTTGGTCTTCTTTCTTTCTCCATGCTCAATGTGGTACACACAAGGACACAGGACAGAGGTTGAGTCAACTTTAATCCATGTCAACTGGCTGCAAGTGTGATTTAGTTATTGCCAACACCTGTTAGGTGCCACAGGTAAGTTACAGGTGCTGTTAATTACACAAATTAGAGAAGCATCACATGATTTTTCTAACAGTGCCAATACTTTTGTTCACCCCCTTTTTTATGTTTGGTGGAATTAGATCCAATTTGGCTTTAGGACAATTATTTTTGTGTTTTTTCATTGAAGACAAATTAAATGAAGATAATAATACCAAAGAATTTGTGATTGCAATCATTGTCAGGAAGAAACTGAGGATTATCTGACAGATTTGCAGGGGTGTCAATACTTTTGGCCATGACTTTACATTCTATATAGAGGGGTGTACATACATTCTGTATAGAGGGGTGTACATACATTCTGTATAGGGGGTGTACATACATTCTATATAGAAGGTGTACATACATTCTATATATAGGGGTGTACATACATTGTATATAGAGGGGTGTACATACATTCTGTATAGGGGGTGTACATACATTCTGTATAGGGGGTGTACATACATTCTATATGGGGGGGTGTACATACATTCTGTATAAAGGGGTGTACATACATTCTATATAGAGGAGTGTACATACATTCTGTATAGAGGAGTGTACATACATTATATATATAGGGGTGTACATACATTCTATATACAGGGGTTTACATACATTCTATGTAGAGGGTGTACATACATTTAAAGATGTACATATTGATAGAGGGTGTACATACATTCTGTATAGAGGGTGTACATACATTCTGTATAGAGGGGTGTACATACATTCTGTATAGGGGGTGTACATACATTCTATATAGGGGGTGTACATACATTCTATATAGAGGGTGTACATACATTCTATATAGAGGTGTACATACATTGTATATAGAGGGTGTACATACATTCTGTATAGATGGGGTGTACATACATTCTATATAGAGGGGTGTACATACATTCTGTATAGAGGGGTGTACATACATTCTGTATAGGGGGTGTACATACATTCTGTATAAGGGGGTGTACATACATTATATATAGGGGGGTGTACATACATTCTATATAGAGGGTGTACATACATTGTATATAGAGGGTGTACATACATTCTGTATAGATGGGTGTACATACATTCTGTATAGGGGGTGTACATACATTCTATATAGAGGGGTGTACATACATTCTGATATAGATGGGTGTACATACATTCTATATAGAGGGGTGTACATACATTCATGTATATAGAGGGTGTGTACATACATTCTGTATAGGGGGTGTACATACATTCTTATAGATGGGTGTACATACATTCTGTATAGGGGGTGTACATACATTCTATATAGAGGGGTGTACATACATTCTGTATAGATGGGTGTACATACATTCTATATAGAGGGGTGTACATACATTCTGTATAGAGGGGTGTACATACATGCTGTATAGATGGGTGTACATACATTCTGTATAGGGGGTGTACATACATTCTATATAGAGGGGTGTACATACATTCTGTATAGATGGGTGTACATACATTCTATATAGAGGGGTGTACATACATTCTGTATAGAGGGGTGTACATACATTCTATATAGAGGGGTTGTACATACATTCTGTATAGAGGGGTGTACATACATTCTGTATAGGGGGTGTACATACATTCTATATAGGGGTGTACATACATTCTATATAGGGGGTGTACATACATTCTATATAGGGGGTGTACATACATTCTATATATAGGGGTGTACATACATTGTATATAGAGGGGTGTACATACATTCTGTATAGGGGGTGTACATACATTCTGTATAAGGGGTGTACATACATTCTATATAGGGGGTGTACATACATTCTATATAGGGGGTGTACATACATTCTATATAGAGGGGTGTACATACATTCTATATAGGGGGTGTACATACATTCTATATAGAGGGGTGTACATACATTCTGTATAGAGGGGTGTACATACATTGTATATAGAGGGGTTTTAACATACATTCTATATAGGGGGTGTACATTACATTCTGTATATAGGGGGTGTACATACATTCTGTATATAGGGGTGTACATCATTCTATATAGAGGGGTGTACATACATTGCTATATAGGGGGTGTACATACATTCTGATATAGAGGGGTGTACATACATTCTGTATATAGGGGTGTGTACATACATTCTGTATATAGGGGGTGTACATACATTCTGTATATAGGGTGGTGTACATACATTCTGTATATAGGGGGTGTACATACATTCTGTATATAGGGGGTGTACATACATTCTGTATATAGGGGTGTGTACATAACTTCTGTATATAGGGGTGTGTACATACATTCTGTATATAGGGGGTGTACATACATTCTGTATATAGAGGGGTGTTACATACATTGTATATAGGGGTGTACATACATTGTATATAGGGGGTGTACATACATTCTGTATATAGGGGGTGTACATACATTCTGTATATAGGGGTTGTACATACATTCTGTATATAGGGGGTGTACATACATTCTGTATATAGGGGGTGTACATACATTGTATATAGGGGGTGTACATACATTCTGTATATAGGGGTTGTACATACATTCTGTATATAGGGGGTGTACATACATTCTGTATATAGGGGTGTACATACATTCTGTATATAGGGGGTGTACATACATGCTGTATATAGGGGGTGTACATACATTCTGTATATTAGGGGGTGTACATACATTCTGTATATAGGGGGTGTACATACATTCTGTATATAGGGGTTGTACATACATTGTATATAGGGGGTGTACATACATTCTGTATATAGGGGGTGTACATACATTCTGTATATAGGGGTTGTACATACATTCTGTATATAGGGGGTGTACATACATTCTGTATATAGGGGTTGTACATACATTCTGTATATAGGGGGTGTACATACATTCTGTATATAGGGGGTGTACATACATTCTGTATATAGGGGGTTGTACATACATTGTATATAGGGGGTGTACATACATTCTGTATATAGGGGTTGTACATACATTCTGTATATAGGGGGTGTACATACATTCTGTATATAGGGGGTGTACATACATGCTGTATATAGGGGGTGTACATACATTCTGTATATAGGGGGTGTACATACATTCTGTATATAGGGGGTGTACATACATTCTGTATTAGGGGTTGTACATACATTCTGTATATAGGGGGTGTACATACATGCGTATAGAGGGGTGTACATACATTGTATATAGGGGGTGTACATACATTGTATAAGGGGGTGTACATACATGCTGTATATGGGGTGTACACTACATTGTATATAGGGGGTGTACCTACATTGTACTATAGGGGTTGTACATACACTCAGTACAGGTATGTGATGGAGTGTCTGGTTCTCTGCCTGTATCTGCAGCGCACTCCCACCAGGCATCGCTCCTGCAGGAGACCTGCTCAGCGGGAGCCTGTGCTGAGGGACCGGCAGCACCGACCCCCGCCTGCTGCTGACAGGTACCGGCAGGCAGTGACCCCCTCCATACAGCCAGTCACCCCCTGTTACAGCTGTAACCCTTTATACAGGCAGTCACCCCCTGTTACAGCTGTAACCCTTTATACAGGCAGTCACCCCCTGTTCCAGCTGCACCCCCCATACAGGCAGTCACCCCCTGTTACAGCTGTAACCCTTTATACAGGCAGTCACCCCCTGTTCCAGCTGCACCCGTCCATACAGGCAGTCACCCCCTGTTCCAGCTGCACCCGTCCATACAGGCAGTCACCCCCTGTTCCACCTGCACCCCTCCATAGTGACCCCCTCCCTCCATACAGGCAGTGACCCCCTTAATCCAGCTGCACACCTCCATACAGGCAGTCACCCCCCCCCCCCCCCGTTCCAGCTGCACCCCTCCATACATTCAGTGACCCCCTGTTCTAGCTGCACCCCTCCATACAGGTAGAGACCCCCCCTCCATACATTCAGTCACCCCCCTGTTCCGGCTGCACCCCTCCATACAGGCAGTCACCCCCTGTTCCAGCTGCACCTCTCCATACAGGCAGTCACCCCCTGTTCCACCTGCACCCCTCCATACAGGCAGTCACCCCCCTGTTCCACCTGCACCCATCCATACAGGCAGTCACCCCCCTGTTCCAGCTGCACCCCTCCATACAGGCAGTCACCCCTGTTCCAGCTGCACCCCTCCATACAGGCAGTCACCCCCTGTTCCAGCTGCACCCCTCCATACAGGCAGTCACCCCCTGTTCCAGCTGCACCCCTCCATACAGGCAGTCACCCCCCTGTTCCAGCTGCACCCCTCCATACAGGCAGTCACCCCCTGTTCCAGCTGCACCCCTCCATACAGGCAGTCACCCCCTGTTCCAGCTGCACCCCTCCATACAGCCAGTCACCCCCTGTTCCAGCTGCACCTCTCCATACAGGCAGTCACCCCCCTGTTCCACCTGCACCCCTCCATACAGGCAGTCACCCCCTGTTCCACCTGCACTCCTCCATACAGGCAGTCACCCCCTGTTCTAGCTGCACCCCTCCATACAGGTAGAGACCCCCCCCTCCATACATTCAGTCACCCCCCTGTTCCGGCTGCACTCCTCCATACAGGCAGTCACCCCCTGTTCCGGCTGCACCCCTCCATACAGGCAGTCACCCCCTGTTCCAGCTGCACCTCTCCATACAGGCAGTCACCCCCCTGTTCCACCTGCACCCCTCCATACAGGCAGTCACCCCCCTGTTCCACCTGCACCCCTCCATACAGGCAGTCACCCCCCTGTTCCAGCTGCACCCCTCCATACAGGCAGTCACCCCCTGTTCCAGCTGCACCCCTCCATACAGGCAGTCACCCCCTGTTCCAGCTGCACCCCTCCATACAGGCAGTCACCCCCCTGTTCCAGCTGCACCCCTCCATACAGGCAGTCACCCCCCTGTTCCAGCTGCACCCCTCCATACAGGCAGTCACCCCCTGTTCCAGCTGCACCCCTCCATACAGGCAGTCACCCCCTGTTCCAGCTGCACCCCTCCATACAGCCAGTCACCCCCTGTTCCAGCTGCACCTCTCCATACAGGCAGTCACCCCCCTGTTCCACCTGCACCCCTCCATACAGGCAGTCACCCCCCTGTTCCACCTGCACTCCTCCATACAGGCAGTCACCCCCTGTTCTAGCTGCACCCCTCCATACAGGTAGAGACCCCCCCCTCCATACATTCAGTCACACCCCCTGTTCCGGCTGCACTCCTCCATACAGGCAGTCACCCCCTGTTCCAGCTGCACACCTCCATACAGGCAGTCACCCCCTGTTCCAGCTGCACTCCTCCATACAGGCAGTCACCCCCTGTTCCAGCTGCACTCCTCCATACAGGCAGTCACCCCCTGTTCCAGCTGCACCCCTCCATACAGGCAGTCACCCCCTGTTCCAGCTGCACTCCTCCATACAGGCAGTCACCCCCTGTTACAGCTGCACTCCTCCATACAGGCAGTCACCCCCTGTTCCAGCTGCACCCCTCCATACAGGCAGTCACCCCTGTTCCAGCTGCACTCCTCCATACAGGCAGTCACCCCCTGTTACAGCTGCACCCATCCATACAGGCAGTCACCCCCTGTTCCAGCTGCACCCCTCCATACAGGCAGTCACCCCCTGTTCCAGCTGCACCCCTCCATACAGGCAGTCACCCCCTGTTCCAGCTGCACCCCTCCATACGGGCAGTCACCCCCTGTTCCAGCTGCACCCCTCCATACAGGCAGTCACCCCCTGTTCCAGCTGCACCTCTCCATAGTGACCCCCTCCCTCCATACAGGCAGTCACCCCCTGTTCCAGCTGCACACCTCCATACAGGCAGTCACCCCCCCTCTGTTCCAGCTGCACCCCTCCATACATTCAATGACCCCCCTCTTCCACCTGCACCCCTCCATACAGATAGCCCCCCCCCCCCTCCATACATTCAGTGACCCCCTGTTCCAGCTGCACCCCTCCATACATTCAGTGACCCCCCTCTTCCAGCTGCACCCCTCCATACAGGTAGTGACCCCCCCCCCCCCTCCATACATTCAGTCACCCCCCCTGTTCCAGCTGCTTCCCCCTCCATACAGGTAGTGACCCCCCTGTATATTCCAGCTCCATCCCCTCCATACAGGTAATGACCCCCCTGTATATTCCAGCTGCCCCCCTCCATACAGGCAGTGACCCCCTCCCTCCATACATGCAGTGCCCCCCTGTATATTCCAGCTGCCTCCTCCATACACCCCCTGTACATGCAGTGCGGCCGGTGGAGGAGACACAAGGATGGCGCCTCCTCCCTGTCTGCTGTCAGTGTCAGGCTGTGCTCTCCGGTGTCTCCGGTGGAGGCCTCGTACCTTGTCCTGCAGCCCCCGGTCCCTCCTCCTGCAGATGCCCGCAGTGTCTCCTCCACTCGCCGGAACCCTCCTGAGCGCCCAGATGTGCTGCACACCCAGGCACCGTCTACAAAGAGCCGCCCCTGACCCTGCCGGAGAGACCCACACCTGCAGGTGCACACAGCTCAGCTTCACAGCATCATCATCATCATCACCGGGGAGGGCCCCTGACACACCGGCCCGGGGGCCACAGGAGCCTGCCGGGGACAGGACGGGGCACTGCAGAGGGGGATATTGTCACACGGTCCCTGGAACTGAGGCTTCTTCTACTGTCAGAATCTCATCATTACACATACAAGATACAAGATACCATACTACATCAACCAGCAACACTGCCATAGCCTGCCCCCCAACATGACAGCCTGCCCCCCAACATCACAGCCTGCCCCCCAACATCACAGCCTGCCCCCCAACATCACAACCTGCCCCCCAACATGACAGCCTGCCCCCAACATCACAGCCTGCCCCCCAACATCACAGCCTGCCCCCCAACATCACAACCTGCCCCCCCAACATCACAACCTGCCCCCCAACATGACAACCTGCCCCCCAACATCACAACCTGCCCCCCAACATGACAACCTGCCCCCCAACATCACAGCCTGCCCCCCAACATCACAGCCTGCCCCCAACATCACAACCTGCCCCCAACATCACAACCTGCCCCCCAACATGACAACCTGCCCCCCAACATCACAACCTGCCCCCCAACATGACAACCTGCCCCCCAACATCACAACCTGCCCCCAACATCACAACCTGCCCCCCAACATGAGCAGCACTGCCATAGCCTGCCCCCCAACATGACAACCTGCCCCCAACATCACAGCCTGCCCCCCAACATCAACAGCCTGCCCCCACAACATCACAAACCTGCCCCCCAACATGACAACCATGCCCCCCAACATCACAACCTGCCCCCCAACATCACAACCTGCCCCCCAACATCATCCATACCTCCCCCCAAATCATGCAGCGCACTCATACCTGCCCCCCAACATGACAACCTGCCCCCCATACTCACAACCTGCCCCCCAAATCACAACCTGCCCCCCAACATGACAACCTGCCCCCAACATCACAGCCTGCCCCCAACATCACAACCTGCCCCCCAACATGACAGCCTGCCCCCCAACATCACAGCCTGCCCCCAACATCACAGCCTGGCCCCAACATAACAACCTGCCCCCCAACATGACAACCTGCCCCCTAACATGACAACCTGCCCCCCAACATGACAACCTGCCCCCCCAACTTGACAACCTGCCCCCAACTTGACAACCTGCCCCCCAACATGACAACCTCCCCCCAACATGATAACCTGCCCCCAACAGGACAACCTGCCCCCCAACATAACAACCTGCCCCCAACATAACAACCTGCCCCCAACATGACAACCTGCCCCCAACAGGACAACCTGGCCCCAACATAACAACCTGCCCCCCAACATGACAACCTGCCCCCTAACATGACAACCTGCCCCCAACAGGACAACCTGCCCCCAACATGACAACCTGCACCCCAACATGATCCTGTCCCCCAACATGAGCAGCACTGCCATAACCTGCCCCCCAACATGAGCACCACTGCCATAGCCTGCCCCCCAACATGAGCAGCACTGCCATAGCCTGCCCCCCAACATGACAACCTGCCCCCCAACATCACAACCTGCCCCCCAACATCACAACCTGCCCCCCAACATGAGCACCACTGCCATAGCCTGCCCCCCAACATGAGCAGCACTGCCATAGCCTGCCCCCCAACATGACAACCTGCCCCCAACATGACAACCTGCCCCCAACATGAGCACCACTGCCATAGCCTGCCCCCAACATGAGCACCACTGCCATAGCCTGCCCCCAACATGACAACCTGCTCCCCAACATGACAACCTGCCCCCCAACATGACAACCTGCCCCCCAACATGACAACCTGCACCCCAACATGATCCTGTCCCCCAACATGAGCAGCACTGCCATAACCTGCCCCCCAACATGAGCACCACTACCATAGCCTGCCCCCAACATGACAACCTGCCCCCCAACATGAGCACCACTGCCATAGCCTGCCCCCCAACAGGAGCAGCACTGCCATAGCCTGCCCCCCAACATGACAACCTGCCCCCCAACATGACAACCTGCCCCCCAACATGAGCACCACTGCCATAGCCTGCCCCCAACATGAGTAGCACTGCCATAGCCTGCCCCCTAACATGACAACCTGCTCCCCAACATGACAACCTGCCCCCCAACATGAGCAGCACTGCCATAGCCTGCCCCCTAACATGACAACCTGCCCCCCAACATGACAACCTGCCCCCCAACATGACAACCTGCCCCCCAACATGAGCACCACTGCCATAGCCTGCCCCCCAACATGAGTAGCACTGCCATAGCCTGCCCCCTAACATGACAACCTGCTCCCCAACATGACAACCTGCCCCCCAACATGAGCAGCACTGCCATAGCCTGCCCCCTAACATTACAACCTGCTCCCCAACATGACAACCTGCCCCCCAACATGAGCAGCACTGCCATAGCCTGCCCCCCAACATGAGCAGCACTGCCATAGCCTGCCCCCCAACATGAGCAGCACTGCCATAGCCTACCCCCCAACATGAGCAGCACTGCCATAGCCTGCCCCCCAACATGAGCAGCACTGCCATAGCCTGCCCCCCAACATGAGCAGCACTGCCTGCCTCCATATCCTACCCCCCAACATGAGCAGCACTGCCTGCCTGCACATCCTACCCCCCAACATGAGCAGCACTGCCTGCCTCCATATCCTACCCCCGAATATGAGCAGCACTGCCTGCCTCCATATCCTACCCCCCAACATCAGCATGATGAGATGATTAACAGTGCCTGCTTTAAAATTAAACTCTTCCCCCCTTCAAATGACCATCACTGCTTACATCCATTTAACAAATTGATGTGTGTTGTAGGCGCTGTCACTGAAGGACTGTCTCTGTATTCTTTATCAGGACAGAGGTCCCTCAGCTGTTCTCAAGTGCTCCAGCTCAGCTCACATTCACTTCAATAGGAACTGAGTGACCGAGAACAGGCGAGATGCGATGTATGGAGTATGATGATCCTAGTGTGTACTCCCTAGTGGGAGCTGCAATCTGCTGATCTGGGGGGGATCTTGGACGCTGTCCTCTCACTGACCTGATATTGATGGCCTATCCTAAGGATAGATGATCACTATAGAAGTTCTTATTGTCACAGACGATGGAATGACTACAGACATAGGTCTCGAGGTTACATTTACTTTTGCAGGAATGGGGAAATACAACATGGAGGAAATAATTCACAGTTCACGTGGGTAGTCCACGGCGAGTACAGTTTATGGTTGAATACTGACATGGAAATGGGGTTCTGGAGCTTTAAGAGCACGGATTGTGTAGATGTAGATGTGCTTGTAAGTTGTTATAGGAAGGTTCAGAGTCTTTTGTAAGTTTTATGCAGAAGATTATATATAACAAGAGTATTCTACAGACCTGGGAGTCCTGGGGTAATATCACAGCTTGTCACTGCACATGCAGAAATACGTCTGGTGAAGCACATGTAGGTCCGGACAGCGAGGACCCAGGGTAGAAAGCTTTCAGTATGCTGTCTGTGGAATCCAGAGAGGAATCACAGGCTTTGGAGCCTGCAAGGAGATCTTATGGTAAAGGGAATCTCCACTTGTGTTCTGCTCCCTGAGGAGTCTTGGCCAGGACTGGGGATATTCAGCTCTTGTCTGTCTAGACAAGGCTGGAGTACCCCCACCCATTGAGCCTTGTGAGTGGGTCACCCACCAATGGAACAGCACATGTCAAATTCTCACAATGCACAATAACTTTCACCAGCAGATGGTGCTGCAACACAACAAATGAGAACTACGGTACTTGAGAAATACATGGATTTAAATGAAACTACATATCTGACACTCACTAATAATCATACAAGTTACAGCAAGGGTATAGAATAAATGCAAAGACAGACCATATGTGTCACCTCTATAGCAGGTATACAGAAAATTCCATTACATTGTAGCGACCGGTGGTAAGGCCGCGGGTGTGTGTGTATGTCTGGCTTCAACAAATCTCCATACTCAGATTTAACCGGTAGTAACATTTCTTTACTGTAAAACATATCTATAACACAGTCAACTGCTCTAGCTGCACACATGTATATGGTGGAGTCCCCGGATCTTCCCTTTATCCGGGTGCGCAGCAAGAAGAAGAAAAAGAAAAAAACAAAATGGAGATATCTTTCCCTAATTTTCCCTCAAATCACGTACCAGTCTATCACAGAAGAAGATGTCGCTCCCACGTGGCAGGCCTGGGGTCTCACGATGACGGGTCCCGGTGCAGCGCTGAAGGGGGGAAACTCCTCAGTCCTCCTCTTTGGTCTTCTTCCGCAGGTAACAGATTTTTGTTAGTCTCTCTCTCTGTCCCGGGGCACACCGATCAGCAGAAGGGAGATCACGGTAGCACAGATGGCTCCCTTATGTCGGTCACAGCCCCTACACATGTAATGCGGTGGCAATGTCCTGAATTTGAGTTGGACCCTCGGTAAAATAATGTCCTGCAGACCGGGGGTTGCAACAGCGATCCTCACGGGGTATTTCTTCCAAGAATCCGGTTGCAAAAGAGCCTTATGTCGGGAGACACCACACGCAGGTCTGTCCTGGCTGAGCTCTGGGTCTGCACTCCTCTCCCGCACTTTTTCTTCCTCAGCATAAGGCTGTTGTGGGAGGGGATCAGCAATCAGTGTTTTTTTCTCTGCAGTCATTTCAGCAATTGTCCACGAGGGGGCAGTATCGGACTGTGTAATGTTCACTTCACTGTCCATTTCAATAATAATACAGTGAGGGCTACCCACTCCGTTACAACATCAGGACACATACAGTGAGTTGCATTAATAACATAAGCCTCAGGACTCTTGGTATTGACATAAACCATTTAAAGTGCATGTGCATATTCAATTGTTACACCCCTGTAAAAACTCACCCTTGGCCCAGCACAAACCATCATATACCCATAAATAATGGAGTAGCAGCAGAGTGCACATAGGAGAAATAAGACAGGCCGGACCTCACTCATCCCCAACATACGTTTCACATACATAATTACCCATTGCTTCCTCAGGGGGATGAGGGACAGAGCAGATAAGAGCCGCGGCGCTCTCCTTGTTCCCTGCAGCTTGACATGATCCCACATAACTCAAAAAATGTTTCTTCGACTTTTTGCATTTTCACTCCAATGCCATCCAAATCTGCAAAAAAGGGCTGAGCATGGGCGGGAGGGGGCAAAAAGAGGGCTGAGCATGAGCGGGAGGGGCAAAAAGAGGGCTGAGCATGGGCAGGAGGGGGCAAAAAGAGGGCTGAGCATGGGTGGGAGGGGGCAGAAAGAGGGCTGAGCATTGGCGGGAGGGGGCAAAAAGAGGGCTGAGCATGAGCGGGAGGGGGCAAAAAGAGGGCTGAGCATGAGCGGGAGGGGGCAAAAAGAGGGCTGAGCATGAGCGGGAGGGGGCAAAAAGAGGGCTGAGCATGGGCAGGAGGGGGCAAAAAGAGGGCTGAGCATGGGCGGGAGGAGGCAAAAAGAGGGCTGAGCATGGGCGGGAGGAGGCAAAAAGAGGGCTGAGCATGGGCGGGAGTGGGCAAAAAGAGGGCTGAGCATGGGCGGGAGTGGGCAAAAAGAGGGCTGAGCATGGGCGGGAGGGGCAAAAAGAGGGCTGAGCATGGGCTGGAGGGGGCAAGTTCTTCAAAGGTTACACCACTTTATTGGTTTAACAGTCCCTGAGTGCAGGAACATTTCTGATGAGGCGACTCCAGTACTAAGAGGCACCAAATCCATTAGGTGGTGTGCGCTTCTTAATGAATTAGGTGCATCTTACTCCTGCACAGACTGGTGTACAAAACGCCATTCTTAATGAATTGAGCCCATTGTGTGCTAAGTAGTAGGAAATAAGGAATGGGATCCACTGGAGAGTGGACTGGAGGAACGCTATAGTCACCATCTTTAATGGTCCTCCTCCAACCAGGTGAAACAGTGAGAAACTGATGAAGAGTGTTAGATCTGTGACCGAGCTGAGCCGGCGGAGATCGTCACAGGCCAGAACAGGCAGGTAATTAGCTGGGGACTGCAGCAGCCGTGATCTGCTCTTATAGTGGTTGTGACTCTCACAACCACACAAGGTGAAGCCTCCGATACTCATTTAGATTATATTTTATCTCTCAGACCCTTCATCCTCCCGACTTTAATTTTCTGGGATAACGACCTTTGGGTTTTCATTGGCTGTTTATGTATCCATAAATAGCGGATTCCACTAGGATGTGAGCAGTCAGTTGCAGTCTCACACCATTAACCCATCCGCTCGCTGCATCCAGCATCTGGATGAAAAATAAGTCGCTCATCTGCTCGGCCCCATTGACTCGTATTGGTCCATGTGCAATGCGAAGTTTTCTCTCCTTGCACTCATCCGATTCATACGCTCATGAGGCCTCTGTCTACAAGATTAGCCAACACCTGTGCTAAAATAATCTGTGCTGCTGCAGGGGGTTGACTTCATCACCTACAGTGAAGTGTGAAGTGTCCCTGTACAATGATGGTTATTAACGCAATGTGTATTTGTACTGTAGTGACAAGTTTAATGTAAGAAGATGTAGCAGAGTTAGTTGTGCTATAAGCTAAAACTGTTAAGTAGGATGCTTGGCGTGCAGCCTAGGGCCACTAGGAGGTAAGGCTCTGATGGGCCCCCGGGGGAGGAGTAAAGAGCATCTGCCAGCTAAGAAGGAGCTACGCAGGGGTAAGAGCCGAGGGCTGAAGGAGTCCCCAGTAGTACCGGTGTTGTGTGTGGGAACTGAAGCTGAGAGAACAGAAGCAGCAAGAATCAAGTAAGCAATGTGTGGGTGACAGAAACTCTGGTGCTGGGAAGATGGAGAGACAGAGAGAGAAGAGAAGTGAGTCCAGCAAGGTGGTCAGGACTGGGGGGCTAGAAAGGACAGGGAGCTGATACACAAAGGGAGGAAAGGGCCGTTATGAGCGTCCTCCTGCAAGGGATTCATGTCCATACTTGTGTACTGTCCTGTAGGATTACTCAGGGATCTGTTAGCAATGGGAGCACAGACTACACACAGAAATCAAAGTTTTTAAGGTGAACAAGTCTATATTTATGACACGTGGCAGATATAATGTGATGTGCAGCAAATGAAAACGTTCATCAAACATGTAACATAGAAAGTCTCTGGAAATCGTTCTAGCAAGATAACATTTATTTTATATTTATTTATTTATTTACATAACACAAATGTCTCTGGAGATAATTCTCACTTGGCAAAAAACACATTCCAAGAATAATAAACCCTCAGAGTCCTAGTAAGGGAATCTCCAGTAAAACAAGTGCAATACTTATTGGTGCAGTACAAGATCTGTATCTGCACTATTAACAAAAGTTCATTAAGTGCTGGTGTGGCGCCCCTGCGGACTTGCAGCCACAGAAAGGTACTGCAACTGGGACAGGTAAGCTAGACACCCCACAACAGCACCCAACACATTCCCCCAATCCCTATACCAAGTACTCCATGTCAGGCAAGGGATAGAGGGGAATGGTAGGTGGAAGGTGAAGAGTAGAGAGGTAAACCCCAGAATGGGGTGGAGGAACTAGATTAAAAACCTAGGAACACTAAGTTGGGGGGGCTTAGTCAGAAAGACACAAAGAGCATCGGTTCGTGTTCCTGGCGAGAGTGAAAGGGTGGGAAGCAGAACCCCCAAGCCGAGACACCCCGAGAGCCAGAGACTGTAACACCGCAGATGCGAAATGCGGACCTGGCAGCTTGTGCCATGGTATGGCCGGTCTGGGTCCCTGGCCTCGTACCGAGGAAAAGGAGTAGGGATCCACGGAGGGCCCAGATGAGTCAGGACACCGGGAGAACAGGGCCGACACCAGGGTACCAGCCTTGTAGATGTGGCCAACAGCTTCATGCCCCCACGACAAATTAACCAGCGAGGGGAAGGGACTTTATGCCCGGAACCCAACCCCCGACACACAAAGGAAAGGCCGTTATATAGGACTAGGATTCGCGGTCAGGAACGTCCACTAAGAGTCTGCGACAGCTGGCCCGGAGTATGTGCGTGGGAAGGAACTGAGAGGCCGGAAAGGACTAGAAAGGGGGTGCCGCAAGTGAACTTGTGGCACCCCGCACCGAGTGCGTCACAGGAGGGTATTGCAGCCACAAATGCAGCAGCAATATTCTCTGACCCAGCAGTCATCTGGTTAACTCAGAGATCCATACCCTGCATGCATCACTTAGCATAGAGGGCCAATCAAGGTCCTGGTGTGCGGAGTGCAAGGGTAGTGCGTAGTGGAAGTTTAAGTTTAGCCTAGAACAGTTGGAGTTCGAGGGCTGAAGGAGTAACAGCAACCTAGAAGACCCTCTGCAGAATCCCAGCTCTGCAACCTAGGAGAGGGGGCTCGCACAGTCTCGTGCGGCCCCCTGGCCATCTTCTACCGGCCATCTCCCTACCAATTACGGGCATCATTATGCGGGCTCAAAACCATCCCATGCCCATGTACAGCCGGTTTGCTGGTACCAAAGCTAGCAGCAGTTCAGCTCTGCTATGCAAACCAGAAGCGTGGAGGAGCCGCTTTCCAGGAGCACCCCACCATCGCCAAATCCAGTCGTCTAACCAGCGGTGTACCCACCAAGGGACCCAAGGCTCCCCAAAGCATCCGAAACGTATACCCCGGATAGGGCATTCAAGTAGCCTCCCTGTACCCAACCTGGTATTCCTGGGCGACAACGGCAACTTGCTTAGCTAGAATGGAGGAACACTGCGGATCTCTGAGGGACACCTATCACTGCTGAGTCCACCCGGTCCACTACCCGTAAACTGTATGCCATGTACTGCCTGCTGGTTACAGTAAAGACCCGTTACAGAGACTTTCAGTGTCCGTGCTTCCTTATGACTACGTCCGCACACAAGGTAACCGCAGCTGCCGCACAACATCTTAAGCAGCTCCTGGGATCATCGCTTAGCCTGTGGGGAGCGTTCCATCTTGCTGCATTCCATCCCCCGGAGGCTCCGCAGCGTCGGTAAGACTTACCGAACTACTCATAGGTAGCGTCAAACTGTCCCAGCTGCTGAACCGGTGACCGGAGCTGGTTGTGTACTGGTTGTTGTCAGAACTGTACCAACAAGAGTAAAGTACCCGGACAGACTCGAAGCTGTGTGTGAAAGACTGTAATTTACGTGACGGCAGCAAGCGCCTACCTTCAGAGCAGCACACTGACTTTTGTGCATCGGCAGGAGAGACTGTCAGAGGAGGCTAAGTGCAGAGCCCTGACGGTACATCCCTACACCTGCTCTGGGGAAACAAGCCCTGCCCATGGAGGGCTCATTATCCCGGCTCCGCCTTAATCATCATTCCCAGAGGCCCGTGTGGCAGCGGTGGCCACAAACCACGGGTGGCGTCACAAACCATTCCTAAAAACTTCATTGACCTGTTTTCCTTTATTTTTCTTTTCCCCATTTTTATTGCCGCTCCTGGGACCATGTAACCGGGTCACATCACCGTGACAACCCCGCAGCCCTAGAAGACGACAGGGCTCGGTTCTGAGCACCCCAGCCCCCGGGGTGCGACACTGGCAGGGTACACAAGGCTTAGGTGACACAGGGCTTGTGAAGCTAGAGCAATGTCCGGAGACTAAATACAGACAGCTGGAAGTAGTAGAGTAGCTGAGACTAGTGAGATTGCTGGAGACCAAGGCAGTAGCTAGAAAATCCAGAGTGGATCAGCAGGACGTGGCGCACACTTGGGAAGCACAGAAAGCCAGGAATTCAAACTGAATACTCAAGCGTAGGTGGACAGTAGGCCGAGGTTTATAAAGGCAGAGGGGAGGATCACATGATCAGGAGTGAAGCAGCAGACACCATCTTGAAAAGGGGCAAATTGTGTTTTTATGTGAACTGAGTCTAATCGATCTGCTTAGCTAATGGAAACGTTCATAAGTAATATGCCGTCCTCAGTAACCATAAAGATTGTGACTCTGATCTGTGATTCCTATGGACCAGGTGAGGAGGGGAACAAGACTGGCCTGATGATACTAAAAGTAAGATCATCAGCACCCACACCAGGTACTCTGTTTAATGCAGCGTGCCGGAGTGGACCATTCACAGCACTAGCCTATGGCAACCAACCACACCAGTGAACCCCGGCACTGCTTCACTGCTAGGAGGAGCTAACTGCTTCCGCTATGTGACTCTCTGTAACTCTATTTAGTGATTTGCTCACTGTGCATGTTGGAGAAGGCTCAAAGGGATTGAGGCAGACAGGCACATTTTTACAGTGAAATAGGTCCACTGGTTTATTACACCATAAATCTCATACACGGTACAGTACATTAACATCAAAGGAACATTAGTGACATACAGTCTGTCCCAATAGCGGATATTCCCAGCATTATTTATACAGTCCCTTGACATGGGTTACCTTCCAACCCCTGTGGTCTCTTCAGCACGTGCCTTCCAGGACACAGGCCACCTCCATGCACACCATCCCAGGTGCGTTCCAGGACAATGGCCGCCCAAGCACTGAGAGTGAGACACGTTCTGTGCGTTCCAGGATAATGGCCGCCCAAGCACTGAGAGTGAGACTCGTTCTGTGCGTTCCAGGACAATGGCCACCCAAGCACTGGGAGTGAGACTCGTTCTGTGTGTTCCAGGACAATGGCCGCCCAAGCACTGAGAGTGAGACACGTTCTGTGCGTTTCAGGACAATGGCTGCCCAAGCACTGAGAGTGAGACCCGTTCTGTGCGTTCCAGGACAATGGCCGCCCAAGCACTGAGAGTGAGACTCGTTCTGTGCGTTCCAGGACAATGGCCGCCCAAGCACTGAGAGTGAGACACGTTCAGTGCAATCCAGGACAATGACCGCACAAGCACTGAGAGTGAGACCCGTTCTGTGCGTTCCAGGACAATGGCCGCCCAAGCACTGAGAGTGAGACTCGTTCTGTGCGTTCCAGGACAATGGCCGCCCAAGCACTGAGAGTGAGACACGTTCAGTGCAATCCAGGACAATGGCCACACAAGCTCTGAGAGTGAGACCCATTCTGTGCGTTCCAGGACAATGGCCGCCCAAGTACTGAGAGCGAGACCCGTTCTGTGCGTTCCAGAACCTTGTCGAAGCACTGAGAGTGAGACTCGTTCAGTGCATTACAGGACAATGGCCGCCCAAGCACTGAGAGTGAGACTCGTTCTGTGCATTCCAGGACAATGGCCGCACAAGCACTGAGAGTGAGACACGTTCAGTGCATTCCAGGACAATGGCCGCCCAAGCACTGAGAGTGAGACTCGTTCTGTGCATTCCAGGACAATGGCCGCACAAGCACTGAGAGTGAGACACGTTCAGTGCATTCCAGGACAATGGCCGCACAAGCACTGAGAGTGAGACACGTTCAGTGCATTCCAGGACAATGGCCGCCCAAGCACTGAGAGTGAGACTCGTTCTGTGCATTCCAGGACAATGGCCGCACAAGCACTGAGAGTGAGACTCGTTCTGTGCATTCCAGGACAATGGCCGCACAAGCACTGAGAGTGAGACACGTTCAGTGCATTCCAGGACAATGGCCGCCCAAGCACTGAGAGTGAGACTCGTTCTGTGCGTTTCAGGACAATGGCCGCCCAAGCACTGAGAGTGAGACTCGTTCTGTGCGTTTCAGGACAATGGCCGCACAAGCTCTGAGAGTGAGACCCGTTCTGTGCATTCCAGGATAATGGCCACCCAAGCACTGAGAGTGAGACCCGTTCTGTGCGTTCCAGGACAATGGCCGCCCAAGCACTGAGAGTGAGACTCGTTCTGTGCGTTTCAGGACAATGGCCGCACAAGCACTGGGAGTGAGACCCGTTCTGTGCATTCCAGGATAATGGCCACCCAAGCACTGGGAGTGAGACTCGTTCTGTGCGTTCCAGGACAATGGCCGCCCAAGCACTGAGAGTGAGACCCGTTCTGTGCATTCCAGGACAATGGCCGCCCAAGCACTGAGAGTGAGACACGTTCAGTGCATTCCAGGACAATGGCCGCCCAAGCACTGAGAGTGAGACTCGTTCTGTGCATTCCAGGACAATGGCCGCCAAGCACTGAGAGTGAGACTCATTCTGTGCGTTCCAGGACAATGGCCACCCAAGCACTGAGTGTGAGACACTTTCAGTGCAATCCAGGACAATGGCCACACAAGCCTGAGAGTGAGACCCGTTCTGTGCGTTCCAGGCAATGGCCGCCCAAGTACTGAGAGCGAGACCTGTTCTGTGCGTTCCAGGACCTTGTCGAAGCACTGAGAGTGAGACTCGTCAGTGCATTCCAGGACAATGGCCGCCCAAGCACTGAGAGTGAGACTCGTTCTGTGCATTCCAGGACAATGGCCGCACAAGCACTGAGAGTGAGACACGTTCAGTGCATTCCAGGACAATGGCCGCCCAAGCACTGAGAGTGAGATCACGTTCAGTGCAATCCAGGACAATGGCCGCCCAAGCACTGAGCGTGAGACACGTTCAGTGCATTCCAGGACAATAACCACCCAAGCACTGAGAGTGAGACTCATTCTGTGCGTTCCAGGACAATGGCCACCCAAGTACTGAGAGCGAGACCCGTTCTGTGCGTTCCAGGACCTTGTCCAAGCAATGAGAGCGAGACCCGTTCTGTGCGTTCCAGGACCTTGTCCAAGCAATGAGAGTGAGACACGTTCAGTGCATTCCAGGACAAGGGTCCCTCAAGCACTGAGAGTGAGACCCATTCTGTGCGTTCCAGGACAATGGCCGCCCAAGCACTGAGAGTGAGACCTGTTCTGTGCGTTCCAGGACAATGGCCACCCAAGCACTGAGAGTGAGACCCATTCTGTGCGTTCCAGGACAATGGCTGCCCAAGCACTGAGAGTGAGACCTGTTCTGTGCGTTCCAGGACAATGGACACCCAAGCACTGAGAGTGAGATTTATTCTGTACGTTCCAGGACAATGGCTGCCCAGGAACTGAGAGTGTTATCCGTGTTTTGTGCATTCCAGGACCTTGTCCAAGCACTGAGAGTGAGACACGTTCAGTGCATTCCAGGACAATGGCCGCCCAAGCACTGAGAGTGAGACACGTTCAGTGCATTCCAGGACAATGGCCGCCCAAGCACTGAGAGTGAGTCTCATTCTGTGCGTTCCAGGACATGGCCGCCCAAGTACTGAGAGCGAGACCCGTTCTGTGCGTTCCAGGACTTGTCCAAGCAATGAGAGCGAGACCCGTTCTGTGCGTTCCAGGACCTTGTCCATGCAATGAGAGTGAGAACACGTTCAGTGCATTCCAGGACAAGGTCCCTCAAGCACTGAGAGTGAGACCCATTCTGTGCGTTCCAGGACAATGGCCGCCCAAGCACTGAGAGTGAGACCTGTTCTGTGCGTTCCAGGACAATGCTGCCCAAGCACTGAGAGTGAGACCTGTTCTGTGCGTTCCAGGACAATGACACCCAAGCACTGAGAGTGAGATTTATTCTGTACGTTCCAGGACAATGGCTGCCCAGAACTGAGAGTGTGATCCGTTTTGTGCATTCCAGGACCTTGTCCAAGCACTGAGAGTGAGACACGTTCAGTGCATTCCAGGACAATGGCCGCCCAAGCACTGAGAGTGAGACACGTTCAGTGCATTCCAAGACAATGTGCCGCCCAAGCACTGAGAGTGAGACACGTTCAGTGCATTCCAGGACAATGCCGCCCAAGCACTGAGAGTGAGTCTCATTCTGTGCATTCCAGGACAATAACCACCCAAGCACTGAGAGTGAGACCTGTTCTGTGCGTTCCAGGACACTGAGAGTGAGATCCGTTCTGTCCATTCCAGGACTTGTCCAAGCACTGAGAGTGAGTCCATTGTGCTGTTCCAGACAATGGCCGCCCAAGTACTAAGAGCGAGACCCATTCTGTGCGATTCCAGGACCTTGTCCAAGCACTGAAGTGAGACTCGTTCTGTGCATTTCCAGGACCTTGTCCAAGCACTGAGAGTGAGACTCGTTCTGGGCGTTGTAGGACCTTGTTCAAGTACTGTGAGTGAGACTCGTTCTGTGTGTTCCAGGACCTTGTCTATGCACTGGTGTAGAGATTGTTACTGTGCGTTCTAGGACCTTGTCCAAGCACTGAGAGTGAGACTCGTTCTGTGCATTCCTAGACCTTGTCCAAGCACTGAGAGATGAGACTCGTTCTGTCCTTCCAGGACCTTGTCCAAGCACTGAGAGTAGACTCGTTCTGTTCATTCCAGGACCTTGTCCAAGCACTAAGAGTGAGACTCTTCTGTGTGTTCTAGGACCTTTCCAAGCACTGAAGTGAGACTCGTTCTGTGCATCCAGGACCTTGTCCAAAGCACTGAGAGTGAGACTCGTTCTGTGCATTCCTGGACCTTGTCCAAGCACTGAGAGTGTAGACTCGTTTCTGGGCTGTTAGGACCTTGTCCAAGCAGAGAGTGAGACTCGTTCTGTGCGTTCTAGGACCTTGTCCAAGCACTGACGTGAACACGTTCTGTGCATTCCTGGACCTTGTCCAAGCACTGAGAGTGAGACTCGTTCTGTGCTTCCTGGACCTTGTCCAAGCACTGAGAGTGAGACCTCGTTCTGTCATTCCTGGACCTTGTCCAATGCACTGAGAGTGAGACTCGATTCTGCGCATTTCCTGGACCTTGTCCAAGCACTGAGAGTGAGACCGTTCTGTGCATTCCTGGACCTTGTCCAAGCACTGAGAGTGAGACTCGTCCTGTGCATTCCTGGACCTTGTCCAAGCACTGAGAGTGAGACTCGTTCTGTGCGTTCCAGGACCTTGTCCAAGCACTGAGAGTGAACTCGTTCTGTCATCCTGGACCTTGTCCAAGCACTGAGAGTGAGACTCGTTTGCATTCCTGACCTTTCCAAGCACTGAAGTGGACTCGTCGTGGTCGTTGCCAAGCACTGAGAGTGAGACCGTTCGTGCATTCCTGGACCTTGTCCAAGCACTGAGAGTGAGACTCTTCTGTGCGTTCCAGGACAATGCCACCCAAGCACTGAGAGTGAGACCATTCTGTGCGTTCAGACATGTGCCAACACTGAGAGTGAGACTCGTTCTGTGCGTTCCAGACATGGACCCAAGCACTGAGAGTGAGATTTATTCTGTCTTCCAGGACAATGGCTGCCCAGAACTAGAGTGTACCTTTTGTGCATCCAGGACCTTGTCCAAGCACTGAGAGTGAGACCGTTCGTGCATTCCAGGACATGGCCCCCAAGCACTGAGAGTGAGACCGTTCGTCTTCAGGACATGCCCCCAAGCACTGAGAGTGAGTCTCTTCTGTGGTTCCAGGACATGCGCCAAGACTGGAGCGAGACCCGTTCTGTGCGTTCAGGACCTTGTCCAAGCAATGAGAGGAGACCCGTTCTGTGCGTTCCAGACCTTGTCCAAGCAATGAGAGTGAGACACGTTCGTGCTTCCAGGACCAGGGTCCCCAAGCACTGAGAGTGAGACCATTCTGTGCGTTCCAGGACCCGCCAAGCACTAGAGTGAGACTTTCTGTGCGTTCCAGGACTGGTGCCCAAGCACTGAGAGTGAGACTGTTCTGTGCTTCCAGGACAATGGACACCCAAGCACTGAGAGTGAGATTTATCTGTACTTCCAGGACTGTCCAGACTGAGAGTGGATCGTTTGTGCATTCCAGGACCTTGTCCAAGCACTGAGATGAGACCGTTCAGTGCTTCCGAAAGGCCGCCCAAGCACTGAAGTGAGACACGTTCGTGCATTCCAGACATCGCCCAAGCACTGAGAGTGAGACCGTTCTGCATTCCTGGCCGCCAAGCACTGAGAGTGAGTCTCTTCTGTGCATTCCAGGACTAACCCAAGCACTGAGAGTGAGACTGTTCTGTGCTTCCGGACACTGAGAGTGAGACTCGTTCTGTCCATTCCAGGACCTTGTCCAAGCACTGAGAGTGAGATCCTGTGTGCGTTCCAGAACCGCCCAAGTACTAAGAGGAGACCTTCTGTGCGATCCAGGACCTTGTCCAAGCACTGAGAGTGAGACTCGTTCTGTGCATTCCGGACCTTGTCCAAGCACTGAGAGTGAGACTCGTTCTGGGCGTTTGGACCTTGTCAAGACTGAGAGTGAGACTCGTTCTGTGTGTTCCAGGACCTTGTCAAGCACTGTGAGACTCGTTCTGTGCTTCTGGACCTTGTCCAAGCACTGAGAGTGAGACACGTTCTGTGCATTCCAGGACCCTTGGCCCCAAGCACTGAGAGTGAGACTCGTTCTGTGCATTCCTGGACAAGTTGCCAAGCACTGAGAGTGAGACCTCGTTCTGTGCATTCCAGGACAATGTCACCAAGCACTGAGAGTGAGATCTTCTGTGTCATTCCATGGCTGTCCCAGGACACTGAGAGTGTACTCGTTCTGTGCATTCCAGGACCTTGTCCAAGCACTGAGAGTGAGACACGTTCGTGCTTCAGGACATCCAGACCGCCAAGCACTGAGAGTGAGACTCGTTCTGTGCATTCCAGGACCTTGTCCAAGCACTGAGAGTGAGACTCGTTCTGTGCATTCCTGGACCTTGTCCAAGCACTGAGAGTGAGACTCGTTCTGTGCGTTCCAGGACCTTGTCCAAGCACTGAGAGTGAGACCCGTTCTGTGCGTTCCAGGACCTTGTCCAAGCACTGAGAGTGAGACTCGTTCAGTGCATTCTAGGACCTGTCCCAAGCACTGAGAGTGAGACCTCTTCTGTGCGTTCCAGGACCTGTCCAAGCACTGAAGTGAGACCTGTTCTGTGCTTCCGGACCTGTCCAAGCACTGAGAGTGAGACCTGTTCTGTGCATTCCAGGACATTGTCCAAGCACTGAGAGTGAGACTCTTCTGTGCGTTCCAGGACCTTGTCCAAGAACTGAGAGTGGACTCGTTCTGTGCATTCAGGACCTTGTCCAAGCACTGAGAGTGAGACTCGTTCTGTGCATTCACTGGACCTTGTCCAAGCACTGAGAGTGAGACACGTTCTGGCATTCCAGGACCTTGTCCAAGCACTGAGAGTGAGACTCGTTCTGTGCGTTCCAGGAACCTGTCCCAAGCACTGAGAGTGAGACTCTTCTGTGCATTCCAGGACACTTACCCAAGCACTGAGAGTGAGACCGTTTCTGTGCTTCCGGACCTTGTCCAAGCACTGAGAGTGAGACTCGTTCTGTCATCCAGGACCTTGTCCAAGCACTGAGAGTGAGATCCATTGTGTGCGTTCCAGGACAATGGCCGCCCAAGTACTAAGAGCGAGACCCTTCTGTGCGATCCAGGACCTTGTCCAAGCACTGAGAGTGAGACTCGTTCTGTGCATTCCAGGACCTTGTCCAAGCACTGAGAGTGAGACTCGTTCTGGGCGTTGTAGGACCTTGTTTCCAAGTACTGAGAGTGAGACTCGTTCTGTGTGTTCCAGGACCTTGTCTATGCACTGTGAGACTCGTTCTGTGCTTCTAGGACCTTGTCCAAGCACTGACAGTGAGACACGTTCTGTGCATTCCTGGACCTTGTCCAAGCACTGAGAGTGAGACTCGTTCTGTGCATTCCTGGACCTTGTCCAAGCACTGAGAGTGAGACTCGTTCTGCGCATTCCTGGACCTTGTCCCAAGCACTGAGAGTGAGACTCGTTTCTGTGCATTCCTGGACCTTGTCCAAGCATTGAGAGTGAGACTCGTCCTGTGCATTCCTGGACCTTGTCCAAGCACTGAGAGTGAGACTCGTTCTGTGCGTTCCAGGACCTTGTCCAAGCACTGAGAGTGAGACTCGTTCTGTGCATTCCTGGACCTTGTCCAAGCACTGAGAGTGAGACTCGTTCTGTGCATTCCTGGACCTTGTCCAAGCACTGAGAGTGAGACTCGTTCTTGTGTTCCAGGACTTGTCCAAGCACTGAGAGTGAGACCCGTTCTGTGCATTCCTGGACCTTGTCCAAGCACTGAGAGTGAGACT